>OY288278.1:46510548-47743159 GCA_958450335.1 Hibiscus tridactylites | reverse complement strand
GTGTCACCAACAATTGGAGTAAGAAAAATGAAATGGTTGAAATTGGCCCCTAGGGGAATCAAACCTGGGTTATTAGGTTGAGAATGCAACACTCTTGCCAACGTGCTAAGCGTTTTTTTGGTACATGGAATACCAAATATATTATATATCGTATATAGGGTTGGGTGAGGTGTTGGAGTGTTGCAGATCATCTGCAACTGCAGTGGCCACCCTAAATCAAAACCAAAACTATTTTAACAATACACAATTGCGGGTGTTTAACAAATTATGTTATAGAAGGACATGATACTGACCACTTAGATTTAACCCAAAAATCAATTTGTAATACAGCCAGGTCGAATATCTGCTCTTTGGAAAATTATTTGTTGTTAAAGACAATCTCATTTCCGGAAAGCCAGATTATCCAGACGATACCAAAAAAGGCTATACTCCATACTGGTTTTGCAGCAGGTTTAATAGGAACATAGTCCCAGATCACCAACAAACCTTTTAAATTATGTGGAACTATAAGATGTACACCCCAAATTAAGCACCACTTCATCCATATCGACCAGGCTATTTCGCAATGACAAAAGATATAGCTCACTGATTCACTAGCCTTATTGCACATGAAACACAAGAGATTGTTAGCACAAGGTATACCCCTTTTTGCTCTCGAATTGAAGGGAAAAAATTGATTCTTGGCATAGATGACATGGATATTATCAAAGGCATCAGTCTGAAGCTACTGGCTATGGAACAGCTCTTGCGGCAGCATTCTTGGCATAAAATAGTTTTGGTTTTGATTTAGGGTGGCCACTGCAGTTGCAGATGATCTGCAACACTCCAACACCTCACCCAACCCTATATATGATATATAATATATTTGGTATTCCATGTACCAGAAAAACGCTTAGCACATTGGCAAGAGCATTGCATTCTCAACCTAATAACCCGGGTTTGATTCCCCTAGGGGCCAATTTCAACCATTTCATTTTTCTTACTCCAATTGGTGGTGACACGTGTCACCACCTGATTGGGAAAATTTATGTCACCACCTGATTGGGGAAGGAAAATAAATTTAATAAAAATAGATAAATCTCTCAAATAAGGTGGTGACACGTGTCACCACCTAATTGAATAATTAATTTATTTTATTAGATTAAAATTAGGACTAAATTGAATGATTGTATAAATAAATGGGATTAAATGTGTAATTATACCAATTATTTTAACAGTTCCGTTAACTTTTTCGTTTTTTTTTTTACGGCAGGTGGCTACATTGGAACCAATTAAATAGTTATGTGGTATATTTAACACAACTGAAAATATAGTGGTCAAATCGACACCAACCCCATAGTTCGGTGGTCATTAGTATATATTACCCTTTTTTATATTACTCTCTTCATCCCACAAAGATTGTCTCTTATTGACTTTTTGAAAGTCAAAATTTTTAAACATTGACTACAATTATATTAAATATTTTAAATAATTATTTTTTATAAAATATATATTTAAAAACTATTTGATTATAGGTTTTTTTAAAATATATATTATATATATATATATTATTAGTAATAAAATTTAAATAATTATTAGTCAAAATTGAAAAAAAAATTAACCTAAAAAGTAAATAAGGGGAAATTTTAAAATAAAAATCTTCTATCCTTTTTAATGCCCTATTTATGTTCCACACTAAATTAATTAGGTTTAGGATTAAGTTTTAAGGTTGGAGTTTAGAGATTAAGGATCGGTGTATTTTTAGAGTTTATAATTTAAGATTTAAAAATTAAGATTTGGACTTAAAAGTTTAACTTTAGGAATAGATAAAAACATCGAAAATAGAGCATCCAAAAAAGGAACAAAATTGTCTCAAATTTCATGGGGCAGAGGAGTATAGCCTTTTTTGCTTTTTTCCTCGTTTGAGTTTGTGCATAAAATGAGGAAAGAAATATAAAGATCAAGCGATATGTCCTCCAGACACGACAAAGGCTTTAAATTTGGGAGATGTGACAATTTGATACGTTTATGAAGACTGATTTTTTTAAGACCATTTGGTGTAACTAGATAGCACATGCATGGTTTCATCTAAGTGTGACAACTGACTGTTGGTTTAAGTGTCTGATTAAATTCCTTGGTATAACTGCTCCATTGCATGCCTATAAAATTGATCACGCCTTTGCGGGATGCTGAAGATAAAAGCTTGCTTTTCTAAGCATTAATGGCGGTGTTTGATTCGAGAATGTATATGGTACTGATCAATTATTACATTAAATATCTAAAGCTGATAAAAATACTTTTTATTACACCGACAAGTGTTGAATGTATTATAAGACACATTGCACTTTCAAAAAAAAAGATATGAGTTTAAACTTTAAAGACAACATTGTTAGGAGGTGTAATCTCATACCCCAAACATGTAAACAGTAAAACAAACATGCATATTACTTAAAAAAATTTCTTTCATTAGAAGAAGGTAAGGTTCCCTCTTTTGATTGACGTATATAATTAAATAAATTTATTAAAAATACACGTATCAAAATTAATGTAAGGTGAAATATGAACGTGTAAATAATTATATTAATTTCTAATAGTTTACTCATTAAAAAGTAATGCGAGTTCTAATATGAAAGTAACTGTGAGCAAAACTTGTTGCTTAGAGTTTAGGATTATGGTGTATTGTTTAAAGTTTAAAGTTTAAAGTTTAAAGTTTAAAGTTTAAAAATTAGAGTTAAAATTTAAGGGTTTAATTTTTTAATGTTGAAGGCATGAATATGAACATAAAAAAGGCACGGAGGAATTTGTCTAAGAAAAAAATTGATTAATTGGATGCATACTTTATAATTTTCGTAGCTAAGTGATAAAAAAGAAAACAACGCTATTTACGTTACTATTAATATAGTTTTAACTTAAAAAAACATAATAGAGTAAGACCCTTTGGCATCGTATAAAAAGAATTTTTACTTTAAAAATTTACTTTTTATCTATAAGCAATGACAAACACTTTCAAAATTAGTGTGAAAAATCATTTTTCAGTGTAAAATTACTTTTTTATCTTTAATTATTAACATAATAATATTAATAGTAATATATTAAATATAATAATTATCATTATATTAAACTAATATTTTAATATTAAATATAATAATTATTAAAATTTTAATATTTTAAATAAAAATAAGTAATAAAAAACTTTAATATTATAAAATAATATTAACTATAATAATTATTAATATATTAAATTAATATTTTGTTATATTACAATAATATAAAAAATAAATCGTCATGATTTTTTATTATTTAAGTTAATATTTTTCGTAAATATTTTTTTCTGCTCGGCGATGTAAAATTTTATTGATTTATAAGAAATACGCATAACCTGAAATGCGTGTCTCGTTAAAAATCTCTTTAATTCTAGGTGGAAGAAAAAAGTAATAAATTTTATGATAACGAATTTAAACAATATTTACGTTCATTTGTTATTACTTTATGTCTAAATTAGCACTAATGTTCATGGAAATTATAACCTAATGAAAATTATCTAGGCCTATTCATATTTTTATTAGGAGTGGTGTGTAGGCCCTAAGGTGGTGTTTGAGGGTCGTAGAGTTTGGTGTCGTCAAGTTTGATGTTATTTTGTTTCTGCCGACAATATATACCCCACAATCTCTTGGCTTATAAAAACATCTTTCCCCATACATTTCCCCAACAGAGCGAATTAGAGTGATCGGTTGCTAACTGAGAAATAAAGATATGGTCCAGCTTGAAGCACTTAGATCTCATCAAAAACACCCAACAATGGCAGAGGTACACAATCGTTTACACTTTTGAGTCTTCCCTACGACAAGTGTTTTTCATCCTATAACATTTTTTACTGTGTATATTTAGGTGACTGAGGAGCTAAAGAGAATAACTGATATAGGGTTCCCTATAGCAGCAATGAGCTTGGTGGGTTACCTCAGGAACATGGTTTTAATTGTTTGCATGGGAAGATTGGGCAGCCTTGAGCTTGCCGGTGGGGCGTTAGCTATCGGTTTCACAAACATCAGTGGCTACTCGGTCTTGTCTGGCCTTGCTATGGGCATGGAATCGGTTTGCAGTCAAGCTTTTGGCTCCAGGAACTTATCAATGGCAGCTCTTACTTTGCAAAGAACAATTATAATGCTGTTGCTTGCTTCGATACCTATTGGTTTGATATGGTTTAATCTTGAACCTCTCATGCTTAGCATCAATCAAAACCCTGATATTTCCAAAGTTGCAAGCCTTTATTGCCGGTTTGCTATCCCGGATCTTATAGCAAACAGCCTGCTTCATCCCCTACGTATTTATTTGCGTTGTAAAGGAACAACTTGGCCTTTACTGTGGTCGGCTTTAGTTTCCACCCTTTTTCATCCCCCAATCACAGTCCTTTTATCCTTTACTTTACGTTTAGGTGTCCCCGGGATTGCGATTTCGACTTTCGTCACAAATTTCAACACCCTTTTCTTCCTTGTTTGTTACTTGTACACTCGAACCACTCATCATGTCACCGAGGAGGAGTCTATACGGACACCATTGTCTGCCGCGCCGTTGTCGCCTTCTTCGACGGCTCTGATACGGAAGGAATGGGGAATTCTTATTCGATTGGCAATACCGAGCTGCATTGCCGTTTGCTTAGAGTGGTGGTGGTACGAGTTCATGACAATTCTTGCAGGATACTTATCCGAGCCTCGAGTTGCTTTGGCAACATCTGCAATAGTGATACAAATGACGTCTCTCATGTACACATTACCAACGGCACTCAGTGCATCGGCCTCGACTCGAGTCGGGAACGAGCTCGGAGCGGGGAGGCCGAGCAAGGCGTGGCTAGCAGCCGTAGTAGCCATAGGGCTAGCCCTATCGACCTCGTTTTTGGGACTAATAGGGACCGTTTTGGGGAGAGAAGCATGGGGAAGAGTTTTCACAAAGGATAATGAGGTTCTAGAGCTAACCATGACTGTACTGCCCATAATAGGACTGTGTGAGCTAGCAAATTGTCCACAAACCACAAGTTGTGGGATTCTAAGAGGGAGTGCTCGGCCGGGGATTGGTGCAACCATAAACTTTTACTCGTTTTACATGGTGGGTGCACCTTTGGCAATATTCCTAGCCTTTGGTTGCGGACTAGGGTTCGTGGGGATGTGTTATGGGCTGCTAGCTGCTCAGATTGCATGTGTAATCTCAATTTTAGCAGTGGTTTTCAGGACAGATTGGGATCGAGAGACAATGAAGGCCAAGGAGTTGGTCGGAAAAACAGACCATTTTGCACATGCAGACCAAACGCTACTCAACAAATGTGAAGAAGGGAATGTATTTCACAAAGATTTGGGTTTTGAAAAGTGAAAAAAATGAAAGCTTTTGGTGGTTCATCCAGGAAACATACACAAAAATACGCCCTTTTAATACCTGTTTTTGTCTTGTCTTTTCCTGCCCTTTTCATTCTCTTTTATTTTTACTAAGAATTAGTTTAGTTCCTTACCGATCTTTGGACATGCACAAGATCATGTAGACATGCAACTTTGTATATCAATTATCGGTTAATGTTAATCATAAAAACAGAATTATTGGTATGTTTTTGAGATAAGATAACGAAATGGAGAAAAGATACAAATAGTGAAATTTTCGATTTATTAGATTTTCACTTTTTTTTTGAAAATTGACCGAATACAACTTACTAAAGTTATTATTTAGAATATTTTCGGTTGGAATGAAAAAATAGAGAACATGAAATAGAATATTTTGAAGAAAGTATATTTGAAATGTGGGTAAAAATCTCCTGCCCCCTAACCATGCCTTGCCTAAAATATAGTTAAAAATTAAATCTGGCCTCATAACCCTAATTTTCATATCCTCAACTCTAAGCCTTAAACCCTAAAAAATACACCATACCCCTAATTCTCTACACCCTAACCCTAGATCCATTATTTTAAAGTGGAACCACAAATGGGGCAGCATATGATTTTCATCCTTGAAATGTTTTTGGTAAACAAAAGTGAAAGGGAAAAAACAGTAAATGATGAATATTTTTCATTTTAAATTAGAATGATAGATAAGAGGGGAGTATACATGTTTATAAAACCATGTAGTTTTCTTTTAAAATCTTTAGTTTTTCTCCGCTGTTGGTTAAATTATGGGAAATGTTCAAAAAAATATTTGAAAAATTGTCCATGGAAGAAATTATTTAGGGAATTGGTCGTTTTCTATAGAGAAATGGGGAGTCACCCCAGCTATGGACGACTTTCATAGGTGGGTTGTTGGCAAAGTCGTCTCTGATATTTTAGTGGCCTTAGCGCGAACTAAAAATTAGGTCTCTAATAATAATTATTGTAAAAATTGAATTTTAACAAATGTTTTTAAAAAAAATATTCACCTAATAACAAATATTGAGAAAACACTTGACTCCTAATAACAAATATCAGGAAAATTGAATGTTATGACTATATCCTTAATAACAAATATCGAGAGAGAAAATTGAGTTTCTAATACCAAGTTTTAGAAAAAAATTAACTCTAATAACAAGTATTGAAAAAAATAAATTTGAAGAGTATATGCCTAATAACAAATATTAGAAAAAACATTAGGCCCCTAATAACAAGTAATGGGGAAAAAATTTTAACGTCTAATAACAAATATTGGGAAAATGAGTTTTAAGAGTAGACCCTTGATAATAAATATTGGGAAAAATCGAGTGTCTACTAACAAGTATCGAAAAAATTAGTGCCTCAATAACAATTATTGAAAAAAAAATTACACTTCTAATGTAAGTATTGGGGAAAATTGGACCCTAATAAAAATATTTGAAAAAAAATAATTTTAAGAGTACGCCCCTAATAACAAGTATAGAGAAAATTTGAGCCCACAATAACAATGTTAAAAAATTAGACCCCTAATAACAAGTATCGAGAAAAAATTGGACACCTAATAACAAATTTTAGAAAAATTTGAATTTTAAGAGTAGACCCCTAATAACAAATATTGAGAAAAATTAAGCTCCTAATAACAAGTGTTGAAATTTGGGCCCCTAATAACAATTATTGAAAAAAATTGAACCTTAATAAAAAATATTAAAAAATTAAAATTTAAGAGCAAACCCCTAATAATAAATATTAAAAAATTGAACCATAATACTAATGTTATAAAAAATGGGCCCTAGGCGAGCGCCCCTCTCGCCCATGCCCAGGGATGGCTCTGGTTGTCGGCGTCTTTGGATCGAATTTTTTTCTTCATTTGAGATTAAAATGTAAAAGATCAAAGTTAGAGGGTACAAAATCAAAGTTTTTGAAAAATTTATTTAATATTAGTTGATTTTCCAACTATAAGTTGAGTCCAAAACTTTGAAATGTGGTCATTTTGTGCTTGAATATCCGACCCAAACAATCTTTTTAATGCACATAACATTTTAAACGTTCCTTTTCTTTAACAACATTTTACACATTCCTACATACATAATCCAGTGTAAAAGAAACAATAATGAAATTTTTTAACATACATAATCCAATGTACATAACTTACATCTTACACATTCTTTCTCATCTTATCATTCTAAACTTGTATGATTTAATTTTATTCATTAAAATAAAAATATGATTATATTTCTTATTTTCTTTTCGCTAACTTTTTTTTTCCTACCAAACACATTAAAGATGGTTTATCTTCCAACTTTTCAACTCTCCTTTTGTTCTCTCTACTTTTCCATGTTACCAAACACATGGTGTTGATTCGACGATCGGGAGCTGCCGTTAATTTGGGAGGTTTTGTAGTCCTACAAGGTGTTCTCTTTTTCCTTTAGAGAGCAATGGTGAATTTTTTTTCGAGGAACTTTTGAGTTTCGTTGAGCAGTTATTCATGTTCTAAATTCTTTAAGTAGGGCTAGTTTGGTGTTGCTTGAAATTGATGCTTGTGTGTGACTGATAATAACTTGGGAGGAATACTTTTAGCTTAAGGAATATTGTTTAGTTTAAAGTGATGAACTGGATGTTGAGTTAGTATAAGGGTTAGTGTAGTGTATTTTTGGTTAAGGAGATATTTACTTTAGTATTGGCACTAGTGGTATATTAGGGACATGGTTGCATAGATTTTTTTATAATTCCACTACATCATGAAGATTTTGAAGTCTTAGTTGTATGTGTGAGGGATTTTGGTTGCTGATGAGGATGGGTGTTGTTGCTGCAAGCTTTCCCTGGAGTATACTATTGAATGCTAATAAGGGCATTAAATTTGGTGTTTATGGCATTTGTCTCTGTCTACTTTGACCCTTATGCAAATGTGGCTAGAAAGTATCTTTTGAAAGTAGTTAAATTCATGGCGTGTAATCAGATCTGATGGTGTATTATGGCAGCGAATTGGCATCTTAGGCGAGCTTTCTGTTGAATCAATGTTTTAAATAGTTTCGGGCTGAATTGTGTGTGTTCGACCCCAAGGGTAGTAAAGGGATGGCGGACCATCTAGCATTAGAAGGTTTGGTTTAACAAGAGCTGCTCATGCTGGCGGTTTCAGGTCCGAACAGTCAAGGAGTTGAGTTTTTTATGATATATAGGTTTGAGATTTTGATATCAGCTTTTGTTGTTCTTTGAATGGTTTGAATGGTTGTTGTTTGGATTGTGGTTATTTTTTACCTAGTTGTGTTGTACTCTTTTCCTCCATTTAAGGAGATTTTTAACGAGGCTCACAACTTAGGTCTAAAGTTTTGTTTGAACCTTATTATTAATAAAATCTTACTTGCCGAGAAAAATAAATAAATAAATAAATAAATAAATAAACTCTATCATTCTATTTCTCTCAAATTTTTCAACCTCACAACTTTGGACAAAGACCACGCTGAAACCAATTAGGGCAGTTAAAGCAAAAGAATGGGTACTGACTAGAACTACCGTCGTTGTCCTAAAGTGTTATTTTCCTTCTTCCTACAAAAACCAATTAATCATCTCCTTTTGAACCCTCATGAGCTCAAGATATAGTAATAATATGATATATGGTGTCGCAGTTCCTTCTGCCCGCCCCTTTTTGTCACTTAAAAAGAATACAAAAGATACCAAACCATCGAGCTAGCCAGCCAGGGGACCTAACAACGCAGTAGTCTGCTGGCACACATGTGCACCATGTGCATGCCCTTCGATTAGGTTGGTCATCTTAGCTCATTCAGTACCTAAAAACAGTCTTTCCTTAGATAAAAACAACAAAAACTTAAACATCAATGTCTTCCACTAACGGGGTAAATGAACAGAACGTTCGGTAAATTATTCGTGAACCGTTAGTTTATGTTCATCTAATAAACGAACACAAACATAGGTGTGTTCGGTTCGTTTATGTTCACTGACAAGCTCGTTTAAAAGCCCATCTATCGACTCGTTTATTTGCTTGTTTGTAGCTCGTTTATCGATTCGTTTATAAGGTTGTTATCTCGTTCCCCTTCTCCTTTTATTTTTTTTACATTTTAAATATCAGTGAAGGTAGAGACTAAATTGAACACAGAGGGAACTTTGGAGTTTAAACTGTTGAGCCTAAGGAGCTTAACGACTAGTGGTGTAATTTCATCATTTTGGTGAACATATATAATGGAACATGTTGATAGATATATAAATGAATATGTTCGCGAATATATAAACGAAAATGTTCGTGAACGCCAAACAAACGAATACCTTTAGAAATAAATAAATGAACATGAACACGATAGTAAAAAGTTAAACGAAAGGCATAGAACATGAACAACTTCAAAAGTAAACAAACGAACACGAACAAAGCCTTGTTCGTTCAAGTTCAGTTCATTCAAGTTCAGTTTATTTACGCCCCTAGTCTTTACTCTTCTCTCACTCACTCACTCACACACTTCTTTTTAAACTACAAATTTTGGCAGTAAAAACTAAAAGCTTTATGTAAATATAATTAATGGGTTTTTTCACTGCATGCTAAAAAAGTGTCGTATAAAGAAATTTCACCTTTTCGACTTTGCTTGAACCTACGGCTATGTATGTTGAATTTTCCCCACACTTTCTTGCAATGGCGATTTGTGAAGTAGCTAATTTTCCATTGGGTTCATTAGGTTTCAAACTTATGTATGAGAAAATTTTCAACTGTCAAAGATTATATTCCAACTTCATCATCATACAATGAATCCAGCTGCCAATAGTAAACGATCTCGAAGATTGTTGTTCGTTGAAGTGTAGGGGAACTTTGTGCCACTGCCACCTAATTTCCCCTCTTTTTGAAACCAAGGGAATTTCATGAGTGGTCCAACATTTCTGCCCAAGAAAAAAACCAGTGGTTTAATGATCATGATTTATGACCCTCATCATCAACAAGGACTGTTTATATAGGAGAATAATTGTATATAAAGATATTTGTCAACAAAAATGGCTACAAAGTATAATATATTTGGTTAAATTTTGATACAAATTGATTTATATTCAATATATTAGCGGTGATTTTTTTTACAAATGCCTTAGTATTAGGGTTTAAAGTTGGAGTTTAGGGTTTAGAGATTAGGTTTTTAAGTTTAAGTTTAAAATTTAAGTGACGTGGTTAGAATTTAGGGTTTATGGTTAGAATTTAGGGTTTATGGTCATATTGTTAGAGATTTATGTTTTAATCTATAACCCTAAATTCTAACAACAAACCATCAATTCTAAACCACTAAACCTAAACCTCTAACTCAAAACCCTAAATCTAAGGTGCTTGTGATTTTTTTTGTTTCCACCGCCTATATAAAATATTACACAACTCGTCTTTAAAATCTAAATTCCTAAACCTAAAATCATAATCCTTACAACCTAAACTCTAATCCTTGCAACCTAAACTAACACCCAAGTTTGTGTAAATTAAAGTTTACAGAACTTGTTTATCAAATTTTTTTCATATATTTGTCTACATCAAAATATGTTTTTAGCCGCGTTTTTTGATTAAACGCCTCTAATTTTGTACATTTGGTGGTGTTTTTTTGAAGAAACGCCGCTACAGACACGTACTTTAGTGGCGTTTGTTATAGACACGTACTTTAGTGGCATTTGTCTAACAAACGCCGCAATAGGGTTTAAATATTTAAATCCCACATCAACTATATTTATATCTTACTGTAATTTTATAAAGAAATGAATTACAAGTGTAGACCTCTTGAGCTAAGTAATGAGGTAGGGAAAGAAGAAAAATAATCAATAGCGGCATTTGTCCAAACGACGCTAAAGAAAAAGTATATAACGGACTTTGGTGGAACAGATGACAAATTATTTATTTAATGGCGTTTGAATTAACGACGCTTTTGATTGAGCCATACTGTATGTTTCAGCCGTTAATGAAGCACAACCTTGCCCTCGTATTTCGCAATCAAGATATGAAAGCTCTACCGGCAGTTCATGAATTTGAAAAGGAAGAACCATAAACTATTACACACTGATATTGATAAGACTTCACGCACATTAATTTTCCTTGTCCAAGCTTAAATATCCTTTGCAATAATGATATTTCGGAACCATGTACAGATCCAACAGCTACTGAAAATTTCCGCACATAATACATAAGAAAACGAAACAATGGACAATACATTATAGCACCATGCACATTGGCTGAACACTGTAATTATATTCCATATAATACTATTTTGGTTTTTTGGACATCTCTGCTTTGTCTTTTCTCTTGTAATCTGAATCGATTGATTTTGAACCGGCTGGTTTCGGACTCAAGTTTTGGCGCGAAGACAATGGAACAGACACTGAGGATCTACAGGTTCTCTGATCCCAATAATGAAAAGCAGCAGGCTCAGGCCGACAATCGGATGGACATAGTAGACTATCACATCGAGGAGATAGTGCGGAGGTGATTCTTTCATGGTAACAAATGGACCACCCTAATTATGCACAATCAAAGCTTCATTTGCACGGTCATGACGTATTGTACATGGCTTCCGAAAGTGACATCATAACATTACAAACACCATTAACTTGAAAAATATATGTATAAAAATCATACCCCTCTCTTTTTTTTCTTCTCTGCCGTCGTTTTCTTTATTTTTCCCCTTATATTGTCGATATGACACTAGTTTTATCCTGGTAGACCACTGCTAGTGATTTTTTAGACATTATCATGGCGCACGCACCTAATCAGGAAAGGTCGACGGTCTAGTATGATTAGATTCTTTTTGTGGCAATTTATTGACATAATCAGAACTATGAGAGGAACATACATGCAAGATTGATGTTGTCCACCACCTCTCCTACATCACTACATAAGCATCTAGTTGGATGATTTTGATGAAGCTTGTTGGGTTTGACGAGTGTATAAATGATCTATTTTATACACCATTTTTACTTGTCTTTTGCGTGTTTTCAAGTTCATATAGTTGCATTTAAGTTAAACTGTATATAATCTGTATGTAGATAGGGAGTTACATTGCGTGCTCTTAAATGTTATATATTTTGGTGCGTTTTATGGGAAAATTGGTGTTTTGTGGTGCATGTGCAGGATGCTGGAGGAATGCTAGAGCGGAAGAGTAGCTGATCTCATGGATGGAGCTAACGAGGCATAAAGAGTTGGAGATGAATCTACTTTTATCCACGTGGACTTTTTCCTTGATATGGAACATTAAATATAGCAGGAAATCAATGACATTCTTTAATGAAGTCGTGCGCACTTTAAGGTTCTTAAACCCTAGTTTCACTGCCTATATAAGAGAGACTTGGATGCCAATTCAAGGAGAATGCGTTTACAGACAACAGTCTTAGTCTGAAGCTTGCGGAGAACCACCAGAGTGAAAGCTATAGAAATCTCCTCACGACTGACGCCATCGAAAGAGGCCGACGGAGTGGAAGACCTGCAACAGTAGTTGGACGACGCAGAGGGGGTTTGTCGAGGACGCTCGACTCTTTTAATTTTCTTGCTTGATAAACTGTCGTACTTTAATATTTTTGTTATGAATATTTTAGTCTCAGACATGAGCTAAATACTTTAGTTGAGATTATTGCTTCCTAGAATTTTATGTTTTGATTAACTAATTTTAATGCTATAGTTGTTTTCCCTTCATGTAACATCCCCGACCCGGATGTCAAAAATTGGGCCTCAAGCCCAAACTCAACACCATAAAATTTCGCAACTATATTTAGCCCAACATATTTATTTCCCAAAATCCATTAAGTTTGAATATTTCCAAGTTGATAAACCAATTAAAACGTTACATGAGAGTTCTATTTAAAATACATTATTAAAAGCATTCGACACATAAGTTAAAATCCAAAATATGAGTTACAGTACAACATAATGTCCTACGAATACATAGCCCAAATATCTAAGTACTATACTCGGACACAGGTCGATGCTGAAGTCCTACTCCGATGGTGCTCTGACGATGCACGTCAACCTACTAACCTACGAACGAAAACAATTCCAAACACTGAGCTAACGAAGCTCAGTGGATACACTTCCATTCAACCATGCTTCATGCAAATCATAAATAAGAGCAAGTAGCTAAGAATGATATCATGGCATAAAATAAGAACATTGTCGCTTCTAGGGGTGTGCATTTCGAATATCCGATCCGATTCGATCTGAAATTTTAGATATCCAAATATTTTGGATAGGCAATTTAGCGATTCATATCTGATCCATAAAAAATAGGATATCCGAATATGCGAATTATTGACTTGATTTAATTATTTTTTAATTTGGCAGTCCTATCGATGAAAAGTTTAGGCTTTCGAATATAAGAATCAACAAATTATTGAATATAACAAGATTTGTATCCATGGAAATTTCAAATTTTCATATATAACAAGTAAAAATATCGAATATAACAAGATTTATATCTATAAAAAATTTGAAATTTCAGATATTGGATAATTAGATATCCGATCCGTATGTGAAATAACTATCCGTATCAGATCCGAAATTTTCAGATATATGATCCAAATTATTCGCAAAATACAGAACGGATCGAATATCCAAAATTTCGGATCGAATTAACGGATTAACGGATCGGATTTTTTCGCACACCCCAAGTCGCTACCTCTAGCCACCCAAACACATAACAACAATATAAGATATTAACCATACAGATAGCACATACACATGATACCAAGAAACTTGGAGTGAGGCCGGTGCCACACATCTTTGGGAACATACACTCCTGGGTGAGGTCCGGTGCCACATAGCTTCGGGAACATACACTCTCGGGTGAGGTCCGGTGCCATACAACTTCGGGAACTTACATTCAGGAAAACATCTAACCATGATGTTACAACACTCTCTTTGGGTATCCGGATCCCACCAAACAAGGAACTCAACCATACAATGCCTTTACGTGGCACACAACATTTATTCGATCCAGCAAGGATCCTTATTGATCAACACAAACAAGCCACCAAGGTTTAATTATGTTATTACATGCTGAAGGGGTTTAACCCAAGCCCCGTAATGATACACGGGGCCGTATACCGATACTCCATGGGTACCGATATGCCCTAAGCATTCCAATACCCATTTTTGCTATTGGAATTTGACGGAATAGAGAAGTATCAATACCCCCATAGGCGTACCGATACACCCTTTAAATCTGTCTTGGTTTTAACATTTTTAACACGGGGTACCGATATGCGTTCAACCCGTATCGGCACTCGAACCTAGAATTTATTTTCTGGAGTTCATAATTCACTCCAAACACCCCAAACCTTCCAGGTAAAACCCCAATTCAGGCTTGCAAGTTATAGAGGGTAGTTTAAGTGGTTTCCTACCATTTTTATACCATTTTAACATTAAATTTAGATTTAGCCATTAAAGGGGGGGTCACAAGCTCCTAAACAACCAAAACATCAAACCAAGCAACAAGCAATCAAATTTATGATTTCTAGGAAAACAAAGGAGTTAGTACTGTACTAACCTTGAAGAAAAGCTACAAACGAAGCTACAAGCCAACACCTCAAGTCCTCCTTTTCTCTTGAGCCTTGGAAGCTTCTCCAACTTCTTTCACTACAAAGAGATGTTGTAAAACAAGTTACAACTTGCAGGAGATAAAGAATCCAACTAAACTTACTCTTAGGGCTGGAAAAACGAGATTAACTCCAACTTTAACCCAACTCTCAAACCCCCTCACTAAACCTAAGAACACCTTTCTCCTTCATTTCTAATGATTCATACCTTATTTCGTAGATCATTGGAAGATGATCAACCTTTTCTCAATAACAATTTCGAGATTGACACATCTAAACTCAAAGATTCAACCTTTACTTGGGTGTGAGAGTGGAGAAAATATAATTGTTTAAGTGGGGGAGACAAGGGAGACAAAGGATGATACCATCCACTTTTTTTCTGCAGAAAACATAAAGAACCTCAACCTATTATTTCAAAAAACAAGGTGAAATTACCTTTTTATCCCTTATTCTCTATCCCAACTCTTATCCAATCCCAAAAATCAAGCCCTTCAACCATATACGAGCCCACTAAGGCTCTCAAGGCTAACTCTAAGCCCAAATGTGAAGCCCACGCTTCGGGTGTAACCCGACCCTTGGATTCTGAAATTCAGGTCATTACAAATCTCCCCTCCTTAAAAAAATTGTCCTCGAAATTTACCTTTTTGAAACAAATGCAAATAAAGCAAATTTATGTCCTACTTGACTTCCCACGTGGCCTCCTCCACTCTGTGGTTCCTGCACAATATCTTAACTAGAGGTATACACTTATTGCGAAGCTGTTTGACTCATTTGTCTAAAACTCTTATCGGTTCCTCATCGTAGGTCAGGTCGGTGTTGATCTCAATCTCCTTAATCGAGATAACATGCGAAGGATCATAACGGTTACATCTCAACATAGACACATGAAACACATTGTGGATGCGTGCCATCTCAAAAGGTAAAGCTAACCGGTAAGGTACCGGTCCAACCCTCTCAAGAATCTCATACGGTCTAATAAACCTCAGGCTCAACTTGCCCTTTCGCCCAAAGTGGATTACTCTCTTCCACGGTGAAACCTTGAGGAATACCTTGTCACCAACCTCATACTCGATATGCTTACGCTTCCGGTCTGCATAAGCTTTTTGACGATCAAAGGTCGCTTGCAATCTTTCCTTGATTATCTGAACCTTCTCCTCAATTTTTCTAATCAAATATGACCCCACGATCCTTCTCTCATTAAGCTCGGTCCAACTCAAGAGTAGTCTACACTTACGCCTATACAAGGCCTCAAAGGGATCCATCTTGATGCTTGATTGGAAACTATTGTTATAGGCAAATTCAACAAGCGGTAGCTGTTCTTCTCAACTCTTTTCGAAATCAATAATACAACACCGGAGCATATCCTCCAAGACCTGGATAACTCGCTCAGACTAACCATCGATCTGAGGGTGGAAAGCTGTACTGAAATGCAACTTGGTATCCAAGGCCTTATGTATCTTTTCCAAAACCTTGTTGTGAAACGTGAATCTCTATCCGATATGATCGATGATGGCACTCCATGTAAACTTACTACCTCTTGGATGTACAGCCTTAGTTTTATTGTCGAGCAGATTTTAAGTTAGTATTGCCTTTGTCGATGGCAATACTCTAAGTTAATTACCTTCAACACCTATATGTCTATAGCATTGCTTTCAAATAATTAACCTGACAAAGTTTTAATCTTTACTCGTAAGGGGTAGATTCACTTACGAAGTAAGCTCATCTACTTGAACATCTTCTGTCGAAGTTTCTCTCCATAGTATTTGTCAATTAATCCTTATCTCATTAATCTGTTAAGATATTAAGGTATAATGAGCATTCACTGCCAACTGTCGTATGTCAATAAATATGATAAAAATAAGCACTAGCAAAATAAAGAAAAATGCCAAGGCATTCAATTATTAAAAACCTATATCAAGCGTTCACCGCAAACACCCCAAGGAAACTTAGGAAATTAGTTTATGGCTGGGAAACAACCAACAAATCATCGTTTGTAATCATCACCATAAAATCAGAATTAAAACTAAGAGAGATGAACAAAGAAGGAGATCCGTCGGTGTAGCCCTTCCATGGATCCAGAGCTCTCAGTCACGGCCTGGTCGAACCACGGTTTGCCCTCTACACTCTTTCTTCCTCATGGCGCAACCTTCTTTGCTCGACCATTGATCTCCTTTATATAGGTGCTCGTGGAAACCCTAGTTAGGGTTTGGTTTTTTAAAGTTTGTTATGCACCAATATAAGTGCTTTATCTTCTCATCCTCTTTTTGAATCGGGGCTGACCTGGCTCTGACTAACGCTAACTGATCGAGCATTGGTCGTCCTTCTTTTGCCAACCGAGCTTGGAAATCATCGTCTTGCTTTTGCCAACTGAACTCGACATTTCTTTTCTGCTTCTCATGCTCATGACCTGCCAAACCTGCTCTTGAAAGTACCCCGTTCACTTTGGAAATAAAAATTGTACAGTCTTTAACTCCTAGATGCAAATGCATGAATTTACTAGCTAAATGCACCAATATGTACCCAAAGTCAAGCAATAACATAGCAATATATATATATATATATATATATATATATATATATATATATGTAAAAAGTGGAGCTTTTGAGGAGTTAACACTCCCCCAAACCTAGCTCATTGCTTGTCCTCAGGTAATGCACTAAAACTATAAAATACAGTAAAACAAAGTAAACTAAAGCACCTCAGTAAAATTTTGATGATTAACAACACAAGTTAGCAAGCAAAATCTGGCCATAGTTTTGTTTGTAGATATCTCAGAGCAGTAATGCTAATAGATAAGCAAATTCGAGTGCAACAATATAACTCTAACCTAGGATCATGAAGTGTGCGTGAAGTGCGGGTGGTTTACATCAAGTATCCTTCAACTCCCTTAGCAAAACTTTACTATCCAAACTCAAAAATCACATTTTTCTTTGTTTTTTATTCCAAGGGTTTCTTTTGCTGGCATTAAGTTTGGGTTCGCGTCACGATGCTGTTTGGCGTGAGAAGTAAGAGGGAGCATACCACGAACCCCCACGTTAATCCAAACTTCATCACTAAGCTAACCCATTACACTCATATCCTAAAGTTTTGTCGGCCTGAGAACTAAGAGGGAGCAAACTACGAAGCCCCAAGTCACTTATTGTCTCTAAGGCAGAGGAGTGTTCTAATTCTTTTAAGCCTTTGGAAAAACATTGTTGCCTTATTCTTTATTTTTATCCTGACATTTCTCTATGATTTTTTTATTATGAGTTTAGTTTCAAGAATATTAAGTTTGCATTGGGGACTAGATGCATACTACATGGTTAAGTGAGACTAAATTTCCCTAAGCTAAAGATCAATTGCCAAGCAACCTAACATTACTAAATCTGCTAGCTCATGCTAACTAAAGATTTTAATTTCATCACCGGACAAGGCATACTAGCGCAAATTCTAACTATGTTAGCAATGTGTTGGCAAAATTATCAGTCCAAATAAAGCCATGGTAATTTTTTAATGATTTGGTATGAATGTTTCTACCTAAACTACATGGCAACAAAATGCAAATAGAAACAGAAAAAATGCATGAATGTCATGGCAATAAATGTGAGGCAATACACACTCTAAAACCAAAGGTGTTCATTGTCCGCAATGCATGAGAACACATATATACAAATGCAATGAATGATAAAAATGAAAAATATGAAATTAAGGAGTTAAGGGGAAAAGGAATCCCCTTTGGAATGTTCGATGCGAGTGATGCATGTCTTTCTCTTGATGAAGCTCCTTCGATTTGGTGCCAAGGATTTCTTCCTTTTCACTTGTGGCTTTGAGGCGGGAGTGGAGAAATTCACGTCTTGCAAGACCTCCTCAATTACCCTTGTCGACTCATATGCGCCATGAGCTACGGGGGCAACTGAAGAAGCTGAAGTAGTGGGTGACACATCGGTCTTGGCAAAAACATCATCATCAAACTCTTGTGGAGTCACGTTTCTAGTAGATTTTACTTGGATAGGAGATACTAGTGATGTGGCATCGAATTGCTGGGTCGGTGTGTGGACAAATTGGGGGCTGGCTGGCATTCCTTCATGCGTATCAAGCTCAATTGGGAACTCTGGATATGGTGGCAAAGGATTGATGGACAAGCCCTCGAGAGTCGTCTTTAAGACACAGTCTGTAGCTCTAAAATATTGCTAGAGCACTAAGTTTTGTTCCTCAGCTTTCTCTAAATTTTGCAGTATGATTTCTTGGCGTTGATAGATCTGGGAAAGCAATGCCATCGTATCAGCTAACATTGGGGTGGAAGGTTCTGCCTTGGGTGTCTTGGCAGCAAATGCCGGCTGGACAACATTTTCTTTGCCCTTCTCTTTCATCTCCCTTCAATCAATTGCCCTTACAGAGCAGGTGTGATGGTTTCTTTTCATTTTTTGACGTTGTCGGAGTCCAGCGTTGGCACCTTATATTGCATGCAAATTTTGGAAATTAGCGAGGGAAAAATCAAACTGCCACAACTCTTACCGGTACACTTGTAGGTCTCATCAACGATCAAACGATCCACGTTGATTTTCCTTCCCATCATAATTGAGGCAACAAATGTAATACCCCAACTCCCCCCAAATTTAAAACTCTAATTGAGTAAATCCCTAATTCAAAACCCTAATAATTTTAGAATTTTTGTTCTTAAAATCTAATTAGGCTAAGTGACTAAATTGTGATAATTAAAACTTGTGTGGTCAATTTCAAAGGGGGGCTATTTGAAGGCTTTGATTATGTAATTTCCCTTTACCTAGGGTATAAATACCCATTTTTATCAACCCTAACAGTTTTTGGGTTTTCATTTGGTAAAGTTGCAGTCGTTTCTCTCTCTCCCGTTATCTCTTACTTCAAGTTTAACCACCAAACCCCCATCTTTTTCGATCATGCTCCGATCAAGCACCTAACGTCCTTCTTTCGTTGTTACGAAACCACCAGTACACTCCCCTTTGCCGTAAGAACAAAACCCACACCTTGGTTTGCTCTCGCCGATCTCCGATTGTAAGGAACGATTGAGAATCTATTCGGAAACTCTAGCTTCGCCGTTCCCTTCGGTTGTTTAAGCCTTTTAGGTAAGCTATTTGATTCTTCTTTATTTGTTTACGTAAGTTTGTTTTGTGTTTAACCTTTTTTTTGTTATATTTCGGCCATGAATGTCCATTTGTGCTCACCAGAATTCATCACTGGCAACCAACGCCGTTGTAGGGTTTTAAACCCTAGTTTCCAGATTGCAAATAGGGGTGTAATTGGGCCTTTAGTGTGTATTTGGGTTTTACCCAATATGGTAAGTGGGCCGAGAGAGGGAGCCCAAATCTGGGTGTATAACCAGACTGAACTAGTCTAGGGAGCCAAACTGAACTGTTGTCCAAACCGAAACATCGGACCAAACCAAATAAGCATTGAATCATGACGTTGGCATTGACTTTGACTATGGCGTCAACATTGTCGTTGACCATGACATCAGCATTAACCGTTGACCACCCCCGTTGACCGTTGACTTTTTGGCATTTAATTTTTTGGTCAAAGTCAACTCTATGTTTTTCGACGTCCTGATTCCAAATCTACTGCCCATTTTTCCAAATTCGAACCCGAAAGACTATTTTACTTTTTCCAGTTATTTTTACTTAGTATTTTAAGAAATTGAGTACATCAAAATCTATTTTGAATTATTCTTATGTTCAAGTGACGTTGATTCGGATATTGAGATTCTTCCTCCTCCTCCACTTGGGCGACCTCTGGTTGCACAATCTTTGAGATCTGCTCATGAGTTTAGTTGGTACTTCTGTGTATTAATATAATAGTTTTTTCATAGTAGTAGATGTTATGTAGTGTTTATCCTCGTAGATGTTGACTCTGTTCGATCTAGTGCTAGGGCTGAGCATGAGAGACGTCACTCTCGATGTTGAGTTATTAGCTGCCTAAGGTGTGTTCTCTTCTTGTGCTACATGTTTTGGTGCTTAATGTTTGTATGTGAGTATGTTGGTATGATTTTTGAATTTATGATATGATCTGTATGACTTGTGATATATGACATGACTTAAATGATTTGTGATTTATGACATGATCTATCTGACTTGTGATTATGATATTGATAAGTGTTTATTTTGGTTATGTTTTTAGTCCTTGTTTTGATCGAATATATATGTTTGAGGGACTTAATTGGGCTGTTTTTGTGTTGTTCTCGTGCAGGTTACTTAATGCCAGAAACGAGTTGAAGTGCTGCAGAAAATACTGAATTCGTGGGCAGATTCATGGGCATGAACCAGAGCATGAATGCTGACTGGGCGCCACATCAGCACCTTCTAGAAGATGACGTCAGCAAGCTTGATAACTTATCAGTCCACTTATCAAGATAGCCTATCATCCGAATTTTATCTTTTAAATTCAAAACTTTGATATTTATCTTTTGTAATTATATTTAAATTTTTTAGGATTTATCATCTTAGGTTTTTAGGGTTTTTCAACTACTATAAATACCCCACTTTGAGGGTGAATTATTCATCAAACATTTTCCATTGTTCTCTTCTTCCTTGAGTAATAAAGTTCTCCATTTTTTCTCCATTTTCTTTTCTCCATTTTTATTTATTTTATTAAGTATGGTTTTTTCACAAACCATGCTTAACTAAATTCCCTTTAGCCAAAAGCAACGCCAAACCCGACAAACCTCGTGAGATTAGGAAAATACTTCAATCCTTCGACAACTCCTTTTTAGATTCTCTACAAAATTGATTAGGCAATCGACCTAATCTTTAGGCATCACAATTATTTCATTCCGAGAGCGCGCATCGGCTTGAAGTGGTTTAGATCCATCGTTGGGGACGAGGAAAAGCTTGTAGCCAATTCAACTCCCTAAGAACAAACTTAGTGGCGGTCCACTAAGGGGAATCGAAATCGGAAACAATTCTCATCGAGACGAATATCCGAGCACGGGCTTCTCCAGCACTAACTCAGATCTGGGTTAGCATCGATTGCCGTGGCTAATTCACAAAAGTTTGACTTCAAGGATTGCCCTAGAAGTCGAATCTACCAACGAGAAGTAAGTTACAAGGGTTGGGCCTTGTAGACTGTAACCTGCAGGAAAGTCGAAGAAAAATCAACTTTAGTGATCGAAGATGTCATGGCAAAGCGTGGCTTGAGGCTATATCTATCCATAATTCTTTCTCAACATTTATTTTTACGTTTTTACTATTTTTCTCATTCAAATCACTATTCTAAAATCCCCATTTATTTCCTACAGGTTATTGGTCTAAATCAGAAGAAAGGTGTTAGAGTTCCTATTCCCTGCGGATCGACCCTTACTCTCACTATATTAATTTAATTCTTATTTATTTTGAGTTTAAGGTTTTATTTTTGACACTATACGACGCGTGTCAAAATTGGCGCCGTTGTCGGGGAGTACGGAAAATTACTAATATCGTTTTATTTGATTTATGACCAGGAGCAATCCGGGAGAACAATTTGATCTCATCCCGGAAATCGAAGCACTAGCCCGAAAGTTGAACGCACAAACACTTCGGGAAAAGAAAAACAAAAGACGTCAACAGAGACTCGAACGCGATCTAGAAATCACATCCGAAGCAGAATCGAGTTACGAGCCCAATCCGATGGGAGACGAAAATCAAACCATTCGCCAATTAAATGCGGCGCCCGATGGCCAACAACCTATGTGCATAACTTTCCCGAATGGCGAAACACCGTTCGTGCTAAAAACGGGTTTGATCCATCTCTTGCCTACTTTTCACGGCTTATCGACAGAAAATCCTCATAAACATTTGAAGGAATTTCACATGGTTTGTCTAAGTACAAAGCCACAGGGAGTATCCGATGACCAAATCAAACTTAGAGCTTTTCCATTTTCCTTAGCTGATATAGCGAAAGATTGGTTATTTGATTTACCCCCTAATTCTGTTACAACATGGACTGACATGGCTAAACTTTTTCTTGACAGGTTCTTCCCTGCAGCGAAAGCAAGCGAAATTAGGCGCAACATCCTAAGCATTCAACAAAAAGAAGTTGAATCCTTGTATGAATACTGGGAGAGGTTTAAAAAGTTGTGTGCAAATTGTCCACAACATGGGTTGTCGGAACAAACCCTCCTCCAGTATTTTTATGAAGGATTAACGCCTATGGACATGAAGGTGATAGATGCAGCAAGTGGCGGAGCTCTAGTCAACATGACACCAACCGCGGCTAAAACACTGATATCAACCATGGCCGCCAACTCTCAAAGATTCAATCAGTCTAACGAACCATCTCGAAGGGTTCGCGAGGTAAGTGCAGTTTCATTAGAAAACAAAATCGATAAATTAGCTGAAATAGTGCAAACTCTTGTTGCAGATAAGAGAAAAACAGCTAGACTTTGTGGAATCTGTACCAGCCCAGAACATCCGACAGACTGTTGTCCAATGATTCAAGAAGATGATGTCGCCCAAGCCAACGCCATAGGGAATGCTTATAATTCTGGGTGGAGGAACCAATCAAATTATGGGTACGTGAACAACCAAATGCCAAATCAACCGTACCAACAAAGACAACCCTACCCTCAACAAAAGACGTCTCTAGAAACCTTGGTTGAACGACTAGCGATATCCCAAGAGAAGTTCCAGAACCGTACCGAAATCCACTTACAAGAGTTAGACAAGCAAATGAGCCAGCTAGCCCAAACAGTAAGTCGTCTTGAATCCAAAGGTAAACTCCCTTGACAAACAGAGATAAACCCAAAAGAAAATGTTAATGCCATCACCCTTAGAAGTGGCACCGTGATAGAACCCAAAACCTCAGAGGTAAACACCCAAAAAGATAAACCAACTCCACCAGTCGAAAAAGATACATCAAATCCAACCCCTAAACCATCCCCTTATGCTGTACAACCACCATTCCCGTCAAGATTGATGAAAAGAGACAAACAAGCAGAAGAAAAGGAAATCCTAGATGTGTTCCAGAAAGTAGAGATCAACATTCCGCTCCTCGACGTAATCTGAAAAATTCCAAGGTATGCTAAGTTCCTTAAAGATTTATGTACTAATAAACGCCGTCTTATTGGAGTTGAAAAGGTTAATCTAGGAGAACATGTATCGACGGTCTTCCAGCGTAAGTTGCCACCAAAATTGAAGGACCAAGGTATGTTCGCCATTCCCTGCAAAATAGGTAAAGTGGGTATTAAACGAGCAATGTGTGATTTAGGGGCCTCTATTAATGTTATGCCCCTTTCATTTTATAACTCACTTTCTACTGAGCCTTTGAAGGATACGAGGGTAACAATACAACTGGCGGACAGATCCATAATCTACCCGGAAGGATTATTGGAAAACGTTCTCGTAAAGGTAAATGATTTAATCTTCCCAGCGGATTTCTATGTCATTGACATGGAAAACGACCGAGCAAAAAACTCTTCTGAGATCCTCCTTGGCCGCCCATTTTTGAGCACTGCAAACACAAAAATCAATGTAAGAAGTGGGATCCTTACAATGGAATTCGATGGTGAGGTAGTAAAATTTGACGTGTACAAAGCTATGAGACATCCTGAAAATGTTGCTAGTTTAAATTTTGTTGATGTCATTGAACCTGCCATAAATGATTTCTTTGACACTAGTTTTACTGACTTCATGGATGATTTGTACAGAGAAATCGCGGATTCCGACGAAGAAGACAGGGAGTTTGAAAATCTTTGTTCGATAAATAAAGACTTAATACTTACTGCATCTAAGACTAAACCTTTACCTTCTGTATTGCAGGCACCCAAGATCGAACTTAAACAATTACCCGAGCATCTAAAGTATGCATTTTTAGGGGACAGAGAGACCTTGCCGGTTATTATCTCAACCAAGCTATCAAATGAAGAAGAGGAGGACTTGCTAACAGTATTGCGAGCACATAAGGAAGCCATTGGGTGGACCGTCGCAGACATCAAGGGCCTTAGTCCCTCCACTTGCATGCATAAGGTAAAAACCGAAGATGGGGCTAAGCCATCTTGACAAGGACAACGCCGCCTGAATCAACCTATGATGGACGTAGTTAAATAAGAAATACAAAAGCTCCTAGATGCGGATATAATCTATCCAATTTCGGATAGTGACTGGGTAAGCCCGATCCATGTAGTCCCTAAGAAAACCGGAGTCACGGTGGTTAAAAACGCAGAAGGTGAGTTGGTTCCAACAAGAGTCCAAAATGGTTGGCGAGTCTGTATAGACTACAGGAAGTTGAACTCTCTAACTCGAAAAGATCATTTTCCACTTCCTTTTATAGACCAAATGATTGAAAGATTAGCCGGTAAAACTCACTACTGTTGCCTTGACGGATTTTCAAGTTTTTTCCAAATTCCTGTGGCGCCCGAGGATCAAGAGAAGACAACCTTTACATGTCCTTTTGGCACGTTCGCCTATCGTCGAATGCCATTCGGGCTTTGTAATGCGCCGTCCACATTCCAAAGATGCATGGTGAGCATTTTCTCAGATTTCATCGAAAAAGGTATAGAGGTATTCATGGATGACTTTACAGTTTACGGTAATTCCTTTGGAGAATGTTTATTAAACTTAACAAATGTGCTAAAAAGATGCCTTGAATTCAACCTTGTTTTAAATTGTGAAAAATGTCATTTCATGGTAGATAAAGGGTTAATTCTAGGACATATAGTTTCCTCAAAAGGTATTACTGTTGATAAGGCTAAAACAGATGTTATACGCTCACTCCCGTACCCCACAACTGTGAGGGATATTCGATCATTTCTTGGCCATGCAGGGTTTTACCGCAGGTTTATTAAGGATTTTTAAAAGTTGGCGCAACCCCTCTGCAATCTATTGCAAAAAGATCAACCCTTCAATTTTGACGAGAAATGCAAGGAGGCATTTGACATACTCAAGGAGAAGCTTGTAAACGCGCCTATTGTCCAACCACCAAATTGGAACCACCCGTTCGAATTAATGTGCGATGCTTCCGATTTTAGCGTTGGGTCAAAGAATCGACAAGGAACCGCATGTTATAGCCTATGCATCACGTACCTTGGATCCTGCGCAGAAAAATTATTCAACAACGAAAAAAGAACTCTTTGCTATTGTTTTTGCCTTAGAAAAGTTTAGATCTTATTTACTCGGTACTAAAATCGTTGTCTTTTCTGATCATGCAGCTTTACGCTTTCTGATGAGCAAAAAGGAGGCAAAACCGAGACTGATCCGGTGGATACTATTACTCCAGGAATTCAACCTAGAAATTAAAGATAAGAAGGGATGCGAAAACCTTGTTGCCGATCATTTGAGTCGCATCCCATTATCTATGTCGGATCCACCGGTTAGAGAGGAGTTCCCTGACGAAGGATTGATGGCAGCTCAGCTTAACGTTCCATGGTTCGCAGACATGGTGAATTACTTAGCCACATGTAAGATGCCACAAGATTTACCGAGAGCGGAAGTGAAACGAATAAAAAGGGAGTCTCGGTTCTTCATTTGGGATGATCCCTATCTTTGGAAACATTGTTCGGATGAGGTAATTAGACGATGTGTAGCAGAAAGCGAGGTAAACTCTATCCTAAATTTCTGTCATTCTTATTCTTGCGGTGGTCACTTCGGGCCTAAACGTACTGCACATAAAATTCTTGAGTGTGGATTCTACTAGCCCAACATTTTTCGTGATGCATATTTATTTTGTAAATCTTGTGAAAAGTGTCAAAGGGTTGGTAATTTGAGTCGACGAAACGAGATGCCACTTAATCCCATTACTGTATGTGAGATATTCGATGTTTGGGGATTAGATTATATGGGTCCCTTTGTTTCTTCATTCGGTAACTTTTATATAATTCTTGCGGTAGATTATGTTTCTAAATGGGTTGAAGCTAGAGCAACCCGAAATAATGATGCTAAAACCACTGTTAAGTTTCTAAAAGAATCTATCTTTTGCAGGTTTGGCACACCGCGAGCGATAATAAGCGACCGAGGGAAGCATTTCATTAACCGAGTGATTGATACTCTCATGAAGAAGTTCGGTGTCACTCACCGGATTTCAACATCTTACCATCCGCAAACGAATGGTCAAGCGGAGGTGTCGAATCGAGAGATAAAGACCATACTCGAAAAAATCGTGAAGCCGGATCGCAAAGATTGGAGCATAAAGCTATCCGATGCGTTATGGGCATACCGTACTGCGTACAAAGGTCCCATAGGGATGTCACCTTATCGTCTCGTTTACGGTAAACCCTGTCACTTACCAGTCGAGCTGGAACATCGCGCATTTTGGGCAATTCAACAATGTAACATGGAAATGGATGCGATTGGAAGGGAACACAAGTTACACATTCAAGAGCTCGAGGAAATCCGGAAACATGCCTACGATAGTGCACAAATTTTTAAAGACAAAACAAAGGATTTCCATGATAAAAATATTTCCTTTAAATCTTTTTCCGTTGGTCAAAAGGTTCTATTATTTAATTCTAAATTCAAACTTTTTGCAGGAAAATTGCGTTCCAAATGGCTCGGACCGTTCACTGTTGTTCAATCTTTTCCACATGGAGCAGTAGAAATTCAAGACACCGAAGGACATAACTTTAAAGTTAATGGACAACAGTTAAAACAATTTTTCGAAAATGTTCCAGTTGGTTTGGTTGAAGAAAATTATTTCGAGGAACCGAATGCATAAATAAGGTCGTCAAGCTAGCGACGATAAACAAGCGCTAGATGGGAGGCAACCCATTTCTTTTTATTTTCAATTTTCTTTATTTTTAATGTTATTTAAATTTTCTTTTTATTTAAAAAAAATAAAAAAATAAAAAAAATAAATAAATAAAGAGAAGAATCGAAATCAACTAATCTGTTTAAAGATTTTTTAATTTTGATTTTATCTTTTATCAAATTTATTTTCATTATCTTTAATATTTGTTTTTTTATTTTATTTTTATTTTCTTATCTACTTTTAAATTTATTTTTATCTCATTTTATCTATCTTTTCGAATTTATTATCTCATCATTTTATTTTTATTTTTATTTTTATTTTGAATTTTATTTTATCTAATCTCTTCTTTATTTTTGCAGATAAGTTAGGTCGAATAAAAGATGAGAAGCTATCCTTTTCAACAAGATTCGGTGGACCCAATTTTTAAATGGTATTATTTGTTATCACTCCTCCAAATCTTAAAAATATACATCACCTTATATACCTTATCCACCACCGGTCAAGACTCCTATTTCAACCCAATCACCATTCGTGGACCCCACCCGGTCAAACACCCAATTAAACCCCCTAGCCGCAGCTTTTGTTTTCCTTTTATATATATTCCCTCACCTAAACTTTCACCCAATTAAATCCCGTGGGCCCCCCATTAAACCCATAGCTTTATTTCCCTTTATATATATTCCCTCACCAGTCACCAGCCGCATATTTTCCAAAACCCCTACCCTCTCTTTACTTCTTCACCAGACCCGCAAATAAACCCTACCTCCTTTCTTTATTTCTTTTACCAACCACCCGAAACACCCTACACACCACCATGCCTCGCACCAGGAACCAGGCTCGCCGGCTTCCACAGCAGCCACCGCTCGTCATCGGTGTCCGCCGGCGTTTCCAGCCACCGCAGTACGTCGCCCTCAGCAGCGACTCCGAGCACCCACAGCCGCACCACTCCACCATCCCATCTCCCGAACCTCGCATCGTCACCCCCATCCCCCTCCTTCCACTCCCTTGCGACGCCGACCACGTCCATGCATACCGCCACTGCCCGCACGCACCACTCATCTCCCTCGCACCACAACGATCCGGCCATGGCGAGGGACACTCGCACGCACAGATCCGGACAGACCAGCACCGGCCGCACTGCTCGTGTCACCGGTAGTGGCGAAACGCCACCGTCACCACTCCTCCGTTCATCACGTCCACCATCGCCGCTACCTTCCCCTTACCACCCCTTGGCGTCCGATGCGGCTGGTGGCTCCTCACAGCGTCATCACACGCCCATGCAGTCACCAACCCGTGTGCCCTCCTATCACATGCACACCAACACGTCCGGGCACTCGGATAACTATTCGACAGCCGATGAGGTAAGTTCTGAATTTTTTCCACCATTATTTGTTATTAACACTACCTCTGAATATGCAGATCACATGCATGCTAATTTTGCTGCCCAAAATCCCTCGGACGCTGCTCAACCGGAATCACCGCCTCACGAACACAATGATATTCCATCGGACCATGAAGAACATCCACGACGTAGCCAACGATTTACGACACCTAACGATGACAACTTGAAAGGGTTTTTACAATTTACTGGAGACGAACTCGATATGTTTAATCATATTCGACATCGCCCACTTCCGGTCTGTAAGTACATTCCCGATCATACTTTAGATCGTTTGCATATACGTGAGTCGGTCCTAGCACATTTTGATAATATTGGATGGCGTCGATTTCATATTATTACTTGTGACACGTACTACGAATTAGTTCTTGAATTTTATTCTACTTTTTCGTTTGATCGTAGTCGCGCTAGGTCTCTTGATACACCAAATGTAATATCTTTTCGCTTATTGGGTCAATACTTTCGGTTGTCCATTACTGAGTTTAATGTTTATATGGGTTTCGTCACTAATGTTTCGGACCCTAACTATCAATCTGCACTTTTAGACATACAAGAAGATTTCGATAACAACATTTCTCTCGAGACTTTGACAGGTTTAGCAGGTGTGCAGTACAATCCCAAAACAACTAAGGACCACACTATTCATAGCCCTGCTTTACGATATATCCATCGATTCCTTGTTTACAACCTGTCCGGCAGAAACGACACTCCATCAACCGTGAGTAGATCTGAGTTATTCTTTCTATGGTTATGCAGGTAAATCTTGGTTTTTGGTTGGCTCACACATTTCATCGTGTCCCCCGAACCTCTAGGTCACGACCATTAATTCTGGGCCCTTATATTACCCATTTAGCCTTGCTTATTTTTCCTGCTACTTTTGATCCATCTCAGTTTACTTATGCGTTTTCTATGAGTGCTCTAGATGAGAGATGCCTAGATGCAATGGGCCTACTTGCAGGCACCCCTGATGCACCTTATATTGCTCCCCCGGGCACTATCCCAACTCGTCGAGAACGAGTGTTTCGTAGACGAGCCCAATCACAACCAACACAGGACCACCAACCCCAAAGAGATATGGATGAGCGTCTCCATTCCATCGAGACCAACTTGGCCGAGATCTTATCCTATCTTCGCCCCGGCACTTCCCGCGGACGACGTGGCCGCGGTCGTGGCCGCAATTGATTAGGGGAGTCTCTCCTTTCCTCTCTTTTATTTTAATTTTTCATTTTGGGACAAAATGCATCACAGTGAGGGGGAGGGAGATATGCTTATCAATTTTTATCTTGCTTATCCGTTTTGGTTGTTCGCTTGAAATCTTGATTTTATTAATTTAAAGTTCTTCGTTAAATCCTTAATTTCGCCTTGTCTCACTATTTTCACATGGTTCTGAATCTATCTTGTTAGAAAACTCTAGGCTGCATGATAAATTTTTGGCATGATTAATTTTTAATCTTTTATATGACATTTTATTTCTCTATTAATCCACATGATGCTTACCTAAGTACACAAGACATATTTGTGAGTTTTTGAGCCTAATGAGCATGCATGATATTTGCTCTTTGTTTCTTTGAGTGTGCCTAGCTAAATTAGTTGCATTCTTGAACTTGTTTTTAAATTCTTTTTGAGATTACATTAATTGATATGATGCTTTAATATGATAGAGGCACTAGGTTTTAGCCATTTTTCTTCCCAAATAAAACACCTACCCTTTAATTAATTTCCCCTAGTGAAACAATCTTTGAGCCTTAGCCTTTTTCTTGGAAATTACCACATTTTAAGCCTTATCCAATTTCTTCTCAAATCCATAACTTTTGTTCCCTTTTTCAAGACAAAAATCATCTTAAAAAAAAAAACAGATTCGAATAAGTGCAGTGGAGCAGCTAAAAACACTGTGCAGAGAAAAAAATATTGTGCAAAATTGATTCGAATATACAGTGCAGGAAATTGTTCGAGTCTGCAGAAAAATAAAACCAGCAAAAAACAGTGCAGTCCGAAAAAAAAGGTACACTGTCGAGCAGTTTTGGTTCGAATGAAAAAAAAACAGTTTCGAATATATTTTTTTGAGATGATTTTTTGTCTTGAGTTTTAGCCCTTATTTTCAGCCTTTATCCTACCCTTACCTTAGCCCCATTACAACCCTTATTTAAGACCTCTTGATTTTTGCATCATATTCATGTTAGTAGTGGAGATTAGATTTAAACACAAGCTTATGGTTATGCTCTAATTAGCTTTGGCTCGAGTGATTTTTCTCTACCCTTAAACACTTTGAGTGACATGAGCGATTCCTTGTGAGGGTACTTGGTTTGCATCATTGATGTTAGTAGAGTTTTTAGAATGTCGTCTTAGCTTTAAATTATTAGTCTTGCCATTTATCTATTTTTGCTCCTTAGTTTTCTCTCATATTTAGATGCTTAATCATATTGAGAATTTTTGAGACTTCGTGAAATTAAGGATGAAAACTTGAACTTAAGATTATTTAATTTTGAGATACTTGAGGGGAATTTGATAAGTGTTTATTTTGGTTATGTTTTTAGTCCTTGTTTTGATCGAATATATATGTTTGAGGGACTTAATTGGGCTGTTTTTGTGTTGTTCTCGTGCAGGTTACTTAATGCCAGAAACGAGTTGAAGTGCTGCAGAAAATACTGAATTCGTGGGCAGATTCATGTGCATGAACCAGGGCATGAATGCTGACTGGGCGCCACATCAGCACCTTCTAGAAGATGACGTCAGCAAGCTTGATAACTTATCAGTCCACTTATCAAGATAGCCTATCATCCGAATTTTATCTTTTAAATTCAAAACTTTGATATTTATCTTTTGTAATTTTATTTAAAATTTTTAGGATTTATCATCTTAGGTTTTTAGGGTTTTTCAACTACTATAAATACCCCACTTTGAGGGTGAATTATTCATCAAACATTTTCCATTGTTCTCTTCTTCCTTGAGTAATAAAGTTCTCCATTTTTCTCCATTTTCTTTTCTCCATTTTTATTTATTTTATTAAGTATGGTTTTTTCACAAACCATGCTTAACTAAATTCCCTTTAGCCAAAAGCAACGCCAAACCCGACAAACCTCGTGAGATTAGGAAAATACTTCAATCCTTCGACAACTCCTTTTTAGATTCTCTGCAAAATTGATTAGGCAATCGGCCTAATATTTAGGCATCGTAATTATTTCATTCCGAGAGCGCGCATCGGCTTGAAGTGGTTTAGATCCATCGTTGGGGACGAGGAAAAGCTTGTAGCCAATTCAACTCCCTAAGAACAAACTTAGTGGCGGTCCACTAAGGGGAATCGAAATCGGAAACAATTCTCATCGAGACGAATATCCGAGCACGGGCTTCTTACTAACTCAGATCTGGGTTAGCATCGATTGTCGTGGCTAATTAACAAAAGTTTGACTTCAAGGATTGCCCTAGAAGTCGAATCTACCAAAGAGAAGTAAGTTACAAGGGTTGGGCCTTGTAGACTGTAACCTGCAGGAAAGTCGAAGAAAAATCAACTTCAGTGATCGAAGATGTCATGGCAAAGCGTGGCTTGAGGCTATTTCTATCCATAATTCTTTCTCAACATTTATTTTTACGTTTTTACTATTTTTCTCATTCAAATCACTATTCTAAAATCCCCCTTTATTTCCTACAGGTTATTGGTCTAAATCAGAAGAAAGGTGTTAGAGTTCCTATTCCCTGCGGATCGACCCTTACTCTCACTATATTAATTTAATTCTTATTTATTTTGAGTTTAAGGTTTTATTTTTGACACTATACGACGCGTGTCAGATATGATTTGTATGATGGCATGCCATGGATCATATATCGGAATCAGAACAATTAATATTAGACTTTTATGCATGCATCTTTGTTTATTAAACAAGTATGCATCCAGATTCAGAAATTGGAATAATACGTCATATCATATGGGTTGGGAAATTGACAGGGAAGATTAGTGGTTTCATCCTCTGGGTTAAATTCCACTTCGGACATGGTGACGATTTAGATAGTGGTTTTGGGGAACCTTACTCTTCGGACGGTGATGTAGTTGGGTGCATGACTTTATATCATGCACATCACATTATACATATTTGTATATCAGAATATCTGTTTGAGTTTGAGCATATTGAGACACACTGAGCTTTATAGCTGACTCCCCTTAGTTCCTATTTCAGATACTCTAACTTATGCTTACAGTACTTGGATGTCCTCATTTTATCAGACTTATTACATATTATCAGTATGGACTGTTTCAAATTTATGGAATCTATTTTATCTTTTGGATTTATATGTAATTTCAGTCTCGAAGACTTTATTTGGGGATTTACTATTTTTAGCACGCATATGAGATTATTTCTGAATATTTCAGCAACTTTTTGGAATACTATTATACGATTGCATTTTACACAAATGGGAGATTATTGTGGTTAATCAACTTTTAATAATTAATACGAATATTCAATTTTTAAACCTAATAACATTTATTGAGGGATAAGTTTTCAAACATGACTTCCTAGATTTAGCCTATTTCTTCTAGGTTGGGTTTAGGGGGATATATTTAGTGGTAACAGAGCTAGGTTCAACCCTTAAATTGTGAGGCTCAAATTTAATTTTAAATCGGAAATAAATTTTTCATGCATATTAAATATTTCGGGCAAAATGGGAATTTTTGGAAAATTTGTTATTTTAAATGAATTGATATATTTTGAATATAAACTCCAAGTACCGACTCTAATCTTAGGATTCCTTCCTTCTGTAGATAGACTACTATGCCACCCCGTAGGAGTTCTAGAGTAGCGATCGGTCGTGGTCGTGGCCGAGGTTGATGTCGAGATCGAGGTCGTACCTCTGCAGTAGAGAGTGTCATTACACCCCTGTGGATTTGCCACAGAATCAGGATGATACTCATAATACTGATGTCGAGGAGAAGATAGGAGCTCAACAAACTGGGTACACCAGGGTGGTGGTGGGGCTCCACCTGTACAACATACTCAAAGTGATGGTCCACATGATTTCCAGTTATAGTGAGACTGTGGGCATGGATGTTGCTACAGTGCATAGAGAGTTGCTTCGTTATCTTCGTCAGTCCGAGGGCGTCAGGAGACCTATATCTACCGAGTTTTTGGCTGTCAGGATGACTATGTTTGATGGGAAGACGGGTACGAATCCGACCGATGCAGAGTACTGGTTGAAGAAGCTTCCTCGTTTGTTTGTTGAGATGGATTATTTCGCTGATAGGAAGCTTAGGGTTGTTGTATCACTATTGCAGGGTGAAGCATAGAATTGGTGGGAGGTCGAGGAAAATGTTGTTTTAGCTAGTCAAATCTCTTGGGATTATTTTAGGAAGGCATTCTAAGATCGTTATGTTGGGTCAGAGAATTGATCATAGTGTCGGGATGACTTCATGAATCCGAAATAGAATTATATGACCGTAAACGACTGTGAGATAGTGTTTGTGAGGCTGATTCATTATGTTTCGGGGTTAATGACCATAGAGAATGATAAATGTGACTGGTTTCTGAAAGGGTTGCAGACTACGATTATGGAGGGTGTTGCGTTGCACATCGATACAAAGTATATAGAGATTACAAAACGAGCTAGTACTACTGAGTGGATTGAAGCACGGAAGAAACGACATGAATCTCAGGGTATTGATTGACCTAGGAGGCAACCGGCCACATTAGTTCAACACAATCTTTGAAATTAGTCGAGGAAGAGGAACAAAGATGAATCCGACCATCAGGGTTATTCTAGAGCTAGACTAATGACATATGTTGTTCTGAACGCCAGTGCTGGAGGTTCGACTAGTACTTGTGGGGTGAGACAATGTTATTTTTGCAAGAAATGACATTCAAGTGAGTGTAGAAGGCAGATTGGGGCTTGTTTCCGATGTGGTTCTTTTGAGCATCTTTTCAGTGATTGTCTGCTTTCACCTCCATCTACTTATATTATGAGTCTGTCTCAGGCATCTGTACAGACTCCTACTAGGGGGAAAGGACATGGTAGATACGTTACTTTTAGTACTGCTGGTAGGGGTAGGCCTGCTCAGAGTAGAGGGTCAGCTGGATCCGGGGCGAGATAGCGAGGGTTGGTTTGTTCTACTAGGAGGCATGAAGACCGTGATGAGCCAGATGTTATTGCTCGTACATTTTCTATTCATGCTATTTCATATTTTGCATTGCTTGATAATGGTACGACTCATTCATATGTTGCGAGTTCTGTATCTGGGGGACTTGAAATTTCGGTTGAAGACACTGCTAGTGTTGTACCGTACATAGTCCGATGGGTAATCTGGTTGAGCTTACCAAGGTATACAAGAATTTTCCTATTGAGATTCAAGAGGAAATCTTTTCGGCTAATCTGATGGAGTTACCTTTTGGGGAGTTTGATCTTATTCTCGGTATGGACTAGTTATCTGCTCACCGAGTCAATCTGGATTGTGAAAAGAAGAGGGCAACTCTAAAAACTTATGATGATCGTGAGGTGATTCTCATTGGAGAGCGCATAAGTTTTCTATCTAATGTCATATCGGCTCTCAAAGCCGAGAAGATGATTAGGAAAGGTTCCATTGCTTATCATGCTTATATTCTTGATCCAAGACAATCTGACTCTGGGTTAGATAAGATCCGTATTATGAGAGACTTTCTAGATGTTTTTCCGGAAGAATTGCCTAAGGTACCGTCGAAACGTGATGAGGTTGAATTTGGCATCAAGGTTTATCCAGGTACAGCTCCTTTGTCTATGGCCCCTTAGCGGATAACACTGAAAGAGGTTAAAGAGTTGAAGATACAATTGCAAGAATTGCTAGATCGGAGTTTCATTCGACCCAGTGTTTCACCACGGGGAGCTTCTATTCTGTTTGTGAAGCAGAAGGATGAGACACTTCGACTATGTATCGATTATTGGAAGCTGAATAAGCTAACGATCAATAATAAGTTCCCTTCCTCGTATTAGTGATCTTTTTGACCAGTTCCTGGGAGCAACGATGCTTTCTAAGATAAACCTGAGATCTGGTTATTACCAACTGAAGTTTAAGGACTATGATGTGTTCAAAATAGCTTTCCGGACATGTTACGGTCATTACGAGTTCCTTATGATGCCTTTCAGATTAACTAACGCCCCTACCGCATTTATGGACATGATGAATAAGGTGTTTCCACCCTACTTGGATTAGTTCGTTGTGGTTTTCATAGATGATATTCTGGTCTATTTCAAATCTAAAGCTGAACATGAGGATTGTTGTGCGTAATAAGTGCTTCGCAATCAGTGCAAGTATACACGTCGCAAGTAATAAAATGATTTGAGTATCGTCTCCACATGGATTGGTGCTGCTTCGGGAATCTACTTTCTCACACTGAAAAATAAAGACACAAATAGGTGATTGTAGGAGTTCTAATTAACAAGTAAACTAAAGAACAATAAAAGTAAAAGACAGAAGAGATCAATTAAGAGAAAAGATGTCACGTTATCGTGAGTTTTAGCAGTGATAATTAAATGGACTGTCTTGGTAATTAAGTGCGAAAATGACTCAATTGCTTAGGTAGTGGCATCAATCGTATTGCCTGGGCAATGGGTTAAGCCGATGCCAGGGCAATGAGGGAATGAGGCTAATGTCAGGGCAATGAGTGAAGCCGATGCCCAAGCAATGAAGAAACTGAGTGATTGCCTGGGCAATACGCGAAGCAGATGCCTGGGCAATATGGAAACGACATGCTTGCCTGGGCAACATTCAACAACCTTCAAGGTTCGGCGAAGTGTTATTCAATGATTTCTTCTTATTCCTAAGTCGAAATACTAGTTAATTGTGCAAGCCTTAATAATATCTCCCAGCGTGAACCAAGGGTGGACAACAACCGATATTGTGCTCTTTTTAGCTGTTGAAATTCGTGACTTATCCCTAAGCCGAATTAGTCTTCACCAATGATAGATTGAATAAATACCATGTTCATTCGTTTCATGAATCTAACTCTCTCGAATTAGATAAACTGATAGTTTCAGGAGATCCTCTCCCAATTCACTCGCAAACAAGATTTGAAAACCAAGAATGAACAAGCCTTGAATTAAAATTGCAAACTCAAAAACCTAAACAAAATCCAATCGTTCTTACAACCTAAAAAACACAATAACCCAAGCCAAATAAGTTTAGTTCATGGCTGGGTTTAAAATAAACTCAATGTAATTGATCCCCAACATAAACAAAACCGAAAACAAAGAAGAAAAGATGAAGATTTCGACAGCCCCTTCTTGAACTCTCTCTTTACTGATTTGTTTCTCTCTATCGCACCTGCAAGGTTGGGCGGCTTGAACTCCTTTATATAGGAGATGGCTAGGTCAAAGTCTTTCTTGAGGAGGAAGTTAAGTTGGAATTTAAATATAATAAAATATAATAAAAGAAATAAATCTTTTATTTTATTATTTTATTCCTTCTAAATCTCTTGGAATTTAATCTCCTTTAAATCTCCAACTCTTCTAGGATTTATCCTTCCTTCTAGTATTTTCTCGAATTAAATGGATTGATCCTATCCAAATCGACAACTCTCATTCTCTTGTTGTCTTCTATTTCATCAGGAGTTAAATCCTGCACACATGAAACACATATACACAACATTTTCCCACAATTTTAACTAAAGTATGAAATCAAGCATGACAGTGAAGAAAATAATGAAAATATGCATGAATGCCTAATAATGCAACTAAAATGTGCCTAAGTCTAACAATAATATGAGTAAAAAGGGTAATAAATAGTACTTTTGAACACTTAACAAGGAACATCTCTGGATTGTATTGTAGACTCTATGAGAGAAACAATTATATGAAAAATTCAGCAAGAATGAGTTATGGCTGTCAGAGGTTGTATTTTTGGGGCATGTAGTGTCAGTTGAGGGTATTTAGGTTTATCTGAAGAAGATTGAGGCTATAATGAGTTGGAAGCAACCCAAGAATGTTCTTGAGATTCGAAGCTTCTTGGGTTTAGTCGTCTATTATTCGAGATTAGTTGAGGGTTTCTCTACCATTGTAGCCCCGTTGACTAAACTTTTGAGTAAGAATGTTCCCTTTGTTTGGTATGAGGCCCAGTAGTATAGTTTTGAGAAGCTTAATATCGTGTTGACCGAAGCACTAGTTTTGATTCAGTCTAAGCCGGGAAAGCCTTACACCATTTACAATGATTCTTCTCACACTAGTTTGAGATGAGTTCTGATGTAGGATGGGAAGGTAGTGGCTTATGCGTCTCGATAGCTAAAACGCATGAGTGCAACTATACTACCCACGACCTTAAGTTTGATGCCGTGATGTTTGCTCTCAAGATCTAGAGACATTATCTCTACGGAGAGAAGAGTTATATCTACACAGACTAGAAGAGTCTGAAATATGTCCTCACCGAGAAAGAGCTTAATCTGAGACAATGACGTTGGTTAGAACTTCTCAAGGACTATGACTGCAAGATTAAGTATCATCCAGGCAAAGCTAATGTGGTTACCGACGCCTTGAGTTGTAACACCATTTCAGTCTTGAGAGCTATGTTTGCCCATATTTGTTTGTATAAGGATGGAAATCTTTTAGTATAACTTCAGGTTATTCCTACTTTGATTTCTGATATTCGAGCTGAGCATCCTAGTGATCCGTTTTTATGCACCGTATGAGAGAGGTTGAAGAAGGTACATCTTAAGATTTCCCTTTTGATCATGATGATGTTTTATGTTTTCGTGGTCGATATTGTATTCTGAAGAATTCTGGGTTGAAAAAGGTTATTCTTCGTGAGGCCCATGACAGTCTCTATTCTATGCATCCTGGTGGGGTCAAGATGTATAAGAATCTTCGTGAGAGGTACTGGTGAAAGGGTCTCAAGAAGGATGTTGTTGGATTTGTATCAAAGTGATTGAAATGTCAGAAGGTTAAAACAGAGCATTAGCGTACGTCTGGGTTACTTCGGCATATTGAGATCCCTCTTTGGAAATAAGAGCGTGTGACTATGGACTTCGTTAGTGGTCTTCCTTTGACTCTGTCAAAGAAGGACTCTATCTGTGTTATTGTTGATCGTCTGACTAAGTCCGTGCACTTCATTCCTGTTCGAGTTGACTATTCTTTGAATAAGTTGGCTCGACTCTATATTTCTAAGATTGTTCGACTTCATGGGGTACTGTTGTTTATCATTTTTTACTTTGATCCAAGGTTTACAACTAAGTTCTAGGGGTCTCTCCAGACTGCTTTGGGTACTCGGTTGAACTTCAGTACCTCTTATCATCCGCAGACTAATGGCCAGTCCAAGCGTGTGAAACAGATTATTGAGGATATGTTGAGGGGTTGTGTTATTGATTACAAAGGTAGTTGGGAGGACTTCTTACCCCTTGCAGAGTTTGCCTACAATAACAATTATCAGGCCAATATCAAGATGACACCGTATGAGGCTCTATATGGGCGTAAGTGTCATACACCTATTGGCTGGACCGAGCTTAATGAGCACAGATTGTTAGGACCTAATATTGTTCATGAGGCTAAGTAGTCTGTCAGATTGATTCAGAATCAGCTTAAGGATGCTTTTGACAGACTGAAGTCTTATGTCGATTTGAGATGTCGGGATATTGAGTATGATGTAGGAGTTGAGGTTTTCTTGAAAGTATCTCCGTAGAAAAAGGTACTCCGTTTTGGTTAGTAAGGCAAGCCGAGTCCTCGATTTATTGGCCCTTATCAGATTATTCGTAGAGTTGGACCAGTTGCCTATTAGTTTGAGTTACCTCCAGAGCTTGCATGTGTTTATGACGTCTTTCACGTACTTGTGTAGAGGCGATATCATGATGATCCGTCTCATATCTTTTATATGGAGGAAATTGAGATCCATCCTGATTTGAGTTTTGAGAAGAAGACTGTTGAGATTCTTGCTCTGGACAAGAAGGTTTTTAGTAGGAAGACTATTAATATGGTCAAGGTCTTTTGGCGTAATCATGGTCATGATGAAGCTACATGGGAGCCCAAGGCCGTCGTCAGAGCTTAATATCCGCATCTCTTTGATGAAGGTAAATTTCAAAGCCAAAATTTCTTTTAACGGGGGGAGAGTTGTAACACCCCATTCCCCCTCGCAAATAAAAAACCCTAATTGAGTAAATCTTTAATCCATAACCCTAATAATTTAGGAATTTTTGTTCTTAAAATCTAATTTGGCTAAGTGACTAAATTGTGATAATCAGAACTTGTGTAGCCAATTTGAAAGGCTGACTGTCTAAATGCCTTTATTATGTAATTTGCCCTTTACCAAAGGTATAAATACCCATTTTTATCTACCACAACAGTTTTTGGGTTTTCATTTGGTAAAGTTGCAGCCGTTTCTCTCTTTATCCCTTAATCTCTTATTTCGAGTTTAACCACAAAACGTCCATATTTTCCAATCGTGCTCCAATGAAGCCTCCAACGTTCGTCTTTCATTGTTACGAAACCACCAGTACGCTCCCCTTTGCCGTCCGAACAAATCACACACCTTGGTTTGCTCTCTTTGGTCTCTGATTGTAAGGAACAGTTGAGAATCCGTTCGGAAACTCTAGCGTCACCGTTCCCTTTGGTTGTTTAAGCCTTTTGGGTAAGCCAATTGATTCGTCTTTGTTCGTTCACTTGAGTTTGTTTTGCGTTTAACCTTTTTTCGGTTATGTTTCGATCGTGAATGTCTATTTGTGGTCACCGGAATTCAACACTGGCAACCGGTGATGTTGGAGGGTTTTAAACCCTTGTTGCTATAATGCAAATAACGGGTGTAATCGGGCCTTGAGTGTGTATTTCGGTTTAACCCAATCCGGTAAGTGGGCTGAGAGAGGGAGCCTAGATCTAGGTGTATAACCAGACTGAATCGGTTTAGGGAGCCAAGCCGAACTGTTGTCCAAACCAAACCCATCGGACCAAACCGAATCAACATTGATCCGAACTGATCAGACCAAGCCGAACCGTGCTGACGTCAGCATTGATGTTGACCATGACATCATCATTAACCGTTGACCATTGAACGCTGTTGACATTGACTTTTTCAGTCAAAGTCAACTTTACGTTTTTCAACGTTTTGATTCCAAATCTCCTGCCCGTTTTCCCAAATTCGAACCTGAAAGACTGTTTTACTTTTTACATTTTCCCAAATCTACTGCCCGTTTTCCCATATTGAGTACATCAGAGTCAGATTCGTATTATTCTTATGTTCAGGTGACGTTGATTCAAATATCGAGATCCTTCCTCCTCCTCCACCTGGGCGACCTCCGGTTGAACAATCTTCAAGATATACTCGTGAGTTTTGTTTGGTATTTTTGTGTATTAATATATTAATTTTAGCATAGTAGTAGATCTTATGTAGTGTTTATCCTCGTAGGTACTGACTCTGTCCGACCTATTGCTAGGGCTGAGCATGGGAGACGTCACTCTCGACGTTGAGTTATTAGCTGCCTAAGGTGTGTTCTCTTCTTGTGCTACATATTTCAGTGCTTAATGTGTGTATGTGAGTATGTTGGTATGATTTGTGAATTTATGATATGATCTGTATGACTTGTGATATATGACATGACTTAAGTGATTTGTGATTTATGATATGATCTATCTGACTTGCAATTATGATATGATTTGTATGATGACAAGCCATGCATCATATATCAAAATCGGAACAATTAATATTAGAATTTTTGTACATGCATATTTGTTTATTAAACAAGAATGCATTCGGATTCAGAAATTGAAATAACATGTCATATCATATGGGTAGGGAAATTGTACGAGGAAGATCTCTGGTTTCACCCTTTGGGCTGAATTATCATTATGGACTATTTCAGATTTATGAACTCTATTTTATCTTTTGAATTTGTATATAATTTCATACTCGAACACTTTATTTTGGGATTTACTATTTTCAGCATGCATATGAGACTATTTGTGAATATTTCATCAACTTTTCAGAATACTATTATATGATTGCATTTTATAAAATTGAGATATTATTGTGTTTAATTAGCTTTTAATAATTAATACGAATATTCAATTTTTAAACCTAATAACGTTACTTGAAGGACTAGTTTTCAAACGTGACTTCTTAGATTCGACCTATTTCTTCTGGCTTAGATTTAGGGGTTATATTAGTGGTATCAGAGCCATGTTCAATCCTCATAATGTGAGGCTCAAATTTAATTTTAAATCGAATATGAAATTTACATGCTTATTAAATGTTTCGAGGAAAAAAGGAATTTTAGGAAAATTATTTATTTTAAAGGAATTGATATATTTTGGATTTAAACTCCAAGTACCGACTCTAATATTAGGATTCTTTCCTTTTTGTAGATAGACTACTATGTCACCCCGTAGGAATTCTAGAGTAGCGACCGATCGTGGTCATACCGCTACAGTAGAGACTATCGTTATTCCACTACGGATCTGCCACAGAATCAGGATGATACTCATGATGCTGATGTCGAGGAGAAGCCTGAGGTCAGATAGAAGCTAAGCAGACCGGGGTACATCAGGCTGGTGGTGGGGTTCCACTTGTACATCAGACTCACGGTGATGGTCTACATGATTCTGGTCATAGTGAGACTGTGGGCATGGATGCTTCTACAGTGCATAGAGAGTTTCTTCGTTATATTCGTTAGTTTGAGGGTGTCAGGAGACCCATGTCTACCGAGTTTTTGGCTACAGAGATGACTATGTTTGCTGGGAAGATGGGTACGAATCTGGCTAATGCAGAGTACTGGCTGAAGAAGCTTCAGCATTTGTTTGTTGAAATGGATTATCCCGCCGATAGAAAGCTTAGGGCTGTTGTATCACTGTTGCAGGGTGAAGCCAAGAATTGGTGGAGGCCGAGGAAAATGTTGTTTCAGCTAGTCAGATATCTTGGGATTATTTCAAGCAGGCATTCCTAGACAATTATGTTGGGTCAAAGTATTTAGCATAGTGTCAGGATGACTTCATGAATCCAAAACAGAATGATATGATGGGATACGGCTATGAGATAGAGTTTGTGAGACTGATTCAATATTTTTTGGGGTTAGTGACCACAGAGAAAGATAAATGTGACTGGTTTCTGAAAGGGATGCGAACTTCGATTAAGGAGGGTGTTGATTTGCACATGGATACATAGTATAAGAAGATTACAAAACGAGCTAGGACTACTGAGCGGATTGAAGCACTGAAGAAACAACAAGAATCTCAGAGTATTGATCGACCTATGAAGCAACCGACCGCATCATTTCAGCTCAGTCAAGGAAATTAGTTTAGGAAGAGGAACATAGATGAATCCGACCATCAGGGTTATCTCAGACTAGTGACATCTACCGTTCCGACCGCCAGTGCTAGAGGTTTGACTAGTTCTCGTGGGGTGCCACAATGTTCCTTTTGCAAGAAATGGCATCCAGCGAGTGTAGGAGGCAGACTGGGGCTTGTTTCCGATTTGGTTATTTTGTGCAACTTTTTTAGAGATTGTCCATTTTCACCTCTATCTACTTATGTTCCAAGCCAGTCTTAGGCATCTATACAGACTCCTGCTAGGAAGAGAAGACATGGTAGATCTGTTACTTCGGGTACTACTGGTAGGGCTAGGCTTGATCATAGTAGAGGGTCAGCTGGATCCCAGGCAAGACAACCAGGGTTGGTTTATTCTACCAGGAGGCATGATGACCGTGATGAGCTAGATGTTATTGCTGGTACATTTTCTATCCATGCTTTTTCATATTTTGCATTGTTTTGAAATGGCTTGACTCATTCGTATGTTGCAAGTTCTGTATCTAGGGGACTTGAAATTCCGGTTGAAGTCACTACAAATGTTGTTACCGTACATAGTCTTGTGGGTAATCCAGTTGAGGTTACCAAGGTATACAAGAATAGTCCCATTGAGATTCAAGGGAAAATATTTAAGGCTAATCTGGTGGAGTTACATTTTGGGGAGTTTGATCTTATTATCGTTGTGGACTGGTTATCTGCTCACCGAGTCAATTTGGATTGTGAAAAGAAGAGGGAAACTCTGAAAACTTATGATTATCATGAGGTGATTCTTATTGGTGAGCACAGAGGGTTTTTTTTATCTAATGTCATATCGACTCTCAAAGCTAAGAAGATGATCAGGAAAGGATCCATTGCTTATCTTGCTTATATTCTTGATCTGAGATAGTCTAATTCTGGGATAGATAAGATCCGTGTTGTGAGAGACATTCTAGATGTTTTTCCAGAAGAATTGCCGGGGGTACCGTCGAAACGTGATGAGGTTGAGTTTGGCATCAAGGATTATCCGGGTAAAACTTCTTTGTCTATGGCTCCTTACCGAACGACACTAAAAGAGCTTAAAGAGTTGTAGATACAATTGTAAGAATTGCTAGATCAGCTTTTCGTTCGACTCATTGTTTCACTATGGGGAGTTTCTGTTCTGTTTGTGAAGAAGAAGGATGGGACACTTCAGCTATGTATCGATTATTGGAAGCTGAATAAGCTAACGATCAAGAATAAGTAATCCATTCCTCGTGTTGATGATCTTTTTGACAAGTTCCTAGGAGCAACGATGTTTTCTAAGATAGACCTTAGATCTGGTTATTACCAACTGAAGGTTAAGGACTATGATGTGTTCAAATAGCTTTCCGGACACGTAACCATCATTACAAGTTCGTTGTAATGCCTTTTGAATTGACTAACGCCCCTACCGCATTTATGGACATGATGAATAAGGTGTTTCCACCCTACTTGGATTAGATCATTGTGGTTTTCATAGATGATATTCTGGTATATTCCAAATCTGAGGCTGAAAATGAGGAACATCTCCGGATTGTATTGCAGACTCTACAAGAGAAACAATTATATGAAAAATTCAACAAAGTGTGAGTTCTGGCTGTTAGAGGTTGTGTTTTTGGGGATTATAGTGTCATCTGAAGGTATTCAGGTTGTTCTGAAGAAGATTGAGGCTATAATGAGCTAGAAGCAGCCCAAGAATGTTCATGAGATTCGAAGCTTCTTGGGATTAGCCAGCTATTATCGGAGGGTTTTTTAGGGTTTCTCTATCATTGCAGCTCCATTGACTAAACTTTTGAGGAAGAATGTTTCCTTTGTTTGGTATGAGGCCTAGTAGTATAGTTTTGAGATGCTTAAGACTATGTTGACCGAAGAACCAATTTCGATTCAGTATGAGCCTGGAAAGCCTTACACCGTTTACGGTGATGCTTCTCACACCAGTTTGGGATGTGTTCTGATGCAAGATGGGAAGGTAGTGGCTTACGTGTGCCGACAGCTAAAAACACATGAATGCAACTATCCCACCCACGATCTTGAGCTTGCTGCCATGATCTTTGCTCTCAAGATCTGGAGACAGTATCTCTACGGAGAGAAGTGTTATATCTACACAGACCATAAAAGTCTGAAATATCTACTCACCCAAAAAGAGCTTAAACTGAGACAATGAGGTTGGTTAGAACTTCTCAAGGACTATGACGACGAGATTGAGTATTGTCCAGGAAAGGCTAATGTGGTTGCCGACGCCTTGAGTTGTAACATCATTTCAGAATTGAGGGCTCTATTTGCCTAGATTTGATTGTATGAGGATGGCAGTCTTTTGGCAGAACTTTGGGGTTATTCCTACTTTGATTTTTGATATTCGAACTGATCAGCCTAGTGATTCGTTTTTGATGCACTATATGAGAGAGGTTGAAGAAGGTACATCTTAGGATTTCTCTATTAATCAAGATTGTGTTTTGTGTGTCCGTGGTAGGTATTGCATTCTGAGGAATTTTAGGTTGAAAAAGGTTATTCTTCCTAAGAACCATGATAGTCCCTATTCTATGCATCCTGGTGGGGTCAAGATGTATAAGAATCTTCATGAGAGGTTCTAGTGGAAGGGTCTCAAGCTGGATGTTGTTGGATTTGTATCAAAATGTTTGACATGTCAGAAGGTTAATACATAGCATTAACGTCCATGTGGGTTAGTTCAACATATTGAGATTCGTTAGTGGAAATGGAAGCATTTAACTATGGACTTCGTTAGTGGTCTTCTTTTGACTCTGTCAAAGAATGACCCCATTTGGGTTATTGTTGATCGTTTGACTAAGTCTGCATACTTCATTCCTATTCGAGTTGACTATTCTTTTAATAAATTGGCTCGACTCTATGTTTTTGAGATTGTTCGACTTTATGGGGTACCGTTGTCTATCATTTATGACTGTGATCCGAGATTTACAACTAAGTTCTGGGGGGGGGGTTCTCCATACTGCTCTGGTACTAGGTTGAACTTCTGTACTTCTTATCATCCACAGACTGATGGTCAGTCTGAGGGCGTGATTCAGATTCTTGAATATATGTTGAGGGGTTGTGTTCTTGATTACAAAGGCAGTTCGGAGGACTTCTTACCCCTTACAGAGTTGGCCTACAATAACAGTTATTAGGCCAATATCAAGATGACACCGTATGAGGCTCTATATGGGCGTAAGTGTTGTATACCTATTGGTTGGACTGAGCTTAATGGTCAGTCTGAAGGCTCTATATGGGCGTTTTGAGGATAAGCCTGTTGATATTCTTGCTCTGGACAAGAAGGTTCTTAAGAGGAAGACCATTAAGATGGTCAAGGTCTTGTGGAGTAATCGTGGTCATGATAAGGCTACATGGGAGCCCAAGGCCATCGTCAGAGCTCAATATCTGCTTCTCTTTGATCCACGTAAATTTCGAGGCCAAAATTTCTTTTAACGGGGAGAGAGTTGTAACTCCCCAATTTTCCTCCCAAATTAAAAACCCTAATTGGGTAAATCCCTAATTTGGAACCCTAATAATTTGGGAATTTTTGTTCTTAAAATCTAATTTGGTTCAGTGACTAAATTGTGATAATCAGAACTTGTGTGGCCAATTTGAAAGGTGGGCTGTTTAAAGGCCTTTGTTGTGTAATTTCCCCTTTACCCGGGATATAAATACCCATTTTTATTAACCCTAGCAGTTTTTGGGTTTTCATTTGGTAAAGTTGCTGTTGTTTCTCTCTTTCTCTCTCATAATCTCTTATTTCGAGTTTAACCACTAAACCCCCATCTTTTCTGATCGTGCTCTGATCAAGTCCCTGACGTCCATCTTTCGTTGGTACGAAACCACCACTATGCTCCCCTTTTTCGGCCGAACAAAACCCACACCTTGGTTTGCTCTCGTTGATCTCTGATTGTAGGGAGTGGTTGAGAATCTATTCGAAAACTCTAGCGTCGCTGTTCCCTTCGGTTGTTTAAGCCTTTTGGGTAAGCTATTTGACTAGTCTTTGTTCGTTTACTTGAGTTTGTTTTGTGTTTAACCTTTTTTTCGTTTATGTTTCATCCGTGAATGTCCATTTATGGTCACCGGAATTTATCATCGGCAACCGGCACCGTTAGAGGATTTTAAACCCTAGTTGCAAGATTGCAAATAGCGAGTGTAATCGGGACTTTAGTGTGTATTTGGGTTTAACCCAATCTGGTAAGTGTGCCGATATAGGAGCCGAACCGAACCATTGTTGAAACCGAACCTTTCAGACCAAACCGAATCAACATTGAACAAAACCGATCATACCAGACCAGTGAACCTGAACTGTTGACCTTGCTGACGTCAGCATTGACTGTAACACCCAAAAGTTAAAAAAGAGAGAAAAGAATGAAAAATGGGAGTTTTGCAACCTTGGGGACTCGAACCCGTGCCCCTTGGCATGCTACTACTAGTCTTAGCCTGTACCGAGTTGTTGTTAATCTAGCATAGGGTGTTATATAGAAGAAATTAAAGCACAATCTGACTCTCCACCTACCCGAAAGACAATTCGAATCAGATGAGGTTTGAAAATTTCAGGCAAAGAAAGCCCTCACCTAACCCACCATTGCCTCAGCTCCGATCTGCACCACCACTCGTCGGTGATCATCACCGCTGTCATCGTTGAGAGCGCCGTCGCATCCCGACCACACCCGTATGTGAGCTACCTTTCGCCGACAAGGCTTGTTTGAATTTTCGACTAAAAACCTAAATCGCCTCCACGGTTTTTGCCAGTTTTCGTCGCCGTCCACCATCCGTTTGCCGCGCCGTCATCTTCAGTGAGTTCCCGGTAACGAGACGAGTCAATCCCAGGTGGCATAACTTTGATCCGCCGCCGCTAAGGGCTCCGTCGGAGCTTCGTCTTTTCCGGTGAAGTTTTAACCTTTTGGGTAATTTTCAGGAGTTTCCGACCTAATTAAGTTGCCTTTTATGCTGGTTGAATTCTTGGAATAACGGGCTTCTAAAACCTGGAAGAATCGAGCTTCTTGGTGTCTCCGGCGACCGCCTCCGTTGACCAGCCGGCGATCCAAAAGTTCAAAGGTTAAACCTGGTCTGAACCGGTTCAGTTAGTTAACCCGGTTTAAGGTCCAACCTGATTTGAATTCGACCTGCCTAACCTGCCCGACCCGATCCGAATTCGACCCGGCCCAAACTCGTGTTGGCCCGTCCAACCCGAACCGAGTCAACTTAGTGAGTCAGTCGAGTCAACTCAGCCCGAGTCAGCTCAGTGAGTTAGCAAAGTCAACTTAGTTAACCTCTGTCGTTGACTGCTGACGTCAGTGTTGACCTACTGACGTCAGCGTTGACTCTGGCCCCGTTGATCGTTGACAAGCTGTTGTCAGCGTTGACGTGCTGACGTCAGCGTTGACTTTGACCATTGACCAAAAAGTCAACTTTTCTGAAAACTCCTATCTTATGTTTTTCGACGTCTTGAGTCCAATTTTGAAGCCCGTTTTGCAAGATTCTGACCTGAAAGCCACAGAGTCTGTCCTTGAACCCGAACTTGTATATGTATCTAATTATTCAATTAAGGGTACTATGAATAAGGACTGAAATGTGAATTTGTGTAATTGTAGGTACTCACAGTTCCTTGAATACGAATTGTTGAGGGATGTCAAATCCGGGTTCTAGAGTGTTCGAACGTCGTTCATGGATCGACTGATGTAGCTTGGAGCCAAGGTAATACATTACTACCTTCTACATGCTTTTGAAACATGTTGGTATTCAGTCAATGTTTGTACGACCATGATTGAGCATATAATTATTTCTGCCTATGTCAAGCAATTATGAAAAAAGAATAATAAAAGCCAAGGAAAAAATATTCGAATAAGAGGTTTGATAAATCGAAAGGACTTCCGAGTTCAGTACATGATTAATGAGAAGGTAAATCTTTAAGCATGATAATCTCTTTTATTAAAAGGATAAATGTCGGAAATATTTGATTAACAAATGACGAAAATACCCCTTAACTATAAACACAACCTGGGAAGCTATACTTGATCCGATAATACATCCGATACATTTGAAAGCCTCTAATTTCATGAAATGTTTTAGTAACAAGACTTAAATATTCGAGACTGTAATGTACTTGAGCTTCTGGAATTTTGAATAAATCTCTAAAGATAAATTTACGAAAAAATATTCGTATGTTTGAATTAGTCAACGTGGCGTAAAAGATTGAATGGATTGCGATGACAAAAGAAGGATTGAAAATACTGATAAGATTGAATGGGATTGAATGACGCTAAAGATTGAATTTTCCTCGGGCTATAATTGCCAATCGACAGACTTATGTGTTATATCCTCGAGGTCTGAAATGAATGAATAGTTGAAAGAACTGAAGGGCTCAAAATAATTGGAGCACCTTCGGACATCGAAGTGATTGGAAGTACCTTTAAGACTTGGAATAAGAAATATCAATAAAGCCAAACAAAGGTAATGGCTCTGAAAGTGGTAATACACGACCCTCGTTGGTTGATTGTTTCGAAAACTATTATGACATTGGAAGAATACCATACAAGAGCATGTTCGAGTTATTTGGAGAAAGTACCTAGGTTAATGGTAAGAGCAGCCTATTCTTCGTGTGTATTCGATGCTATGGATCGAGTTTAGGTGCAACACACATGTTCGAATACTTGGAAAAATACCCGTTGAATACATGTTCGACCTCCCGTTGTACGTTATTTGTCACTTGGTTAAGTCGAGCTTTTTGTTATACAATGTAGTCAGTTCTGAGAAGTGAGTACTTAAGGTGTATCGATCTGGTAAAATAATAAAAACGGCAATGATGGTTTGCGATTAGTTCGAAGGGACTCAAAAACTTGATAAGCAACTAGAAATCTCTGAAGTCCGTACATCACTACTTATAACTTGTTGGTCTAATTACCAGACTACCTTCGAAGGCCAGAATGACCAAAAAACCCTCGTAGACATTAATGACCGAATCACTCTCGATATATCTGAATTCTCAATGATTCTAATGCATCAACTTCCGATGTTGATTCAATCTGTCTTATCAAACTCCCTTATTCGTAGGGACCTCATTCTGAAATCGATCCAAAATTGTCAAATGTCATCTTTTTGATATTTATCAAGTACCTCTGAGAAATGAATTGGGTCATGAAGTGCGTACCATGTATTTGTAAATACTTTATGTTCTAGACCAAGACCATATGCTTAAAATTTAAAAGTATGACATTGTAATACGAAAGGAAAGCAATTCCCTAGTTTCTGACCTATGATATGAAAAATATATCAAATATATGGCATTAAATACGAAATAATAATAAAATAGGTTTTACATCTGTTTTCTAGTATAAAAATAGATCTGGTATCTATTTTCTGTAATATTGCCTTCTGAAAATAATCTGAAATCATCTGGGATATGAATGAAGATCTGTAGGCTCAACGCTGGTAAGTCCTTCTGGACCTAAGCTCCTACGCCCAATGGGCCTAGGTTAAGTCTTTCTGGACCTAAGGCATTCCCTTAGGTAGGCTCCTACGCCTCAGGCCTAGGGTAAGACCTTCTATATGCAGTTAAGAGGGAATTGCATTTTGGAGTTCGGTGGGATGATAGTTAAGTAAATTAATAAAACTTTCTGACCTCTTCTAAAACATACCCTACTGAATTAATGTATCAAAGTTGAACTCTCAGTAAACTTACATATCGCGCTTAATGAACCACTGTGAACTCCTTGACTCAACTTATAAAATCTGAATCTCTTCTAAATCTCCTGCTTTAGACTCATCTTTCAAGGCTCGTGTGATCAAATAAAGAACAAATCTCTTACCTTCTGACATAATGTTCTACTAAATTATCGAATCATAATTTGAGCTTACCGTTACCTAGTTCATCATGACAATGTTAAGCTTGCCATATACATGCTTGTGCTTTTAGCATCTCCTAGTGGTTTGTATTACTGAGCTTCTTGAAGCTCACGTTGTTTCTACCATCACAGGTTAAAAGATCGACCATGTTGCAGCTATCAACGTCTGTATGAGAGTTTCTTCGGCTTGCTCGCGAAATATGGTATCTGTGTAATTAGGGGGAATGTCATGTTTTGATTTATATTCGAGTCTGAAACTTGTATTAATAATTAGTATCATAGTTTAGTTTCATTGTCTGGATATTTCCTGAAATTGTATTTTAATTCAAAACTTGATTTATGATTTTAAATGGTTTAATAATTTTTTTTTAAAATTTTAACGTGGGTCGCTCTAGTGACGCTAATGTGACTCCATAGGGTCCGTATTATTGCATAGACGAGTCTAGGGGGTTACATTGACGTTGACCGCTGTCATTGACCGTTGACTTTCCGGTATTGACTTTTTCGGTCAAAGTCAACTTTACGTTTTTCAACGTCCTGATTCCAAATTATCTACTCATTTTCCCAAATTCAAATCCGAAAGACTATTTTACTTTTAGCATTTATATATACTTAGTATTTTAAGAAATTGAGTACATTAGAATCTGATTCGAATTATTCTTATGTTTAGGTGACGTTGATTCGGATACTGAGATCCTTCCTCCTCCTCCACCAGGGCAACCTCCGGTTTCACAATCTTTGAGATCTACTCGTGAGTTTAGTTTGGTATTTCTGTGTATTAATATATTAGTTTTGTCATAGTAGTAGATCTTATGTAGTGTTTATCCTCGTAGGTCCTGACTCTGTCTGACCTATTGCTAGGGCTGAGCGTGGGAGACGTCACCCTCGACGTTGAGTTATTAGCTGCCTAAGGTGTATTATCTTCTTGTGGTACATATTTCGGTGCTTAATGTGTGTATGTGAGTATGTTGGTATGATTTCTGAATTTATTTGTGATTTATGACATGATCTATCTGACTTGCAATTATGATATATTTGTATGATGACATGCCATGCATCATATATCGGAATTAGAACAATTAATATCATACTTTTTTTACATGCATCTTCTTTTATTAAACAAGAATGCATTCGGATTCAGAAATCAGATTAACTTGTCATATCATATGGATTGGGAAATTCTGCGAGGAAGATCATTGGTTTCACTCTTCGGGATGAATTCCACTTTTGACATGGTGACAATGTAGAGAGTTGTTCTAGGGAACCTTAATCTTCGGACGGTGATGTAGTTGTGTGCATGGCATTATATCATGTGCATCATATTATACATATTTGTATATCGGAATATCAATTTGATTTTGAGCATATTGATCGATTATCTTGATGTATATTTTGTTTCCACTTTAGAGACACACTGTGCTTTATAGTTGACTGCCCCTTAGTTCCCGTTCCAAATACTCAGACTTAGGCTTACTGTACTTGGAGGACCTCGTTTTATCAGACTTATTACATATTATCGAAATGGACTATTTCATATTTATGAATTCTATTTTATCTTTTGGATTTATATGTAATTTCAGACTCGAACACTTTATTTGGGGATTTACTATTTTTAGCATGCATATGAGACTATTTATGAATATTTCATTAATTTTTCAAAATACTATTATACGATTGTGTTTTACACAATTGGGATATTATTGTGTTTAATTAGCTTTTAATAAATAATATGAATATTCATTTTCTAAACCTAATAACGTTTCTTGAGGGACAAACACGACTTCCTAGATTCAACCCATTTCTTCTGGGTCGGGTTTGGGGGTTACAAAAATGCCATCCTCTCCTCTGAAAATTTTGTCATTGTGAGTGGTCAGCATAAGATTAGCCTTCAAAAATGGTTCCATCCTATTGGTTGGGGCTTCAATGCCAGCCTTTTCACCATCCTCTTGCCGTTGGAGGAAACATTCCACTTTGTGCCTGGTTCGCACAATTCCTTCAATAGCATTTGTCTCATGGCATCATCCATGGATTCGGCAAATGTCGAATGCTCCTCCCTTGAACCATCCAAACTCAACAAGCGATTAACATACCCTTCATCAAACTGAACACAAAGACCTCATACGAACACAAAAGTCGAGGCCTTGGTGGTGAGGTGGGCGTAGAACTCCCAAACAATGGTGGACTGGACCTCCCTTGGCTATTGGTAAAAGACCTCCCAGTTGTGTTTCTTGATAGTGGCAACCACTTCCGGCAAGTACCCCAAGTTGGACTTATTCTTGAATTCGAACCTTTTTTCATAGAAAAAGGTTCGTACAACGTAGTTCTCTTCATATTTCTTCTTTGTCTCTTCGTTGAAGAAAATTTGGGGCAAGTTTGATGAAGATGCCATTGAAAGAAATTGGGGCAAAAGGGGTTGCTCAATGTAAAAGATGAAAGAGAGGGTTGAGTTCTTTCTTTTCTTGCCGTGTGAGAGAATGGAAATGCGAAAGGTTCTTGATTAACGGGAAGATAGGAGTTAAATAAGGATTAATAAGGACGGTTGAGTTGGTTTGAAATGGATTTAGTGGGGTTAATGATATCTTGGCAGTTATAGCGTGTTTTCAAGAGTGGGGTAATGATGGGTGTTGGGGAAATGAGCATTGACAGTGTGTGAAATAAATCTTGGTTAAAGTAGTGTAAAATTTCAAAGTTTGAAATTTTTTAACCTAGGCGGCGGCTAGGGTTTCCCGCATTGCAAAAATCACTCTCCCTTGCACGAGGTCCACGTGCTATCCAAACTTGTGATGATGGGCGTCCAAATGCCAACCTGTCCTGGCATACTTCCTTGGAAAAATAACATGCACCAACACTCCAAAAAACCTTTCAAAATAGAAAAATAAAAACTAAACACTCACAAAAACCTTTTAAAAAAGAAAATAACTATCCTAACTATTTACAATGATCAAATGTTGATGGTAAAATTTTACGGAATCTCTGCCAGGAGAATAATCTCCTTGGCATTACTCTTGCTTCCTTCCCAATAATGCTTCAACCTTTGGCCATTCACCTTGAATGTTGCCCTTGTCTTCAAGTCCTTAATATCTACTGCTCCTTGATCGTAAGGCTTGATAACTTCAAATGGTCCTTACCATATGGATTTGAGTTTACCTGGAAATAACTTAATCCTTGAGTTGAACAACATATATTTTTGCCCTAGTTCAAACTTTCATGCCAATATTCTGTTTTCATGCCACCTTTTTCTTCTTTCTTTATACAGCTTGACATTTTCATAGGCATGTGCTATAAAATGCTCCCACTCATTCAAATCTAACAAACATTTCTTACATGCAGCCCTCCATTCCATGTTTAACTGTTTGGTTGCCCAATAAGCTTGATTCTCCAATTCCACCAGAAGATGGCATGATTTCTCAAATACGAGCTTGTATAGAGAAGTCCCTAATGGTGTTTTGAAGGCTGTTCTGTACGTCCATAAGGAATCATCTATCCTCAAAGATCAATCTATCCTAGTTGGGTTCACAGTCTTCTCCAAGATATTCTTGATCTCTGTGTTTGAAATTTCTTCTTTCCATTTGTTTGAGGGTGGTAAGTTGTGACAAATCTTTGCTGGATTTCGTACCTGCACAAAGCTTTAGTGATTAAATGGCATTTAAAATGGGTACCTTCATCATGTATGATGGCTCTATGGGCTCCAAATCTGGTAAAGATGTGCTCGTGTAGGAATTTGGCAATTGCCTTGGTATTATTTCTAGGGAGAGCAACAAATTCAACCCACTTTGAGACATATCGACCGCCACAAGTATATATAGATTACCAAACAATGGAGGAAAATAACCTATAAAGTCTATCCCTCATACATCAAACAGCTCGACAAGCATGATGATTTGAAGTGGCAATTGATGTATGCTTGAAATATTTCCAGTACGATGGCTTCTGTCGCATGCCTTGGAAAAATAATGTGCGTCCTTGAATATTGTTGGCCAGAAAAAAACATGACTGTAGCACATTGGTTGTTGTCTTCATTCCAGCAAAGTGTCCTCCATATGGTATTGCATGACCAAGCTAATGATTATATTGTTGTTAATCCTATGGCACACAATGACGAATGATTTGCTCGGCACATAAGTTGAACAAGAATGGCTCATCCCAATAATATTGTCGTACATTCCTCAGAAATCACTTCCTAACATTACTTGATAAATCCGATGGAAAAATATTGATGACCAGGTTTTTGACTATGTCAGCATACCATGAAATAGTAGTGGTCGCAAGAAAATATTCATTAGGGAAATCAAATCTAATGACAACGACATTACTATCCTCAACATAGTGCTCTAAATGAGACAAATGATCAGCCATCAGGTTCTCACTCCCTTTTATATCTCGTGTCTCAAGGTCAAACTATTGTAACAAGAGTGTTGATCGAATTAGTTTGGCTTGGAATATTTCTTCGCCATAAGGTACTTGAGTGCCAAGCGGTCTGTGTATACCACAACTTTACTATCCACCAGGTAAGACCTGAATTTGTGGAACGCAAAGACAACTGTAAGGAACTCATTCTCAGTTGTTGTGTAGTTAAGCTGGGCCTCATTCAATGTGCGGCTGACATAATAGATGGTATGAAAATTTTGGCCACGCCTTTGTCCTAACACAACTCCCACGTTGTAGTCATTAGCATCACACATGAGCTTGAATGGATCATTTCAATATGGTACCATGACTATGAGGGCATTAATTAACATATCTTTCAATTCCTGAAAAGCTTTCAAAAAAGAATCTCCAAACGCAAAACTCGCGTTATGTTCCAAAAGTAAGCATAAAGGTTTAGAAATTTTCAAAAAATCTTTAAAAATGCAACGATAAGAACCTGCATGTCCCAAGAAACTTCTAATACCTTGTATAGTTGTGGGTGGTGGCAATGGTTTGATTACCTCTACCTTTTCTTTGCCTACTTCCAGTCTCTTCTTGGTCAATTTATGCCCAAGAACGATGTCTTCCTTCACCATGAAGTGGCATTTTCCCAGTTCAAGACTAGGTTGGTTTCAATACATCTTCGTATAACAAGTTCCAAACACTGAAGCCATTCCTCAAAAGTTTTGCCAAAGATGGAGAAGTTATCCATGAAGACTTCTAAGTTATTCTTGATCATATCAAAGAAAATCGGCATCATGCAACGTAGAAATGTTGTTGGGGCGTTACACAATCCAAATGGCATCCTTCTAAAGGCGAACGTCCCATATGGACATGTGAACATAGTATTCTCTTGATCTTTCGGAGTGATGGCAATCTGATTATAGCCCGAGTAGCTTTCCATGAAGCAATAAAATTCCCTCCATGCCAATCTATCCAACATCTGATCAATGAAGGGCATCCAAAAGTGATCCTTTCCGGTGGCATTATTTAGCTTCCTGTAATCCATGCGCACCCTCCAGCCCGTCACAGTTCTCGAGGGAATAAATTCATCTTTGTTGTTCTGAACCACAATCATTTCATCCTTTTTTGGAACACGCTACACTAGAATAACCCACGAGCTATAAAAAATGGGATAAATCATCCCAACATCCAACAATTTTATGACATCTTTCTTGACTACCTCCTTCATGCTAGGATTCAATCTCCTCTAGGCCTCGATTGTTGGTAATTCTCCAAAATAATTTTGTGCATGCAAATTGTTTGTCTTATCCTTCAGATATCAGCTAGGGTCCATCCTAGGGCTTGCTTATAATTGCCCAATATTTCCAACAATATTCCCTCTTGATCTTTACTCAAAACAACAACAATGGTCACTGAAAAGGTGGAGTTGTCTCCCAGGTAAACGTATTTGAGGTGGCTTGGCAAAGGTTTCAGCTCTAGTTCTGGTGGCTCCTCAATAGATGGTTTGGGTGGCTTGATTTCTCTACTAGCTAACTCAAGTGGCTCAGGTCTCATGTAATAACTTATTATCTCATTCAACATGGTTGGTTCCTAAGATTCTTCACTCATCATATCTCCATCATCCCGTTCCATGGCATCAACATCTATGCCTTGGCAAAACTGTGCTATGTCCACGTTGAAAATGGACTCCATCAGCTCAACAACTTGGCATTCCTCAGGTTCATCTACACACTTAAGAGCTTGAAATACAGTAAGAGTAATATGTTGGTCATTCATACGCATAGTAAGTTCACCTTTCTAAACATCAATTAGGGTCATACTCATGGCAAGAAATGGTCTTCCAAATATTATTGGGACATCAATATCAGCCTTATACTCTAAAATAATAAAATTAGTTAGGAATTTAAACTTATATACCTTTACCAACACATCCTCAATCTTACCCTTGGGATGTGTATAAGATCGAAATGCCAGCTGGAGTGTTACTATGGTAGGCCTTGCTTCTATATCAAGTTTCCTAAAATTGACATTGGCATCAAATTGATGATGGCTCCCATGTCACACAGTGCTTTACCCATAAATCTATTGCCAATCGTGCAAGGAATTCTGCAACTTCCTGGATCTTTTAGTTTCGGTGGCAATCTATTGGTTATCACTGCATTGCATTCTTTAGTAAGTGCGACCATTTCGAAATCACCCATCTTCCTCTTTTTGGACAAGATGTTCTTCATGAATTCGACGTAATTGGGTATTTGTTCTAGAGCTTCTACTAATGGTATGTTGATCTGCAATTGTTTAAGGACTTCTAAAAAGCACTTGAACTATTGATCTTGCTTGTGTTTCTAGAGTTTTTGTGGAAAAGATAGTGGTGGATAGGCGAATGATGGCTCCGTTGGTTTTGCCGAAGTGGTGTTGGCATCAAATTAAGGCCTGCCATTGTTAGTGCTCTCCTATTTTTTCTCTGCTTCCTTGGGTTCATCCACTGACACCAATTTCTCGTCTTGACAATTTGTTGACTTTTTGACATGTGTCTCCTTCTCGCATTGTCTTTCACTCTAAAGAGTAACTACTTTGCATTGTTCATTCCCTTTTTGCCGATCATCCTCCGTATCACTAGGAAAAGTTCCCTAGGGCCTGTTACTGAGTTCATTGGCAATATGTCTTAGCTAGACCTCCAAGTTTCGCATAGATGCTGCTAAACTCTGGACAATGGCATCATTTCGCTCCATGTACTTCGTTAAAGAGCTCCCATTGGTAGATCTTTGCCCTGGATGGAAATTGTTTTGTGCTTTCTGTGGCATCATATTCTGGTTGAAACCAGGCAGTGCATTGTAGTTCTAACATTGAGCATTATATTGGTTACCTCCCAGATTTTCCCATGAAATGTTCGAATGTTGCTTCCAACCTGAATTATAGGTATTGGAATGTGGATTAGTATTAGGATTGTAATTCCTACCAAATTTACTGATTTAGGGTTTGTTGGACATTCATCTACATTATGATCCTATCCAAGAATGTGTAGAATGGTTCTTGTAGAGTGTCCACGAGTTCTATATTTTATACACATTCATGCCCTTATTATTGCTATTCTTAAGCTCATTTAGGCATATTTAGATGCATTGCATGCATTATAATAATATCTTCTCTTTTACCATGCTTTTATTGAATAAATTATGTTTGGTTGAGAAAAGTTACTGTTTTAGTTTAGTTTTTATTTTCAGGTGCTATAGCAAGAAGAGAAGAGGAGAGGACAAGAGAAGGCAGGAAAGCTGGAACAAAAGGAACTATACTGAAGCAGCACCAGATGCCGCCAAGGACGCTGCCGAAGCAGCATTGGTGCCAAGTGCCGCCCAGACACGAACTACACCGACTTAGCCAAGATGGGTCGCGATTGAAAGAGGGCAATTCTCTTAGCCCAACGAGCCCAATCTTACAATTTTCTGAAGCCTGTAGCGGCCAGTAGAGCTGGTCCAAGATCGATAAGTAGGAGTACTTAGCCTTACACGCGGGAGAAGGAAACGTCCAAAGAGTCCACATTTAAGTAAAAAGGCGTCTGTATTTAATGTAAAAATACTTTAAGAACTTCTACTTCAAGGAGGACTCAAACATAGGCCATGGGCCCTATATATACCCAATGTATGTAAGGGTATAGGAGCATGACGAGCTATGAGGGGATGCGTGCTTAAAAAGCCGCACAATGGAGATGTAGCTAGATAGATGGGAGTTGTTGGGGGTCGCAGCTCAACTCTCCTAGGGTTTAGATGCTTGTATGTAAAGTAGGATGTGAGAAACGGTTGTAATAGTTTTGAGTTGTTTTCAATAAAATTCCAAAGTTTGCTTAATCTATGCACTTCATTCTTTCTATTAGTCTACACCAGTCAGTTGAGAGAATCCATTTGTCGGGCACGAAAGTGTATGGCTCATGAAAGGGTTAAGCACGGTCACAACATGTTGGGGCGTGACTAACATGGTTCCTAACAAGTTCACAAGTTTCAGCGGCTAAATAGGATCAACAATCGAATGGACTTGCCTGGTTTAGGTTTACGCTGAGATTACTAGGTATTGCCTACATCACATCATTGTTCGAGCATTCTTGCTTAGAAATAGGGAGGATCACTGTCCACTATCCCGCCGAACTTGGAATGTCTGCCAGACTTGCCCCCAAGACTTATTTTCGTTCCACTTGCCAAGACAGCGAAAGTTGCAGGGGTAGCGACCCGCTGCGGCCGGGTGACAGGGTCGTAGCCTGCCGTCCGCCATACCCACCGAGGCAGCAATTCATGACAGCGCAAAACATACTCAAGCTTTACAATGCAGTCTTCCTGCTACTGAGCTACAATTGTCTTACCCAGTCTATCGACAAATCTCTCCCTATCATCCCTCTCATCACTATCTTTATTTTATTTGTGTTTTTTTATATTTCCACATCATGAGATTTAATTGCGCATTTTCTAAATCTTTGTGCAGGAAACCACTCATAGGAGCTGCTTCAATCCCTGTGGGAGACAATATCTTTTATACTATAACTTGACAAGAGTGTGCACTTGCGCTCATAAATAGAGAACACCCAGACGCTCTACAAGTTTTTGGCGTCGTTACCGAGGATTGACCACAACAACTACATTTGAGTTTCTGCACTTCTATTTTAGTTTTTGCACATTAATTCTCTATTTTTTATTGCTTAAAAAAGCCTCTTTGTTTATTTGGTGTTTGTCCCGCCAGGGCGGCAAGGATGGCAGCAACATCCACATGAGGAGGGGAAGGACATGCCTAGATGAAAAGCAAAACACAAAGCCCTCAGGAAGTGGTTATGCTTGGGAAAAGCGTAACCCAACATAACCTAATTTTTATTTTTATTTTTATTTTTACTTTTATTTTTAATTTATTTTTGTTAGATTTAATTTTTATTTAATTTTTGTATTTGATTTATTTCAGGTTAGGATTCAAGGTACTCTTCACTCTGACTTACAAATCAATATGCCATATGTTGAGGTCTTTTCCATAGCCAGAAACCAAATCTCAAGACAAATCCCTGTGTCAATATCCAATGCCTCAAATTTGAATGTACTTCAACTTGATGATAACAAATTCAGTGGAAAAGCTGGACAAAATATTCATGCTAGCTCTATACGAAAACTATTTTGGACATGGGAGAGACGGTGACTTGAACTTTCTCTGCACTTTAGTCAACCATACCAAATTAGAATATGTATATATAGGCTTTAATAACTTTGGAGGGGAATTTCCCAATTGCATTAGCAATTTTTCTAGACAAAATAGAATATGGACAAAATATTCATGCCATCTTTTTCCAAAGCTTCCGCACATCAAGTTCTAAGTGCCTCAGCTTAGATATTCGAAGGCTGATTTAGTCCTCGACTTAAGATCGACGACTAAGGCCGCACGGGTTGGCGAGTCATAACCTAGCCCCGTGACATTAAGTTTAGGTGGCTGGAATCTCAGAAGGAACATATGGCATAATTCTGCCCATGAAGTAACTGAGCCAGATGGCAAAAAACTTAGCCACGTTTTTGCTCGATCTCTTAGAGAAAATGAGAATAATGTTAAATTCATTGTTTCTTCAGCCACACTAGGTTGCTGAAATAGTTGGCACACTTCCATGAACCACTTCAAGTGTTTCCTTGGGTCTCTGGTAGGTGATCTATCGAATTGACCTACATTCAACATCGACTGTATGATTACCGATTTAAGCTCAAAATTAGTTGTATTTACCTTTGGACCAATAAGTAATGGCATCAAGTTATACATGTTTGGTGCCAAATGTTCTTGGATAGGTCATTATTCAGGATTTTCTGTAGTGATGGCAGGAGTGGGTGGTATTTCATCATGTATTGTCGAATTCTCCTGGTTGTTGGCATTATCTATGACTCCACCATTATCGTTAAGAGTCATTTCTAGAAGTTTTCTTCTTAACTTGTGCAGCGTTCTTTCAATCTATATATAGTATATAACAAATCTTCCTTCGCAGTGCGGCTCCTGGTCATACACCAAACAAAACAAAACTAAGTAAAATAATAGAAAACAATAACAAGTAAAAATCAAAATAATAAATTTCGTTGCAGTCCCTGGCAACGGTGCCAAAAACTTGTCGACCGACTAATGCTTGGTAGAAGATAAATAGTTTAGTGTAATAATGCAAGTAACATTTTCCAAGAATAGGTCTTGTGCGTGCTAGTATACATGGTCAACAAGTAATACAACAATGAGCTGAGTATCGTATCCACAAGGATTGTCCAATAATTAAATGCCACGATAATTACTTGTATATTGAAATGAATAGGTTGGTAACTAAAATTAGATTTTTAATTAAGAAAATGACTAAGAGAAAATGAAGTGATAAATCAGGCAGATTGGCAAACAAATGTATCAAGATGATTGATTGACGTTGGCAAGGGATGCTTGGATTTCACGCTAGCGAAGACAACCTTCTTTGCTTAATCATTGATATCCTTTATATAGGTGTGTTATCATCTAATCCTTTTATTGAATTAGGGCTGACATGGCTCTAACTAATAGCTAACTGACCGGGCATCGATCGTCATTCTTTTACCCATCGAGCTTCGCAATCCTCGTCCTAATTTTCCAACTAAACTAGGCATTTCTCTTCCGCTTCTCCTGCTCCTACCAAATCTACTTCTGACCTGCCAACCACAACAAGAAATTACCCCTTTACACTGATAATAAAAACTGTATATTCCTTAACTTCTAAATGCAAATGCATGAATCTACTAGCTAAATGCAACAATATGTACCCAAAGTTAAGCAATAACATGGCGATATATATGTAAAATGTAGAACTTTTGTGGAGTCAACAACAAACCTGTCACAAAGTCCATGGCCACACTATCCCACTTCTATTGTGGAATTGAAATGGGGTGGAGCAAGCCCGAAGGAACCTGGTGCTTGTCCTTAACTTGCTGACAAGCTAAGCATCTTGTTACAAACTCGGATACATCTCTTTTCATAATAGGCCACCAATAAAAAGGGCAATGGTCTTGGTACATTTTGTTAATCCCTAGATGCATGGGAAACGGACTATGGTGTGCCTCCCGCAGTATACGGTCTCGCAAATCCTCCAAAGCTGGAACACATAATTGGCCTTTTAAGTACAAGATTCCACCATCTCGCACTTCAAAATCGGACATCTCGCCTCTCTGAACCATATCAACCTTCGCCACCAACTCTTCGTCTAACACTTGCGTTCTCTTGATCTCTTGCACTAAGGTAGGCTCTACATGAAGCTCGGCTAACAACCTACCATTCTCGGTCATCCTCAACCGTGCAAACATCGCCCTCAATTCTGACATGGACTTCCTACTCAACGCATCGGCCACTACATTAGCTTTACTGAGATGATACTTTATAATGCAATCGTAGTCCTTTATCAACTAAATCCATCGCCTTTGCCTTAAATTCAACTCCTTTTGGTTGAGTAGATACTTTAAACTCTTATGGTCAGTGTAGATGTAGCACTTTTCCCCATACAAATAATGCATCCAAATCTTCAACGCGAAGATAACTGTGACAAACTCCAAATAATGGGCATGGTAGTTCCTTTCATAAGGCTTAAGTTGTCTTGAGGCACAAGCAACCACCTTACCTTCTTGCATAAGAACACAAACAAGCCCATTCAACGAAGCATCACTAAGCACAACATAATCCTTTCTCTGTTCGGGTAGCGTCAAAACCGGGGCCTCCATAAGATAAACCTTCAACTGCTCGAAGATTTTGTTACCTTTTCTCATTCCACTCAAAGAAAACTCCTTTTTGTAACAACTTGGTCATAGGTTCCGCTATGATGTAGAAACCTTTAACAAAATGGTGATAATATCCGAAAAGCTTGAGGAAATTACGGAGTTTCGTGATATTCCTTGGTGGTTTCCACTCTACTGCTGCTTGAATCTTTTCTGGATCAACTTGGATCTCATCCGCTGCAACAATGTGGCCCAAAAACGACACCTCAAAGAGCCAAAATTCAAACTTACTAAACTTAGCAAAAAGCTACCTTTCTCTCAAGGTCTGAAGAATAATATGAAAATGATAATCATGCTCCTCCTTTGAGCTCAAATAAACCAAGATGTCATCAATTAAGACTACCACAAACTGATCTAGATAAGGCTAGAAAATATGGTTTATCAAGTCCATGAAAGTTGCAGGTGCATTGGTAAGCCCAAAAGGCAGTACCAAGAACTCATAATGTCCAAACCGCGTCCCGAAAGCAGTTTTTTGAACATCCTCTTCTACTACCTTCAACTGGTAGTAAACCGATCTCAATTCAATCTTCGAGTACACACAAGGGCCTCTCAACTGATCAAACAGATGATGGTAATCGATACACATCCTCATCGACCCATCATTCTTCTTAACAAACAAGACCGGTGCACCCCAAGGTCAGATGCGTGGTCGAATGAAACCTCTTTTTAACAACTCTTGGATCTGATTCTTTAACTCCCTTAATTTTGACAGTGCTATGCGATACGGTGCAATGGACACTGGTGTCGTGCCAGACATCACATCTATCCGAAATTCTAACTCACGATCAGGATGGAGCCTGGGTAACTCTCCCGGGAACACATTAGCAAACTCTCTAACAGTCCGAACACTCTCAAGCACCAGGCTCTCAACACTCGTGTCAACCACGTGGGCCAAGAAGGCCTCACATCCTTGTTGGATCATTCTTGGTGCCGTCAAGGCTGACACTACATTGGAAAGGCAAAGATTCATCGCACCCTTCATGACCAACTTCGCCTCATCCAAACCACGAAGCTTAAGACTCTTTGTTGTATAGCCCAAACGAACATCATGCTTAAACAACCAATCCATCCTCAGGAGAACATCAAACTCTTAGAACGGTAACACAATCAAATCAGTTGGAAAGATCAAACCCCGAACCTCAATTGAACACCTTCGATACTCCTTATCCACCACAACATCATACCCCCAAAGGACTTATCACACGGACCCCTATCTCAAGATCCTCAGCAGGAATACCCCATAGCTGAGATATTCCACTACGAATGTAGGGATGAGTAGACCCCGAAAACACAAGAGCAACAATAGGAACTGAGAACAAGGTAAACATACTTGAGATAATATTGGTACCCTCACAATCCTCCTAGGCTCTGGCTGCATACTACCTCGCCGGTGTCCTAATAGTGGACTGGACCGTACCACCACTCTAATGTCCGGACATGTGGCTCACTTCTCCTCTAGGAAAGCCCCAACCCCTCCAAGCTGGATGAGAGGTCCTCTGAGTCTGAACCTTAGTGGTGTTGGCAACTACTGGACAATCCCTCACAAAGTGGTCTGGTGATCCACATTGAAAGCAAACCCTGGCCAAAACCCAACACTCGCCTTTATGCTTTCGTCCATACTGATCACAAACTGGTGCGCCCGGACTCTTTTGTGACCCTCCAGTTTCATCATAGCAGAGGATGATGAAGACCTTCTACGGCTAGCAGACTCCGACCTACGGTCCAATCTCAAACTATGTTTTGAAGCTCCTCTCCCTTGATTCCAATAGTTTCTTTTTCTTCTAGAATAAGACTGCGAGTTATTGGAGAAGTTCTAGGTCTTCCCACTTGAGCTCCCTTTCCCACCGACGAGCTATATGTCAAACCTTGTACTTGTTCAAGTGACTTAGCACTAGCAGTCAACTCTGAAAACACTTTCCGTGGGGCAAGAGTCAAGTAGGTCTGAATTTCCTTCCTCAAACCCTTCAGAAACCTCTTACACATCATTTTCCTGGTGGCAACCAACTCAGGGGCAAGTAGGTCAAACTCTTGCTTGTATTCAAGATGGACTGGTTCCCTTGAACAAAGTGATTGAACCAATCCCTCAAACTATCAATGTGGGCTTCTCCCACACATTTCTTCTCAAATTTTTCCAAGAAGTCATCCCATGTAGGTTGGTTAGGATACCGACCCAAATCTACGGTCTCCCACCATTCTCGAGCATTCTCCTTCAATAGGGAAAGAACACATGTCAACATGTCCTCATATATCAACCTCATCTGATGCATGATCCAATGAGTGTCCCTCTATAACCCCCTAAACCCGACCTAGAAGAAAAGACCGAATTTAGGAAGTTAAGATTGAAAACTTAACCCTCAAAAAAACCAATTTTAAAAAAAAATATACTTTAATTTTAAAAAAAGAATATCTATAACAATAATTTAAGAAATATCTTATAATAAATAAAACATAAATTTCATAATTAATATTCAAATGTTTATACAAAATCTCAGAAATAAACTACATTAAATGAATGCTAAAAATAATCCCAAATCATAAATAGTCTCAAAGTAAGGAATTACATCAATGTCTCAAAATAAAAAATACTAGTATGATTAACTAAAAATAGTTTCGTACTAAATAATAAAATAACCGGATAAAATGTGAGATATTCCAAGTACCACGTCGCTTAATGTCCAATGATATCTGTAAGAGAAAACTATAGGGGTAAGCTAAAGAGCTTAGTGTGTCTCTAAAGTGAAAGAAACCACAAACAAAATAGTATTTTTATGTTTTTAATAAATTCTTTTGAAAACACATTAAATCTGAATCGTAAAGATATGATGTCCGATGCACATGAAAACACAATACCCAAACTCCGTTGCACCGTCAGAAGAGTAAGGTTCCCCAGAACCACTCTCTACATCTACCAATCGATGTGTGGTAAAAAACACTTTTTCCACCGTACAATCCCAACACATAGTCCGATAAATCCGATGTTACAAAATGCGATGAATCTGGTATTCTGTTAAATCTCAAATCAAGTAAGAATGCATGGAGAATTCATCATGCCTCATCACATGTAAAAATATGCATACGATATAAAACATCACACAATAAAATCATTATTATACAACGTAGTAAGAAACACACATAAAAAATATTTATTTATAGCACCAGAAGAAACCCACCTCAAATAACTATAGCCTTAACGTCGAGAAGGATTCCTCACACTCAGATCTAAAATTGGGTCTTGTTGGATCAAAACATGATGAACATGTACGATAAGTGAATTTCATGGTAAAAACTCCTAGATCTTGCATAACCGACAGTAGCATGGATATGATTCGTGGCTAACAAACGAGTAATGGGGTATACACGTGGATTAAAGGAATGTGGTTTTAGTCGGTATTGGGTCTGAAAAAGCCAAACAATATTGATGCGTAGGGGTTTTAATAAAATTTGTAGCAGAGATGGAATCATGCTAGGGTTTCGTGGGACTTTCTTTAAATATGTGTTATATATATAGGTTTAGGGGGAAAATACTATTATTATAAAAAAAGTTTTAATAAAACAAGTAAAAGATATTAATTGAGAATAAATAAATAAATAATAAAAGCCAATCACCGATTTTGGTAAATCCAAAGGTATTAGAATTCAATTAGGAATTGAGGGGTTAATCATACAAAAAGTCCCTGATTTTTTTAGAAAAATTACCAAATAGTTCTTGAACTTTAAGACTTTTGATTCTGAACTCGAATACTGAATTTCTCAAAATTTAGTCTTGAATTTAGAAATTTCAAAAACTAAAGATCAAATGTTCTAAAAAATCAAGGTTTCAAAACTTAAAAGACGTAAAACTTTGCAATTTCCTCTAGAATTTCGATTTCCAATTTTTAGCAAATCGATTCAAGATCCCTAAAAATTAGAATTTCATAAATTGGAAATTCACAAAATTAGATTTCTCAATTTGGGATTTGAATTTTAGGGTTTTCAAATTAGGGAAAATTTTGGGGTGTTACACTCAATCATTGATACCACATAACTAGGTTGTCTTCTCCCGACCCAAGAAAGTCTGTAGAACCATGGCGATGCACCCTCTCAATCGGTGCCTTGCGAGGGGTAGCCGAAGGCCTGGGTATGACCCTCACAATCCGGCAAAGGGCCTGGTGCATATTAGAGAAATAATTGGCCCTTTAACCTCCATCGTCCTCTGACATCTCCTCCGAGCCGGGGACATAATCCTCGTCATAGCTCTCCTCACGAGAGCCCCAACTCTCCTCATGATCGCGTGCCCTTCTTGGCCTAGTTCCTTTTCTGCACAAGCAAACGAATAAGGTTACACCATCGAATATTCAGCCTAAACAAGTACAACTTTGACCTATAGGCAACGTATTCGCTAGACACCTATTCAACACTCTAGACAACCTCAGGGCTTCCTAGAACCGACTAAACCTATGCTCTGATACAACTATTGTAACATCCCCAACCCGAAAGTCGCAAATTAGGACTCAAGTTCAAACCCAACACCATAAAATTTTGCAATTAGATTTATCCCAACACATTCATTTCACAAAATCCATTAAGTTTGAATATTTCAAAGTTGATAAACCAATTAAAACGTTGCATGGGAGCTCCATTTAAAATACATAATTAAAAGCATTCGACACAGAAGTTAAAATCAAAAATAAAAGTTACAATACAACATAGGTTCATATGAATACATAGCAAAAATATCTAAGAACTGTACTCGAACATAGGTTGATGCTGAAGTCCTACTCCGATGGTGCTCCGACGATGCACGTCAACCTAATAACTTGCGAACAGAAACAACAATTCTAAACACAGGGCTAACGAAGCTTGGTGGGTACACTTCCACTCAACCATGTTTCATGAAAATCATAAATAAGAGCAAGTAGCTAAGAATGATATCACGACATAAAATAACAACACTAGCACTACCTATAGCCACCCAAACACATAACAACAATAGAAGATATTAACCATACATATAGCACATACACATGATACCAAAAAACCTGGAGTGAGGCTTAGTGCCTATAACACCCATTATCCGGTGTAAAAGTAAACCGGGTTCAGAAGTGTTACCTAACAACAAAAAGCTTAACTTACAGCTAAGTAACTTAATAGGTGCACTAAAACTAAGAGGTCTAAAATTTAACCTTTAAGAAAATTACGATACTTTCACCGGATAAACAAAAATTACTAATGAACCAAAAGCCTACAACTTTTGAACAGATCATGAGACACAAGATTAAAAAATCGTACTAATGAATATTATAAATTTGTGGGTACTTTAATGAATTGTAATTCGACTTAATACCAAAATTGGTTTAATTTCATTATTTCAAATCATATAGCAAGCTCATAATTAAACCTTTGCATACAACTTCTAGCAACTACATAATTACACATATATCAAATTATCTAATTAGTATTGCAACCCATTTTCATCTCAAATCAGCATAATTTTTTTTATAGAGAGCTACTAATCTAAGATAATCAATCAAACCTACCGAACTAGCAATTCAACCATAGGTATATCATAATACGTAGTTCATACCTAATTAACTAACTTACTAAGTAGCCGAAACCATATCAAAACGTTTTGTAACTAATTCATAAAGAACAAAAGCATAACAAATTCCCAATGATTACATTTAATGAGCATATCATAATCTAGTTAATTCCATAGATACTTTTCTTATGTCAAAGCATTTATCATTTTGCATGTATTTACTTAATTTGGTAATTTTAATTATTGAGTTTATCATAGCCTTGAAATCAAGTGTCAGTGTTAACCTTGTAAAAGGTTAACATTTTCTGCCTTTTTACTTAGGCTATTGTATGAAATCAAGCCCATTTCATCTTATTTCATAGCATATAGATGTATTTAGCTAATGTAGTTACATTTGGTGTTGCTGGTCATGTTTTCTTTGATTAATTGCTTGAATCATGTTGCTTAGGAAGGTTTTGGTTGTTGTGGTGAGGTGTAGGGTAATGAGGTGCAGTGTAGGGCAAGGGCAGAATGCTATAGCATTTTGGATAGCATTTCTGGGTGCACATGTGAAGGGACCATTCCCTTAGAATTTAGGGCACATAACCCTAGTAGCTCACACTATATAAAGGATAAGACACCCACATTAAAGGGAGAGCCGGAAAAGAGGATATTTTGGGTGAGCTAAGAATGAGAGAAAGGTGACTCATTTCCTTCATCTTCTTCGTTGTGTTCTCCATTGTTGAAGCTCCAAGGAGTGTTCTAGCTGGCCTTTGAGAGAAGTAGCAAGCTTAGAGCGGTTCACGATAGTCCAAGGCGACTTGGGAGTTTCCTTTTCTCTAATTGATTTTTCTGTTTTGTTTCTTATTATTCTGATGGGTTGTTTTAAACGGTTGATTGTGGATGATATTTAAACAACCATGAACTGGTTTTAAGTGTCTTGGGCTTGTTATGGACGTTTATGTTTAATTTTGAATGAATTTTTGGTTTGCTTTCCTAATCTTTACATGCTTTGTCCATTATTTGCTTTCCCTAAACTTGTAAGAGCTTTCGAGAGTTAGCCTTAGTTTAGGTGTTAGATAGCTTAATATTCGAGAGAGTTAGACTTAGATCCATATAGACAATTGAGGTTTGATGCTGAGAGGTGTTAAATGTTAAAAAGTCTTATATTTATACCCGAGTTTAGCTCAATTGTTGTTGTTCTTAAGCATAGTTTAGTTGCATTTATTAGGAAAACATACATAAAACTACATAGATTAGATGTTCTGCTTTATTTGATGAACTTAATTTTTTTTATATAAATGATACTGCTCGGGTGCGTTTTCTCTTTGTGCGCAGATACCCACCCAAGCAGATGCCGCTGAGGCAGCAGAGAGGGCAGTAAAGGAGAAGCCGTAAATTGATGGATGAAGCTATTGGACCATCTGGAGAGCTGATCGAGAACTGACAAAGAGGAGAGGCCCAGAATGTGGAGTTGTGGCAACCCATGCACACCAACCCAAACCTCTACCGAGGCAGACAACAGTATGCCGCCGAGGCAGCAACTCAAGGAAGGATGGAAATATGTAAAGTGGTATGTGACTGAAAGAGCTCATCAAGCACGATTTTTAGACCATTTGCACATGCATTGGAGCCCAACAGACAAAGAAAAGCCATGGTTAAAGTCAAGGTGGAAAAAGTCAAACGAGAATCTTGGAAGATTAAATGTTAGATTTGTTCTTTTAATGAGTTGTAATTAGATTATAACTAGGATTCATGCCCTAGACAGACTTAGACCTAGGCTCCTCCCCTAGAAATGTAAACCGACTTGAAGGAGAAAAACACAATTGAGATTAGAGAGAAACCCTCCTTCTTGTCAAAAAAACCCTTGTGCCGCCATCTCCATTATGTTTTAAACCTTCCCTAGGGCTAAGGGTTGATTGCCTAGTAGTTGTGAGAGTTTTCTTGTATTTGTTTAAGGTTTTAGTTTTTGCAATAAAATTCAAGGTTTGTTTACTCTTGGTTCTTCATTGTTTGCAATCTTTATCGGGAGAGAAGAGAGCATCAATATATTTGTTCAATATCAGGAGAGTTAGACTCACGAAACGAGTAAACAAGGTTTTATCCAACCATAGGATAAAGCTACTTCGGCTTAGGGATAAGTTAGAAGTTCAGCGGCTAAGAGAGGTTTCATAATCGGTTGGTGTTCATTCTTAGATTTACGCCGGGAGTTATAATCCAAGATGTGTTCGCCAATAGTACTTCAACCTTAGGGATAAGTAGAAGTCATTGAAGGGAGCCTTGTTGAACCTTGAATCATCGCTTAACTGCCCAGACAGTCATATTGGTATATGCCAAGGCAGACTTCTGCCGAGACATACTCGTGGGCGGCTACCAAAAGTTGTTAAGTCGATCTACAAAATTGTACCGAGACAGTGCATTCAATCTCTACACTACGAAACATTCCAATACTGGCCCATTCTCTCACTCTGATTTCTAAATTTATTTTAATTGCTTTAGTTTTAGTTTTAATTCAAATAACTTTCAGTACTTGTGTATTTATTTTTATTTGTGCAGAAAGGTGAATCCCGAAGGTTGTCACAATCCCTGTGGAGACGATATCTTAAATACTATAACTTTTCATTGTGTATACTTGCACGCAATTTGCGCATCACTTTTGCGCGCAACAAGTTTTTGCCGCCGTTGCCGGGGATTGGCGTACAACTTTTTGTTTTTATTTTTCTGCAATTTTTATTTTTTTGTTTAACCCCTTGGTTTTCTTTGGTTTATGACCAGAGCGAACTAGAAATCACCCTTGCGAGACTACGATCGAGAGCCTGAACGTACTGCACATAGATTTAGACAAGCAACCAAAGAAGCCATGGGTGACCAAGAGAACATCCAGAATCAGAATCCACCACAGCCCAAAATTGACAATGTTGTGGCGGGCGATGGCGGGCAACCTCTTGCCGCTCGGCGACTAGTTTGTGACTACTTGGAGGAGGATCTCAGAAGGCTGGACTCTGGCGTGATTGATCCAGAAATAGAAATGGACCACTTCGAACTCAAAAGAGTCATGTTTAACATGCTGAATACACTTGGACAGTTTGGAGGATATGCCATTGAAGACGCCCACCAACACATGAAATCCTTCCTGGATATCTACAAATCCTTCAAAATCCATAGAGTCAACTCTGGCGTGCTACGACTCAGATTATTTCTATATTCATTGAGATATAGGGCAAAAACTTGGTTCAATAGTCTACTATCTGAGTCCATTGAATTCTGGACAGAACTATGTCGAGACTTCTTAGCCCAGTATAATCCTGTCAATTTAACTAATAAATTGCAGACTTACATTACTACTATTCGACAGGCATATAATGAACCGATGTACGAAGAATTTGAGAGATATTGTGAGTTGCTGAATAAATGCCCCTCCCATGGATTTCCAGAGTGGACACAAGTATCCATATTCTACAATAGTGTAAACACACCAACGAGGATGATGCTGGATTCCTCTACCAATGGTACATTACTCGATAAGGAGCCGATCGAAGCAATTCAAATCTTGAACATGATGGCCAAAATGACTACTGGTTCCTTAATGCTCGCCGTAGTGGCATAAAGAGGTAGGCCACAGAAAATGAGCTAGGAGCATCAGATGCAGTCGTAGTACAAATCACTCAGTTGACAAAGATGGTAGAAGCTATGCAAAGGCAGAACAATACCCAGCAGGTTAAAGCCGTTGACGCCTTTTGCGACCAATGTGGGGGAGACCATGACTCGTCTGAGTGCCAACAGGAAACCGAAACCAGCTACTTTGTGGGGAACTTCAACAGAAACAACAACCCTACATCGAACACCTACAATCCAGGCTGGAAGAGGCACCCTAATTTTTTATGGAGTAACCTCAACAACGCACAGCATACGGCTAACTAGAAAAACCAAACGCAAGGATTCCCGCAAACTATGCCACAGTAGTAGCCGCCGCAGCAGCAACATGCAGTACCCAATTCTCTAGAGTAGACTCTAAATGCCTTCATGACTCAGACAAGTACCTATATGTCCAACAAGGATTTATTTGTTAAGAAAACTAAAGCTTTCATGGATAGGACCGAGAAGAATGTCAGGATATTTATGCCTCGGCAAACACCAAACTCAACACAGTAATAGAGCACTTCAGCCATAACTGTCAGGGCGGGCGACCTGGCAATGACACTAATCCAAAGAAACACAAGGACTCGCCCTGGAATAGGGAATATCAGATGTTGCAGCAACCCAGGAAGTAGTTATGTTGGGAAATGCATCCTAATGCATTCCCAACATAATTTAACTATTTATCTTTTCTTTTTATGTTTTAGGATTTAGATTTTAGTTTCTTGCATTTTTTTTTCCAGTTTTTGGGAAATAGATTTAATTTCAGCATTTATTTATTCACTAATAATTTTTTATTTCAATTTTTAGGTGAAACAATAGACAAAGAAAAGAGAAAAGAAGCCAGCCCAATTCCATCACCTATTCCAACTCGCTCGCCAAGTCTGCCGCAGTAGATAGACGTTGTATCCCGCCAAAACTAGCCAGTGCAGACTAGCTGTTCCCAAACGCCCGTTCTGTTCCAACGGCTCTCTGCCCAACAACGTCTACCTCGATAGTTGAAACGGCAATCTCTTCCCTTCTATTTAAACCCCCTTATTTTTTTACTATTCACTCTTCTTATTCTCTCTTTCGTATATTGTTTCGATCATTCTCTTTTGCTTTCAGAATTCCTTTTATTTTCATATTCTCACAAACTCTCACAACCCTCTTCGCACCAAAACCCTAAAGCCCAAAATCAAGAATGGCAAGAACCCCACGCCACCGCGCTGCCTCGACAGAATCTGTAAAATCTCTCCAACGATTTGCTACACCGGAGGTTAAAGCTCCCCATAATGCGGAATTCAATGAGAGATCGGTGTGGGTGGAACAAAGTTTTTTCTATGAGATGGGAAGAGGAACTTAGGGCTCGAGCAGTTCATATACTCCAAGATCGCACACCAAAGATGGCAGATCTTTGCCCAATAACCGAAGCCAGCAAACCAGACAATGGTGCGCGAATATTATGCCCATGGGCCGACAGCAGAAGTACCGACGGTGAATGTCCGCGGGCGGCCAGTGTTGATCGATGAAGACAAGATCAACCTTTTCTATGGCCTTCACATTCAAGAAGATCAACACACGAAGTTCCTTGCCTCCCTCATGGCAGAAAGCTATGAAGAAATGAAGGAGGAGCTTTGAATTCCGAGGACAGTCTGTAATATGGTAAAAAATAGAGGCACTAACAATCGGCGGAATCTGTTGCCCGAGGAAAACTGTGGAACACCTTTGTGAAGAGAAGGCTGCTGCCCACATCCCACAATTCTACCGTCGACAAGCCGCGCTTGGCACTCATCAACTCCATCATGCATAAAATGTATATCAATGTGGGTGCCATTATTACTAACGAAATTTATGAATGTGGGCATAAAACAAAAGGCCAGCTCTACTTCCCCAGCCTCATCATGACATTGTGCGCATAGGCACAGGTTGACGCCGGACAGAACTAGGTGGACGAGGGACATCATCCTTCGGAAAATGGAAATAACAACGGCCACTCCGAAAAATTATGTCGAGGCATCTTACATGGGCATCAAGCAACCATAACAACAGCCTGCCTCGGCAACCACAATAGACGGCTTGGCAACACATCTAGATAGAATGGAAAGACGCCAATTGATCTTCATGGCCTACATCCGAGACTTCAACAACGCAACCATGACTACCATCAAGGAGAAGTTCTCGACGGCCCAATTTCCAAAATTCCCTACTGAGATCTTTACCCTAGCTGCACCAGACACGTCTGTCGCGCCCTCTGCCTCGGGAACCCATGCAGCCGCCTCCGCCTCTCCTGTCCCCACAGAGCCCCAGGCTTCTCTAGCCCCGACATCTACGGTGGTATGTTCAGAGTCTGAAGACAGAGCTGACACAACACCCGCCCCAGTCCGTGAAAAGGGGCAGTCCTCCAGAGCAGCCCCGTACGAATCCACCTTCTTCAAGTCATGGTTAGATGATTTGGTTTGGGAAGACACAATTCGGTCGGTAACAAGGAAAATTGAACCGTCGTTCTCCCCGGGTACAAAAAGAACGCACCCTGCCACCGAAGAAGTTTGCCTAGACATCGAAGATGGCGGTGAATGGGAAGTCATGCAAAGAGCAGAATCAAGTCCACCTTCTCGCCAACATTCGCCGAGGGTGGAAAAACGCTTCAAAAAAGGAGCACAAAGGAGGATGATCCTAGACGATGAAACCTTATCCAAATAACCATCAATATAAGCTAGAGATGGTTTTAGGCACCTCTAACTGTTTACCCAAAGTTTTTCTAAGTAAGCAAATGTCCTACGTGTTCTAGAACTCATTCAATCATTAAAGTTACAAAAGTGTATTTTTTTTTGTTTTTAGCCCCATAGTGTGGTTCAAAGTATTTTCCATGGACATCCTAAAATTGAAAGCTAACTAGCGAAAAATTTAAGGCTACGATAAAAGAGAGACATCTATTGCCGAGGCAACAATTTCATTGAATTAAATTCTAAGGCAATTTATAGGCATGTATTTTCTATAGATATGACAAAAAGGATTTACTAACTACTTCCCCCCAAACTCGAGAGAAGCATTGCCCTCAATGCATGCGCATACATAAAATATAAAATAAAAGATAACATGCAAGAGAAAAAAATGAACTAGATCGATGGGGACATGGATGAGTCGTCGTTGTCACTGTCTTGAATGATTAACTTTCTTCTCGCTGTTGGTGGTTAGTGACATGTCGAGGGTGTCAGTTTAGTTTTCTTGGTCACCTCCTTTTCATCGTCACTGTCTAGGAAAATTTCTTCGGTGGAAGAGGCCTTGCGATTCTTGGGGGATGGAACTAGAGAGATCTTGGCTTGAGGTGCAACTGACTCGTCTGAGTTGGAGAAGTCAGATCATGTCTCAGTTTGGATCGGCTCTATGGCAGGTGCTTTGCCCTTGTCTATTACCGCGGCAGATGCAGCTGTGATTGTCCAGGCAATGTTTTCCTTCGTTGCCGAGGTAGTGGTTGTCTTCATTGCCGAGGCAGTGTCTTTGGGTGTTGCCTCGACATAGGATCTTGGTGTTTCTCAGGCAAGGATGTCGGCAGGGAAAACCAAAAACTGCACTGTGCTCTCTGGGAACTTCTCTAAGATCACTTGAGTGATGGAGTTTGTGAAGTCCCTTGTGAATTGCATGAACATGCGATGCCATTTGTCCATCGTGTCGAGTTTTTGTGCAAGGTGTTGGAGGGTGGTTGCTGCCGCAGAGTCGGCTGGACTTGCGGGGGCATTGCCCGAGGAGGTTGTCGTGGCAATGCCTTGCACCAGGGTGGAGTGTGGTTCGACTTCTATTATTTGCATTATTTTTTAGTATTGGGTCTTTGACCATCCATTTATCGTCGGTGTGAATTCGTCAGCTGGATCGGTTGGCACCTTCTTTTGTTGCCACAAATTGGTGATGAGGGTCTGGAAGTAGAGGCGACCCTTCTCTTTTTGGCTACACATAAAGATCTCATTGCATATAATAGAACCAACGTTAATAATCCTATTATGCATGATAAAGTGAATGAGTGCAAGCCTCGGTTTGTCTACGGTTGTGTTGTGGGATGTAGGCATTAAATTCCTTTTAACGAAAGTGTTCCAAAGTTTAGGCTCGGGACGAAGCCTTCGGCGGTTTACCGTTCTTTTGTGGTCATCTTCGTTCCACGTTGTCCCGGCAATGCTACTTCTGGTGGTGCGAACCTCTTGAATGCCGGTGCTTCGGTTGGTTGTGAGTGTTCTCCTAAGTTTAAGGCCATTGTTGATTTATTGAGAGTTTTGTGAGAAATCGAGAAATTAGAGAGAAAATATAAGAGAGTATTGATTTCAAGGATGTTAGAGAATGGAAGTGAGGGTTTAAAATGATGGAGGTATAAATTTTTGGTGGGTAGCCGTTGGGCATTTATTGCGTGAACTGAAAGGATTGTCGTTGAACTAGCTATTAGCGGGTTAGGTTTTGGTTTTGGGTTTGGATTCTCTTAACACTAATCGGCCTAACATCTTCATATCCTTGATCTCCTTCCTAAAAACAAACTAAAATTAATAACATTAAATAATAAAAGATAACACTATAATCCTAAAAAATTTAAAGATGTGAAAAAAATTAAAAATAAAAAGGGAAAAGGGAAAAGAAAAAAAAGAAAAAAAATTAAGATACTAAAGGAGTGTATGAGGATGCATCTCCTAAAGTAATCACTTCCTTGTCCCTCATGACATGGGTGCTAGTGTAGTGCTTCAATCTCTGTCTATTAACTTTAAATTCATGCCCGTCTTTTGTAGACTTGATTGTTACGACACCAGGGGGAATGCTTTGAAAACTTAAAAAGGTCCAGACCATCTCGATCGTAGTTTCCCTGAGAATAGCATCAATCGAGAATTGAAGAAGAGGACTAATTGCCCAGGCAGGAATTGTCGCGACAATAGCTTCTTATCATGCCAGCGCTTAGTTTTCTCCTTGTAGATTCTTGCGTTGTCATAAGCTGAGGCGCGAAACTCCTCTATCTCATTAAGGTCCATTAGGCGTTTTTGTCCAGCACTCTCCCAATCCATGTTCACAATCTTGATTGCCCAATATGCCTTGTGCTCAATCTCCACTGGTAGATGACATGCTTTACCATACACAAGCCGAAAGAGTGACATGCCCAATGGTGTTTTGAAGGTTCTTCTGTAGGCTCAGAGTGCATCATCAAGTCGAAGAGACCAATCCTTGCGTGAGGGGTTGACTACCTTCTCAAGAATATTCTTTAACTCATTGTTCGAGATTTTGGTATGTCCATTGGTTTGTTAGTGGTATGCCGTGGCAATTTTATGTGTTACTCAAAATTTCTGCAATGCCTTGGAAATGAGTTTGTTGTCGAAGTGATTGCCTTCGTCGCTTATGATTGCCCTTGGCCTTCCAAATCATGTGAAGATATTTTTCTGTAGGAATCTTTGCACGGTTTAGGAGTCATTGTTTGGTGTTGCAGTTGCCTCTACCTTTTTGGACATGTAGTCAATGGCAAGTAAGATATAGAGATTCCCACATGAAGATGGGAAAGACCCCATGAAATCGATTCCCCAAACGTCAGACAATTCAACTTCAAGGATATTCTGCAAGGGCATCTCGTTTCTTCTTGAAATATTTCCGGTTCATTGACAATGGTCGCATTGCTTGTAGAAAGCTTGGGTGTCCTTGTAGAGAGTCGGCCAATATAATCCAGATTGTAAAACTTTGGTCGTCGTGCGTGTCCCTTCAAAATGTCCTCCATAGGGTGAAGAATGACATTGTTGGAGTACATCTTGTTGTTGTTCTTCTAGAACACACCTTCTTATACCCTGATATGCGCACATTGTTTAAACAAAAGAGGCTCGTCCCAAAAATAATGCTTAGCATCATGTCGGAATCACTTTTTCCTTGATGAGTAAGGTTATAAAGTAAAATACCACTGACTAGGAAATTCGCAAGATCAGCATACCAGGGTGTGTATGAAAGTGTTGCAGAGGCAATGTTACCGATAATTGCCGAGGCAGTGCCTGATTAGATTGCTGAGGCTGTGCGTGTCTGGGTTGCCGAGGCAGAGCCTTCTAGAGTTTCCGAGGCAATGAGCAACTGTTCATCTGGGAATGCATCTTTGATTTCTTTGGGAGTGGTCTTCTTCTCTTCTTGTTCCAGCCGTGATAGATGGTCGACAACTTGATTTTCTGTAACTTTCTTGTCCTTGATTTAAATGTCAAACTCTTGTAAAAGTAAGATCCAGCGGATTAGACGAGGTTTGGCAACTTTCCTGGCAAATAGGTACTTAATTGTCGAATGGTCAGTACGAACAATTACCTTGGTTCCGATCAAGTGTGAACGAAATTTATCAAATGCGAACACTACGGCTAGTAACTCTTTCTCGGTGGTGGTGTATTTCATTTGTGCTTCATTCAGAGTTTTACTAGCGTAGTAGATCACATGAAAGATCTTACCTATTCGTTGACTTAAGACTGCTCCTACTGCAAAGTCACTTGCGTCGCACATCAATTCGAAAGGTAATGTCCAATCCGATGGAACCACTATTGGTGCAGTGACAAGTTTCTGTTTTAGGGTCTCAAATGCCTTGATGTTTGAGTCATCAAAATCAAAGGCTCTATCTTGTTCAAGCAAGTTACACAAAGGTTTAGTGATTTTAGAAAAATTTTCAATAAATCTCCTATAAAAACCTGTGTGTCCAAAGAAGCTTCAAATTCCCTTGACTGATGTTGGTGGGGGTAGTTTCTCGATCACTTTCAATTTTTAATTTGTCAACTTCAATGCCTTTGAATGAGATTTTGTGGCCGAGAACTATGCCTTCATCCACCATAAGTTGGCAATTCTCCCAATTTAGGACCAAGTCGGATTCCTCACATCGTTTAAGGACTTTCCCCAAATTGCCGAGGCAATTGACGAAATCATCTCCAAATACTGAGAAATCGTCCATGAAGATTTCCAGGAAATTGTCTACAATGTCAGAGAAAATGTCCATCATGCATCATTGAAAGGTTGACGGGGCATTGCATAGTCCAAAAGGCATCCTTCGAAAGTCATAAGTGTCGTATGGGCAAGTGAAGGTGGTCTTTTCTTGGTCTTCTGGTGCTATGGTAATTTGGTTATACCCTGAATAACCATCGAGAAAACAATAAAAGGGTTTACCTGCAAGATGGTCTAGCATTTGATCTATAAAGGGTAAAGGAAAATGGTCTTTCCTAGTAGCTTTATTTAAATTGCAGTAATCCATGCAAACCCTCAAGCCGGTCACAGTCTTGGTTGGGATTAGTTCATTGTTTTCATTGCTTACCACTGTCATACCTCCCTTTTCGGTACACATTGTACCAAACTTACCCATGTACTATCAGAGATAGGGTAGGTGATACCGACATCGAGCCATTTGATGATTTCTTTCTTTACCACCTCTTTCATGACTCGATTAAGCCTCCTTTGTGCCTCAATGGTCAGTTTATGATTGTCCTCCAACAAGATTTTATGCATACAAACCACTGGGCTAATTCCATTCAAATCGGCAATTGTCCACCCTATTGCTCTTTTGTGCAGCTTCAACATGTCAATCAATCTTTTTTCCTATTCGGGCTGCAACTTAGGAGAGATGATTACGGGTAATGTGTTATTGGTTCCCAAATAAACATATTTTAATTGCCCTGGTAATTGTTTTTCTTCAAGAATAGGGGGTTGCTCGATGGAGGGTTTTTCGATTTTCCTTTCCTCCCTTGAGTAATCTAATGGTTCGAAATACTTACTTGGACGACTAGCTATCCAGAGGGGCTTCTTCCTGCTCTTCATTCTGTTCTTCAGGGTCGGGGCAGTTATCAATGTAATTGTCGAGGCAGTCGCCACATGCATTGCCAAGGCAATTGTTATGATCATTGCCGAGGCAATTTTCACAGCTATTGTCGAGGCAATTACATAGGTAGTCTATATCCATGTTGAACTCGTTTATTGTCTGGATGACTTGGAATTCTGCTGGATCATTGGGTTGCTTAAGGGTGTGAAACACGTTCAACTTGATTTTCTAATCATTCACCATCATTTTGAGTTCTCCTCTTTCAACGTCAATCAAGGTTCTTCCTATGGCTAGGAATGGCCTCCCAAGGATAATAGGTGCGAACTCATTTGGTTCACATTCTAAAACAATAAAGCCATCAAGGAAAATAAATTTATCAACTCTTACCAGGATAACTTCAATTTTCCCCTCTGGATGAACATAGGATTTGTCAGCAAGCTGTAGCATCACTGTAGTGGGTCTCGCCTTCCTAATCGTTGGAAGACTGACTTTGGCATAATGTTTATGCTTGCTCCAAGATCACATAGTTCCTTCCCGACATAGTGATTGCCAATCGCACATGGTATGGTGAAACTGTCGGGATCTTTCACCTTATGTGGCATTCGATTGTGCAACATGACCATACATCCTTCTGTCACATCAATGATCTCAAATTCCCCTATTCTTGTTCTCTTAGAGACAATGTCTTTAGGGAACTTGGCATAGTTCGACATTTGCTCTATTGCTTCTACCAAGGGCAAGTTTATGTGGACTTGCTTCAAGATGCCGAGGAACTTCTTGAATTGGTATTATTGTTTCTGCCTTTTCAACCTTTGTGGGAATGGTGGTGGTAGTCGAATGTCTTTAATTCATTCCTTGTATGGGAATTTGATTTGGGGCATTGAACCAGGACCTTCAGATGCCTTCTTGTTTTCCGTGGTGTCTGTGTCAGGCATTGCCGAGGCAATGTTATTAGGCTTTGCCGAGGCAACGTTGTCAAGCTTTGCGGAGGCAACGTTGTTGGGAACTACCGAGGCAACGTTTCTGGGCATTGCCGAGGCAATCTACTCCTCAGATTCTGTTTCCTCCGTTTCATGTGCCCGTGGTTCCTTGAGTTTTTTACCACTTCGTGTAGTGATTGTCTTGCATTTCTCATGAGTTATTTGTCTTTCGACTTCATTATCGCTATGTAAACTTCCCATTGGTCTCGAGTTTAGGATTTGAGCGAACTGCCCAACTTGAGTTTCCAATTATTTTTATGTTGCTTCGTGGTTCTGCATTCTCATCTCAGTCCTGTCCATAAAAGCGTCGGTTTTCTTTATGAATTTATCAGTATTAGCCATATATGCACTAGTTTGAGACATGAAAGCATTTAGGGAGTTTCCTAAAGAACTGGATGGCATGGATTGTTGTTGTGGCATTTTTTGCTGCATCGATTGCTAAGGCATTGGTTGCTGAGGCATGTTCTGTTGGAATCCCAGTGCTAGAGCATTCTGATTGTTCTGATTCAAGGTATTGTTAGGATTGCTCCATGAGAAGTTGGGATGTTTTCTCCAGGCCGGGTTATAATTTTTGGACATCACATTGTTGTTACAGTTATAGTTTCCAACATAAAAACTAGACTCTGGATTCTGTGAACATTCAGAAGAGTCATGGTTACCATTACATTCAGAAGGATGCCAATAGTGAAAGAATTGAATCTGATGACTCAAGCTCATTTATGGTGTCAAGGAGTGTGACTCCTCCTCTTCTAGCTGTTGGGAATTGATACTCGTTTTTAGCCACCCTATTTAGGTTCTCTATTGCTTCCTCTGGTGGCTTATCTAGGAGTATGCCATTTGCCGAGGCATCTAGCATCATCCTCATCGATCTGTTTACTGCATTGTAAAACATCATCACATGTGTCCATAATGGGAATCCGTGTAAGGGGCATTTGTGTAAAATTTGAGGAATAAATCTAACAAGGAAATCATGACATAAGTCATTCCAGGATTCTATAGATCCGGGTGGAATGCTATTTAACCTATTTTTTCCGTATCCCTCAGTGAATAGGGAAACAATTTCAGCCTCAAAATATCCTCATGGACTTCTTGTATTTTGAATGAATTAAAAATTTCCAAGAAGGATTTGAGGTGTTGTCTAGCATCTTCAGTTGCCAAGCCGCCAAATGACCCGCAATATTGATCATGTTGAACATTACGGGTTTTAACTCAAAGTGGGCAGTTTCGATTGCAGGTGTGACAACTCCTGGATTCAGTCTGTTGAGATCTTCTTCTAAGTAATCTCGGACGGTTAGGTTTCTCTTTTCAGCGAATTGAGGTGGCCAAATCACTCAATCTCTTGCCGCCACATTTTGATTGTCGTCGACATTGTTATTGCGGATTACATGTGCCATTGTTCCTTTCAGTTTTTGTTTGAGTTTACGGTAATTGCGTTCAATCTCCAGATGAAGGGGGTAGTCTGGAGCGGTTGGATTTGCCCTGGTCATACACCAATGCATAACCAAATATTGTTAGCCATTGATAAGCTAAACAAAAATAAACGTGCAAGAAAATAAAAATGAAGTCCTTATTGCCAATCCCCGGCAATGGCGCCAATTTTAGTGCAAGTATACATGTCGCCAATTTTTAGTATAAAAGATATAATCTCCAAAGGGATTGGTGCTACTTCCAGAATTTATCGTCTCGCACTGTAGAAAATTAAAAACACAAGTAATGGTTTGGTTGAGATAACAACTAAAATAAAGAAAGAAAATAAACTAAGAGATTGAGTAGATATGATGATAGAACAGGTCGGATTATGTTGCATCGTAGTGTGGAAGTCGAATGAAACTCTCTCGGTTTTGAATGCAACATCAACTTGATTGCCTCAGAAATGGGCAAAGCTACTACCGCGGCAAGGAACACAACTACTACCTGGGCAATTGAGCGACAACCTTCAAGGTTCGGCAAAGCGTTCTTCAATGGTTCCTCCTTATCTCTAAGTCAAAACGCTATTGATGTGCAGTCCTTGACAATACTTCCCAGCGTGAACCAAGGGTGAACACCAACCAATCTTTACGCTTCTCTTAGCCGTTGAAACTCGTACTTATCCCTAAGTCAAATTAGTCTTCATCGGTTGGGATGAAAACCATGCTTATTCTTTCGTGAGTCTAACTCTCTCGATATTATACAAATAGATACAATCACAGTATCCTCTCCCGATTTAATTGCAAGAAAAAAGTAAACACCAAGAATAAGCAAACCTTGAACTTAATTGCATTAACAAAAACCTAAACAAATTACAATTGTCTTCTCACAACTACTAAACAAAACAATCATAGCCTAAGAAAGAATTAGAATATAATGGAAATAATGAGAACTCTACTAAACCCCTAAGTCTCTCAATCTCTAGATGCCTCGATTGTGGTGGATGGGTCTTGGTTTTATAGGACATGGCCTTGCCGAGTCCTTGGAGTAAGAGGGTAAGTTGGAGTTGAATATAACTTCATAAAAGAAATAAATCTCTTTTAATTCATTATTTTACTCCTCCTTATCGGTTAACTATCTTTGACCTTCCCTTGGCTTTTTCATGGCCTTCCTCAACTCCGATTTTCCTGCAAAGTGTCTCTAAAAATTCGGCATTTTATGCTCTTCAAGTCGCATACCACTTTGCATATTTTCTCCCTTGTCGGTATTTGTATGTGCATTTCCTCGGCAACGGGTTAGTCATTGCCTCGACAATGGTCTGCCAGTCTCTTCTACTTCCACATGGCTCGTTCTTGGTCCAGCGTTCCTTGGTAAGGCTTGTCGTCAAAAGGGTGGCCTGGCCTGGATCGTCGGATGATAGTTTTGCACCTTTTCTTCCCCTTCCTTCACTACCGCAGCAATGCTTGCCTGGGTAGTTTGTAAAATCTGCACATGCACAAAACACATACCAAGGTAGTACCTTTTCCACCAAATATATTCAAATAGAGATGATCAAGCATGGCAACATTAAGAACAGTAAATTATGTATGCATGATTAGTAATGCATCCAAAATAAGCTTAAGTTTAACAGTAATTGAGTCATAAAGGGTCCTAAAATGAATATTTTTATACACCTAACACCTGTGATAATCTAATCTAGTCTAACACCTAAGCAAGAATCTGGGTTGATAAATGTTTTAGCTCAATATAAAAAAGCTTTAGGTTGGACTATGGCTGACTTGAAGGGTATAAGCCCTACTGTTTGTATGCACAAAATTCTACTCGATGATTGCCACATCATTTCTATTGAACCCCAAAGAAGGCTTAATCCAATCATGAAGAAGGTGTTGATGAATGAAATAATCAAGTGGCTCGATGTTGCTTGATGATTGCCACATCTATTCTATTGAACCCCAAAGAAGGCTTAATCCAATCATGAAGAAGATGGTAATGAAGGAAATAATCAAGTGGCTCGATGCTAGAGTTATTTACCCAATATCCAACAGTTCTTGGGTCATCCCAGTGCAATGTGTACCAAAAAAGGAGGCATGACCGTGGTGAGAAATGAGGACAATGAACTCTTACCAACAAGGATCGTCATGGGGTGGAGGATTTGCATGGATTGTCGAAATCTTTAAAAAGAAAACAAGAAGGACCAATTTCCCCTCCCATTCATTGATCAAATGTTGGATCTATTGGTGGGCAAAGCATTTTATTGTTCCGCGATGAATACTAAGGGTACAACCAAATTGATAGAGCATCGGAGGATCAAGAGAAGACAACCTTCACATGCCCCTATGGTACTTACGCATTTAGGAGGATGTCTTTTGGTCTTTGCAATGCTCCAGCCATCTTTCAAAGATGCATGCTAGCCATATTCTTGGATATGGTTGAAGAGTTTTTGGAGATCTATGTATGATTTTTTAGTCTCCAGAGCTGACTTCGAGTCATACTCGGGTAATTTGGCAAAGGTGCTCAAGAGATGTGAAGAAGTGGATTTGGTACTCAATTGGGAAAAATGTCATTTTGTGGTGGCAAGAGGAACTGTTCTAGGCCACAAGATCTCGTAAAAAGGAATAGAGGTGGACAAGGCAAATGTTGAGGTGATCGAGAAGTTACCTCCTCACTCCACTGTAAAGGGCATTCAGAGTTTCTTGGGCCATGATAGCATCTATAGGAGGTTCATCAAGGACTTCTCCAAGATCTCAAAGCCATTGTGCACTTTGCTACAGCAAAACCAGCCCTTCGTGTTTGATGATGCTTGCAATAGCGTATTCAAGGAACTCAAGGAGAAACTTATCTCAGCACCCATAGTTGTTCCCCCAGATTGGACCTCACCATTTGAGCTTATGTGTAATGCAAGTGAGTATGAAGTTGGGGAAGCACTTGGACAACACCGAGGTAAACTTTTCCATGTTATTTATTATGCTAACCTCACACTAAATGATGCACAAATCAATTACACAACCACCGAAAAAGAACTCGTGGTTGTTGTGCTTGCTTTTGATAAGTTTAGAGCATACTTAATAGGCACTAAGGTTATTTTTCATACCGATCATTCTGCTATTAAGTACTTAGTGACTAAAAGGGTGCTAAGCCTAGACTTATTAGGTGGATACTTCTCTTGCAAGAGTTCGACTTAGAGGTTAGGGATATAAAGGGTTATGAAAATCAAGTTGTTGATTATCTTTCTAGGATAGAGAACAAGGTCGAAAGTAAGGATGACCTAGAAATTAAGGAGGAATTTCCCTGATGAGAAAATATTATATGCTAAAGCAATTCTATGGTATGCTGATATTGTTAACTTTCTTGTTAGTGGTATTTCCCTCTAGATTTGAATAGCCAAGGTTAAAAGAAATTCAAGCATGGTGTGCTACTCTACTTTTGGGACAAGCCTTATTTGTTCAAGCAATGTGCGAACCAAATGATTCGAAGATGTGTCCCTGAAGAAAAGCAAAGTGTCACAACCCAATCCCCCATGACCGAGTTGCCAGCACACCAAGGGGCCCAAGCACACACACCACATGTTGCCGAGAACCATAGGGCCAAACCAAGCACCTTCCAAGCACACCAAGGGGGCCGAGTTTGATGCCAGCACCATCCATCAGCACTAGCTGGCCGAGTTTGATGCCTACGCCTTTCATCAGTACCCAAGGCCCGAGATCAACACACTACAAGCCGCCCAAGAGGTTTTGTCCAAACTCTTGGGCCTATCTGTGTCTAATCCGCCCAAGCCAGCCAACACGCCTAAGTCTACCCGTGCCTTAAAGAGTGCTCATCTTGTAGATCTAGCTATTCATGGAAAGGGACCAAGCTAACTCAATTCTTCGATTCATGGAGATTCTGATCCCACCACACAAGGAAAGAATCCATGGCAGTCCTTGCTGATCTCGTCTAATAAGGAAGGAGATTAGGATATCATTTCCTTTCCTTAGTTAGATAGTCTAGGCTAATCTTGAACATCGATTCATTTCATTTGTAACCGTCGGATCGAGTGGTGTTCGCCTATAAATAGAGGCTCACCCCAACCATTGTAATCACACAATATTTCTTGAGCAATACGAGTAAGCATTCACTCACGTTCTCTAGCCTTTGTTTGTATCATTTCTGCATTCCAATCGAGCCCTTGAGCTTGGTTTTTCAGGCTGACCTAGCCGCCTTTCTACTTTTCCGCAACTAGGGTCGCAGGGTACTAGCTAGTCGATTCCTAGCCTCGTGACAAGTTGTATCAAAGCCACATTTTTCAGCAAGGAACAATTGATATGATGAACTCATGTTATGCTCCTACAACCAACACGGTTGAAACTCGTGCCGACAAGGCCAAGATGGCCATTTCCAGACATGCCATTTCATCTTTGCAAGACAAAGTCACCTGATTGGAGAACAACACAAAGGAGTCGACGAAGAGACTCGATGTTGTGGATGACCGACTAGATGAGTTGGAAACCCGAGGGGAGCGTCTCAAGGATGATTTCCAAAAGCTTGTCGATATGTCAGTTAAGAACATGGAGTTACAAAATGGATCTCTCAAAGCCGAGTTAACCGAACTCAAGGATATTGTGAGCGTGCTCAAGACCGAGCTTTCCATCTACAAGTCCGTCGTGGAAAATTGAGTGATGGCTAGCCCGACGAGGGTGCTAGCTAATGTCCCGAAGCCAAAGGAATTCAAAGGGACAAGGGAGGCTTAAGAAGTTGAAACCTTCCTATGGAGCATGTTGCAATACTTCTGCAACATGAAAATCATGGATGAGGCCACAAAGGTAAACGTTGCATCTAGTTATTTTATTGACAATGCTCTTTTGTGGTAGAGACGTAGGTGCTCTGAGGAGAAAGATAAAGATGTTCCAATTGGGATGTGGGAAGAGATCCAAGCCGAGATCATGGAAACATTTTACCCAAAAAAATGCGCAATAGGAGTTGCGGACAAAGCTACGCCAACTCAAACATGACGGGACCATCCATGAGTATGTGAAGAAATTCACCAAGATCAAGCTTCAAATCTCAAACTTCGGAGAAGATGAGGGCTTCTCCATCTTCATGGATGGGCTCCAATGATAGGCCAACATGTAATTGGAAAGGATAGGAGTCAAAGACCTTTCCAATACCTTGTACGAGGCCAAAGCCATAGCCAAGATTGAGAAGAGGAATGACTCACCCAAACCAAAGCCAAAACCTAAGGGCAATGGTTAGGGAGACATGGGCAAGCAAGCCAAAGTCGGGGGTGATAAGAATGGCCACTGAAAGTCATCAAACAACAAGTCTACCAGTTTTGTCAGACCGTGGGAAAGAAAGGATCGAGGTCTAGTAAAATGCTTCCATTGCGACGGGCCTCATTACATCAAGGATTGTCCAAAGAAAGTTAGCCTTTCCGCCATCAAATGAGATGATGGGACAACCGAGTCCATCGCCCATCTCGGTTCCATCGTAAGTTCCCTCCAAATTAAGTCTACCAACAAAAATAAGAAGGGTCTTATGTTCGTGGAAGTTACAATTGTCGGCAAGAAATTAAGCGCACTAGTGGACACCAGGGCATCCGAGTTGTTCATTTCCGAGGGAGTCGCCAAGAATCTTGGCCTTCATGTAGAGAAGGCAAGCAGATGGATCAAGAATGTCAACTCCAAGGAAGAACCCATAGCCAGAGTGGCAAGGAGGGTAGAGCTTCAACTTGGAAGTTTGATGGGAAAAGAGTCCATCAAGATAATTCCTCTAGATGAATTCGATTTAGTAATTGGCTTATCATTTTTGGATCGGATTAATGCACTTCTCTTGCCATTTGTCGATTGTTTGTGTGTACTCGACTGCCAACATCAATGTGTTGTGCCCGTGAGTTGAAAGGCAGGTGTGCGAGCCAAGATGCTATCTTCAATCCAATTCAACAAAGGCGTGCGGAAAGAAGAAGTATCCTACCTTGTCGTGCTCAAGGAGGATAAGGCCATGGAGACCATGGAGATCCCTGATGTCGTGGGACGAGTCCTTGAGGAGTACAAAGACATGATGCCTTCCGAGTTGCTGAAGGCGTTGCCACCCAAGAGAGAGGTGGATCGCAAGATCGAATTGTATCTGAATGCCAAGCCGCCAGCCAAGGCTCCATATCGGATGGCACCACCAGAGCTAGAGGAGCTTCGTAGGCAATTGAGATAGCTCTTGGATGCAGGCTACATCAGGCCATCCAAGGCGTCTTATGGTGCAATAGTGCTTTTCCAAAAGAAGCACCATGGCAGTTTGCGTATGTACATCGACTACCGAGCCTTAAACAAACTCATGGTAAAAACAAGTACCTCATTCCCTTGATTGCAAACTTGTTCGACCAACTTGGAAGCGCAAGATGGTTCACCAAGCTATATTTTCGCAAAGGTTACTATCAAGCGCGGATTGCCGAAAGAGACGAGCCCAAAACAACTTGCATAACAAGGTATGGGTCTTACGAATTCCTTCTCATGCCTTTCGGCCTCACCAACGCCCTCGACACATTTTGCACACTCATGAACAAGGTATTGCACCCTTTTCTTGATCGTTTTGTGGTTGTATATCTTGATGATATAGTAATCTATAGTTCAACATTTGAAGAGCATATAAGGCACTTGAGAAAAGTTTTGCAGGTTCTCCGGGACAAGGAGCTCTACATCAAGAAGGAGAATGCATTTTTCCTAACAAGAGGTTCCTTTCTTGGGTCATATCATTGGATGGGGTAAGATCTGGATGGACAAGAGCAAGATCTAGGCCATTGATGAATGAGAGCCACCAACCAAGGTAACCGAGTTGTGTTCCTTTCTTGGGTTGGCAAACTACTATCAGAGATTCGTCAAAGGCTACTCCAACATCACCACGCCCTTGACCGAGTGGTTGAAAAAGGACAAGGAGTGGGAGTGGAGTTTGAGTTGCCAACAAGCCTTTGAGGGGCTAAAACAAGCCATGGTAATTGAGCCGGTTTTGGCACTTCCCGACCACACCAAGCCGTTTGAGATTCACATTGATGCTTCTGATTTTGCAATCGGTGGGGTGCTCATGCAAGAAGGGCATCCAATTGCTTTCGAGAGTCGAAAGCTCAATGAAACCGAGAGGCGTTACACCGTCCAAGAGAAAGAGATGGCCGCCTTTGTTCATTGCTTGCGCACTTAGAGGCACTACGTATTAGGGTGAAGGTTTGTTGTCTTTACCGACAGTAGTACACATACAGTCACTAAACTTTGGTAAAAAAATAAAATGGTAACCAAACTTTCAAAAATAAAAAAATGGCAATTAAACTTTATGTTTTATAATAAAATGGTAAGAAGACGTTGAATCATGTTAAGTGTCTGTTATAAAATTTGGTATAATAACACATTTAGTCCTTCATATTTATATATTCAATCAATTTAGTCATAATTCGAAACAATTCACTAAATTTAGCCCTCGTTATTTATGCATTCTTTCAATTTTGTCCTTAAAGTGAAATTCCAAAGTATGGTAACATGATAAATAATTACAATTAAATTTTTATAGGAACTCGAAAACTCGACTTAAATAGACTCGAATCGAAAATATTTCAAATAAAGTTTGAGTTGTAAAATATGGCGCGTCAATTCGAATAACTCAAAATTTCTTGACTCGACTTGATCGAACGCTTACCTCTATCTTAAGATATGACGATCCAACTCGAAATATTAGAATATTTAAATCATTCTTTATTTTAAATCGAATATTTTTAAATTAAATCGAATAGTTGAAGTAGTTATTAAATATTCAATGTGATTTAAATATAAAAATATTAAATATTCTATTTTAAAAAATATTCGATTTAAAAGAAAAAAATGATTTAAAATATTCGAATATTTCAAGTTATCGAGTTGACGCGTCATATCTTAAGATAGAGGTGAGCGTTCAATCGAGTCGAGTAAAATAATTTCGAGTTACTCGAGTTGACGCGTCATATTTTACAACTCAAACTTTATTTGAATTTTTTTCGATTCGAGTCAAGTCGAGTTTTCGAGTTCCTATAAAAATGTAATCGTAATTATTTATCATGTTACCTTACTTTAGAATTTTCCTTTAAGGACTAAATTGAAAGAATGCGTAAATAATGAGGGCTAAATTTAGTGAATTGTTTGGAATTAGGACTAAATTAATTGAATGTATAAATTTGTAGGACTAAATGTGTTATTATATCAAATTTTATAACATACACTTAACGGGATTTATCGTCTAGTTACCATTTTGTTATAAAACATAAAGTTTAATTTCCATTTTGTGATTTTTGAAAGTTTGGTTCCCATTTTGTTTTTTTACTAAAGTTCAGTGACCGTCTGTGTACTTTACCATATTTCTTAACACAAAAAAGTTATCTCCTAAGTAGGCTAGGTGGCAAGAATTTTTAGCCGAGTACGACTTTTCCATGGAGCAAAAACCAGGAAAAGCCAACATCGTGGTCGATGCACTAAGTTGAAGGTCCACACTTGCCACCATTTGCCAACATGAGGGGGGTTGCTAGAAAGTATCAAAGAAGGGCTGTCCCACGACCCTACTTCCAAGGCGTTGATCGAATATGCCAAGGAGGGCAAATCCCGATGATTTTGGATCGAGGAGGACTTTCTATACACACGAGGACGTCGTATTTATGTTCCCCAATTCAACAACCTACGCAAATAGCTCTTCAAAGAATGCCATGATTCGAGATGGGCGGGCCACCCGGGCATGCATCGCACCTTGGCGTTGCTATCGGAACGGTACTATTGGCCACACATGAACGACGATGCCGAGACCTACGTCAAAACTTGTCTTGTGTGCAAACAAGACAAGGTGGATGCCAAAAAGCCGATGGAATTGTTGCAACCATTACCCATCCCCGAGGGACCATGGGAGAGTATTTCCCTTGATTTTATAGTTGGTTTGCCTAACGTTGATAATATTTTGAGTGTTATGGTTATTGTTAATAGGTTCTCGAAATATGCAACATTCATACCAGCAAGCAAAGACTGCCCAGCCGAGGAGGCTGCCCACCTCTTCCTCAAACATGTGGTTAAGTTTTGGGGAATTCCGAAGACTATCGTGAGTGATAGAGACACTCGCTTCACCGGAAGATTTTGGACCGAGCTATTCAAGTTGATGGGATCCAACTTGATTTTTTCAACCAGCTTTCACCCACAAACGGAAAGGCAAACCGAAAGAGTGAATGCGCTACTAGAGATCTATTTAAAGCACTATGTGAGTGCCACAAAATGGGATTGGCCAAAGTTGTTGGACGTGTCCCAATTCTCGTACAACTTACAACGGAACAAGGCAACCAACCGAAGCCCGTTCGAGATTGTGACGAGACAATAGCCACTCACGCCTAACGCGATGGTGACCAAATACGAGGGACCAAATCCAACAGCCTCTAGTTTTGCAAAGGCTTGGCAAGAGCAACGAGACCTAGCCCGAGCCTGCCTACACTCGTGAGGAGATATGAGGGACCCTATTGGATCATCAAACGAGTAGGCAAGGTGTCCTACAAGTAGGATTTGCCGCCAAAGCTTCAAGTCCATCCCGTCTTTCACATCAGCATGCTCAAGTCGTACCATGAGGATGCCAGTGATCTAGAGCGGAGTAGATCTAGCCGAGCACCAGTCGGAGTGAGGGTCTCTTACGAGAAGGAGGCACAAGACATCTTGACATACCGAGTGATTCGACGACCAGGCCATAGGCCAAGGCACAAATACTTTGTGCTTTGGAAGGGACTTCCCGAAACCAAGGGTAGTTGGGAACTTGTCAAGGACCTATGGCAATTCGAGGACAAGATAGTCGATTTCCATCAACAACGAGAGTGGAGGGCATCGCTCAATTTAGTGGGGGAGAATGTCAAAGCCCAACACCCCATGACCGAGCTACCCGCACACCAAGGGGCCAAAGCACACACACCACATGTTGCCGAGAACCATGGGGCCAAACCAAGCATTCTCCAAGCACACTAAGGGGTCGAGTCTGATGCCAACACCACCCATCAGCACCATGTGGCCGAATCCGCACCCCAAGGGGTCACGCCCGATGCCTACACCATTCATTAGCACCCAAGGGCCAAGATCAACACACTACGAGCCACCCAAGAGGTTTAGTCCAAACACTTGGGCCTATTCTAGTCCAATTCGCCCAAGCCAGTCCACATGCCCAATTTTTCCCATGCCTTAGAGAGTGCTCATGTTGTTGACTGAGCTATTCATGAAAAGGGACCAAGCCAACACATTTCCCTGATTCATGGGGATTCTATCCCACCACACAAGGAAAGCATCCATGGCAATCCTTGATGATCTCGTCTAATAAGGAAGAAGATTACGATATTATTTCCTTAGTTAGGTAGTCTAGGCTAATCTTGATCATTGATTCATTTCATTTGTAACCGTCAGATCGAGGGGTATTCGCCAATAAATAGAGGCTCACCCCAACCATTGTAATCACACAATTTTTCTTGAGCGATACGAGTAAGCATTCACTCACATTCTCTAGCCTTTCATTGTATCATTTCCGCATTCCAATCGAGCCCTTGTGCTTGGTTTTTTAGGCTGACCTAGCCGCCTTTCTACTTTTCCGCGACTAGGGTTGCACAGTGCTAGCTACTCGATTCCTAGCCCTGTGACAAAAGGGAGATCCTATTCCATTGCCATTTATCTTCGTATGGAGGCCATTATGGAGGAGCTAGGACGGTTGCAAAGGTCCTACAATCAGGATTCTATTGGCCCAAATTCTTCAAGGATGCGCATGACTTCTGCAAGGCATGTGATAGATTCCAAAGAGCGGGTAACATATCATGAAGGCATGAGATGCCATTGCAATGCATTTTGGAGGTGGAGCTCTTCAAAGTATGGGGAATAGATTTTATAAGACCCTTCCCATCATTTATTGAAGATCTCTACATCGTATTAGCTGTGGATTATGTGTCTAAATGGGTCGAAGCAATAGCTACACCGAAGAATGACTCCAAGACTATTTTGAAGTTCCTTCAAAAGAACATCTTGGCAAGATTTAGAACCCCAAGAGCCATCATAAGTGATGAAGGCACCCACTTTGACAACAAACTCATTGCTAACGCATTGAAGAGGTATGAAGTAAGGCATAAAATTGCTACAACATACCACCCTAAAACCAATGGCCAAGCTGAGATCTCCAATCATGAGATAACACAAATTTTAGAGAAGGTGGTCAACCTCAAGAGGAAAGACTGGTTTTCAAGACTTGATGAAGCATTATGGGCTTATCGAACATCTTTCAAGACACCCTTGGGAATGTCCCCATTTAAGCTCGTATACGGCAAAGCATGTCATCTTCCCGTAGAGCTAGAACATACGATGTATTGGGAGATTAAAAAGCTCAATATGGATGCCCAACTAGGTGGATAGAAAAGACTACTAAAGATGAATGAGATGGATGAGTTTAGAGCACAAGCTTATGAGAATGCCTGCTTGTACACGGACAAAACATAGAAGTGGCATGACAAACATCATTTGACACGACATTTCTCTGAAGGCCAACAAGTGCTCCTTTACAATTCAAGGCTCAAGCTCTTTCAAGGCAAGCTGAAATTGCGTAGGTCAGACCCATTCCTAGTACACAAGATTTATCCTTATAGAACGGTGGATATCAAGAAGCTCGATGATGTCACGGTCTTCAAGGTCAATGACCAAAGGATGAAGGTCTACAATGGAGCTCCCATCATGCGAGACATGTAACACCCTAATTTAGCCCAAATTTGTAAACCCTAAATTATGAAAATTCCCAATTGGGAACCCTAGAATTTAGGGGAAATCTCGGATTTTAAACTAGTTGGAATTGGGGACCTAATTGAATAAAGTTAAAGTTTGGTGGTTAACATGTTAGGCAGGCTAAAGTTGGGACCTTTCTTCTGTAATTTTCCTATTTGTTTAGGGTAAACACCCTTTTGTCTCTATTTGGCATTTGTGCGCCGCTCTTCCCCTCCCTTTTCTCTCAAAAACAAAAACAAATCAAACCCTTTCCTCGTTTCCGTTGAAGCTCCGGCTAAGGTGTTGTGCCGGCCGTTCGTTGTTATGCGACCACCAGTTAGTTCCCCATGGCCGTCCGACCAAAACTCGAGTTAGGGTTGTCCGTTCGCCGCTTTCTCTTGTCGGAAAAGAGAAGTCGGAAGCTTCAACCCTTCGTTTTTTTCCGCCGCCGTCGTTCTCACCGGAAACGACCGTGTTTCCTTCGAGAACTCTCACCGTCATCGTCTCCTTAGTCTAGCCGCGTCTAGATCTGTTGGTTAAGCACCGTGGTGGTTGGGCACCTCCGGGATCTAGATCTAGGGTTTGGTAAAATTGAGGATTAGGGTTTGAATCTGATTTGGGGAATTAAATGGTTGAACCGAACCTGGTTGAGGGAACCGAACCGGACCAGCACTTTGAACCCGAACCGGCCAATGTGACCAAGTCGGATGACGTCAACAGTGTCGTCATCTACTGTTGTAATGCTGATGCAGGCTGACGTCAGCGTTGACTTTGGGGTTGACTTTTTTAGCCTGGTTCACCGTCAAGTTTTTTGACGTTCTGGTTTCGTTTCTACTATCCGTTTCTTCAAAGTCGAACCTGAAATACCTTTTTGGAATCAAGTTTATATGTTGAACTAAGAATTTTGTTAAGTATTGCATCAGAGTTTGACTCAGTTATTTATGTGTTAAGGTGACATAGACTCTGACCCCGAGACTTTACCTCCTCCTCCGCCAGGCAGACCTCTGGTGGAACAGTCTTCGAGATCTGCTAGTAAGATTTCTGTTAGCATAACTTTTCGATTTTGGCATAGTAGGAAATCTTATATAGTGTTTTTGTTTTAGGAGCTGATTCCGTTCGACCTTCCGCTAGGGCTGAGCATGGGAGACGTCACTATCGATGTTGACAGTTTAGCTTCCTAAGGATTGTTCTCTGTCTGTGCTACAAGTCTTTGCGGTCTGATTGCATGATCTGTATGATATATATATATATATGTGTGTGTGTGTGTGTGTGCTATTGTGCTATGTTATCGGACTATTATGTACATGCATCTTAGTTGTTTAACAAGATTGCATTCGGACTCTGAAATCGGATAACATGTCATATCATTGGGATGGGATATTGTATGGAGGAAGCTCATCAACTTCATCATTCGGGTTGAACTTCGCTTCAGATTAGTAGTTCCATCTTTCAGGATGAGTTCTGCTTCGGACATGGTGTTGCGGTGTAGAGTGGTTCAGGGGAACCTCACTCTTCGGACGGTGATGTAGATGGGTGCATGTCATATTATGCTATCATTATGCCTTGCTTGTAATACATCGGAATATCTGTTAAATCTAGATTTGTTGATTGACTGTTGGATTGACTTCTGTTATGCACTTTAGAGACACATTGGGCTTTATAGCTGACCTCCCCTTAGTATCTGTTTCAAATTTCCAGACATAGGATTCGGTACTTGGAGGACCTCCTTCGAACGGATTTGTTATTATTATTCAGTATGGATTATTTCAAGTTTCTTTTCATTATTTATGTATTTCAGACTTTGTTGTAAATTAGACTTTGGACTTTTATTTTGGGATTGATGAACTGATTTTCGCATGCATTGTTTTATGACGAAACTTCAAAGGACTTTACAATTGAATAATAAATTTCGACACGTTTTTTCTTTTAAGTGATCTTTCTTGAGGGGGAAAGTTTCCTAAAACGACAAATATAATTTAAGCAGACCTCTTAGGTCAAAATAAGGGGTTACAAGACAAATCAGCCATGCTTCTTCAAGATCCTTAAGGAGTTTGTACCTCTCTAACCTTTTTATTAATGCTATAGCATTTTCATGTTTTTATTTATATAAATAATCTAGTTTTTTAGTATTCCTTTATTCGTTTATTTTATTCCCTTGTTTTATTTTATATTTGTCTTTATCACTTAACATCTGAATTGTCACAAAGGTTGCGGGTGGCATGCTAGGGCTTTATTTATGAAAAATAGCTTTTTCTTATTAGGGGCTATGGTTTGTTTATATCTTATTAAGAGAAGTTGAAAAAAAAACCAAAAATCTCTAAAGTTTGAGGGGGCGACACTGAAAAAAGCAAAAAAAAAGGGATTCCATTCTCTTTAATTTGTAAACCCTAATTCATCATTAACCCGCTACATTCTCTCTCCACCTTTTACCTTTTCATTAAATATCCCTCACCTCTCTCATCTGCCCACGTCACATAATTATCTCCATCATATTCTCTCTTCAATCGCATGTGGCAGTTGTGAATCCTTTTAACTCCCTTCATCATAACTTCTTTCTTCCACTTATTCTCTTTCTTCAACTTCATCTTCTTCACCAAGCTTTTCTTTTCCCCTACAACTCCATTCAACTTCACCGTTTCCCTCACCGAAACCCCCAAAAATCCTCCCAAAAATCCTTGCTTTACCTCCTTGCAACCATGGTCTGATGCAAAAATGCCACAGGTGCTTCCAGCAGGGAGCAAGCTTCGCCCCCATTGAGATAAAGAAATTCTTTGACAATGCAGCCAAAGAACGCTTCCAGCTGATAAAAGAGAGAAAGCCTTTTTGTTGAGCAAGGTTTAAAATTCCCTACTGACGGGGAAGGAGGCTTCGATAAGGAAGTGATGGAAGTCATCACTAAGCACAACTGGGAGTCCTTTGTCAAACACCCAAGCGACATATGTGTGCCCCAAGTAAGGGATTTCTACGACCACCTAACGAGCCCTACCTAGTATGGCGTGTATATGCGAGGGAACCAGATAAAGTTCAGTAGTTGAGCAATCAAAAAGTTCTATCGCCTAAAGAATGTGGTGGATCTACACACCCTTTTTGTCAAAGGAGCCGACGCCCGAACATATAAGGCATTCCTTAAGGACTTATGTTTCAGTGGGATGGAGTTAGACTCAGCCACTTGGTCGGTGGAGTGCAGACGCTTGAATCCCGAGGCCAAGGTTTGGAATCACTACCTAAAAACAAGCTTGATGTCCACTTCCCACACGGCTACTGTGCATATCTCTAGGCTACTCCTTCTACATTCTATCCTCAATGGTCGGCCGATAGATGTGGGCAAAACTATCGTTAATGAATTCTATGCATGCCTAAAGAGGCAATCATGCACTCTAATCTTCCCCAACCTCATCACGGCACTCTGCCTCAAAAAGCAAGCCTTTTAGAACCCGCAAGAGGACGAGATTGTGAAGGGCAAGGGTCCAATAACCCCAATCCAAATTCATGGGCTTAGGGGATTTGATGAGGATGCTCCAGCAGAAACATTGGAGGGTGGAGCCAAAACCATTGCTACTGCAAGAATCACAACCCTTGTTGCCTCTACTAAACGCATGCACGAGTAGATGAAGGGAACCTTGATAACCTATTTCAAGTATGTCAAGGAAAGGGATGCGGCCCTTAACTCTTACTTCAAGGAGATGCTCCCATACATGTGTAGAGTGTCCATGAGTTATATATTTTGCACACATTACTAACCTTATTATTGTTGTTCTTGAGCTCATTTAGGCATATTTAGGTGTATTGCATTAATTATTACAACATCTTCTCTTGAACTCCTACTTCAAGGAGGACTCAACCTAGGTCATGAGCCCTATATATACCAAATGTATGTAAGGGTATAGGGGCAAAAAGGCATATATCTCGTAGAGGGATCAGCGCATCAACGACATCTATCGATGAGAGTGAAGATGGGGGGTTAGCTAGATAAGTTGGAGTGTTGGGGGTCGCGGCTCAACTCTCCTAGGGTTTAGGCGCGTATATGTAAAGTAATTTGAGGGAAACAGTTGTATAGTTTTGAGTTGTTTTAAATAAAGTTCTGAGTTTGCTTAATCCATGCTCCTTGTTCGTTCAATTAGTCTACACCAGTCAATTGAAGACAAAATCCATTTGTCGGGCAGGAAAGTGCAAGGCTCACGTAAGGATTAAGTACAGTCACAACTCACAAGGCGTGACTAACTTGGTTCCACACTAGTCCACAAGTTTCAGTGGCTAAAAGGGATTACCAACCGATTTGTCTAATTTGGTTCCACACTAGTCCTCAAGTTAAGCAATCTCGAGCATCTTAACCTAGAAATAGGGGGGATCACTATCGACTATCCTGCCGAACTTGGAATGTTTGCTAGACTTGCCGCCAGGACTTCTTTCCGTTCCACTTGTCGAGGCAGTACACACCCTTGCTATGGCAGTAACCTATTGCGATCGCGTGACAAGGTCGTAGTTTTCCACCCACCTTACCCGCCGAGGCAGCAATTCATGGCAGCGCAAAACATACTAAAGACTTTGCAATGCAGTCCACAAGCTACTAAGCAGCACCTGTCTTACCCAGCTTATCGCCCAATCTCTCCCTATCATTCCTCTCATTACTATCTTTATCTTTATTTGTGTTTTTCTAATTCCACATCTTGAGATTTAATGACGCATTTATTAAATCTTTGTGCAGGAAAACATTCATAGGAGCTGCTACAATTCCTGTGGGAGACGATATCTTTTATACTATAACTTGACAAGAGTGTGCACTTGCGCTCATAAAAGGAGAACACCTAAATGCTCTACAAGTTTTTGGCGTCGTTGCCGAGGATTGGCAACAACAACTACGTTTGAAATTCTGCACTTCTATTTCGTGTTTACACATTAAATCTCTTTTAATTTATTTGTCAATATATATATATATATAGCCTCTTTGCTTTCTTGGTGTATGTCCAGCCAGGGCAGCAAGATTGGCAGCAACATCCACCTGAGGAGGGGAAGGACATGTACAGACGAATAACCAAACACAAAGACCCTCAAGAAGTGGTTATGCTTGGGAAAAGCACAGCCCAATATAACCTAACTATTATTTTACTTTTAATTTTAATTTTTAATTCATTTTTATGTATTAGGATTAGATTTAATTTTTATTTAATTGTCGTATTTATTTTATTTCAGGTTAGGAAGGAAAGAAGGACCAAGAAAGATGAAAGAATAAAGGAGAGGCCCAACTAGCGACCAAGGCAGCCCAAGGAAGATGAGCATAACGGCTAGTGGCTTCATAAAGGCTAGCCGCAACGGCTATATTTGCCCCATCGAGCAGAACGAATATCTGTGTAATGACTAGAATCTCGTTATTTGCGCCACAATAATTGACGCCCGTTGACAGCGTGCCCGCCAAGGCAGTGGAGCGAAACGGCTATATAAGGCCAACTATTCTACCACCCATTCTTCACTTTGCTCTCTCTTTTTTCTAAACTCTTTCTACAGTCTTTGCTTCCAAGATTTCTCTGCTTTATTTTTCTTTCACATTCTTTTTACTTTCTTTAGGAAACCAGTCGTTCCCCAAACTATGGCCTCATCAAAGAAACCCGCCGCCACCTCCAAAACCCAATACAAGAGGTTATTTAAACCTGCTGTCGAAGAGACCTACAACCAGTTCAACAAAGACATGCAACTATGAGAAGAGATGGGATTCCACTACACCCAGCCTGATGACAACTTCTGATTGGAAACTTCCTTGTTCGAGACAATCCATAATATGGGCTCGGACAAATTCGCACAGCAGTCAGAAGGGATCAACAACAACCACGTGCGAGATTTTTACGCCCACTAGCCAAACCCAGAGAGCCCTTTCGTCTACGCCCAGGGTGTAACCCCCTTAGCCCGGCCTAGACGGTTGACCCGAACTACGAAGATTACACGGGGAAAACCAAAGTCAACCAGAAAGTCAACCCTGATTCACAACCCTTTTTTCTTTTTAATCTTGTCTAGATGCACATTAACCCTAAGTGAGTTCCCATAAAACTTATTTGAGAAAGGCACAGCGATTGGATAGCAATCAGGGACTCAATTGCACGTAATATAAATTAAAGGGACCAAAATGTAAATTCAGTAAATTAGAGGGTCTTTACTGACTTTTATGTTATTAATATGAAATTAGTCATGTTACATGCTTCCCTGCCAAATTTGATCTTAATTAGACATCTCAAACTCATACAATTGCAAGTTCAACATTCGGGACTAAAATGTAAAGCTTGCAAACTTCAGCACCATTCAAATCAGTGCCCACGGTCACCCGTTTCGAAACACTTACAATCTGTATCGAAACACGAGAGCATCACTCTTCCGTTTCGATACTTGTTCCGAAACACGGCTCTCTAGTAGCCAAAACGTATCGGAACAACCCCGATCGTTTCGAAACACGAAGGCCATTACAGGCCCCCGTTTCGAAACGCCAGAGGGTGTTTCGATACGGTTTGCCCAGAAACTGCAGCAATTGCTGGTTTTTCATGCATAAACACGTTCAAACAGATCCTAATGACCTTCTAACAGTGTCAACAAGTCATCTAATATACAAGGTACATATTTGGAACTCCCAAACACATTCACATCATCAATCATGAAATCTCACAAGTCTAGAGGCATGCTTCCTATTTTCAAAACCAAATAAGCAAACCAACTTCAAATCAAGCATTTAAGGCCATTTACAATTCAAATCAACCAAGGCAAGATGCCACAACCTTAGGGAGTTCAACACATCTCCCAAAACAAAACTTAGGTTCCCATTGCCATTTTATCAAAACTAATAGTGTATGAAAACTTCACCATACGTGAACTTGGACTTACTTAGCTTCCTTGATGCCCAAAGCACCTCAATTATCTGCATTATTGGTAAAAGAGAGCGTAAGCACAAATGCTTAGTGAGGCATGCTCTAAATAAAACCAATACAATAATGCATTTTTAGAAAACACTTTTAACCAAGCTTTTAAACAACGTGCTCATCTCTTTCTCATGCTACCTTGCATCCTTTTCAAGCATCTCATGCTTCGTTACATTCAAATACATTATATTAGCTTTCAAGTGATAGTTCATAACCATTTCAACACAAGACACAATCGGATACGCGGATTACAAGCGTTGTCCCACACGCTTCATACACACTACCGGACTACACAAGGTTCACACTCAAGAGCAATCCCTCCATTGATGTGACACCCGTGGTGGAGTATAACGGTACAATCTCAACCCCTCAACACCACTCATCGGTAGTTGTATAATTCCACTAACGAGAGTAAGGGACACATAATACAAGATCAACACACGAAATTTACAACCACCGTTGTGATCTTACCTCAATCGTTAGGGTACTTGGATGGAGTTTACGGTACAATCACAACCCCTCAACATCCAAGGCGACTTTACTTACGGTGCACCCAATCCTATAGCCGGCTAACTATATCCGATTCAAGTACTTAAAAACCATTTCATCACTTGCCAATATACATCAAATACCATCATCAATTCACTGTTTTAAGCATTAATCAAAGCCACTTATCATCATGCATTTCCATGCATCATAACCATATTAATAACATGTCAAACCAAGGATCTCTTACCTTGAGCATCCTTCAATACATGGCTTTCAAAACCAGCATTAATCATGCTAAAACATGCTTTCAAAACAGTAATTAAACATGCATTTCATAACTAATGCATCAAACCATGACTTAGCACATCCGAGGGAGTTTTTCCGAAAACTTACTCTTGAGATTAGCTAAGTTGTTTAGACTTAAACTAAGCCCCCAAAACCTCCAAACAATCGTTTCAAAGCTGGAAAACCATCTCCACTCACCAATTTTGTTTCGCTTGCTTGCCGAAACACCAATTAAGCTTCCGGATCAACTCCAAAAGTGTCCGAAGATGTCTCCCCTATTTTAGACACATCAAAGCAGAGGATTAATGCATCATCATGCATTGAAATCTTCAGCCAACACTCTAAAACTCGCTGCTCTACCTAAACCCAACATTCCGGCTACCAAACACAACTGAAATCATCTCCAAACTCTTCCAAAACATAACCCAGCCAAGATCCATCACTTCTAACCATTTCTAAACATCAATCAACATAAAAAACAACCCTAACCTCAACCTTATACCTCCAGCTATAGCAGAACACCAAAATCACCCCAATAGATGATGGAAATCTCATCATTTGAAGTGAAGATCAATGTGAAAGTTGTTGGAGAAAATGCGTTTGGATGATGGGATTTTGAGAGAAAAAGGAATGAGAGAAAATTAGGAAAAGGTAGTTATGAAAATCCAAAAAGTAGTTTTCATTTTCTTTTATTTAATTAAAACATTAATTAAATCACCCAAATTAAGGAAAAATCTGGAGAAAACATTTTGGGTAATTTAGCTCCTTAAAGATTCAAAGTTTCAATCCTTTACAAAACAGTCACTACTAAACTTTGCAAAAATCGCATTTTGGTCACTACACTGAAATGAGGATTTTTAAATATTTTTCTATTTTTTAAAGCATCCCGAACTAGGATTTCCCTAAAACCTCCTTTTATATTCGAACCATTTATCAGATCGGTCCGGTTCAGACCCTAAACATCTAAGCCCAAAATTGGGGTGTTACAACTCTCCCCCTCTTAAGAATTTTCGTCCTTGAAATTTACCTGGAGGAAAAAGATAAGGAAACTGCTTCTTCATGTCTTCCTTCCTTTCCCACGTGGCTTCCTCAACACCACGATATCTCCACAACACCTTAACCAACTCAATGGTCTTACCTCGAAGAACGTTACTGTAGAACTAGTGCTTTGATATAATAATTGAAAAATGTTTTGAACTAATTTGAAAAGAATTTAAAACTTGGTTTTAAGTTCAAACAACTTGAAATTATGTTTGAGGTATTCTAAAAGGTTTTAGGCAATGTTTTTACTAATTTTAAAGAGCCAAACTTGACATTTCAAGCTACCCGTATCGATACGGCTATACCCGTACCGATACCTTTTTTCCCCAGTTTGGTCACTGCCAAAACCCGTATCGAAACAGGCTTGGCCGTTTCGATACAGATCGGGATCGTTTCGATATGCATGGTAAGCATACCGATCCCCTTTCCAACTACCCCAACGACTATTTCCCAACGGTCATTTAAAAGTGAAACCGTACCGATACGCCTAGGCTGGCAAGAGCCCAACAGCTAGTTTCTGATGAAGGTCGTACCGATACGAGTCCAAGCGTATCGATACGGAAGGCTGCAGAACAACATTAAGGAAGGGGAATAAAGTCCTCAACGACTCTAATTTGATCCCAACGACCAGTAACGGCTACAAACACTATTGGGAGTATAAAAGGGACCTCCAAGCATCAAGTAAAGGCTAATGCTCATATTGTCAAACATCAAATGATCAAAAAGTGTCTTAGTGCTTAAATTGTCAATTCTTGTATAGAAAAACACTAGTGAGCCAAAATTGTTAAATTTGCTCAAGTGTTTTAGGTTTTGGGTGAGTGCTTACTTGTGCAAACAAACACCTATTAGAGGGTTTTAAGTTTGCTTCTTATTTCTCTTTGTAAGAGAGGGTTTGATCAAGGCTTTGGGTAGAAAGCTTGATCGATTGTAAGGGTTTCCTCCTAATCCTAGAAAAGGGGACAAATCAATAGTGGATTGATTGAGAAATCCTTAGTGGGGAGCTAAGCTAGTGGATGTACACCTTGGTTAGAAGGTTGAACCACTATAATTCATTGTGTCAATTTACTTTTTAGCTTCCACAACCCCTCCACCCAAAAATCCACCTCTCCACCACTTGGTGAGCAACATTGGTTGATCGAATCGAGCTCCTCACAACTCAACAATTGGTATCAGAGCTTGGCTCAATCGAAGAGGATTCACATCCTATTGAGAAGATCCGGCAAGCTCGACCACTATTTCATCAACCGGCTCAAATGGCACAATCAATCGACAAACCGCCTTTCTTTGGCGGAACCCACTATGCCCATTGGAAGACAAAGATGAAGTTCTTCATCAAATCAAGAGATTACAAGCTATGGGATGTAGTTGAATATGGTCCTTTAGTGCCTCAAAGAAGCAAAGTGAAATTGAGTGCCGACGATCGCAAGAAGATGGAGCTTAATTGCAAAGCCTTGCACATCTTGTTTTGTGCTTTTGGCCCAACCATCTATGAGAAGATGTCTTCTTATGAGAGTGCCAAGGAGGTATGGGACAAGCTTGAAGTCACATACGAGGGGACCGATGAAATCAAGGAGACCAAGATTGGGCTCCTAACCTTAGAGTATGAGAACTTCAAAATGGATCCGGAAGAGAACATCGAGAAGATGCTTGATAGGTTCTCCACTATCACCAATGGTCTCAAAGGCTATGGAGAAGCCATCACGGAGGAAAAGCTTGTTCGAAAGTTCATCTACTCATTTCCCGAGTCATGGGACTCAAAGAGGACCGCCATCATCGAAGCCAAAATTTTGAAGACTTTGAAGCTTGATGAACTCATGGTGTCACTCCTTACTCATCAAATCATGAAGAAGAACAAAGAGGATGAGAAGAAGAGGGAAGAAATTAGAGCTATGGGAGAGAAGAAAATCAAAGGGCTTGGCATCAATGCAAGTGTCATGGCTCTCAAATCCTCCACTTTTCATCATGTCTACTCAAGTGAAGAGGAGGATGAAGATGAAGAAATAGTTCATCTCTTCGAGAAGTGTGCCCTGTTCATGAAGAAAGCCTTGAGAGAGCTTGAACGAGAACCCAAGAGAAAGGAGAGGGCAAACACTTCAAGCCATAAGAAGAAGGCACATGTGGCTACTTGGAGTGATGAGGACTCCACCGACGATGAACAAGCCAACCTTTGCCTTATGGCCATCGAAGAAGATTCAAGGGTAACTTCTAATTCATCTACTCCATGTTCTTACTATTTTGATGAATTACAAGATGCCTATGACGATTTGGTTTTAGACTTTAAAAATCACATTTTGAAAAACAATAAAGTGATTTCAAAGTTGAAAGTTCAAAATGATTTGATTTCTAAAACCAAACTTGAACTTGAAGCAAAACTCAAGGAGTTTGAACAAAAATGTTTTGATTTGCAAAACTTGCTTCAAAGAGTTCAAGAAGAAAAGGATTTGATTTCCAAAGAATTTGAAATGAAAAACAATTTTGGAAAATCAAACTTTTATGCTAGACAATCTAGTGCCCCTAGATTTATTAAAGGATAATGTTTTAGAAGTGTTTGGGTCCCTAAAGGACTAACCACTTCAATTAAAAAGGATGACCTTGAAAAATGGATTCCTAAGGGGACTAAAATTTGTGCTACTAATGTTCATGGATCCAAAGTAATTTGGATACCAAAAATTATTTGATTGTCTTTTGCTAGGTGTGATGGAGATGTTCAACAAGTCAAACATTGAGGGGGAGCTCCATGCACACTAAGGAAGAACACTTGAAGAAGGAAGGCTTCACATCCTACCTTGAGTTCAAGTGTTGGTAAAAATCTAGTTCTTTTTGCATTTATTTGTTTTATTTTTATTTTATTCAACTAGATGATCATAAATGTTGGACTAACATTTAATTGATGCTTTGAGTAAGGGGGAGCCATTTTAAAACCAAATTCTTATTTTTTGTCAATTTTTACCTCTATTGTTATTTTGAATTTAATGTTTTTAAATTCTTTTTGATATAACAAAAAGGGGGAGAAATGGTTTGAAAAATTGAATTTTCAAATGAATAAGGGAGAGCTTTATTTAATTTCATATCTTCAAATCTCTTATTCACATTTTTAAAGTTAAAGGGGGAGAATCCCAAACAATTTTTCAAGTGAGTTTTATTATATCAAAAAGGGGGAGATTGTAGAACTAGTGTTTTGATATAATAATTGAAAAATGTTTTGGACTAATTTGAAAAGAATTTAAAACTTGATTTTAAGTTCAAACAACTTGAAATTATGTTTGGGGTATTTTAAAAGGTTTTTGGCAATGTTTTTACTAATTTTAAAGAGCCAAACTTGACTTTTCAAGCTACCCGTATCGATACGGCTGTACCCGTACCGATACCTTTTTGCCCCAGTTTGGTCACTGCCAAAACCCGTATCGAAACAGGCTTGGCCGTTTCGATACGGATCGGGATCGTTTCGATACGCCTGGTAAGCGTACCGATCCCCTTTCCAACTACCCCAACGGCTATTTCCCAACGGTCATTTAAAAGTGAAACCGTACCGATACGCCCTCATGCGTATCGATACGCCTAGGCTGGCAAGAGCCCAACGGTTAGTTTCTGATGAAGGCCGTACCGATACGGGTCCAAGCGTATCGATACGAAAGGCCGCAGAACAACATTAATGAAGGGAAATAAAGTCCTCAACGGCTCCAATTTGATCCCAACGGCTAGTAACAGCTACAAACTCAATTGGGAGTATAAAAGGGACCTCCAAGCATCAAGTAAAGGCTAATGCTCATATTGTCAAACATCAAATGATCAAAAAGTGTCTTAGTGCTTAAATTGTCAATTCTTGTACAGACAAACACTAGTGAGCCAAAATTGTTAAATTTGCTCAAGTGTTTTAAGTTTTGGGTGCGTGCTTAATTGTGCAAACAAACACCTATTAGAGGGTTTTAAGTTTGCTTCTTATTTCTCTTTGTAAGAGAGGGTTTGATCAAGGCTTTGGGTAGAAAGCTTGATCGGTTGTAAGGGTTTCCTCCTAATCCTAGAAAATGGGACGAATCAATAGTGGATTGATTGAGAAATCCTTAGTGGGGAGCTAAGATAGTGGATGTAGACCTTAGTTAGAAGGTTGAACCACTATAATTCATTGTGTCAATTTACTTTTTAGCTTCCACAACCCCTCCACCCAAAAATCCACCTCTCCACCACTTGGTGAGCAACATTGGTTAATCGAATCGAGCTCCTCACAACTCAACAGTTACTGTCCGAATCCAGAATCTCAACCGGCTCCTCATCAAAGGTCAAATCTGGAATCAACTCCACTTCTTCCACATGCATAACATGCGTAGGATCTGATCTATACCTCCGAAGCATAGAGACATGAAACACATCTTGTATCTTTTCCAACTTTTGCGGTAACCTCAACTTATAAGCAACATGACCCACACGTTCAATCACCTCGTATGGTCCAATATACCTAGGGCTCAACTTACCCTTCCGGCCAAACCTCATCACCTTCTTCCAAGGTGAAACCTTCAAGAACACACGGTCACCCACAGCAAACTCAATCTCCTTACGCTTTAAATCTGCGTAAGACTTCTGTCGATCAGTAGCCGCCTTCAACCGTTCACAAATGAGCTTCACTTTCTCGGTGGTTCCCTTCAACAAAGCCGGCACTAAAACCAACTTCTGACCTGTTTCAGCCCAGCAAAGAGGAGTTCTGCACTTCCTCCCATACAAGGCTTCATAAGGTGCCATTTGAATACTTGCCTGGAAGCTATTGTTATAAGCAAACTCCACCAAAGGCAAATGATTCTCCCAAAAGCCTTGAAACTCAATCACACAGCACCTCAACATATCCTCAAGCACTTGAATAACACGCTCAGACTGTCCATCCGACTGTGGATGATAAGAAGTACTGAAATTCAACCGCGTACCCAAAGCTTGATGCAAACACTCCTAAAAACGCGATGTGAACCTTGGATCTCTATCCGACACTATAGACTTTGGCACACCATGCAGTCGCACAATTTCGACAATGCACAACTCTGCAAGCTTGTCCAAGGTATACGTAGTGTGCACCGGTAAGAAATGCGCACACTTCGTAAGGCGATCCACAATCACCCACACTTAATTCTTCTTCGATGGCGACAAAGACAATCCAGACACAAAGTCATGAGACTCTTTCCCACTTCCATTTAGGGATTCTCAAAAGTTGCAACAACCCTGAAGGAAACTGATGCTCAGCTTTAACCCACTGACAAACCATACACTTACTCAAATACTCTGCAACATCTTTCTTCAAACCCACCCAATAGTACCCATCCTTTAAATCACGATACATCTTTGTACTACGAGGGTGCATAGCAAAAGGACTACTATGAGCTTCGGTCAGAATAGTACGCCTCAACTCCGCATCATTTGGCACTACTATCCGTCTTCCGAAACATAGAATTCTATCATCATTAAAACAGAAATCTGATGGTCTATCCTCAGCAATATCCTGAACATGCGGCACCAAAGAATCATCCAACAACTGCTTATCCTTTATCAACTGAACTAGAGATGGTTTCACTTTCAATTCAACCACAAGACCTCCATCTCGCGAAATACTCAAACTGGCAAACATAGCTCTTCACTCCACTGCCACCTTCTTGCTCAAAGCATCTGCTACAACATTAGCTTTCCCCGAATGGTACTCGATCTTCATATCGTAATCCTTAAGCAACTCCACCCAACGTCGTTTCCTAAGATTCAATTCCTTCTGAGACATCAGATACTTCAAACTTTTATGATTCGTGTACACAGTACACTTCTCACCATACAGATAATGTCTCCAAATCTTCCAAGCAAAAACCACCACAGCTAACTCAATATCATGCGTAGGATAATTGCGTTCATGCACCTTCAATTGACGCGATGCATAAGCCACCACCTTACCCTCTTGCATTAGCACACACCCCAAACCAACATAGGATGCGTCACTATACACCACAAACTCTTTTCCCGGTTCATGCTGAACCAAGATAGGAGCTTGTGTCAGAGCTGCCTTAAACTTCTCAAAAGCTTGTTGTCTCGCTTCCGTCCACTCATATTTAACATCCTTTTGCAAAAACTTTGTCAAAGGGACAACAATCTTTGAGAATCCATCCACAAACCTCCGGTAATATCCTGCCAACCCAAGGAAAGTACGGACTTCATGAACAGACTTAGGAGGCTTCCAATTCATCACCGCCTCAACCTTTTGAGGATCAACATGAATCTCCTCAGCAGAAACCACATGACCAAGGAAAACAACTTCCTTAAGCCAGAACTCACACTTGCTCAGCTTAGCATAAAGCTGATTTTCTAGAAGCGCTTGCAAGACAACCCTCAAATGACCTCCATGCTCCTCCTCAGTAGGAGAGTACACAAGGATATCGGCAATGAACACCACAACAAACTTGTCCAAGTATTCATGGATCACTATATTCATCATGTCCATAAATGCTGCAGGAGCATTTGTCAAACCAATCGGCATTATAAGGAACTCATAATGCCCATACCTCGTTCTAAAGGTTTTTTTTGGCACATCTACATCTTTCACCTTAAGTTGGTAGTACCCTGACCTTAAGTCATTCTTGGAGAACACAGTTGCTCCTCGAAATTGATCAAAAAGATCATCAATCCTCGGCAAAGGATATCGATTCTTGATAGTCCACTTATTCAGCTGACGATAATCAATGCACATTCTCATAGTGCCATCCTTCTTCTTCACAAATAATACTGGTGCACCCCAAGGTGACACACTTGGCCGGATGAAGCCACGGTCAAGCAACTCCTGAAGCTGCGTCTTCAATTCCTTCAACTCCTTAGGTGTCATGCGATAGGGAGTAATGGATACTGGAGTTGTGTTTTCATACAACTCAATTCCAAACTCCACCTCTCGACTAGGCGACAATCCAGGTAACTCATCCAGAAACACTCCAGGAAACTCTCGCACACTTCTGATATCTTGAACGCGCAACTCCTTAGAACTAGGATTCATCACAAAGGCTAGGTAAGCCTAGCAACCCTGCCTCAACATCCGACTTGCTTCCAAGGTAGACACCACATTACTAAGAAACTTTACATTTTCATCCACCACCACTACCTCATAATCATCCGCAAGTTTCAACGAAACTCGCTTGTTCTCAAAATCCACTACAGCTCGATGCTCAACAAGCCAATCCATACCAAGGATTACATCAAAGCCATAGAATCAATTCCATGAAATCAACAAGAAAGACATGTTTTTTCACTTTTAAAGGACACCTCCTATACAACCTCCGTGTCACCACCATCTCACCAAAAGAACTAGTCACTTGCATTCCTATTCCAAGCATCTCCATAGGTATATCAAGCAAATGTGCATGCTCACTCAAAATATAAGAATGCGTGGATCCAGAATCAGTCAAGGCCAGCAAGGATAAAGACTGAAGAGCAAAAGTACCTGCGATCACATAGGTGTCGTTGCGCTCCTCGCGCTGAGCATACAACCTCGCCGGTCCTCCTCCCTCAGGTCGAACAGCTACCACGTGAGCAATACCTCGCTGCCCTTCCTCCATTCTCTGGAAATTCCCTCGACCATGCCCACGACCTCTCTGAGCTTCAACTACCCCAGGAGCACGTCCCTGACCACCACCGGCCAACAAAGGACACTCCCTCCTCATGTGGTGTACCGAACCACAATTCCAACATGAGTTACTTGTCGCTGAAACAGGAGCTTGAACCTCCCTCGCTGCTCGAGGACAATCTCGCCTCAAATAGCCACAAGATCCACACGTCCAGCACGTGTTATGACCAGCCCTCATCCTATCCCCCTGAACAGGCGTACCATGTCCTCCATTACAACGCCTAGCAGTAGACTGATACCTCCTATCTCGTCCTCTCTTGTTCCGTCCACCACCAGAACTATGATCAACAGCTCTTTTTCCCGAGCTAGAACTAACGCCTCTGGAAGACAAACCCAAATTCTGCTCGATGTCCTTCGCTCGACACACAAGCACGTCAAAATCTATATAATCAGCCGCAAGCATAAAAGTCTTCACATCTGCTACCAATCTATAACGGAAACAGTCACACCTCTCTCGCTCATCAGGGATTAGCTCAGGCGCATACTGACTAAGGCGGACAAACTAGATCTCATACTTAGCTACCGTCATGCTGCCTTGCACAAGAGACATAAATTCTCTTTTCTTCTCATGTAGGTATCGCACACCTAGATACTTCAGCTTGAACGCATTCAGGAAAAACGTCCAAGTTACATCATTGTCCTCTATTCCAAAGATAGTGGTCGTCCACCACGTATAAGCATTACCATGCAGCAGTGACACCACACAACCCAACTTCTGCACATTATTGCAGTTCATTTGTCCCAAAATCCTCTTGGTGCTCTCCAACCAAGACTCAGATCCCTCCGGAGACAAACCACTGAACTCAGTCCCTTCCAGACTGCGAAGACGTTCCAATGGCAATCTCACATTAGCATCATCCTGATGGACAGCTCCATGAGCTCCAGCTACTGCTGCCTGAAAGGCTTCAGCAATAGCCTGAATCAATATAGTCATGTCAGGAGCAGCTTGCCCCTGCACACCTTCAGGTCCAGCGACCCCAGCACCAGCACCAGCAACAGCATTTCCAGCTCCAGCACCACCATCACCACCAGGTGGTCCACCGCCAGGAGGAGGAGGTAAATCCACAACATTCTCATCATTCTCCTCATTCTCATTCTGAGCCATAACTCTTGTATTAATCCTCGTCTCTCTACTTGGCCCCATTTACAAAGAAAACAATGCACTGACACAAATGCAATAAGCATAATTAGGCTCAATAAGGTAAGTAATCCAAGTACTCAAGCTCTTTTTTGAAAACAAGTTCCTTTCATTAGTTTTGACTTGGCAATGGGATCCCCTAACACACTCCAACATAGCATAATATCACAATTGGAACCATGCATCACGATGCACACAACATTCTTTCACCCAAAAGGCTCATCATGCAATTACACATACATCACCCACATAACAATTCCCAATTACACGAGAACCAAGCTCTGATACCACCAAATGTAACCCCCTTAGCCCGGCCTAGACGGTTGATCCGAACTACGAAGATTACACGGGGAAAACCAAAGTCAACCCTGATTCACAACCTTTTTTTTTCTTTTTAATCTTGTCTAGATGCATATTAACCCTAAGTGAGTTCCCATAAAACTTATTTGAGAAAGGCACAATGATTGGATAGCAAACAGGGACTCAATTGTAATATGAAATTAGTCATGTTACATGCTTACATGCTTCCCTGCTAAATTTCAAGGGACCAAAATGTAAATTCTGTAAATTAGAGGATCTTTACTGATTTTTATGTTATCAATATGAAATTAGTCATGTTACATGCTTCCCTGCCAAATTTCACCTTAATTGGACATCTTAAACTCATACAATTGCAAGTTCAACATTCGGGACTAAAATGTAAAGCTTGCAAACTTTAGCACCATTCAAATCAGTGCCCAACGGTCACCCATTTCGAAACACTTACAATTCGTATCGAAACGCGAGAGCATCACTCCTCCGTTTTGATACTTGTTCCGAAACACGGCTCTCCAGTAGCCAAAACGTATCGGAACAACCCCGATCCTTTCAAAACACGAAGGCCATTACAGGCCCCCGTTTCGAAACGCTAGAGGGTGTTTCGATACGGTTGCCCAAAAACTGCAGCAATTGCTGGTTTTTCATGCATAAACACGTTCAAACACGTCCTAATGACCTTCTAACAGTGTTAACAAGTCATCTAATATACAAGGTACATATTTGGAACTCCCAAAAACATTCACATCATCAATAATGAAATCTCACAAGTCTAAAGGCATGCTTCCTATTTTCAAAACCAAATAAGCAAACCAACTTCAAATCAAGCATTTAAGGCCATTTACAATTCGAATCAACCAAGGCAACATGCCACAACCTTAGGGAGTTCAACACATCTCCCAAAACAAAACTTAGGTTCCCATTTCCAATTTATCAAAACTAATAGTGTATGAAAACTTCACCATACGTGAGCTTGGACTTCCTTGGATGAACTTAGCTTCCTTGATGCCCAAAGCACCTCAATTATATGCATTATTGGTAAAAGAGAGCGTAAGTACAAATTCTTAGTGAGGCATGCTCTAAATAAAACCAATACAATAATGCATTTTTAGAAAACACTTTTAACCAAGCTTTTAAACCACGTGCTCATCTCTTTCTCATGCTACCTTGCATCCTTTGAAGCATCTCATGCTTCGTTACATTCAAATACATTATATTGGCTTTCAAGTGATAGTTCATAACCATTTCAAAACAAGACACAATCGGATACGCGGATTACAAACGTTGTCCCACACGCTTCATACACACTACCGGACTACAAAAGGTTCACACTCAAGAGCAATCCCTCCATAGATGTGACACCCGTGGTGGAGTATAACGGTGCAATCTCAACCCCTCAACGCCACTCATCAGTAGTTGTATAATTCCACTAACGAGAGTACGGGACACATAATACAAGATCCACACACGGAATTTACAACCACCGTTGTGATCTTACCTCAATCGTTAGGGTACTTGGATGGAGTTTACGGTACAATCACAACCCCTCAACATCCAAGGCGACTTTACTTACGGTGCACCCAATCCTATAGCCGGCTAACTATATCCGATTCAAGTACTTAAAAACCATTTCATCACTTCCCAATATACATCAAATACCATCATCAATTCACTGTTTTAAGCATTAATCAAAGCCACTTATCATCATGCATCTCCATGCATCAAAACCATATTAATAACATGTCAAACCAAGGATCTCTTACCTTGAGCATCCTTCAATACATGGCTTTCAAAACCAGCATTAATCATGCTAAAACATGCTTTCAAAACAGTAATTAAACATGCATTTCATAACTAATGCATCAAACCATGACTTAGCACATCCGAGGGAGTTTTTCCGAAAACTTATTCTTGAGCTTAGCTAAGTTGTTTAGACTTAAACTAAGCCCCCAAAACCTCCAAACAATCGTTTCAAAGCAGGAAAACAATCTCCACTCACCAATTTTGTTTCGCTTGCTTGCCGAAACGCCAATTAGCTTCCGGATCAACTCCAAAAGTGTCCGAAGATGTCTCTCATGTTTTAGACACATCAAAGCAGAGGATTAATGCAACATCATGCATTGAAATCTTCAGCCAACACTCTAAAACTCGCTGCTCTACCTAAACCCAACATTTCGGCTACCAAACACAACTGAAATCAGCTCCAAACTCTTCCAAAACATAACCCAGCCAAAATCCATCACTTCTAACCATTTCTAAACATCAATCAACATCAAAAACGACCATAACCTCAACCTTATACCTCCAGCTATAGCAGAACACCAAAATCACCCCAAAACCATCATTTTCATAAGCAAAAACTTAGGAAATACAACATATTCGGGATTGGATTGATAAAACCTCATTCCTAACATCATTTAACATCCAAAATACATCAGAGAGCTATCTCAAAATAGAGTCCAATCAATTACAACGAAAATCTTCAAGATCTCTTCCAAAATCTTGAGTTTTAAGCCAAAATCTTGTTTCAAACATTAAAACCATTTATAAAACTTTAATAAAGGATTGACAACTTGGAAATTTCAGTAAAGAACTGAGCATTTAGAGGAGAAGAACATTCTTACCTCTAAATGATGATTTCTCCTTGATTTGGGCCAAATTCCATGAAAATCCAATGTGGAAATCAAAAGGATTTGATTTCTCCAATAGATGATGGAAATCTCATCATTTGAAGTGAAGATCAATGTGAAAGTTGCTGGAGAAAATGTGTTCGGATGATGGGATTTTGAGAGAAAAAGGAATGAGAGAAAATTAGGAAAAGGTAGTTAAGAAAATCAAAAAAGTAGTTTTCCTTTTCTTTTATTTAATTAAAACATTAATTAAATCACCCAAATTAAGGAAAAATCTGGAGAAAACATTTTGGGTAATTTAGCTCCTTAAAGATTCAAAGTTTCAATCCTTTACAAAACAGTCACTACTAAACTTTGCAAAATTCGCATTTTGGTCACTACACTGAAATGTAATATTTCCAAACCTTTTTTGTAAAATTGATTTTACAACTCTCTTATATATATTAAATGAGGATTTTTAAATATTTTTCTATATTTTTAAAGCATCCCGAACTAGGCTTTCCCTAAAACCTCCTTTTATATTCGAACCGTTTATCAGGCCGGTTCGGTTCAGACCCTAAACTTCTAAGCCCAAAATTGGGGTGTTACACGAGGAGAAGGTGTTAAGTTGACTGTTGACATGATCAACAACTTCTACAGTATAGAAGTCAGCGACGGCAAGCATGGAGAGCGGGATTCATATCTGACAGGGCTGACTACAATAAAATCAAGAAGGAGCTATGCCGGCCAAACACCAAATTGCTGACATGCAAAAATAATAAGTCAGTCAACCGCAGAGACTTGCTGACAGAGGCAGCCCTTTGGAGCTACTTCATCCAACGCCGTCTGATGCCAACCTCGCACGGATCAACAGTAAACAGGTCGCGACTCGCCCTTATCAGCAGCATTATGTTGGGGCGACAGATCAACGTTGGTGATATAATACTAAAGGAGATTTATACCCACGCAGAAAAGCCAACCGTCAAAGGCCTAATCGTCTTTCTTGCACTCATCACTGGCCTCTGTGCAAATTTTGGAGTGCCACTGCACCCAAAAGATAAAATTTTTCCTGCCAAGAAAGAATGGACAAGAAGAGCACACCAACAAATTATGCATAGTGCAGAGCCTGACACACCTTCCACCGCCCAGCCACCGTCCCAAGCTGCCGCCACCCCAGCTGCAGCAGGCAGTACTGATGCTACCCTTACGTCTGCTGCAATTCCCGTACTACAAAGCCTAGTGGAAACCTGCTAGCGGATCGAGTAGAAGCAAGTGATCTTCACCAAATATGTAGCAGACGTGCAGGAGGCCTTTGTGGCCTACTTGCTGGACAAATACCAGGACGACGGACCCCAATTTTCTGCCTTTTCAACAGAGCTAGCAGCATCCAAACCAGCCCACATCACTCCAAGACACGTTGCTCCTGCCGCCGACGACAGTGAGGGGCCATACTACTGCCCCAAAAGAAGAACCACTCCGACCCCCATTCAGCCATATAACCTCACCTCTTCCTCAGAATCAGAGAAGAAAGAGTCGACAACTACTGCCTCCCCATTGGCCAACTCGACTACTGCCATGTATACCAGCTACTCTAACTTGAAGATTTCTGATTGCCTTGATGATGAACCAGTAGAGGCAGCCAAAAAGAGAAAGCAGCCAGCAGCAGATCCCCAGGGTGGAGAGGATGAACGACAATCCAAGAAAGCCATGCCCAGCCACATCCATCCACCGCGTTGCTCGAAGAAGAGCCCAGTAGAAATACCATCCACTACACGCCGCCTTGTCCTGTCTGCCTCCTCAGATTCCTCTTCTGACGCGGCAGCAACAAAGGGGAACTCCCCCAGTTTATAGCACCATTTTTTCTTTTCTTTTTAATATTTATTTTATTTTTCTGTTTTTAATTTTTCTTTTTATTTTCTTTTTATGTTTTATTTTTAATTCTTATCTTGTATAGGCATTGGGGACAATGCCAACCTTGAGTTTATGGGGAATTAGTCCTCTTTGTTTTAGGTTCATAGCATTTAGATGCATATGTAAATTCTGCCCCCTAACACTTAATGAAATAGAATCTTTAGTTCAAAACGTGTGCCTATGATAGCTTAGTCGACTACTTATTTTCGCACCATTCTAAAAATTTTAATCTAACTTTGGGAAGAAGCGGGAAAATACTTAGAAAAATATTCTTTTTGCCAATTATCTTTACACTTGTCTATTAAAAAATTGTATTTTTGCTTAAGTTCTATGTTTAAACATTGTCTGCCTTACTTAATAAAAGTTTCTATTGAATACAGGTTTGTCGCCACGGCAGCACGACAAAGAAAGAAAAACCCTAGAGGTGCCCGAAACAGGCTGTAAGTAGAAAGAAACACCCTAGAGGTGCCCGAAACAGGCTCTAGCAAGGACACTCCGCTGGTACCAAACGTCCAAGAATCTAAGCTAAGTGATGTACAAATTAGCAAGAGCGAATTAAAGTCTTCACGGGATGACTCTATTCAAAGGGTTCAGAGTTTTGTAGAGTGCACCTATCTTAGCTTCATACCCAGAGAATAGTTGTGATGAGCTGAAGCCCTTAAGCCATGATCAGAAAAAGAAAACAAAAGTGCCCAACTGTGCTGCCAAGGCAGCAACTCGTATCCTTTCCAGTAACTTAATTATTATTGGCATACTTTTTAGACTTGATAACTTCAACATGTTTAGCATGAACACGGACCTGCACACACTGCACTGGCATTAAAAGAAATTAAATCTAAGTTATTTCATGCCATTCCCTATAACTAACATTAAATAGGTGCCACGGCCTTGAGGTAAGAAATCAAGTTGAAGGCTATTGTTTCTATTAATTTTGTGCTAAAGGCAGATTTACTAGTTAGGTTGCATTGCTTGAGGTAAGTAACCTGCTGCGATCGTGTGACAAGGTCATAGTTTGTCGCACACCATACCCGCAGAGGCAGCAATTCATGGCAGCGCAAAATATACTCAAGACTTTGCAATGCAGTCCACAAGCTACTAAGCTGCACCTCTCTTACCCAACTTATCGCCCAATCTCTCCCTATCATTCCTCTCATTAATATCTTTATCTTTTTTGTGTTTTTATAATTCCACATCTTGAGATTTAATGGCGCATTTATTAAATCTTTGTGCAGGAAACCATTCATAGGAGCTGCTTCAATCCCTGTGAGAGACAATATCTTTTATACTATAACTTGACAAGAGTGTGCACTTGCGCTCATAAAAGGAGAACACCTAAATGCTCTACATGTTTTTGGCGTCGTTGACAGGGATTGGCAACAGAAACTATGTTTGAATTTCTGCACTTCTATTTAGTTTTTGCACATTAAATCTCTTTTATTTTATTTGTTCAATATATATATATATATATCCTTTTTCTTTCTTGGTGTATGTTCAGCCAGGGCAGCAAGATTGACAACAACATCCACCTAAGGAGGGGAAGGACATGCACAGACGAATAGCCAAACACAAAGACCCTTAGGAAGTGGTTATGCTTGGGAAAAGCGCAGCCCAACATAACATAACTATTATTTTACTTTTACTTTTAATTTTAATTTTTAATTTATTTTTATGTATTAGGATTAGATTTAATTTTTATTTAATTGTCGTATTTATTTTATTTTAGGTTATGAAGGAAGGAAGGACCAAGAAAGATGAAAGAATAAAGGAGAGGCCCAACTAGCGGCCAAGGCAGCCCAAGGCAGATGAGCATAACGGCTAGAGGCTTCATAACGGCTATATTTGCCTCAGCGAGCGGAACATATATTTCTGTTACGGCTAGAATCCTGTTATTCGCGCCATAATAATTGCCGCCCATTGACAGCATTCCCGCCAAGGCAGTGGAGAGAAATGACTATATAAGGCCAACTATTCTACCACCCTTTCTTCACTTTGCCCTCTGTTTTCTCTGAATTCTTTCTACAGTCTTTGCTTCCAATATTTCTCTACTTTATTTTTCTTTCACTTTCTTTTTACTTTCTTTAGGAAAACAATCGTTCCCCACACTATGGCCTCATCAAAGAAACCTGTCGCCACCTTTAAAACGCAATACAAGAGGTTCTTGAAACTTGTTAAAGAGTAGACCTACAACCAGTTCTACAAAGACATGCAACTTTGGGAAGAGACGGGCTACCACTACACCCAGCCTGATGACAACTTCGGGTTGGAACCTTCCATGTTCGAGACAATCCATAATAGGGGTTGGGACCAATTCGTATGGCAGCTAGAAGGGATCAACAACAACCACGTGCAGGAGTTTTACGCCTACCGGTCAAACCTAGAGAGAACTTTCGTCTACGTTCGGGGAGAAGGTGTTAAGTTGACTGCTAACATGATCAACAGCTTTTACAGCATAGAAGTCAACGGCGACAATCATGGAGAGTGGGAATCATATCTGATAGGGGATGACTACAACAAAATCAAGAAGAAGCTTTGCCGGCCAAACACCAAATGGCTGACAGGAAAAAATAATGGGTCAGTCAACCGCAGAGATTTGCTGCCAGAGGCAGCCTTTTGGAGCTACTTCGTCCAGCGCCGCCTGATGCCAACCTCGCACGGATCAACAATAAACAGGTCGCGGCTCGCTCTTATCTACAACATTATAAAGGGGCGACAAATCAACGTTGGTGATATAATACTAAAAAAGATTTACGCCCACGCAGAAAAGCTAACCGTCAAAGGCCCACTATTCTTTCCTGCACTCATCACTGGCCTCTGTGCAAATTTTGGCATGCCGCTGCACCAAAAAGATAAAATTCTTCCTACCAAGGAAGTATGGACAAGAAAAGCACGCCAACAAATTATGCATAGTGCAGAGCCTGACACACCTTCCACCGCCCAACCACCGTCTCTAGCTACTGCCACCCCAGCTACAGCAGGCAGTACTGATGCTGCCCTTACATCTGCCGCAATTCCCCTACTGCACAGCCTAGTGGAAAGATGACAGCGGATCGAGCACAAGCAGGTGATCTTCACCAAATATGTAGCAGATGTGTAGGAGGCCTCTGTGGCCTACCTGCTGGACAAATACCAGGACGTCAGACCACTGTTTCCCGCCTTTCTAATGGAGCTAGAAGCATCCAAACCAGTCCACATCACTCCAAGACCTGCTACTCCTGCCGCCGACAACAGCGAGGGGCCAAACTACCGCCCCAAAAGAAGAACCACCCCGACCCCCATCCAGCCATATGACCTCACCTCTTCCTCAGAATTAGAGAAGGAAGACACGACAACTGCTGCCTCCCTAGTGGCCAACATGACTACTGCCAAGGATACCGGCTACTCTGACTTGGAGATTTCTAACTCCATTGACGATGAACAAGTAGAGGCAGCCAAAAAGAGAAAGCGGCCAACAGTAGATCCCCATGGTGGAGAGGACGAACGACAATCCAAGAAAGCCACCCCTAGCCGCATCCAGCCGCTGCGTAGCTCGAAGAAGATCCCAACAGAAATACCATCCGCTACGCGCCGCCTTGTCCTGCATGCCTCCTCAGATTCCTCTGCTGACGTGGCAGCAACAAAGGGGAACTACCCCAGTTTATAGCACCATTTTTCTTTTCTTTTTAATATTTATTTTATTTTTCTGTTTTTAATTTTTCTTTTTATTTTCTTTTTATGTTTTATTTTTAATTCTTATTTTGGTGAGTCATTGAGGACAATGCCAACCTTGAGTTTGGGGGGAACTAGTCCTTTTTTTTAGGTTCATACCGTTTAGATGCAAATGTAAATTCTGCCCCCTAGCACTTAATGAAATAGAATATTTAGTTTAAAACTTGTCCCTATGATAGCTTGGCCGACTACTTATTTTTGCACCATTCTAAAAAATTTATTCTAAATTTGGGAAGAAACGTGAAAATACTTAGAAATTTTTTCTTTTTGCCGATTATCTTTACACTTGTCTGTTAAAAAACTGAATTTTTGCTTAAGTTCTAAGTTTAAACATTGTCTGCCTTACTTAATAAAAGTTTCTTAATTGAATACAGGTTTGCCGCCATAGCAACACATGACAGCACAACAAAGAAAGAAAAAGCCTAGAGGTGCCTGAAACAGGCTCTAGGAAGAAAGAAAAACCCAAGAGGTGCCCGAAACAGGCTCTAGGAAGGATCATGAGCAAGGACACTCTGCTGCTATCAAACGTCCATGAATTTAAGCGAAGTGGCAGACAAATTAGATAGAGTGAATGAAAGTCTTCACGTTATGACTCTATTCAAAGGATTCAGAGTTTTGTAGAATGCACCTATCTTAGCTTCAAACCCAGAGAATAGTTGTGATGAGCTGAAGCCCTTAAGCCATGATCAGAAAAAGAAAACAAAAGTGCCCAACTGTGCTGCTAAGGCAGCAACTCGTATCCTTTCCAGTAACTTAATTATTATTGGCATACTTTATAGACTTGGAAACTTCAGCATGTTTAGCATGAACACAGACCTGCACACACTTCGATGGCATTAAGAGAAATTAAATCTAAGTTATTTTATGCCATTCCCTATAACTAACATTAAATAGGTGCCACGAACTTGAGGTAAGAAATCAAGTTGAAGGCTATTGTTTCTATTAATTTTGTGCTAAGGGCAGGTTTACTACTTAGGTCGCATTGCTTGAGGACAAGCAATCGTTCCAGTTTGGGGGTGTGTAGAGTGTTCATGAGTCATATATTTTGCACACATTCATACCCTTATTATTGTTGTTCTTGAGCTCATTTAGGCATATTTAGGTGCATTGCATGAATTATAACAACATCTTCTCTTGAACCATGCTTTTGTTAAATATCTTATGATTATTAAAGAAAATTTATTGTTTTAGTTTACTTTATGTTTTCAGGTGTTATAGCTAGGAAAGTAGAGGAGAGGACAGGAAAAGACAAGAAAGCTTGAACCAAAGAAGTTGTACTGAAGCAGGTCAAGTTGCCGCCAAGGACGCTGCCGAAGCAGCAGTGCCGCCAAGAGCCGCCCGGGCAGGAGTTACACCGACTTAACCAAGATGGGTTGCAATTTCAAGAGGACAATTTCCCAAGCCCATTGAGCCCGGTCTTGCAATTTCATGAACCCTGTAGCGGCCAGTAGAGTTAATTCAAGATCGATAAGTGGGAGCATTTACCCTTACTTCCTGAAGAAGGCAATGTCCAAAGAGTCTGTATTTAAAGTATAAAGGAGTCCATATTTAAAGTAATTTACTTTTAGAACTCCTACTTCAAGGAGGACTCAACCTAGGTCATGATCCATATATACCCAATGTATGTAAGGGTATAGGAGCATAGAGGCATATATCTCGTAGAGGGATCAGTGCATCAATGACATATGCCGATAAGAGTGAAGATGGGGGGTTAGCTAGATAAGTTAGAGTGTTGGGGTCGCATCCCAACTCTCCTACGGTTTAGGCGTGTATATGTAAAGTAATTTGAGGGAAACGGTTGTATAGTTTTGAGTTGTTTTCAATAAAGTTATGAGTTTGCTTAATACATGCTTCTTGTTCGTTCAATTAGTCTACACCAGTCAATTGAAGAGAAAATCCATTTGTCGAGCACGAAAGTGCAAGGCTCATGAAAGGGTTAAGTACGGTTACAACTCACAAGGCGTGACTAACTTGGTTCCACACTAGTCCACAAGTTCCAGTGGCTAAAAGGGATTACCAACCGAGTTGTCTAATTTGGTTCCACACTAGTCCTCAAGTTAAGCAATCTCGAGCATCTTAACCTAGAAATAGGAGGGATCATTGTCGACTATCCTGCCGAACTAGGAATGTATGCCAGACTTGCCGCCATGACTTCTTTTCGTTCCACCTGCCGAGGCATTACACACTCTTGCTATGGCAGTAACCTGCTGCGATCGTGTGACAAGGTCGTAGTTCGCTGCCCACCTTACCCGCCGAGGCAAAAATTCATTGTAGCGTAGAACATACTCAAGACTTTGCAATGCAGTTAACAAGCTACTATATTACACCTGTCTTACCCAGCTTATCGCCCCATCTCTCCCTATCATTCCTCTCATTACTATCTTTATCTTTATTTGTGTTTTTATAATTCCACATCTTGAGATTTAATGGCGCATTTATTAAATCTTTGTGCATGAAACCATTAATAGGAGCTGCTCCAATCCCTGTGGGAGATGATATCTTTTATACTATTAACTTTACAAGAGTGTGCACTTGCGCTCAAAAAAGGAGAACACCTAAACGCTCTACAACATGGAAATTAACTTCTCGCCCTTCCCCGATGATTTGTTTCTTCCTAAGAAGGACCAGCCATGCCCACAAGCTACACCATCTATGAAGGGAACCACAACAAAATGCCCACAAACTATTCCAAGAAGAGACCCTTCTCCAAATCCAGAACCTGCTACTGTTAAACAAAGCCCTCGGACAACAAGGCAAAATAAAGGAAAAGCTCCCATAAGTATCCCGCCACCACATGAACCAGCAGTCAAAGAGCCTGTCAATGTTGACGGTGAAGAAGAAAAGATAGCTGGAGATGCACCTATATAACAAACTACCCCAACTCCATATGCTATAGCATAACCAAGGAGACTCCTGAAGCGCACAACAGGGCGTGCATGGACTGCCCCATCTTATGATGATACTGACGAAGCTATCGATGACTAGCTGACTGAGGAAGATCTGACCATCTATCCAAACCCACAAGATGAGGCTGATGAGCCCATTGCAGAACTTAAAAAGAAACAAAAAATCAAGCACAAAGCCACCAGGACAGCAACATCAAAGTACATTTTTAGGAGGTAACATGCATTTGCATTTGCATTTTTCAATTAGTTCATTTTATTTTTATGCATCGAGAACACTGCATTCTTCAAGTTTGGGGGTGTTAATGCTCATAGTTAAACATTTGCATTAGCATTCAGTAATGAACAGATTTTTGCTATGGCATTTAGTTAGGTTAATGATAGTTTTATTAATAAATTAAGGATGTCTGATGATGAGAACTTAAATTTTATGGCTGTGAATTGATTGAATGATTATGACTATTGAGATTTGTAGAACTGCCTAGAGGACTTGATTCTCTGTTATGTAAGTGCTACATGATTGCATGCTCTTTATGCTTATAGAGGTTAGATGAATTTTGGTGAAAGAACTCTTGTATGACTTAGATTAAAATGTGTAGAATGAACTTTAAAGAAAAATGAAAGCTTAAAGGCTTAATTAGTTTCCTTTTTTATCTATTTAACTTGATGTACGAATAAATGCTAAATAATAAGCTGAAGAGGGACACTCCGCTTTGGGTTGTTTTGACTGGATTACTGTATTTAAATAAATTGCAACACCCCTCTAGACACACAAAAGAAGAGACTTGAAAAGCTAGGGTAGACTTGAGACCTTAACCAATTATTTTCTAACTTTGTTAAGCTTGAAAAGGATATAGTCATCTCACTTGCATTTCTTAGGATCTTTCCCTAAAGGATTAGTTCTTAAAATCTCAAATATGTCTTTTATGTTGAACCCTATATGTTCTGAGGACTGAAATTTTGCCATAGCTCTGTCGTGAACTGATTTTATGTTGTAGCATTTGTTTGTTTGTTTCTGTTCATTTCTTGAGGAGAATCAATAGCTTAAGTTTGGGCGTGTTAACTTGTAAAAGGATAACATTTTGTGCCTTTTTACATAAGCTATTGTATGAAATCAAGCCCATTTCATCTCATTCCATAGCATATAGGTGCATTTAGCTCATGTAATTGCATTTGGTGTTGCTGGTCATGTTTTATTTGATTAATTGCTTGAATGATGCTGCTTGGGAAGGTTTTGGTTGTTGTGGTGATGTGCAGGGAAATGAGGAGCAGTGCATGGCAAGGGCATAATGCTATAGCATTTTGGATAGCATTTCTGGGCGCACTAGAGGGCATCTTGTAGCCTCACATGTGAACCAATCAGCCAGCTGTGAGCCCACATGTGAAAGGAATATTCCCTTGAAATTTAGGGCACAAAACCCTAGGAGCCCCCATTATATAAAGCACAAGACATCCACATTAAAAGGAGTGCCGAAAAAAGGATATTTTGGGTGAGCTATGAAAGAGAGAAAGGCGGCTTCATTCCTTCATCTTCTTCGTTGCGCTGTTCTCCATTGTTGAAGCTCTAAGGAGTGTTCTTGCTTGCCTTTGAGAGAAGCAACAAGTTTAGGGCGGTTAACGACAGTCCAAGGCGGCTTGAGAGTTTCCTTTTCACTAGTTTCCTTTGCTTTTTCATTTCTTATTATTCTGATGTGTTGTTTTAAATGGTTGATTGTGGATGAAATTTGCCTAGCCATGAACTGATTTTAAGTGGCTTGGCTTGTTATGGATGATTATGTTTGAGTTTGAATGAATTTTTGGTTTTCTTTATTATTATTTACTTGCTTTGTCCATTATTTGCTTGCCTTAAACTTGTAAGAGATTTTGAGAGTTAGCCTTAGTTTATGTGTTAGATAGCTTAATATTCGAGAGAGTTAGACTTAGATCCACATGGACAATGGGGGTTTGATGCTGAGAGGCAAAAACCTAACTCACCTTAGAGATAAGGATAGAGTTTCAACGACTAAAAAGAGTATTATGGTTGTCAAGTTTCTTGCTAGAGATAGTTTAGAAACACCTAAGTAAACTCTGTCAAGCATATTATGGGTAAGGTAGTTCTAGGCATTCTTTAGGTTTAGACATAGAAATCCTTAGCAAGCCCAACATATCATTCCATTAAAGAGCTTCGTACACATGAGAGGACCTTTAAAATATCCTTGTTTTAGTTCAATTTCATTTTAGTTATTTGCTATCGCATTTATTCACCTATTCTCACTTGCTATTTCAATTATATTTTAGTGTTTGTTTGTGTGCTTAAGCTTGACTTGAAATACCTTCAATCCTTGTGGAGACGAAACTCACTCTTCACTTTACTACTTGTTTCGACGTGTATACTTGCATTATTTGCTTATCATTTATAGTACACCCCTTCACGCAACAGTCAGCCTAAGTACTCAAACCCCAACCAACTTTCGCCAACGGAAAGGTACCCATGGTACCGGTCAAACCCTTCTAGTTAAATATGTTCTCGAAACACAATTCTAGATTGCCCTTCTACTTCTTTACCAGTTCTATGTTTTTACTCTTCTACGATGTCTTGGTCTATACATGTGACAAAATATGCATACGTGCATTAGAAGCTATACATACACATTCGCACATATTTGTAAAACATTCCAGTGACCTTAAAAGAAAAAGGAGGACGAATTCAGCCTTCTATGGTCTTCAACGGTCTTGCCATGGAATTCCTCCAAGATAATCTTGTGCATGATAATGATTGGGCTTATACCTCGAATATCAGCCGAGGTCCAACCCAAAGCTTACTTATATTTGCTTAATATTTCAAACAATCTTCTCTCCTGGTCATTAGTGAGACCAGCAGCAATGATCACTGGCAAAGTTGAGTTTTTACCTATATAAGCATACTTGAGGTGGTCTGGCAACGGTTTCATCTCCAATTCTGGTGGCTCCTCAATTGATGGTTTTAGTGCCTTGATTTCTCTACCGGCCAACTCTAGTGGCTCAAAATAACTCATATCCTTAGCCTCCAAGGCTGGTTTTTCATGTTCTTAACTCGTCTCATCATTGTCAACCAGTTCGCTGCCATCATCATCTGCGTCTTGGGTCAACTATGCCACGTCTAAAGTAAAAATAGAATCCATCATCTCAACGGTTCAGTATTCCTCCGATTCATCTACGCATTTAAGAGCTTGAAACACATTAAATATAACATGTTGATCATTCATGCGCATAGTAAGTTCACCGTTATGAACATCAATCAAAGCCCTACCCGTGGCAAGGAAAGGTCTACCCAAAATAATTGAGACATCAATATATGCCTCATAATCTAAAATAATGAAATCAGTCGGGAAAATGAATTTGTCTACCTTTACCAACACATCCTCAATCTTACCCTTAGGATATTCAAAGGATTTTTCTGCCAGCTGAAGTGTCATCGTGGTAGGTCTTGTGTAACGCCTCAATTTTGGGCCTAGATGTTTTAGAGTTTGAAACGGACCGGTCGAGAACGGTTCGAACCTTTAAGGGAGATTTAGGGAACACCTAGTTCGGGAAAATATGGAAAAAAATATCTAAAATCCTCATTTGATATATGGACGATTACGGTGAAAACAATATTAAAAAATAAGGTTTGGAAATACTACATTCTGTTGTAGTGACCAAATCGCAGTTTTTGCAAAAGTTGAATAGTGACTGTTTTGTAAAGAATTGAAACTTTGAATCTTTAAGGAGCTAATTTTACAAAAATGTTTTTAATCAGATTTCTCCTTATTTTAGGTGTTTTTAATAATGTTTTAATTAAGGGAAAATAAAGATAATTAAAAGGAAAAACCATCTTTGACTTTTCATAACTACCTTACGTTAGTTTTCCCTCATTTCATTTTCTCTCAATTTCTTTTCAGTCAAACACATTTCCTCCATCAATTAGCCTCTGATTTTATTTCCTTTTGATGAGATTTCAATTTCCTTTTGATTCCTAATCTTTTCCTCACCAAATCCTCTTGTTTTCACATTGGATTTTCAAGAATATTGGCCTAAACAAAGGAGAAATCAGCCATTAGAGGTAAGCTTCGTCCTTCTCCTCTAATGATCAGTTCTTTACTGAAATTCCCAAGTTATCAATCCTTTGTTAATGATTTTTGAGTTGCTTTAATGTTAGAAACATGAAATTGTGTTAAAACTCAAGATTTTTTAGAGATTTTGATGATTTTCGTGGTTGTTGGTTAGGCTCTGTTTTGAGGTTGTTTTGTAATGTATTTTGGATGGTAATTGATGTTATAAATGAGTTTTTATCAAAAAAATCCCGAATAAGTTTGGATTCCTAAGTTTCGCATGCTAGAATGGTGGTTTTTTGGGTGGTTTTGGTGTTCTGTTATAGCTGGAGGTATAAGGACGAGTTTGTGGTGGTTTTTGGTGTTGGTTGATGTTTAGAAATGATCATAAGTGATATATCTTGACTGGGCTTTGTTTAAGAAGAGTTTGGAGGTGATTTCGGTTGTTTTTGGTGGCCGAAATGAGGCTCTTGAGTAGAGAAGCGGGTTTAGATGCGTGGCTGATGATTTCAATGCATGATGATGTATTAATCCTATGCTCTTATGTGTCATGAACAGTGGAGACATCTTCGGATGCCTTTGGTGTTGATCCGGGAGCTTAGATAGCGTTTTGGCGAGCAAGTGAAACGTAATCAGTGAGTGCAAATGGTTTTAAAAGTCCTTGAGGGACAAAGAAACAAGGTTTGGGGGTTTAGGAAAAGTTTGAAACACCTTCCTAAGTCCGAAAGTAAGTATTGGCTAGATTGCTCTCAAATATGTGGTGGTTGCTCCTAAAATGCTTTTACATGCTCATGTTTTGAGATAGATAAATTCCTAGTGTTTTTATGTATGGTTTGTAGCATGATATGATGTTTTGAAGAGATTTAATGAAATAGTATGTTGCGTTGGTGAGTTTTGAGATTTTGTTTTAATGCAAGCATGTATTATGATTTTGAAATGAGATGAGAAAGATTTGAGAAATGTTGCATGAAAAACATAAGGTGAGATGATGTTTTGACATAATATATTGGCATAGAAGATGAGATACTTACCGGATATAATTGATCGATCAATAGGATGAGAGTGCACTATTAACTAAAAATTCGTACGTGCTCTTTGGATTCAATCCAAAGGGAGAGACCGATGATGGGCATTCCATCGGGTAGGGCATGGTGAAATACCCAAGCTTTATGGCGATGAGAGATACCGCCATGTGAGTACGGTGATGTGAGATTCCACCGGAAGTGTCTAGTGGGTTTGAGAAAGTTATCTGCATATCCGAGTAATAATGAGATGCGAAATGCCAATATAATATATGAAAATGCTTTTGATTCGCATGTACCTAATGTTGAGATGATTTATGCTATGAGAAATGCATATGAGATTTGTATATGAAATGCTTTAGTTTTCACAAGCATGTGTATGGCTTTGCCATGAGATTTGCATTTGTTTAAATGCATGAGATAGAATAGAGGTACATGTGGTTTCAAATGAAGATTTGCTTTGAAATGATTTTTAAGCATGAGATTGAATGATCATGTTGTTGAGAATGTCTTTTGAGTAAGCGTTTTGAACAATGCATTGTTGTGTTGGTTTTCTTTAGAGCTTGCCTCAGTAAGCAAATGTGCTTACGCTCTCTTTTACCAAAAATGCAGATAATTGAAGTGATTTTGGGCAGCAAGAAGGTTAAGAACATCCAAGGAAGTGCAAAGCTCATGTATGGTGATGTTTTACATACTTTAGTTTTGATATTTGGCAATGGGGCTCCAAGGTTGTATTTGGGAGATGTGTTTTGAACTCCCTAAGTTTGTGGCTTTTTTATGTTGGCTTTTGAAGGTTGTAAATGGTCTTATATGGGTTGCTTGAGGATTGAAGTTTATATTTGGCTTTGTGGTTAAGAAGCATGCATATAGTTAGAATGTTCATGTGTTTGATGCCATGCTTTAGCTTGAGCTTCCTAAATATGTTCCTTGATGTTTAATCATGTTGTTGATATGTTATGATATGATTTGGGAGTTGTTTAAGCATGTTTAGAGGTGAAAAACCAGAAAATTCTGTTGTTGGTGAGCAGGGTGTATCGAAACACCCATAATTGTTTCGAAACAGGGGCCTGTAATGACCATAGCGTTTCGGAACGGTTGAAGGTGTTTCGGAACAATTTGGCTACTAGAGAGGCTTGTTCTGATACTGGTCTTGGAACGCACCCGAGTACCGAAACGGTCAACTCCATTTCGATACGGGCGTTTTGGTACGAAGGTCAGCGTTCCGGAACGGTTGACCGTTGAATGATTATTTTGAATTGTTTTAAGTTCTTCTGTTTTACATTTTAGTCCTAAATGTTGTGGATGCAATTGCTTGAGCTTGGCATGTCTTTTTAAGCTGAATTTTGACAGAGAGGCATGTAATATGACTAATCACATATTGGTAATCTTAAAATCTGCAAAGTCCTTATATTTTCTAAAAATTACATTTTGGTCCCTAAAAGTGTAATTCATGCAATTGAGTCCTTAAATGATTTCCAATCCTTGTGCTTTTCTCTCATATGTTTACTGAGTGATCACTTAGCCTTAATATGCATTTTGAAAAGATAAAAAGGAAGAAAAGGTCGTTAATCAAGGTTGACTTTTGGGTTGACTTTGGTTTTCCCTGTGTAATCTTCGTAGTTCGGAACAATCGTCTATGCTGGGCTAAGGGGGTTACATTTGTTGGTATCAGAGCCAGGTTAACGAATAATTTGGGCTTGGTAAGTGCTTATTGTATATAGTTATGAATGTTTGTGATTTTGCGGTGAAAGCATGATGTGTGATTATTGATGTATGGTTCTTTTGAGATGAAATTGTGATGCTATGATGTGTTCTGGGTATAGTTGGGGATCCCGTTGCCATATCATTACTAATGAGGAGAATTGTTTTCAAAAAAATGAGCTTAAGTACTTGGATTACTTACCTTATTATGCCTAATTTGATTTATTGTATTTTGTAAGTTGCATTATTTTATTATGGGGCCACGTAGAGAGCTTAGAATCAATACTCGTTCCACAATTGAGAACGAGAATGTGGAGAATGCTGAGGATCTACCTCCTCCTCCCCTGGTGGACCACCTGGTGGTGGTGGGGCTGGGGTTGGTGCTGTTGGAGTTGGTACTGGGGTTGCTGGACCCGAGGGAGTTAAAGGGCAAGCTGCTCCTGATATGTCTATTCTGATACAAGCTATTGTTGGGGCTTTCCAGGCAGCAGTAGCTGGAGCTCATGGAGCTGAACCTCAGGATGGTGCTAATGTGAGATTGACGTTGGAGCGTCTCCGCAGTCTGGGAGGGACAGAGTTTAGAGGGTTGACCCCGGAAGGTTCCGAGTCTTGGTTAGAGAGCACCAAGAGGATACTTGGACAGTTGAACTACAACAATGTTCAGAAGTTGGGATGCATTGTGTCCTTGTTGCATGGTGATGCATACACGTGGTGGACGACCACTATTGCAGGAATGGAGGATGACGATGTGACTTGGACCTTCTTCTTGAATGCGTTCAAGAGAAAATATTTTGTAGTTCGCTACCTTGATGAGAAAAAGAGGGAATTCATGTCCCTTGTGCAAGGGAGCATGACGGTAGCAGAATATGAGGTGCAATTTGTTCGCCTTAGCCAATATGCACCTGAGCTGATTCCTAGCGAGCGAGAAAGATGTGAACGATTCCGTTACAGGCTGGTGGCAGATGTGAAAACCTATATGCTCGCAGCCGATTATACTGATTTCGATGTCTTGGTCACTTGAGCCAAGGACATTTAGTTGAATATGGGTTTGGTGAGTTGAGCAAGAGGATCTAGCTCGGGGAAGCGAGTTGCAGAGCGTGATCTTGGTAGAGATCACTATAAGAGGCATAAGGATAGAAGACCACATGGTGATGCTAGACGCGGGGGTGGTAACCTTGGGAGAGGTCAGCAAGGACTGAATTCTTTCTTGAGAACTCCTAAGTGTAACCGGTGTGGTAGGAGACATGTTGGTGAGTGCTGAGGTAATCTAGGTACATGTTGGAACTATGGTAATCGAGGGCATATGAAGAAAGATTGTCCTCAGCCATTGAGAGAGGGGCAGGGTCCGGTGAGAGCAACTGAAGCACAGAGAGGTCGTGGGCGCGGTCGTGGTAATTTTCAGCACAGAGATGATGGTGGAAGGAATGTGGCACATGTGGTGGTCGTTCGACCTGAGGGTGGTGGTCAGGCTAGAGTGTATGCCCATTGAGAGGGAAGGAATGATATGGATGTGATCGCAGGTACCTTTACTTTGCAATCCTTGTCATTACTTTCTTTGATTGATTCTGTATCTACACACTCGAACATATTGCGTGAACATGCTCAAATGCTTTGTTTGCCTGTTGAGTTATTAGATGTTGGTATGCGTGTGACTAGTTCCTTTGGTGAGACGGTTGTAACAAGAAGATTGTATAGGAGATGCCCCTTAATAGTGCAATATCATGTGTTTCTTGTCGATCTTTGGAATTACCATTCTATGGTTTTGACATAATTCTTGGCATGGATTGGCTTGTTGAGCATAGATCCGTTGTGGAATTTGGAAGCAATCGAGTTTCGCTGAAACTTGCGGATGATTATGAAGTTGTGGTGGTGGGAGAAAATGTGAAGTTTCTATCTAATATGGTGTCTACGCTTGAAGCAAGCTGGATGTTGCGTCAAGGGTGTGAGGCTTATCTAGCCTTTGTTATGAATCCTAGTACAAAGGAGGTTCGTGTACATGATATAAGGACCGTGTGTGAGTTCTCTGGAGTGTTTCCGGAGGAATTACCTAGTTTGACGCCTAGTCGAGAGGTTCAATTTGGAATTGAGATGTACGAGAATACAACTCCGGTGTCCATTGCTCCCTATCGCATGACACCCAAAGAGTTGAAGGAGTTGAAGACGCAACTTCAAGAGTTGCTTGACTGAAGCTTTATTCGGCCTAGTGTGTCACCTTGGGGTGCATCGGTCTTGTTTGTTAAAAAGAAAGATGGGGCGATGAGGATGTGCATTCATTATCGTCAGCTGAATAAGTTGACCATAAAAAACAAGTATCCTTTGCCGAGGATTGATGATCTCTTTGACTAGTTTCGAGGAGTGGCTATGTTTTCAAAGATAGATTTGAGATCAGGATACTATCAGTTAAAGGTAAAAGATGTGGATGTGTCGAAAACAGCTTTTCGAACGAGGTATGGGCATTATGAGTTTCTAGTGATGTCGTTTGGGTTGACGAATGCTCTTGCTGCTTTCATGGACATGATGAATAGGGTGTTCCATCAATTTTGGACAAGTTCGTTGTGGTGTTCATCGATGATATCCTTGTGTACTCTCGTACTGAGAAGGAGCATGAAGGTCATTTGAGGATCGTTTTTCAAGCGCTGTTGGAAAATCAGCGTTATGCTAAGCTGAGCAAATGTGAGTTTTGGCTAAAGGAAGTTGTTTTCCTTGGTGACGTGGTTTTGGCTGAAGGGATTCAAGTTGATCCTCAGAATATTGAAGCGGTGATGAATTGGAAGCCTCCTAAGTCCGTTCATGAAGTCCGTAGTTTCCTTGGGTTGGCAGGTTATTACCGGAGATTTGTGGATGGATTCTCTAAGATTGCTGCCCCTTTGACAAAGTTGTTGCTGAAGGATGTTAAGTATAAGTGGACGGAAGCTAGACAGCAAGCTTTGAGAAGCTAAAAGCAGCTTTGACGCAAGCTCCTATCTTGGTTCAACCTGAATCAGGGAAAGAGTTTGTGGTGTATAGTGACGCATCCTATGTTGGGTTGGGGTGTGTGTTAATGCAAGAGGGTAAGGTAGTGGCTTATGCATCGCGACAGTTGAAAGTGCATGAGCGCAACTATCCTACACATGACATTGAGTTAGCAGCAGTGGTTTTTGCTCTAAAGATCTGGAGACATTATCTCTATGGTGAGAAGTGTACTGTGTACACGGATCGTAAGAGTTTGAAGTATTTGATGTCTCAGAAAGAGTTGAATCTTAGGCAACGACGTTGGGTGGAGTTGCTTAAAGATTACGATCTAACGATCGAGTATCATCTGGGGAAGGCCAATGTTGTGGTTGATGCTTTAAGCAGGAAGGTGGCGATGGAATTAAGAGAGATGTCTGCTAGCTTGAGCATACCATGGGATGGTGGTCTTGTTGCTGAATTGCAAGTGAAACCATCTCTAGTTCAGTTGATAAAGGACAAACAGCTGTTGGATGATTCTTTAGTGCCATATGTTCAGGATATTACAGAGGGTAAGCCATCTGATTTCTGTTTCAATGATGATGGTGTTTTATGTTTTGGGAGTCGGATAGTGGTGCCGCGTGATGTTGAGTTGAGACGCACTATTCTGACTGAAGCTCATAGTAGTCCTTTTGGTATGCACCCTGGTAGTACGAAGATGTATCGTGATATGAAGGATGAGTATTATTGGGTGGGATTGAAGAAAGATGTCGCTGAGTATGTTAGCAAATGTATGGTTTGTCAGCGGGTTAAGGCTGAACATTAATTTCCTTCTGGGTTGTTGCAGCCGTTAAGGATTCCTGAATGGAAGTGGGAGAGGATCACTATGGATTTTGTGTCTGGTTTGCCTTTATTGCCATCAAAGAAGAATTCGGTCTGGGTGATTGTGGATCGCCTTACGAATTGTGCGCATTTCTTGCCTGTGCATACTACGTACACCTTGGATAAGCTTGCGGAGATGTACATTGCTGAGATTGTACGGTTGCATGGTGTGCAAAAATCTATAGTGTCGGATAGAGATCCGAGGTTAACCGCAAGGTTTTGGGAGTGTTTGCATCAAGCTTTGGGTACGCGGCTGAATTTCAGTACTTCTTATCATCTGCAAACGGATGGACAGTCGGAGCGCGTCATCCAAGTGCTTGAGGATATGTTGAGGTGCTGTGTTATTGAATTTCAAGGCTCTTGGGAGAAGCATTTGCCTTTGGCGGAGTTTGCTTATAATAACAGCTACCATGCAAGTATTCAAATGGCACCTTATGAAGCTTTGTACGGGAGGAAGTGTTGAACTCCTCTTTGCTGGGCTGAAATGGGACAAAAGTTGGTCTCGATGCCGGCTTTGTTAAAAGGAACCACCGAGAAGGTGAAGCTCATTTGTGAGCGGTTGAAGGCAGCATCGGATCGGCAAAAGTCTTTCACGGATTTGAAGCGTAAGGAGATAGAATTTGTTGTGGGTGATCGTGTGTTTCTAAAAGTTTCACCTTGGAAGAAGGTGATGAGATTTGATCGGAAGGGCAAGTTGAGCCTGAGGTTCATTGGACCATACGAGGTGATAGAACGTGCGAGTTCTGTTGCCTACAAGCTGAGACTACCTCATGAGTTAGAAAAGATACATAATGTGTTTCATGTATCCATGCTTCGGAGGTATAGATCGGATCAGTCGCATGTTATGCATTTGGAAGAGGTTGAGTTGAATCCGGACTTGACATATGATGAGGAACCGGTTGAAATTCTAGATTTGGATAGTAAGGTTCTCCGAGGTAAGTCCATCGAGCTGGTTAAAATCTTGTGGAGACATCGTGGTGTAGAGGAAGCCACGTGGGAAAGGAAGGAAGACATGAAGAAGCAATTTCCTTACCTTTTTCCTCCAGGTAAATTTTGATGATGAAATTTCTTAAGAGGGGAGAGTTGTAACGCCCCGATTTTGGGCCTAGATGTTTTAGAGTTTGAAACGGACCGGTCGAGAACGGTTCGAACCTTTAAGGAGATTTAGGGAACACCTAGTTCGTGATGCTTTAAAAATTTGGAAAAATATCTAAAAATCCTCATTTAATATATGGATGATTATGGTGAAAAGAATTTTACAAAATAAGGTTTGGAAATACTACATTTCAGTGTAGTGACCAAATCGTAGTTCTTGCAAAAGTTGAATAGTGACTGTTTTGTAAAGGATTGAAACTTTGAATCTTTAAGGAGCTAATTTTACCAAAATGTTTCAATCAGATTTCTCCTTATTTTAGGTGTTTTTAATAATGTTTTAATTAAGGGAAAATAAAGATAATTAAAAGGAAAAACCATCATTGACTTTTCATAACTACCTTACGTTCGTTTTCTCTCAATTTCTTTTCAGCCAAACACATTTTCTCCATCAATTAGCCTCTGATTTTCATTTCTTTTGATAAGATTTCAATCTCCTTTTGTTTCCTAATCTTTTCCTCACCAAATCCTCTTGTTTTCACATTGGATTTTCAAGAAAATTGGCCTAAATCAAGGAGAAATCAACCATTAGAGGTAAGCTTCGTCCTTCTCCTCTAATGATCAGTTCTTTACTAAAATTCCCAAGTTATCAGTCCTTTGTTAATGATTTTTTAGTTGCTTTAATGTTAGAAACATGAAATTGTGTTAAAACTCAAGATTTTTGGAGAGATCTTGATGATTTTCGTGGTTGTTGGTTAGGCTCTATTTGAGGTTGTTTTCTAATGTATTTTGGATGGTAATTGATGTTATAAATGAGGTTTTATCAAACAAATCCCAAATAGGCTTGGATCGCTATGTTTTGCATGCTAGAATAGTGGTTTTTGGGGTGGTTTTGGTGTTCTGTTATAGCTGAAGGTATAAGGACGAGTTTGTGGTGGTTTTTGGTGTTGATTGATGTTTAGAAATGATTAGAAGTGATAGATTTTGGCTGGGCTTTGTTTTGGAAGAGTTTGGAGGAAATTTCGGTTGTTTTTGGTTGTCGAAATGAGGCTATTGAGTAGAGCAGCGGGTTTAGATGTGTGGCTGATGATTTCAATGCATGATGATGCATTAATCCTCTGCTCTTATGTGTTATGAACAGGGGAGACATCTTCGGGCGCCTTTGGTGTTGATCCAGGAGCTTAGATAGTGTTTCGGCGAGCAAGCGAAACGTAATCAGTGAGTGCGAATGGTTTTAAAAGTCCTTGAGGGACAAAGAAACAAGGTTTGGGGGTTTAGGAAAGGTTTGAAACACCTTCCTAAGTCCAGAAGTAAATATTGGCTAGATTGCTCTCAAATATGTGGTGGTTTCCCCTAAAATGCTTTTACATACTCATGTTTTGAGATAGAAAAATTCCTACTGTTTTTATTCATGATTTGTAGCATGAGATGATCCTTTGAAGAGATTTCATGAAATAGCAGCATTGGTGAGTTTTGAGATTTTGTTTTAATGCAAGCATGTATTATGATTTTGAAATGAGATGAGAAAGATTTGAGAAATGTTGCATGAAAAACAATAGGTGAGATGATGTTTTGACATAATATATTGGCATAGAAGATGAGATGCGTACCGGATATAATTGATCGATCAATAGGATGAGAGTGCACTATAAACTAAAACTTCGTACGTGCTTTTTGGATTCAATCCAAAGGGAGAGATCGATGATGGGCATTCCATCGGGTAGGACTTGGTAAAATACCCAAGCTTTGTGGCGATGAGAGATACAACCATGTGAATACGGTGATATGAGATTCCACCGGAAATTATGTTTTACTAGATGAGTGAGTATGGTGATGTGAGATTCCACCGGAAGTGTCTAGTGGGTTTGAGAAAGTTATCTGCATATCCGAGTAATAATGAGATGTGAAATGCTAATATAATATATGAAAATGCTTTTGATTCACATGTACCTAATGTTGAGATGATTAATGCTATGTGAAATGCATATGAGATTTGTATATGAAATGCTTTAGTTTTCACAAGCATGTGTATGGCTTTGCCATGAGATTTGCATTGGTTTAAATGCATGAGATAGAATAGAGGTACATGTGGTTTCAAATGAAGATTTGCTTTGAAATTGTTTTCAAGCATGAGATTGAATGAGCATGATGTTGAAAATGGCTTTTGAGTAAGAGTTTTGAACAATGCATTGTTGTGTTGGTTTTCATTAGAACTTGCCTCACTAAGCAAGTGTGCTTACGCTCTCTTTTACCAACAATGCAGATAATTGAAGTGATTTTGGGCAGCAAGAAGGTTAAGAACATCCAAGGAAGTGTGAAGCTCATGTATGGTGATGTTTTTTCATACAATAGTTTTGATATTTAGCAATGGGGCTCCAAGTTTGTATTTGGGAGATGTGTTTTGAACTCCCTAAGTTTGTGGCATGTTTGTGTTGGCTTTTGAAGGTTGTAAATGGTCTTATATGGGTTGCTTGAGGATTGAAGTTTATATTTGGTTGTGTGGTTAGGAGGCATGCATATAGTTAGAATGTTCATGTTTTTGATGTCATGCTTTACCTTGAGCTTCCTAAATATGTTCCTTGTTATTTAATCATGTTGCTGATATGTTATGGTATGATTTGGGAGTTGTTTAAGCATGTTTAGAGGTGAAAAACAAGAAAATTTTGCTGTTGCTGAGCAAGGTGTATCGAACCACCCATAACTGTTTCGAAATAGGGCATGTAATGGCCATAGCGTTTCGGAACGGTTGAAGGTGTTTCGGAACAATTTGGCTACTAGAGAGGCATGTTCCGATACTGGTCTCGGAACTCACCCGATTACCGAAACGGTCAACTCCGTTTCGATACGGGTGTTTCGGTACGATGGTCAGCGTTCCGGAACAGTTGACCGTTGAATGATGATTTTGAATTGTTTTAAGTTCTTCTGTTTTACATTTTAGTCCTGAATGTTGTGGATGCAATTGCTTGAGCATGACATGTCCTTTTAAGCTGAAATTTGACAGAGAGGCATGTAATATGACTAATTACATATTAGTAATCTTAAAATCTGCAAAGTCTTTATATTTTCTAAAAATTACATTTTGTTCCCTAAATGTGTAATTCATGCAATTGAGTCCTTAAATGATTTCCGATTGCTGTGCTTTTCTCTCCTATGTTTCCTGAGTGATCACTTAGGCTTAATATGCATTTAGAAAAGATAAAAGGGAAAAAGTGCGTTAATCAAGGTTGACTTTCGGGTTGACTTTAGTTTTCCCTGTGTAATCTTCGTAGTTTGGGTCAATTGTCTAGGCCGGGCTAACGGGGTTACATCTTGCTTCTATGCCAAGTTTTCTAAAAACTGACATTGACATTAGGTTGATACTAGCTCCTAGGTCACACAGTGCCTTGCCCATGAATCTATTGCCAATGGTGCAGGGAATAGTAAAACTTCTCAGACCTTTTAGCTTCGGTGGCAATAGATTGAGTATCATCGCATTCCATCCTTTAGTGAGAGCCACAATCTCAAAATCTCCCAACTTTCTCTTTTTGGACAAAATGTCCTTATGAAGCGATTAAATTGTAATTTTTTAAGAACTTCCAAGAAGCGCTTAAATTGCTGGTCTTGCTTATGCTTTTGAAACCTTGCTGGAAATGGTGATGGTGGATAAGAAAATGTCGGTTCCACTGGATTTGCCAAGGTGGTGATGGCATTTGACTCTTGTCCGGCATTGGTATGATGTTTGGCTTTAAGTAGCATTCTGGCATCATAATATTGTCTAGCATCAGGTCTGGCAACATCAGCTATTGTTGCTTTCTTCTCTGCTTCTTTGGGATCATCTGCTGGCATTAGCTTCTTAGTTTGGTAATTAGTTGGTTTCTTGGCAGCCATCTCTATCTCGCATTGCTTGCCACTCTGAAGAGTTAGAGCTTTGCATTTCTCATTGTCTTTATGTTGAGCATCTTCCGTATAACTTGGCAATGCTCTCTAGGGTCGATTGTTGAGTGTATTGGCAATCTGCCTAAGCTGAACCTCAAAGTTTCTCATTGATGCTGCCAAACTTTATATTGTTGTATCATTCTTCTCTATGTACTCCGTGAGAGTGTTTCCTTGGTTATATCTTTGCCCTTGCTGAAAAAAATTTGGGCTCTCTGTGGCATGGCATTGTTATTCTACCTCTAGGAATTGTTGTTCTGATGCTGAGTGTTGTACTGGTTACCTCCTTGATTTCCCCAATCTAAATTTGGATGTTGTCTCCAACCTACATAGTAAGTATTGGTGTTAGCATTATAGTGATGACCAAATTAAAAATAGAATTTACCAACTCATTGTTGGTAGGGCAATCATCCGTGTGATGATCTTCTCCACATATTGTGCAAAATGGTTCTAATGCCTTGACTTCTCGAGAATCATTGCTCTTTTGCAAAGTTTTCACAATGCTAGTAAGATTGGAAATTTGAGCATTAATGGATGTTAGTGCATCTTGCTTATATTTTCAAGTTGATTTCGTGCTAGTCCCTAGTCTGACAATGGGATACTCAAAATTGTTGGCAGTAATCCTCTCAATGATGCTAACTGCTTCTTTGTAATTCTTGTCCAAAAGTGAAACATTTGTTAAAGAATCAACAATTGTCCTAGCATGGGCATTAAGTACATTGTAGAAGTAGGGATGTAAAAAGCTGACCCGACTTAAAAACCTGACTGAAACCTACTCGAGTCAAAACCTGGTTTGACCCGAGGATTTGATGACTCGAACCCGATCTGTAACAGACTGTTGTTGAACTAAACTCGGGTTTTACCTATTACTGTAGCAACTGAATCTGACCTGCATCCGACCGAGAATGACCTAAACCCGAATTGGACCTGTTACTATGGACCCGAAACCCGATCTGCACCCGATTGAAATGAACCCGAACCCGAGACTGACCTGGCAGATAACCGATATTACCTGACTTGTTTTGAACTCGACCTATTTTTAACCTAAACTGATATTGACCTAACTTGATATTTACCTGACATGTAGTTGAGGAAGTCTATGATTTGATTAATTTAAAGTGTTGATAAATGTGAACTATTGATTTTTTAAATCAATTTAAAGTGTTAAATAATCTTTTTTATGTATACTAATATAATCAATTTAATATATATATATATAAGAAAGATTGTATTTAAATATTCATTTTACACTACTAAGTTTTAAATTTTGTTAAATTATTCAATATGTTTAGTACTGACTCATTCAATATAAATTATTCGTGAAGTTAATAAGAATTAACATACTTAAATTTATTTTATTAAAAACTATTCAAAATTTAAAAGTTTTATTAAATTAATAACTTGTTATTGATGAATTTAAAATAAATTATTCAAAATTTAAATAAATTTGTTAATTATGACCATTAAATTAAAAAATCACTTTATTAATAATTGATAAAGTAAATTTTTTAATTTAAATCAATTTATTAATAATTTAAATTCACTTTATTAAGAATTTAAATCAATTTGTTTAGGGGGAAGTTTTTTTTGTTTGAATTGATAGGGGAAAGCTTTTTAATTCACGCTAATTAGGGAAAAACTTCCATTTTTTTGTTTAGGGGTTAATCACCCTTTAGGTCCTTCCTTAATTAGATGCTTAGGGTTTAGGTTTTTAAGGTTTTAGTTTGTTTCTTTTTAGTCCTAACTTTTGTTTTAGTTTCTTTATATTTCATTCAATTAGGTCATGCTTTATAAATTGATTAATTATTAAGCCTTTCGATTTTGCTTTAAATTTGATTTGGTCCTTGTATAAAGATTTTGTAATTAATTGTCTTTAATAATATGATTAATTTGTGAATTGCGCTCTAATTAATAATTTCGTTTTAATTTATTTTTGAATTTGTCCATTTTATATCTTGATTTATTTCGTTTGTTAGATTTATGGGTTCATGTTTGGGGTTTAGGGATAAATGTGTCAAGTTGGTTGTTTGGGGTTATGGGATTAGTTTAGGGATAATGTGATTAGGCTTGCACTCTAATTATTAGTGAATAGTGTCTGTAAGATTTAGAGATTCATGTTTGGGGTTTAGGGGTAAATGTGTCAACTTGATTATTTAGGGTTATGGGATTAGTTTAGGGATTAAGGGATTAGGCTTGTTCCCTGTTCATTTTTTAATTTAGTCTTGTGTTTTCAATATGATGATATCTTTATTCATGTTTTTATTTTTTTTACCGAAATTTACCCTTATTAATTTCTAATTTTTTTAATTTACTCTAATATTTTAGATATGAACCATTTAATGATATTTTTTTCATTCTAGTGCCTAATAAATAGTTTTAGTGTGATTCTGTGTTCGTGATTCGTGAAAGGCGTTAAATAATTAACTTGAAATGAATAACCCGACCTAAAATGAAATCGGCCTGAAATGAACCCGACCTGAAATGAACTCGAACTGAAACTAACCCGCACCCGACCCGAATCGAGTCAAAACATCAAATTGACCTGAAATAACTTGTATATGATTTTACTCGACCTGAACCCCATCCGATTGGGTCCAATTGGGAAGCCCATGCATAGGACACCTCCTCAACAAGTCTTTGAATCTCTCCCAAGCATCATATAAGGTCTCGTCATCAGCTGCCTAAACGTCGTGATCTCATTTCTCAGCCTAACATTAAGCTTAGGTGGTGGGAATCGCAATAAAAACTTCTGGCATAGATTTGTCCATGTAGTCAATGATCCATGTGGCAAAGAACTTAGCGACGTCTTAGCTCTATCTCTAAGGGAAAATGTGAACAATTTCAGCTTCACTTATCCTCTGGAACTCCAGGTTGCTGAAATAATTAGCAAACTACCATGAATTGCTTCAAGTGTTACCTTGGATCTCTAGTGAGTGATCCATCGAATTGACCCACATTCAAAAGAGTTTGAATCATTATCGGTTTAAGTTCAAAATTGGTAGCATTTACCTCTGTTCCAACTAGGCCTGTTGATATGAACCCGGTAATATGACCCGAGTCATATAGATGTGTCCGATCGTGATTCTAGTAAGAAATATTCTTTGCTCCGCTTGAACTCTAAGATATCACAAAACATACATGTGAGATGAATAGCAATATAATAAAAAAATAATGAAGAAAGGAATTGGATAGGAAATTTGGATAGTATGGTGGCTAAGGATGGAGGATGATAATCATGGAAAGGTGTAAATCAAAGAAGGAGTGATGTGAGATGCTAAAGGTGACGTGGATTTGTATGGTTGCAAGGATAGCGAATTGTGACCCGCTAGCTATAACGAGCTAGGAACCAACAATATACTTTGATGGAGTTGATGTGGAGGAGTGTGGAACGTGACCCACAAGCTATAAGAGAGCTTGGAACCAACGCTATAGTAAAATGAAATGGATAGAAGACTACAAGCACAACTTGAAGCCGATAGAGTTCTCGCAAGAACAAGATGAAAGCAATCTTTCAAAGGTTTATATTCTCTAGAAAAAAAGTCCTTACAAATGAACCTAAGGTGCCTATTTATAGTGTGGCTAGGCACCATATGAAAAGTCACACAAAAGAGAGATGAATGCTCATCTAAATGCTATTGAATACAAATAAATGAAATGTTTCTTTCTTATCCTTTTGATGGATGAATTTTTCTTTAAATTGAGATGAATTTAGCCTTAAATTCGTCCAAAAGGAGTGGTGACTCTTGGGCTGCTTCATTTTGCTTGCAAATGGATAAAAGAGAATGAATGTGGATACATGATGAATGTAGACATCCCACACATCCAAATCAGCTTGTCTCTTTGAATTCCTTGATGATTTTATCACTTAATTTGATGATTAAATGACATTAAACTAGCCTTCATTGCTTGCCCATTTGTGGAATATGACCAACCTTCAAAAAAAGATAAATAAAGGCCTTGAATGCATAATTTGAATGCTGATTATTGCATGTCCCTTCTCTTGAACGTGAATGGCCTTCATTGGTTCATAATTTCAACCTTGAATAGGTGAATTATGAAGCTTAAATGCTTTGTTACTCTAAGAAGATGAACGGCCTTGAAAAGATGAAAAGAATTCAGCCTTGAATTGCCTTCAATTGCCTTGTTTGCATGAGTAAAGATGGTCATCAATGACTTGTTTCCAAGTTGAAGTTGAAAAGTCTCTTCTTTAATCCACACGTCACATGAGCCTAGACACACACAAAGGATTTATTCAAACTTAAAATAATAGATGCATGAAACAATTAAAGAGTTAGTTAATTGAGTGAACTAGTTAAATGAATGAATTAGTTTAACTAAAGAACTAACTTTATTGAATTTAACTAAATGCATGAATGAAGTAGTTTAAAGAATGATTTAAGATACATAATTAAACTACTTCCCTAAATGAACTAAAACTATAAATGAAGCACATGCTTTAATGACCATCACACTTTATCAATGCAATGGAAGTTTGAAATACTTAAATTCTCATGCAAATGCATGCATGAGCAAGGTAAGGCATTCCTCCCTTATTATTTCTTCTTTCCCACGTTCATGGCTTGTTGTAAACAAGCTTTCCATGGGTGATTGAAACTCTTTGGCCCGTGCACGTGTAATGGGGCCACTTGGGTACTTCTCCGGGTCCTTGTTCTTGATGGTCATATCACCTGTCATAAAATTGTCAACATTTGGCACCAAATGTTGTGTGGATCTACATGATTGTGTGGGACACCATCTACTCCTCCATTATCATTTTGAGCCATCACTCTGATTTTCTTTTTCAATATGTGGTAGGTTCATTCAATTTTAGGGTCAAACGACAGATAGTCTGTAGGGTGATTCATGGTCATACACTGAACAAAACAAATAAGTAAAATAAAACAAAAACAAGTAAAAACAAAACAATAAACTCTGTTGCAATCCCCGGCAACGACACCAAAAACTTGTAGACTTCGGTGAGTGCTTCGAAAAAGGGGTAGAAAATGTATAGAAACAATGCCAAGTAAGAGTCTTTCACGTGCATGTATATACGGTCTACAAGTAATATAGTAATGAGTTGAGTATCGTCTCCATAGGGATTGACCAAGAGTTTGAATACTTTGAATGTTTACTTGTCAAGGGAAAAGTGTTGTTTGATTTGGCATTTGTTTGAAATTGATTTTAAAGAAAAGAAAAGTAAATTAAAATAGCATTCGCAAGGAGAGTGCCAAATGAGTGATGAGCTTTGGCAGGAGATGCCTAGTTATCACGCTAATCATGCCATGCCAGCCTTTAATAATGTAGTGCCTTGGCATCATTTAATGAGCAGATTCAAAGTTGGCAAAGCCTCTTTCGATGGTCGATGCGGGAAATTAACCATATAAAAACCCCTATATTTCTACAGTGATTTTTTTTCATAAATCAATTTGATTAAGTCCTAATCTATACTCCTAAGGGGTAGATTCACTTTAGAAGTAAGCACATCTACTTGAACATCTTCTTTCAAAGCATCTCGCCTTAGTATCTGGAAACAGATCGTTGCCCTCTAAGTCTATTAAGATATTAAGGTTCAATAAGCCAATAATGCCTGCTTTCTCTTAGCACAATTTTGATAAAAATTGAAGAACATGCCAGATACGGAAAAAGATGTCGAAACATTTCGATTATTAAAAAATAAACATAAAACAACATTCAACGCAAACATCCCCCACCAGCTATGAAATTAGTTCATGGTGAGGTTTCAAACCAAAAACCTTCAACGTTTTGCAAACACGTCATCATTTAAAAGAAAATAAAAGCAATTAAACAAAGAGAATGGGCGAGAAGGGGGTTTGTAAATGCAACCCTTCAAGGTCTAAGCTCTCGCTCAAGGTTGTCAAACCACATCTCTTTGGTGAAGTCGGTCGTTGATGGATCTTTCAATATCCCAATCGTCTATTAAAATACTTGCTTGATCATTCTTTAATTAGGCGTGCAAGGAAGACCTAGGATGATATCTTGAGTTTGAATTTTGAATGCTCAAGGGATAAATGATGTGATCATCATATCCAAAGTTTGAATGTAAGTTGATCAGGTTGGAGTTGACGTCATCTGTCGTCACTACTTCACCAACCAAGCTTGGCACTATTTCTCCACTATTTTTTTGGAGTTTGATCCAATTGCTCTTTTCTCGTAGCCTAATATGGTTCTATTTTTTGGGTTCAACATCTTACTTGGTCGTGCATCAAATTCCTCTTCTCTGCCAACCGGTGCTTTGGCAATATTTGGTACATCTGGGCCAACAACATCTCATCATTCTCTCTGACATTCCTTTTTGTGCTTCTGTGTTCTGCAAACCACTATGCCAAACCTACAAAAGTTCCAACAAAACAACCCTTCATACTGGCATTGGCAAAATTCCCAACTCTTTATGCAAATGCATGAAATTAACAACTAAATTCAACTAAATGTGCTCAAAAGCAAGCAAAGGTATTGTAAAATAGGCATAAAAATCAATACTTTTGAAGAGGTAACATCCACAATTCCTCATGTCAGTGTTGGAATCAGAGGTGGTATGCCTTAGGCACTGCAAGGGCCGGTTTTTTGCGATATGACGTCATTGATTTAGGCTATGATTGGAGCATTTCAGGTAGCTATGGCTGGAGTGCATGCGCCTGCACCAGCACCTGTAGCATCTGCTAATCATGGACTTATGTTGGAACATTTGCGTAGCTTGGGAGGTATTGAGTTCAGAGGTTTGGCTCCCGAACCTGCTAAATAATGGTTTATGAGTACCATAAGATTCTTGATCAGATTGAGTGTACGGATGCTCGCAAGTTGGGCTGTGCAATGTCCTTGCTTCAGGGAAATACTTATAGTTGGTGGTCGACTACTATTGCGGGTATTGCGCCTCTAGATGTGACTTGGGAGTTCTTTGGAGTTGCTTTTCAGAATAAGTATCTTGTTTCTCGATATCAGGATAAAAGAAGCATGAGTTCATAGCGTTGGTTTAGGGTAACGTGATTATATCGGAATACGAGGTCCAATTTGTTCGGTTGAGCCAATATGCACCTGAATTGGTTCCTGATAATCGTCAGTGATGCGATCGTTTCCGATATGGGCTGATCAAGGAAGTGAAGAATTGCATGCTTGCCTTAGATTAAACTGATTTTGATGTCTTGGTTACCCAAGCAAAGGATATAGAGCAGAATCTTGGTTTGTCCTCTCGTTCGGGGAGTTCTAGCTTTGGGAAGAGGGCCGCTAAATCGGATGTTGGTAAAGATCGTGTAACCCTCTCAACCCAGTCTGGGTAAAAGACCAAACTGAACGGATCACACGGGAAATGTTGAAGTAAACCGGGAGGTTTAACTCAATAAACGACCCTATTTTTATTTTATCTTGTCTAGATGCTTAGTAAGATCCTAAGTGTTTAACAACGCAGCGGAACAATTAACAATTTGATCAGACAACGATTCATAACTCAATTGCATTCAAATACATTTTAAGGACACTTTTTATGTTACCAACCTTTAATTACTCACATTAGATGTAATCGTGTCAAATCTCAGCTCAAAGGACACCAACAGGACATTCAATTGCAATAACAAGCATTTAGGGACCAAATTTTAAATATGGTAAATTATAAGGATTTACTTGAAAACAAGTTTACAAATCCTTAATTAATCAGGTTCCATGCATACATGTCCAATTTTATCCCTAAAAGATCATCCAAACCCAATCAATTGCATGCATAACAAGTAGGGACCAAAATAGAATAATCCAAACCTTTGATAACCAAAATAACCAACTTACCTACCAAGCGTATCGATACGGCTCCATAGGGTATAGATACGTGAGGGCGTATAGATATGGTCCCAATAGTGTATTGATACGGTATTTTCTAAACCCAAAGGGCGTATCGATACTCCGTCAACCATATAGATACGAATCCAAAATTACATTATACTGTATCAATACCCTTTCGACTGTATCGATACCCCTGGGCCTGAAATGCCCAAAAATGATGGTTTTTCACACTTTAATCCAAACTAAACCATTCCAACAACCTTCTAACATGTATAAAATATATCTAAACATCAAACCTCAATCACACATGGCAATTTCAACATCATAGCATGGCATTAAAAACAAGGGAAATCTATAGGCAAGCAATCTAAGCAATAAGGCCACTCAAAAGCCAAAACTTAAACCTAGGCAAAGGCCAAAAAGTAAAGGCCATTTACAAGCCATTAAAGGTGTAACCACCTGGACCCGCTTATGCGTTTAACCTAACTCCAGGCGGTCACAACCTATAATCAAACTCCTGTAAAATATCTCAGTTAAAATATCAAAACTGACATAGTTTCCCCCTTTTAGGAGATTTACAAATCATACCATAAAAACTGTTATCGAATACATATCAATGCTATTCTCAGAACGATTATAAAATCTACTAGTAACGCTTTCAAATCCATCCAAAAGTAGTAAGTAATAGTTTAGTATAATGTGATTACAAAATAGATGATGTGAAAGCATAAAGTGTTCAGTTATAACGAAAGCCAACATCCGGCAAAACCAAAAGATAAGTCGTATCAAAATATAGGCATAAGTCACCCAAATACAGACAGTTTGGAATATAAGAACATTACAACAGTCTAGAGCTAAATGTGCCGATCCTCTAGTTGTCGGGTCCAAAGGGGTAGCCTATCACAAGTATCTGAAAGGGGAGAAGAGGAGGGCATGAGCTAGGGAGCTCAGTGTGTTCCAAGAAGTGCAGATCAAACAAGCAGTAAATACATATCAATCATATCATAAGAACACATAGCAGATCAATACAAATGCTAGAGTGCATGCATGAGTTTACTAGTGACTACCCTCCAACCTTACACCAAATGCAGTCCCCCAGAACTGCATCCATAGGGACTTACCCTAGGCCCGATGGGCATAGGTGCCACCTAAGAGGTTGCCTTAGGTCCATAAGGATTTACCCGTGCTAAAGCAACGATACCTACTCAAGGGGAGACCTTGAGTCCATAAGGATTTACCAGCTGGATCAGGGCTGTACCAACAGAAACTTCACAACATAACCCAATAGTATACCCAGATAGTAATCAGTGTTTAGATTTCATATATAAATAACAGAATACATGTGGCAGACATTCTATTCAGAGTATCAGAAATAGAAGATTCATGCTTTGACAGATAATTGGGCATACCATTGAGCAAGACAAACATTCCCATCATTCATCATGCAAACATATTGTATCATCATAGGTCAAGCTAACATATCATACTATCAAGTTCATCAGACAGTCAGGCAATTCCATCACAGATCAAGCAATCACATAACAAATATACGGATTGAGCAAACATACATCAAGTAGGCAGAGAATGTCATTATATAACCAGTTCATCATTTCTTCTCATTTTCTAAAATAATGATGCAATCTCAATAACAATTAAGATAATAATCAAACATAGTATTGTTTATGATTAAATTATTATGCAATTCATTCAACAGAATATAGCACACATGGAACACACCTCAAAAGCTGGTCGGAGAAGGGTCTAACGGACACCTGCCGCAGTACGCTCGGATACAGGGTTAGATCCTAGATCAAGAAAGAGTAATGGTCATAATTTGAAATAAGAGTTAAACTTGTTCTTATACACAGGGTTCGAATTCATACTAATATTCATTGAAGCGTGAGGGTGAGTGGGTCGAGAGGAGCTAGGCTGAGCTAGAGAATGGTCACACGAGTCTCGGGTACCTTTACACAATTAAAACACTATTTTAGTCACTTATTCGATTTACTATTATCTGAATAGAATAATTAAGTACATATGCATGATTTGGGTTTAAGGTTAGATTCGGGGGTCTTAGAGTCGGATTTTTGTAAAACGGGCTTCAAAAACGGACTCAGGACGTAAAAAAAACATAAAAAATAAGGCCTTTTCGAAAATTTGACTTTTTGGTCAAAGTCAACGCTAACGTCGGCAGGTCAAAGTCAACGGAGTCAGGTCAACCGATGACGTCACGGTGACGTCTGCAACCAACAGGGGGTCAACTGTGTTGACTCGGTGAGTTAACTCACTGAGTCAACTCGGGCGAGTTGACTCGAACACGGGTCGGTTCGGGTCAGAGACAGGTCGGGTCGGACTCGGGCGATGGGCTCGGGTTAACTGGGTTTGGATTTTTTGAGCCATCTGGGTTTTGGGCTCAAGTTTGGTTGATGGGCCGATCGGTCCAGCCGGTTCAGGCCGGCTCAATTACCCAAACGGAAACAACGTCGGACGACCACCGGAAACTCGCTGGAGAGCTCGTAATGGCTCGATTTCACTTGAAAAAGATAGCAGACTCGATTATTGACCTAACCCAACCCACACAAGTCTGAAAAACGTCAGAAATAAATGGAAATCGTTGTGAAAAACCGAAGGGTCGTTGGAACTTACGTAGCTCCGATGGAGGCCTCGCCAGCGTCGGTCGGACACGAGACTTTAGGGGTTTTGCACGGCACGACGAGGGGAGCACGGTGGTGGCAATAGCACACCGGACGGACGGCCGACAGAGGCTAAAACGGCAAGCAAAAGCTGACGGGAAAAAGGGTGAGGATTTGTCGAACCTTTAGCCCTCAAAACACGACGATGGCGGCGAGGGGTGAGCGAGTGACTACCGGGGATGAGCTCATGGAAGGGCGGCGCACACGCCGACGGCGGCGGTGTTGCGCACGGAGCGACGGTGGAGGGGGGAGCAACGGTGGTCAGACGGGGTGGGTAGGAGCGTTGGGAGAGGTGTTTTTCGAAACTTGGAAGAGTGAATGGCATTCAATTGGTAGGTGAAACAAATATTACCCTTGGTAATACTTGACATAAGAGAGGACTTGGCTCAATTGGTTAGCATGTTGGGTGGTGAGGGCTGAGGTCTCAGGTTCGAGCCTCCACACCCTCACCTTCCTTTCCTTTCTTTTTTTTATCATAACAAAAAATATGGGGTGTTACAAAAGGCATCACAAACGTGCCCCAAAACTGGGAGTTTCAAAACACACACTCCCAAAACATAAAGACATACACTCCCAAACATCTTGGAATCCTTCTTGCCTCTTTGCTGCCTAAAAATGCTAATTCTCCGCATTGCTGGAAAAGAGAGCGTAAGCACAATTGCTTAGTGAGGGATGCTCAAACAAACCAACCACAACAATGAATTTTAAAAACAATTTATCATTTAGAAATCTCTATCTCATCATGCTCTTTCTATCTCATGCTTGAAATCATTTTCAAAGCAAAACCACATGTATCATCTATCGCATGCATTCATCAAATACAAAATCTCAAGGCAAAGCCTTACATGCTTAAATCTCCTAAAGCATTTCTCAAATCATATTCTCATATGCAAAACATGTTGCATAAATTCATTTATGAAAAGGGTACATGTGAATCTCATATATTGGCATTTTAGCAACATTACTCAGATATGTTGATAGCTTGACTAAAATGTCAAGTCCTACCTCGGTGGAATCTCACATCACCGGACTCTCATGGCGGCATCTCTCACCGCCACAAAGCTTGATGGAATCTCTCATCATCAAGACCTACCATGGTGGAATCTCTCATCACCACACTCTCACTTTAGAACGGGATGTCACTACCCCCGTTGCCCAAACCAAAGAGGACATAAAAATTTTGTATATTATAGTGCACTTCTTATCCTATTGGTCGACCAATTATATCCGGTAACAATAATCTCGTCTCATGCAAATATACTCATTTTGAACATCATTTACATACTGTTTTCCAATTCAAAAACACATATCTATCTCATCCCATTTCAAAAGCATAAACAATGCATAACATTTTCTCAATAAGTTCTATCTCTTTGAAATAACAAATCTATCTCATGGGATCTTGTAAATCATCATATTATTTCTTAAAACATGCATAAAATAGTAGGTTTAATTCTATCTTCAAAACATGAGCAAGATCATAAAAATCAATGGGATAAAAACCGAGAAAATGAGAGCGAAACATCTCAAACTTACTTATGGATTTAGTTTAGTGTTTTGAACTCAACCTAAACCCCCAAACCTTGCTTTCAAGTCTTTGAAAGGCTTTTAAAACCAATTCCACTCACCGACAACGCCACTCTCGCTGTGTCGAAGCATAATCAAGCTTCCGAAGCTCCCGGTACTTCACCAATCTCTTCCGATATATTCTCCTTGTTTATAACACACAAGAAGAGAGGATTAATGCATCTCAATGCTTGAAAACCACCAGCAAACAAAGCTACCTCGCTACTCTACCCAAAAACACCAAAACGGCTATACGAAACAACCAAAAACACCTTCGATTACTCTCCAAGCTCAACCTAGCCAAAACCTAACACTTCCATCCAATTTTAATCATCAAATAACATCTAAAAACAATCTATTTGACCTAAAATTCTTCTAGCTCCAAAATCGGGGCGTTACAACTCTCCCCACTTCGAAAATTTCGTCCTCAAAATTTTTACCTGATGGAAAAAGATAAGGAAACTGCTTCTTCATGTCATCCTTCCTTTCCCACGTGGCTTCCTCAACACCACGATGCCACCACAAGACCTTTACCAACTCAATGGTCTTACCACGAAGAACCTTGATGTCTGAATCCAAGATCTCAACTGGTTCTTCATCATATGACAAATCTGGATTCAACTCAATCTTCTCTACAAGTATAACATGAGAAGGATCCGATCTATATCTCCACCAAAGGCAACCGTTGAGTGTGTAAAAGTTCTATATTTTACCCCTTATTTAACCCATATTTCTACTGCATTCAAGCATAATTCATTGCATTTAGGTACAATTTCACATATACATCACAATTATATAAAAGGGTAAACTACTGCAGGGGTCACTCTCGTTTAGCGTTTATACAGAGTTAGTCACCACTTTTGAAAAGTGTCAATTAGTAGTCCTCTACGTTTTCGATGTGTAAATACTTGGTCACTCCGACGTTATACTCCGTTAGTCCCCTAAGGGATTGCTGATGTGGCAGAATTAAAATAAGGATAAATTACTGCAATAGCCATTAAAATTTATCTCATGTACATTTTTTCTCCTCAATTTAAAAAAGTAAACATTATAGTCACTAATAAAAATGTTTCTTTATAATTTCACCCTTAAATTTTTAAAAATTCATTTTTCAATCCTAAAACTTTACAATCAATTAGTACAATAATATTATAAATGCTTAGATGAAAAATAGGTGCCCAAAGTATACCCTTTGAAACTTAGGTGCCCAAATTGCTCCTATTTAATAACTCAAACTTAAAAATTTAGTCCACCAACTACTAAAAAATTCGAGTTATTGGAATTTCTATTTTATAATTCAAACTTTATTTTGAATTTTTGAGTCGAGTTTATGAAATTATGAGTCGAGTATTTTCACATCAAACCAAAAAATTTAATTTTTTCGAGTCAAGTCGAGTTATTGGAATTTCTATTTTATAATTCAAACTTTATTTTGAATTTTCGAGTCGAGTTTATGAAATTATGAGTCGAGTATTTTCACATCAAACCTAAAAATTTAATTTTTCGAATCAAGTCGAGTGTTGCACTTCCCTACATATAATTTTTAATTTTAATCCGTGTTTGTCCCAAGAAAAACTTCAGACTCTACTGTTGCTTGTTCACCTTCCCGATCGGCCGTCGTCGATCTCCGTCACCGTCGGGCGGTGGTGGTCACCGCCTACATCGCTAGAGGCGCCACGTCGTCGCGATCTCATCCATGGCAACCACGCGCGTCGTCGGGCCGCCTTCCGCCAGCAAATCTCGATTGAAGCTCTGGCAAGAAACCAATCGACGCCACTGTTTCTCGCATTTTCCGGCATCGGTTGCCGTCCATTCGCGAGACGGACACCAGATCCGAGCTCCTGACGTGGCGGCGAGCAAAACCCATAAGGTTCCGAGTCCAACCGACGTCGGCGGAGCCTCTATCGGAGCTACGTAAGTTCCGACGACCTTTTATTTTTTCGCACGGATTAAAATTAAAAATTATATGTAGGGAAGTGCAACACTCGACTTGATTCAAAAAAATTAAATTTTTAGGTTTGATGTGAAAATACTCGACTCATAATTTCATAAACTCGGATCAAAAATTCAAAATAAAGTTTGAATTATAAAATAGAAATTCCAATAACTCGACTTGACTCGAAAAAAATAAATTTTTTGGTTTGATGTGAAAATACTCGACTCATAATTTCATAAACTCGACTCAAAAAATCAAAATAAAGTTTGAATTATAAAATAGAAATTCTAATAGCTCGAATTTTTTAGTAGTTAGTAGACTAAATTTTTAAGTTTGAGTTATTAAATAGGAGCAATTTGGGCACCTAAGTTTCAAAGGGTATACTTTGGGCACCTATTTTTCATCTAAGCATTTATAATATTATTGTGTTAATTGATTGTAAAGTTTTAGGATTGAAAAATGAATTTTTAAAAATTTAAGGGTGAAATTATAAAGAAACATTTTTGTTAGTGACTATAATGTTTACTTTTTTAAATTGAGGAGAAAAAATGTACATGAGATAAATTTTAATGGCTATTGCGGTAATTTATCCTTATTTTAATTCTGCCACATCAGCAATCCGTTAGGGGACTAACAGAGTATAACGTCGGAGTGACCAAGTATTTACACATCGAAAACGTAGAGGACTACTAATTGTCACTTTTCAAAAGTGGTGACTAACTCTGTACAAACGCTAAACGAGAGTGACCCCTGCAGTAGTTTACCCTATATAAAATGGCACAGTTGCTACTGATTTTGGTTGTTTTTGCAGGTATCTGTCGTGGCAGACTCAGGACAGCGATGGAAGCAGAGCTGGAACACAAGACTGGAGTCGAGAAGAAGGACGCTATCGTGGCCACTGCCGTGGCAGCCATGACGAAATCAATGGTGAAGGGAAAAGTAAAGTGGAGCTCGACAGATAGAGGAATTTAAGCCGGTATGTCGTGGACCACACCTATATTTTTCTGAGCCCTAGATCAGAATGAAGGCCAAGCCTAAAGTTCAAGGAAGAAACCCAAAGCATGAAAAGAGGACGAATTAAAGGCATCTACTCTGGAGATTTAATCTTAATTAGGGTTCATTCTCTAGCCGTCTTCCCTAAAACCCTAGTCGTTTTCCCCCTTCTCATCATGTTCTAAACTTCTCCTAGGGCTAAGGGTTGATTCTGTAAAGTAGTTGCAAGGATTGTACTGTTTTTAGGAATTTTCTCTTCATTGAAATAAAAACTTCAAGTTTGCTTATTATGGTTTTCAACATCTTACAAGAGTATCGGGAGAGCATTGTGAGATTATTTATTTACTTAATATCGGGAGAGTTAAGTATACGAAAGAAATAAGTACGGGTTCTCCAGTTTATGGTTGAACTATCTCGGACCTAGGGATAAGACGAGGTTAAGTGGCTAAGGAAGAATTCAACAACATTGGTGTTCACCCTTTGATTCACGTCGGGAGGTATCATCCGAGAAGTGTCATCAACAGTACTTGGACCTAGGGATAGGACAAGTCACAGCAGGGATTCTTGCCAAGCTTGAAGTACAGAGTTGTGTGATCGCTACCGCGACAACAGAGTGCTGCCGCGGCAGGTGCTGCCGCGACAGGGACGACGACAGAACATGAATTCTTATACAGTGCAACACCTGCACTACCAAGCAGATCAATACCAGCCTATTTCTTAAACTTGAAAACTTCGTTATTTTATATTCAATATTCTTCAATATTATTCCTCAATAAATTAAACTCTTTTCTTTCTCTCTTGTGCATCAATCCAAGGATAAAGCTATTTCCAGTCCCTGTGGATTCGACATCCGATACTTCGAGTATCACTTTACTACTTACTATTTCTCCCAAAAACCTTGGAAATCAATAATGCAACACCTCAACATATCCTCCAACACTTGGATAACTCGTTCACACTGACCATCTGTCTGAGGATGATACGAAGTACTGAAATTCAAATTCGTACCCAACGCTTGATGAAGGCAGTCCCAAAACTTCGTTGGGAAACGTGGATCTCGATCCGATAAAATGGACTTAGGCACCCTATGCAACCTCACAATCTCAGAGATGTACAAATCCGCAAACATGTCTAACGTATACGTAGTATGCACTACCAGAAAATGTTCACACTTCATAAAACGATCAACAATCACCCAAATGGAATTCTTTTTAGACTGTGTCAAAAGCAAACCCGTCATGAAATCCATGGTTATTATCTCTCATTCCCATTCTGGAATCTTCAAAGGTTGCAACAATCTAGAAGGAAATTGATGCTCAACTTTAACACGTTGACAAACCATGCACTTACTAAAAAAATCAGCAACGTCCTTCTTCAAACCAACACAATAGTACTCATCCTTCAACCCACGATACATCTTTATACTACAAGGATGCATAGCAAAGGACTGCTATGAGCCTAATTCAAGATAGAGTGCCTCAGATCAGCATCCTTCGGCACAACTACTCGACTCTTAAAACACAAAACACCATCTTCATTGAAACAAAAGTTCGTTATATTTCCTTCCGCAATGTCCTGAACATGTGGTACCAACGAATCATCCAACAACTACTTCTTCTTAACCAACTATACCAACAAGGGTTTCACATGTAACTTAGCCACTAAACCACCATCTCGTGATACACTCAACCGAGCAAACATCGCCCTTAACTCTACAGCCACCTTCCTACTCAAGGCAACAAGTACAATATTAGCCTTCCCTAGATGGTACTCGATCATCAAGGCGTAATCTTTTAGCAACTCAAGCCACTTTCGTTGCCTAAGATTCAACTGTTTTAGGACATCAAGTACTTCAAACTTTTTTGGTATGTGTACACCGTACACTTTTCAGCATAAAGCTAATGCCTCCAGATTTTCAAGGCAAACACAACCGCAGCTAACTCGATGTCATGCGTAGAATAATTATGCTCGTGCACCTTCAACTGTCGAGATGCATAAGCTACTACCCTTCCTTCTTGCATTAACACACATCCCAAACCAACATAGGATGCATCACTATAAACCACAAACTTTGTACCCCGGTTTAGGTTGAATCAAGATAGGAGCTTGCGTCAACGCTTCCTACAACTTCTTAAAAGCTCGTTTTCTAACCTCTATCCACTCAAACTTAACATCATTTTGTAACAACTTTGTCAAAGGAGCAGCAATCCTTGAAAAACCATCCACAAACCTACGGTAGTATCCCACCAAACCAAGGAAACTATGCACCTCATGAACCGACTTAGGTGACTTCAAATTCATCACCGCTTCAACCTTTTGAGGATCAACTCTAATCCCTTCGGCCGACACCACATGACCAAGAAAAAAAACTTCCCTAACCCAAAACTCACACTTGCTCAACTTAGCATAAATTTGATTTTTCAAAAAAACTTGCAACACAATCTGCAAATTCTTATCATGATCCTTCTCGGTACGAGAGTACACGAGAATATCATCGATAAACACAACCACAAACATATTCAAAAACTCATGGAACACAGGATTATTCATATCCATGAATGCATCAGGGCATTCGTCAAACCGAAAGGCATCACCAAAAACTCATAATGCACATACCTTGTGCGAAAAGCAGTCTTAGGCAAATATACTTCCTTTACCTTCAACTGGTAATATCCGATCTCATATCAATCTTGGAAAACACTGAAGCACCTCGAAACTGATCAAAAAGATCATCAATCCTTGGCAAAGGATACTTGTTCTTGATCGTTAATTTGTTTAGTTGTCGCTAATCTATACACATGCACATCCTGCATCTTTCTTCTTCAACAACAAGATCGGTGCACCCCAAGGTGAAACACTAGGCCTAATGAAACCTCGATTTAGAAACTCCTAAAGTTGCTTCTTCAACTCCTTCAATTCTTTTGTTGCCATTCGATAGGGAGCAATAGACACTAGAGTCATATTTTCATACAACTCAATACCCAACTCAACCTCTCTGTGCGATGGTAAACCAGACAACTCTTCCAGAAATACACTCAAAAACTCACATACCATACGTATTTCCTGTACTCGCACCTTATTTTTACTCGGTTTCATCAAATAAGCTAGGAAAGCTTCATATCCCAAACACATCAACCAACTCGCTTCAAGAGCCGAAACCATATTAGACAAGAATTTCACATTCTCACCTATAATGACTACCTCATAATCATCAACAAGCTTCAACGAAACTCGCTTGGTCTCAAAATCAACCACAACCCTATGCTCAGTTAACCAATCCATACCAAGGATTATATCGAAACCATAGAAAGGCAACTCCATAAGATCAACCTCAAACACATGACCTTGAACAGACAAAGGACATCTCTAAAGTCGCAACTTCGCCAACGGCATTGCATCTTAAGAAAATTTCCTCAACGTACTTAACTAACATCAACTAATCCCTGAAAAACCTCATATTACAAACATCGACCCCATAAAACCACTCCTAACACCTCCCTTATTCCTTAGGATTTTAAAGAATTTGTTTACGAAAGCTACTTACATATCATCTTCATCGGTCTCCGAGAAATCATACGTAAGTGTGAACATATGTGTGTATGCCAACTACATGACCTCGTAGGATGCCTGCATATGCTTGCAAAATTTCTAATGCCATGCCCAAATGCATATATGTAATGACATGTTTAAATATATACATATAAGTGTTTTATATTGTGCAAGATTAAGGATTCACACTTACCAATAATATTCTCGGACCGATCACTTGCAACCAAATTTGCATCCCTGGAGTACCTCATACATCTTTGCTAAAATTTTCACCTATCCATCTCTAAACTAAAGCTTCGACATAAAGACTACTTTACATCTTGATTTTTAGTCAAGATTTGCTTCGATGCATCATTGCACACGAATCTGCTACCACTCTTGTTAAACTTAAACCTAAGTATTCTCAAAATACTCCATTCTTCGCAACCTCGAATGCCACTAGGACATTCTTCATCTACTCGCCAAAAATAATAAACCAAAACATCACCATTATCGATGATTACTACACTGATGTAACATGAACGAAAATCCCGAACAAACATTCCTACAACCACATTCTCATCTTACACATTTCCTTAATCAGACCACGTCTCAAGGCTCACATCCCTTGCGTTCATCAGTCCCCAGCTCTAGAGTTCTCTAGTTCATCCACACAATTGAACCTCATATTCAGAAATAGTCATGTTTCCTTGCACCAAAGACATAAATTCTCGATTCTTCTCGTCAAGATAGTGAACACCTAAATTCTTCCTCTTAAAAGCATTTCCAAAGAACTCCCAATTAACATCAGCATGTTCTATACCCGTAGTGATGGCCATCCACCACGTAAAAACATCTCCGCGAAGCAAAGATACAATGAAACCCAACTTTTGCACGTCCTTGCAACTCATCTAACCACGAATCTTTCGGGTGCTCTCAAAATTCTCATTAATCTCATTCTCATCCACATTACGCACATTGCCTCTAAGCTCTCGTCTTGGTCCCATTATCAAAACAGTTTTACTAAAAAGAATGCAACAATAAAAACAATCAGGATAGCCAAAGCAAGAATCCAAGGTGCCCAATTTTTACTTTTCAAAACCAAAAGTCTATTTTCATTAGTAATAATATGGCAATGGGTACCCTTAATCTATCCCCAAACAGTATATAACAATCATAATTCATGTTATCAAACATTGTGCATCTCACATAGATCAAACAATGATCAGAACATGGCATAATCACTCACCATGCATAGCATTCATAATCAAATCAACCAAACAACAATTTCACATCAACCTTACCTCCCAATTCTTTCGTAACCTGCTTTAATACCACCAAATGTAATCCCCTTGAACCGGTCTGGGTGAAAGACCGAATCGAACATATCACGTGGGGAATATTGAAGTAAACCGGGAGGTTTACCTCAATAAACGACCCTATTTTTTATTTTATCTTGTCTAGATGCTCATTAGGATCCTAAGTGTTTAACAACGCAACGGAACAATTAACAATTCGATCAGACAACGATTCGTAACTCAATTGCATTCAAATACATTTTAAGCACCATTTTGTAATTTACACAAAATACAGGGACTTATGCCATTTTTATGTTACTAACCTTTAATTAGTCACATTAAATGTCACCGTGTCAAATCTCAGCTCAAACAGACACCAAGAGGACATCTAATTGAATCACAAGCATTTAGGGACCAAATTATAAATCTAGTAAATTATAAAGATTTACTTGAAAACAGATTTACCAATCCTTAATTAATCAGGTTCCATGCATACATGTCCAATTTCAGCTCTAAAAGATCATCCAAACCCAACCAATTCCATGCATAACAATCACGGACCGAAACAGAAGAATCCAAACCTTTGATAACCAAAATAACCAACTTACCTACCAAGCATATCGATATGGCTCCATAGGGTATAGATACGCGAGAGCGTATGGATATGGTCCCAATAGTGTATTGATACGATATTTTCCAAAACCTAAAAGGCATATCGATACACCTACAACAATATCGATACGAGTCCAAAAATACACTCTAATGTATCGATACCCTTTCGGCTGTATCGATACCCCTGGGCATGAAATGCCCAAAAATGCTGGTTTTCACACTTTAATCGAAACTAACAACATTCTAACATGCATACAACATATCTAAACATCAAACCTCAATCACACATGGCAATTTCAACATCATAGCATGGCATTAAAAACAAGGGAAATCTATAGGCAAGCAATCTATGCAATAAGGCCACTCAAGAGCCAAAACTTAAACCAAGGCAAATACCAACAAGTAAAGGTCATTTACAAGTCATTACATGCATCGCAAACTTGACCCAAAACTGGGAGTTTCAAAACACACATTCCCAAAACATAGAGGCATCATCCCATTGCCGATTATTATTACTGAAAAGCAAATGTAAAACCATACTTGAGCTTAACCACACATCTTGGAATCTTTCTTGCCACTTTGCTGCCCAAATATGCTATTTCTCTGCATTATTGGAAAAAGATAGCGTAAGCACAATTTCTTAGTCATGGATACTTAAAACAAATCAACCACAACAATGCATTTTAAAACCATTTCTCATTTAGAAATCTCTATCTCATCATGCTCTTTCTATCTCATGCTTGAAATCATTTTCAAAGCAAAACCACATGTACCATCCATCTCATGCATTCATCAAAATGCAAAATCTCAAGGCAAAGCCTTACATGCTTAAAACTCATAAAGCATTTCTCAAATCGTATTCTCATATGCAAAACACAATGCATAAATTCATTTATGAACAAGGTACATGTGAATCTCAAATATTGGTATTTTAGAAACATTACTCGGATATGCAGATAGCTTGACTAAAATGTCAAGTTCTACCCCGGTGGAATCTCACATCATCGGACTCTCATGGCGGCATCTCTCATCGCCACAAAGCTTGATGGAATCTCTCATCATCAAGACCTACCGTGGTGGAATCTCTCATCATCATACTCTCACTTTAGAACGGGATGGCACTGTCCCCATTGCTAGAACAAAAGAGCGCGTACAAATTTTGTATATTATAGTGCACTTCTCATCCTATTGGTTGACCAATTATATCTGCTAACAATAATCTCATCTCATACAAATATACTCATTTTAAACATCATTTACCTACCGTTTTTCAATGCATAAACACATATCTATCTCATCCCATTTCAAAAGCATAAACAATGCATAGCATTTTCTCAATAAATTCTATCTTTTTAAAATAACAAATCTATCTCATGGGATCATGTAAATCATCATATCATTTCTCAAAACATGCATAAAATAGTAGGTTTAATTCTATATTCAAAACATGAGCATGATCATAAAAATCAATGGGATAAAAATGAGAAAACGATAGCGAAACATCTCGAACTTACTTCCAGATTTAGGTTAGTGTTTAAAACTCAAGCTAAACCCCAAACCTTGCTTTCAAGTCTTTGAAAGGCTTCTAAAACCAATTCCACTCACCGACAATGCCACGCTATGTTTACAACCTTTGCGGAAGCATTATCAAGCTTCCGGAGCTCCCTGAACTTCACCAATCTCTTCTAATATATTCTCCCTTGTTTATAACACACAAGAACAAAATGATTAATTCATCTCAATGCTTTAAAACCACCAGCAGACAAAGCTACCTCGGTGCTCTGCCCAAAAACACCAAAACGGCTATCCAAAACAATTGTAAACACCTTCGATTACTCTCCAAGCTCAACCCAGCCAAAACCTGACACTTCCATCAAATTTTAATCATCAAATAACATCTAAAAACCATCTAATTGACCTCAAATTCTTCTAGGCCCAAAATCGGAGCGTTACAAGTCTCCTGCAATTAGGAAATTTTGTCCTCGAAATTTTTACCTAATGGAAAAAGATAAGGAAACTCCTTCTTCATGTCATCCTTCATTTCCCACGTGGCTTCGTCAACACCATGATGTTGCCACAAGACCTTGACCAACTCAATGGTCTTACCACGAAGAACATTGATGTCTGAATCCATGATCTCAACTGGTTCTTCATCATATGACAAACCTGGATTCAACTCAATCTTCTCAATATGTATAACATGAGACAGATCTGATATATATCTCCGAAGCATGGATACATGGAAAACATCATGTATCTTTTCTAATTCGGAAGGCAACCTCAACCTATAAGCAACAGGTCCAACAAGCTCAAGCACCTCAGACTCAGCATGCCTTTCCGACCAAATCTCATCATCTTCTTCCAAGGTGAAACCTTCAAAAACACCTTATCACCTACAGCATACTCAATCTCCTTAAGCTTCAAATCCGCGTAAGACTTTTGCCTATCTAAAGCTACTTTCAACCTTTCACTAATAAGCTTCACCTTTTACCCTGCTTCCGCCCAACAAAGATGTAACCCTCTAAACCTGGCCTAGAAGAAAAGACGGAATTTAGAAAGTCAAAATTAAAAACTTTACCCTCAAGAAACTAATTTGAATTATAATATATTAAAATAGCGTAAAATAAATTATTTCTAATAATAATATAAAGTGTCTTCGATATTTATAAAATCCGAACGTTAAAATAATAATCTTATAATTTAAATAAAGCTTTCAAATTTAAATTCTAAATCTACATGATAAAAATAATAAGCCCCAAATCTAAAATTACATCAAAATCTCAAAATAATCTTTAAAATGTTCTCAAAAGTAAAGTATATCCATATTGAATATAAATATATTCCATAAAATAAAGAGATCCTCCGAGTACCAAGTCGCCTAGAGTCCAAGGTATCTGTAAGAGAAAACTATGGGGGAGTAAGCTATTGAGCTCAGTGTGTCTCTAAAGTGCAAGCGTCACAAACTCAATTTCACAGCAATAACTTTCACAAAAATATTTAAAAGACATAAAGCAAGTTTAAACACGGTTTTACGAAATCACAATGCAATGCACCCATACTGCATAGTCACCAAAAAGAGTAGGTTCCCCAGAACCTCTCGCTACATAGTCACCAACGCAATTGGTATAAACCACTGAACTTCCTTCGTACAATCCCAACCCATGATAACATTGTCACAGTTTTCACAGTCTCAACACAGTCCGATAATAAATCAGGGATTCACAACTCATTTATTTTAAATCACAATTTTATTCACATTCTGAAAATAATATGCACGGAAAACATAATGTAAAATCACAACACAGTTGAAAATCACTCAAGCATAAAATCATAGTCACAAAAACAAGTATGTAGCACGAAATGAGAACACACAAAAATAATTAATTTACAACATTGAAAGAAAACACACCTCGCAACAACAAAGCTCTAACGACGAACAAAGGGCGGTTGCAGCTTCGATGTAAGGTGATGACGATGTCAATCCGAGAGGATCATAAAACATGGGAATAACTAAGAGAGGCGCCACTTTAAAACTTAAGGTTTATGTTTATTTATGTACGTAATAACTATGACTATATATAGTTGAGCGATGGTAATCTATACAAATTAAGTTTATAATAATAATAATAATAATAATAATAATAATAATAATAATAATAATAATAATAATAATAATAATAATAATAATAATAATAATAATAATAATAATAATAATAATTTAAGTTGAAAAAGATGAGTCAATTCAGCCATGGGAAAAGGGGAATTAGAATTCAATTTGAATTAAAAGGTTGAAAAAAAATTAAACAAATTTAAAAAAGAGACATGTGAGCTTAGAGAATTAAAATTCAATTTGATAAAATGGTTATTAATGGAGTCCGTCCTTAAACTTTCAAGAAATTTCATATTAACTTTTAAGTTTCCTAAAAATTCTTATTTAGTCCCTCATAGATAATTAGGGTTTTGAATTAAATTCCCAAATCATTGGGGTCTTAAATTAGAGATTTCAGAATTATGTTTCTAAATTAGGTATTTTTTTAATCTAAGGTTTACAAGTTGGGCGTGATTTTTGGGGTGTTACAACTCTCCCACCCTTAAAAGAAATTTTTTCCTCAAAATTTTCAGACTAACGACATAGTTCAAAAAAAAATAGAGGTTTTGATAACAATTATAAAAAGGCATTTTAGGTCAGGTTACGAATGACAACACAGAGTTTTCAAATAGGCTTTAATCTTAAATTTATAGGAACAAGTATGATCACGATTTGTCGCTAATTTAGAGCTCCTACGAGGTGACATAATAATATATCTACAAAAAGGACAATCTTAGAGTTAGAGTTGGTACTTGGAGTTTCTATTCAAAATATATCTGTAATTCTTTTAAATAATAAATTTATCAGAAAATCCCATTTTGCCCCAAAACATTTAATATGCATGCAAAAATCATTTTCGGCTTAAAATTTGAAGTGAACCTCACAGTCCAAGGGTTGAATTGGGCTCTGATACCACTAAATGTAACTTCCTAAACCCGGCCTAAAAGAAAATACCGAATTTAGGAAGTCACAATTAAAAATTTTACCCTCAAGAAACTAATTCGAATTATAATATATTAAAATAGCATAAATAAATTATTTCTAATAATAATATAAAGTGTATCAATATTTATAAAATATGAACCTTAAAATAATAAGCTTATAAGTTAAATAAAACTTTCAAATTTAAAGTCTGGAAATACATGATAAAAATAATAAGCCCCAAATCTGAAATTACATCAAAATCCCAAAATAATCATAAAATATTCTTAAAAGTAAAGTATGTCCATACTGAAGATAAAACAAATTCGATAAAATAAAAAGATCATCCGAGTACCAAGTCACCTAGAGTCCAAGGAATCTGTAAGAGAAAACTATGGGGGAGTAAGTTATTGAGCTCAATGTGTCTCTAAAGTGCAAGCAATCACAAACTCAGTTTCACAACAATAATTTTCACAAAAATATTTAAAAGACACAAACCACGTTTAAACACAGTTTTATGAAATCACAATGCAATGCACCCATATTGCATAGTCACCAAAAAGAGTAGGTTCCCTAGAACTTGTCGCTACATAGTCACCAATGCAAGTGGTATAAACCACTGAACTTCCTCCGTACAATCTCAAACCATGATAACACAGTCACAGTTTTCACAGTCTCAACACAATCCAATAAATCAGGGATTCACAACTCATTTATTTTAAATCACAATTTTATTCACATTCTAAAAATAATATGTATGGAAAACATGATGTAAAATCACAACACAGTTGAAAATCACTCAAGCGTAAAATCACAGTCACAAAAACAAGTATGTAGCATGGAAAGAGAAGACACAAAAAGAATTTATTTATAGTACCGGAAGAAAACACACCTCGCAACAATAAAGCTCTAACGATGAACAAAGGGCGGTTGCGGCTTCGATGTAAGGTGATGACGGCGTCAATCCGGGAGGATCATAAAACATGGAAATAACTAAGAGCGGCACCACTTTAAAACTTAAGGTTTAGGTTTATTTCTATACGCAATCTATACAAATTAGGTGTAATAATAATAATAATAATAATAATAATAATAATAATAATAATAATAATAATAATAATAATAATAATAATAATAATAATAATAATAATAATAATAATAATAACAACAACAACAACAACAACAACAAAAACAACAACAACAACAACAACAACAACAACAATAATTTAAGTTGAAAAAGGAGAGCCAATTCAGCCGTGGGAAAAAGGGAATTAGATTTCAATTTGAATTAAAAGGTTGAAAAAAATAAACAAATTAAAAAAAAGAGACGTGTGAGCTTAGAGAATTAAAAGTCAATTTGGTAAAAGGGTTATTTATGGAGTTAGTCCTTAAACTTTCAAGAAATTTCATATTAACTTCTAAGTTTCAAAAAAATTCTTATTTAGTCCCTCATAGAAAATTAGGGTTTTGAATTAAATTCCCAAATCATTAGGGTTTTAAATTTGAGATTTCAAAATTAGGTTTCTAAGTTAGGTATTTTCGAATCTATGGTTTACAATTTTGGCATAATTTTTGGGGTGTTACAAAAGAGGTGTTCTACACTTCCTTCCATACAAGGGCTCATAAGGATCCATTTGAATGCTCGTTTGATAACTATTATTGTAAGCAAACTCCACCAAAGGCAACTGTTTCTCCCAAGAACCTTGGAAATCAATGATGTAACAGCTCAACATATCCTCCAACACTTGCATAACGCGTTCAGACTGACCATCCGACTAAGGATGATACGAAGTATTGAAATTCTAACGCGTACCCAACGCTTGATGAAGGCACTCCCAAAACCTCGTTGCTCTACCCAAAACACCAAAACTGCTATCTGAAACAACCGAAAACACCTTCGATCACTCTCCAAGCTCAACCCAGCCAAAACCTAACACTTTCATCCAATTTTAATCATCAAATAACATCTAAAAACTATCTAATTGACCATAAATTCTTCTAGGTCCAAAATCAAAGTGTTACAGATCGGTACAAGAAACACCAAGATAGGAGATATCACCTTGATCAGAGACGAGGTGGAGGTAATGCTAGACGTGGACAACATGGCCAGAATAACAATGTTCGAGCACTCGAGTGTAGGCATTGTGGGAGGTGACATTCAGGATAGTGTTGGGGGACTATTGGTACATGATGGAGTTTTGGTTCGCGGGATCACATAATGTGTGATTGTCCGCAGTTGGCTAAGGATGGATAGGCTTTTGCGCTTGCAGTTGCACCATAGAAAGGACGTGGTCGCTGTCGAGGTAATTTCCGGCGTAGAGAGGAAGGCCAGAGAACTGTTGCTCATACAATGGCTGTTCAATATGAGGGTGGTGGACCTGCGAGGATATATTCTCATCTCGAGGGAAGGAATGACACGAATGTGATTGTAGGTACTTTTACTTTGCAGTACATGTCATTACGCTGTTTGGTAGATTCTAGTTCTACACATTCATATATTTTGCGCGAGCATGCATATTTACTTAATATAACTGTAGAAGTGTTAAATATGGGTATGCGAGTAACTAGTTCTTTCGAAGAGATGGTTGTTGCTAGGATGTTGTATAGGAGATGTCCTTTGATAGTTCAATATCATGTATGTGCGGTGGACCTGATGGAGTTTTTGTTTCACGGTTTTGATGTAATCTTGGGTATGAACTAGTTGACCGAGCATAAAGCTGTTGTTGATTTTGAAACCAAGCGAGTTTCTTTGAAACTTGCTGATGATTACGAAGTGGTAATCGTGGATGGGAATATCAAATTTTTATCCAATGTGGTTTCAACTTTGGAAACGCATAAGTTGTTGGAGTTTGGTTGTCAAACATACATGACCTATGTTATGAACTCAAACATGAAGAAGGTACGTGTTTAGGATATTTGTACCGTTTGTGAATTTCCAGGGGTGTTTTTGGAGGAGTTGCCTGAGTTGCCACTAGATAGAGAGGTATAGTTTTGTATCAAGAAGTATACAGATACGACTCTGGTGTCGATTGCTTTGTATCGCACAGCACCGAAATAGTTGAAGGAGCTAAAGATGCAACTTCAAGAGTTATTAGATCGTGGCTTTCATCCGACCTAGTGTGTCGCTTTGGGGAGCACCGGTATTGTTCGTGAAAAATAAGGATGACACTATGAGGATGTGCATTGATTATCGACAACTGAACAAGTTGACGATTAAGATAAAGTATCCTTTTCTGCGAATTGATGATTTGTTCAATCAGTTCCGGGGTGTTACTGTGTTTTCCAAAATTGATCTAAGATCTGGATATTATCAATTAAGGATAAGGACGTGCCAAAGACTGCTTTTCGCACACGTTACGGATATTATAGGTTCTTAGTGGTGTCGTTCGGGTTGACGAATGCACCTGCAGCTTTTATGGACATGATGAATTGGGTGTTCCATGAATTCTTGGATCAATTCGTGGTAGTGTTCATTGATGATATTCTCGTGTACTCTATACCAAGGTGGATCATGATCGACACTTGCGTATTGTGTTGCAATCTTTGTTGGATAATCAGTTATATGCTAAGTTGAGCAGATGTGAGTTTTGGATTAAATAAGTGGTCTTTCTTGGTCATGTTGTTTTGGTGGAAGGTATCTGTGTGGACCCGTAGAAGATTGAGGCATTTGTGAATTGGAAACAACCTAAGTCGGTGACGGAGGTTTGTAGTTTCTTGGGGTTGGCATGTTATTATCATCGTTTTGTGGATGGTTTCTCAAAGGTTGCTGCCACGTTCACTAAGTTGTTACAAAAGGATGTTCGTTTGAGTGGACAAAGGATAGACAACGAGCTTTTGAGAAGTTGAAGGAAGCTTTGATGCAACTCCAATCTTTGTAACACCCCGGAAAACGGGCTAGAAGATTCGGGTGAATAATCGTAGTCGGATTGGAATTTTTGGTTAGGCTTTAGCTAATTTCCAGAAAATAATTTGGTTTGTAAATTATCATGACAAGTATTTGTGAAAATTATATTTAATAAGTTTCATGAAAGATAAAAGCGAGATTGAATAATTTTAATTGGGTTGTTTTAATATTAATTAAACGGTGACTATTTTACAAAAGGTTGTAAAATATTAATAATGACAGTTTTGTAAAATGAACTAAAATTGTGGTTTTATGGGATTATTTGACCCATTTATTAAATAAAGATTTTACTACATATTTCTAATTAGAATTTGACGACGGTTATTATTTTCTCAAAAAAGAAAGCTATGTCTAAATTTATCTCTCTTTTTCTCTCAAGATTCTCCTAATCACCATTTTCGTTTTCTTGCATTTTCTTATACAGTTTCTATTCATTTTCTTTTTAAACCATTTCTAATCAATAGCCACACAAAAGATTTTGACTTCTCGCATCTTGTTAAATGGATTTCACGTTGAAAGATTGGAGGAGCAATCTTCATTTTCAATTTCCAATTTATTTGGGTAAGCTTTTATTTTGCAATGATCTTCTGATTATTTTGTGTTGATTTCCTATCAACTATATTGTCTTTTAATGTTAAAATGAATTTAAATGAATTAATTTAATTTCTAGATGCTAAATAGTGAATCATGATTTGATAGATGAAATCTAAATATTTTAATTCAATTATCAATTATTCTTGTGGTTTAATATGAATCTATTCTAAATTTTATGAAATTGAATCTGAAATTAATCTAATTTGTTGAGTTTAGATTGGTATTCTCGAATTGGGTATTTGCTAGAATGGTTATTAGATCATATTTTGTTGTGCACCGGTTATGTTCGATGATTTGCATGTAAGGAAATAAAAGGGGGAAGGATCGAATGCTGAGCAGGGCAGTGGCGCTACTGGTGCCCAGCTTGTTCGTGTATGTTGTAGATAAAAAAAAGGATTCGAAGGGGGCGGCGCTGGAATGTGCGTTGCAGTAGCAGCAATTGATTTGAGAATCAATTTGCTGCTGCCCTTTCCCCTGTAGGCGTTAAGTTTAATGGGGGGTGGGGGGAGGAATAAAGTGGGGTTATGGGAATTGATTTGAGAATCAAATGTGTTTTTGTATTATAAAGTGGTTTGATTTTTGGCTTTAGAAGTTTAGTTAAAGCCTAGCAAGCTTAGCTAAGCTCGGAAGTAAATTTTTCCTATTTCGCCTTTTGAATATCAGTTTGATATCGGTATTGATTTACATATTATGGTTTGAAAGCATGAATTGGTTTATTTGTTGTTTTATGCATCTTTTAAATGACATGCCATATTAAATATATGAATGCCTAAAAGCATTGAGAAATGATTCCTAAATGGAATGTGATTGTCGCCTTCGGCAATATCATTTTGCATATGAAAAAAGTTTTATTAAATGTATAAGAAAAATAGCGAGGTTACATTGTTAATAATGAATTATATTGGAAAGTGGTGTGGTTCAAAATGTTATCGGATATTGTTGACCGACCATATAATTGATAGTGCACAATAATAAGTCGTCTTAGGTGTTGAGGGGTTTATGTGTACCGAATACTCCACCACGAGTACACTAACGGTCGAAGGGTTATATAGTAACGAAAACTCCCGTTAGTGGATTATACATCTAACCGATGATTGGGTTGTGATGGTAGTCGGTTGTGATCGTACCTTAATTCCGATTGAGATAGTATGAAGTGTTGGGAGGACACTTGTTGAATCCGTATATCCTATGTAATATTTTATAAAGTGAGACTTGGTGTATGATCACTTGAAAGTTAATATAATTGATAACATATCATGTTGTTGGATTCTGTTGTATAATGGGTTTATACATGCAGTGCTCCTTAAGCTTCGCTATTGAAAAAATAAGCATGTGAAGACTTAAGTTGAGGTTTGCATAATAGTAGTGCTAGAAATCCATGATACATGTTTAACATATGGTTTAATATGCATGTTTTTTTGGAAAGATAAAAGAAACATGAGACTTGTGAAAAATAGTTTGATGCATATGGTTGTTATGCATAATTCGTTTCGAAAACAAACGAGAAAATGCTTTGAGATGATTAAGCAGGTTTTATATAAATATCTTGAGAATGAAATGATCATTATGGAAGCATAAAATATATGTTTTCAATAAGCTTGTTCTATTTAAATGCTTTGGAAACGATGCATTTGACTTGCTTAAAATGGATTTCTTATAACGGTTTTTGTTTCAAAAATGCATTGACGTATTACCTTTTTTGAGCGCACTCACTAGGCATTATATGCTTACGCTTTATTTTCTTTTCCGTCAATGCAGTGAATTAAGAAAGTGTGGGGGTCATGGTTCGAGTCAAAGAGTGATTCCAAGACAACCGTGTTTAAAGAGTATGTTTATGGAAACATTATTATTAGTAACAAGACAATGTGGGTAAAATATTGGAATGAATAATTTTATTTAAGATATGATAACTTGGTTGATTTTGTATTACGTTAGTTGATGAATGTATTAAACGATTAAGATGTTGGTATTATTATTATTCAAATGCTTTGTGTGCTTAATAATTATGATCTATTGATTTAAACGGATTAAATGATGATTGGATGGATTGTTTGTGTTCTATGAGTACATATGGTCACTTGCTTTAATTTCTTAATTGATCTATAACCTATGTTGAGGTCTTGATCATAGTTACCCGGAACGTAATATGACACAAACCAGGAAACAAAAACGAGAACGTGGAACATTACCTTACTGAATCTGGTATGACAAGGGATGTGATACAAAATTAATTCTATGACCAAGCCTTTATATATTAAATCAATTTTATTATAATTTTAAAAAGGTAATATTTTATTTACATAATTTTAAGACGAATTTCTTAAAAAACTTTAACATAAAATTATAGAAATCAATTAATAGCCATTAGTGACTTACAATGACTACTAAATCACATTTATTACATTAAAGTAGGACAAATTTATTTAAAAAGTTTAACATAATAAAATAACTATTCTTTTGCTCGTTTATCCCATAAAAATTCAAATTCATAAAAAGTCAAATAAAAAGGTAAATAAACGCTTTGGGAATCGGGATCCAAAGCAACCGGTGATAGCTCATCTCCTTCTATCTCTCAACAACCCCAGCTTTTCGTCAAAAACCACCGTCCATTTTTGGTTTCTGGGTTACTAATCATCGTTGATTCCAGATCTACAAGCCAACTTTCGTCATGGTCCATGGCTACGGCGAGAACCCACTTTGATAGCTCGTTTATAAACTGATCCATTGTCGTCCTTCTCCGTTTCTAAATCGTGTACCAGTCGCGTTTCGTTTCACGTTTTAGGTCGTAGTTCCGGGAACGCCGTACGGTGGGCCGTTCCCAGTACTGCGTTTCGTTTCGTTTCACGTTTTGGATATGATTTGTGTTGATTTATTTGGTATGTAATTATTTGAACCTATGTGTTTAATGACGTATAATATTAGAAGCATGATTAGTGTTTTCGTAAATAAATAGATAAGTTGTGTTGGAATTTGAATTCCCGAAATGCATTGGGTGCAGCCCGTGTATTAGAATATTGGCTGGTATTCGATTAATGGATTTTACCATGTTTAGACTTTTTGCATTTTGGTCACCGTATGTTGTTGCATCAATTGAATAGGTAAACAATGTCCATTTGAATTGTGATTTTGCAAACACGCTTTTTATGTATCTAATTTCAGTATGACACTTTTTTTAAACGTGTTAGTCCGTGCATTTTGGTTGTTTACGATTTAGTGCTTAAGTTCGTATTTTGCTAAATTGGATGTTTATTTGTTATTCGTTGGAGATGAAATTTTTCATGCTTCCATGAAATATGACTATTAACAATTGGTAACCTGAAACATGTGTAAGTCCATATAAATATTTAGATTTATATTTTGGTCCCTAAAATGCTTGTTTTTACAATTGAGTGCTTTATCGATGTTCGTTTTAAATGAAAATTGAACTGATGCTTGTATGAACACCTTAAGTCTTAATAATGTATCTAGACAAGTAAAAGAAAAAAAATAGACCATAGTTCAATTAAGATAGTTCAAGTTTGCTTCGACAAACCCAATGTTATCTTCTTTGTCCGGGTCTAACGTCTAGGTTGGGTCAAGGGAGTTACAATCTTGATTCAACTTGAGTCAGGAAAAGAGTTTGTGGTCTATAGTGATACATCCTACGTTGGTTTGGGGTGTGCGTTGATGCAAGATGGGAAAGTTGTGGTTTATACATCTAGGCGGTTGAAGGTGCACAAGCGCAATTATCCTACGCATGATATAGAGCTTGCCATGGTGGTGTTTGCATTGAAAATTTGGAGACATTATATGTATGATGAAAAGTGTATCGTGTATACGGATAACAAGAGTTTGAAATATTTGATGTCGCAAAAAGAGTTGAATCTTAGGCAACGTAGATGGTTGGAGTTGCTCAAGGATTATGATTTGATGATCGAGTATCATCCGAGAAAGGCTAATGTTGTAGTCGATACCTTGAGTAGGAAGGTTGCGGTAGAGTTGAGGGAAATATTTGTACGGTTAAGTATGACGTGAGACGGTGGTTTTTTGGCTGACTTGCAAGTTAAACCGTCATTGCTACAAATGATAAAGGAAAAGCAACTTTAGGATGATTTTTTGGTTCCACATGCAAGTATATTATGGATGGTAATTCGACAGATTTTTGTTTTAATGATGATGGTGTTTTCAATTTCAAGAGTCGAATAGTTGCGTCGGATGATGTTGAGTTAAGATGCACTATTTTGATCAAAGCTCATTCCAGTCCTTTTTCTCTACATCCGGGAAGTACAAAGATGTATCAAGATTTGAAGAAGGAATATTATTGGATTGGTTTGAAAAAGGATGTAGTAGATTTTGTTGCTCGATGTATGGTGTGTCAGTGTATTAAAGCTGAACATCAGTTTCCTTCCAAGTTGTTGCAATCGTTGAGGATTCTGGAATGGAAGTGAGAGAGAATTATCATGGATTTTGTGTTAGGGTTGCCTTTGACATCGTCAAAGAAGAATTTGGTTTGGGTAATTGTGGATCATTTTACGAAGTGTGCGCATTTCCTAGCTGTGCATACGATGTATACAATGGATAAGTTAATGGATTTTTATATTGTGAAAATTTTTAGGTTGCATTGGGTGCCTAAGTCTATATTATTGAATAGGGATCTACGCTTTACAAAAAGGTTTTGGGAGTGTTTGCATAGAGCCTTGGGTACACAGTTGAATTTAGTACTTCATATCATACTCAAACGGATGGTCGGTCTAAATGTGTTATCCAAGTGTTAGAGGATATGTTTCGGTATTGCATCATTGACTTTCAAGGAACATGGGAGAAGCAACTACCGTTGGTAGAGTTTGCTTATAACAATAGTTATCAGGCGAGCATTCAAATGGCTCCGTATGAAGCTTTGTATGGTAGGAGGTGTCATTCGCCACTTTGTTAGGCTGAGGCAAGTGAGAAATATGTTTCTACGTCCGATGTGTTGAAAGGTACCAATGAGAAGGTGAAGCTTAATAGTGATTGATTGAAAGCGGCTTCGGATAGGTAAAAATCTTACGCAGTTTTGAAGCATATGGAAGGTGAATTTACGGTTTGTGATAAGGTGTTTTTAAAGGTTTCACCTTGGGAAAAGGTGATGAAGTTTGGGCATAAGGGTAAGTTGAGTTCGAGGTTCATTGAACCCTATGAGGTGTTAAAACGTGTTGGGCTTGTTTCTTATAAGTTGAGGTTTCCTTCGGAGTTGGAGAAGATACATGATGTTTTCCATGTATCGATGCTTCGGAGGTATAAATCAGACCCATCGCATGTAATGCCTGTTGAAGAGATTGAGTTGAATCTAGATTTGACCTATAATGAGGAACCGGTTAAAATCTTAGACTCTAGCAGCAAGGTTCTTCGTGGGAAGACCATTAAGTTGGTAAAAGTGTTGTGGAGACATCGATGTATCGAGGAAGCCAAGTGGGAAAGTAAGGAAGGACATGTAGAAGCATTTTCCTTTTTTTCCGTCGGGTAAATTTCTAGGATGAAAGCTCTTAAGTGGGGGAGAGTTGTAACGCCCCGAATTTGGGCCTAGATGTTAGCTAGATAGATTAGACGGTTCGGGTGAACCAGATTAGTCGGTTTGAACTAGTTTCGGGAATTAATTCATAATGAATTCTTTGTGGCTAAAATAAAATATGCAAAAAAATGGTCTGAAATGTTCAATTAATATACTGAACATAATTGGGTTGTTAATTTAATGAAATAAATTCGGACTAAATGACATATTTGGTTTGGTGACTAAAAAGTAAAATTTTGAAAACTATTTTGGTGACTAAATCGTAAAAGGGTGAAAACTTAGAATCATTAAGGAACTAATTTACCAATGTTTTTAATCAAAATTTTCCCTTAATTAGGCTATTTTTAAATGATTATTAAATAAAAATAAAATAGATTTAATTAAATTGATTTTAATAGATAATTCACTTTTCTCATGTAACTACTTTAGCTTTCAACTTTTCTCTCAACTTTCCTAGAAGCCAAACTACTTATCTTACTCTAAATTGACCAGGAATCAACTCTTTTTTATATCATTTTGATTCCTCAATTGATTTCCTTGGGTTCTACAACAAACCTTGCTTGTTTTCTTGGAGATTTCACTCAAGTAATGCCAATTAAGGAGGAAGTCAACTATTAGAGGTGATTTTCGTTTCTCTCCTCTAATCAAAGGTTCTTTACTGAAATTTCCAAGTTCTTGATCTTTTACAATCGATTTTTTATATGTGTTGATGATTAAATCAAGATTAAAATGTTTAAAGTGAGTTTTAGTAAGAAATTGGTGGGTCTTTATTATGAATCTAATTTTTGGTGGTCTTGATTGATTTAGATCACATCTAAAGTATATTATAATGTTATGGGAAGAGATTTGTAAAAGAAATCCTGAAACTAAGCGAATTGCTAATTTTCTAGGTTGTTAGTAGTTAGATTTTGAGGTGTTTTTGGTGTTAAAAGGTTGTTGGAGGTATAAGGTGGTTATGTAAGTGTTTTTACATGTTAATTGATGTTGTTAAGATGTTCAAATTGATAGGTTGTGGCTGGGCTTTGTTTGGGTTGAGTTTGGTGATGTTTTTTGTTGTTTTTAAGGCGTTTTATGGTTTTTAGTGATGCGAAGTTGGGAATTGATGTTGTTGGGATTATGGATGCATAATGGTGCATTTATCCTCTGTTTTTGTGTGGACAAAATAGGGGAGATTTATCCTACAACAATTGGAGAAGTTTCAGAAGCTTCAGACGTTTGATTTCGCATCGGCAAGTGGAGCCTTGTGTCATCGGTGTGTGGAAATGAGTTTTACAGCTTAATAAAGGTTTGAAAATGATTTTTGGGAGTTTACATTAAGCTTAAAATACTTGTCTAAGCTTGGAAGTAAGTATTGGACGTTCTCGCTCTCGTTTTTGGTTTAGCAAAATACATTCTCATGCTCTTGATTATGATATATGAGTATGAGAAATAGTTTGTGAAAGGATTTTGATAATTCTAAAATACATGGTTTATTGCATTGGAAATTGGTTTGATTTGATGCACATGTAAAACAGTGAGATAACATGATTTAATTGAGTATATTGGCAAGTGGCAATGGTTAAATGTTATCAGATACATTTGGCATGTCATAAGGTTTAAAGTACACTATAATAAGTTGCCTCATGTGTGTTAAGGGGTTGTGAGTGTACTATATCTCCACCATGAGAACCGCAGCGGTCGAGAGGTTAATTGTGTCGTATTCTCCCGCTGGTGGATTTATACATTATAACCGTTGAAGGGTAAGTGTACAGTTTGCCTCATGTGTGTCAAGGGGTTGTGCGTGTACCATATCTCCACCATGAAAACCGTAGCGGTCGAGGGGTTAATTGTGTCATATTCTCCCGCTGGTGGATATATACATCATAACCATTGAGGGGTAACAATATAGTTTGCTTCGGTTCGAGGATGTATGCGAAGTGACCGAAGGAACCACTTGTAAATCCGTGTATTCTATGTGTTTTGCAAAAAGAAAGGTTTGGTTTTGGGTCACTTTAATGCCAATATATGAAATGATGTATGATGGTAAAAGGTTTATGTTTGTATAATGTGATTTATACATTTTGTGCTCTTTAAGCTTGTTTTTGGAAAATAAGCATGTTTCAGCTTAATTGAGGTTTGCATATGGGTTATACTAGAAATCCATGATATATGTTTAGCATATGGTTTAATATGCATAGTTTGGAAATATAAAAGAAGCATGAGACATTTTGGCATGACATTCAATGCATGTTTAGAAGCAAATGGTTTTAAATGCATTTATGAGTGTTTTGAGTAATCCCTCACTAGACATTTCAAGCTAGCTTTGGCAGCAATTAATAACTTTCAACCTCGATTTTATTACAGAGTAGATTCTATATAGTTTTGCATATGCCGATGGCAATACACTAAGTTAATTTCGATTAATCCCTATATGTTTATAGTGATGTTTTTCAGTAGATACTTGTAAAAGTTTTAATATTTACTCCTAAGGGATAGATTCATTCCCGAAGTAAGCTCATCTACTTGAACATCTTCTGTCAAAGTTTCTATCTTTAGTATCTGGCAACTAATCGTTATCTCCTAAGTGTGTTAAGGTATTAAGGGATAATGAGCATGCAATGCCAACAATCGTTTGGCAAAGAATTTAAGAAAATTAAGCACTAGAAGAATAGACAAAAATGTCAAGGCATTCAATTAAAAACTAAAAAAACGGCTAAGTGTTCATCGCAAAAACATCCCAACCAACTTAAGAAAATCATTTCATGGCTGGGGAAACCATCAACAAAATATCATTTGAAAACATCACCATCATAAAAATCAGAATGAAGCTAAGTGAAATTAACAAAGAAGGAGATTCGTCAATGCAACCCTTCAATGGATCCAAAGCTCCCGATCACAACCTGGTAAACCTCAGTTCGCCTTCTACCTTTTTTTCTTCACCACAGCACAACCTCCTTGGCTAAAAGATAGGCTTGCTTTATATAAGCGCTCGTAGCGACCCTAGATTGGGTATGAATCTTGAAAGTTTGTTATGCACCAGGAAGGCACGTTATCCTCTTACCCTCTTTTTGAATTTTTAGGCTCACTGGGTCTTTGACCAATGGCAAACTGACCAGACATCAGCTTCCTTCTTTTGCCAACCGAGCTTGTTAATTCTTGTCCTACTTTTTCCAACGGAACTCGACATTTCTCTTCTGGTCCTCTGGCTTACTACGTATGTTCTGCTCCTGTCCCACCACCAAAGCAAGAAAATACCCATTCACTCTAGCAAAAGAAACATTCCTTAACTCCTAGAAGTAAATACATGAATCTACTAGCTAAATGCACAAATATGTACTCAAAGTCAAGCAATATCATGGCAATATATACATGAAAAGTAGTACTTTTGAGGACTTAACACTCCTCCAAACCTAGCTCATTGCATGTCCTCAAGTAATGCAATTACAAACTAAGAAAACAGAAAATAAAACAAAGTACTTTGGCAAAATTGTCCTGGTTATCAACACATGCTAGCAACTAGAATCTGGCCCTAGTTCTGTCTTCAGATATCCCATAGCAGTAATGCCAACAGATGAACAAATTCAAGTGCATCAATATAACTCTAGCCTAGGGTCATGAAGTGTGCATGAAATGCAGACAATTTGAATCAAGTATCATTTAACTCCCTTAGTCAAATTTACTACCCAAACTTAGAATTATTTCTATTTATTATTATTTTTTATTCACCAAGGGTTTCTGCTGACAATATTTTCAGGCTTACGTTGTAATACTGTTTGGCATGAGAAGTAAGAGGAAGCAAACCATGAACCCCCACATTAATCCAAACATTACTAGGCTTACTCATCATACTCATACCCTAAAGTTTTTGGCTTGAGAACTAAGACGGAGCAAACCACGAAGCCCTAAGCTACCTTTGGCAAAACATTGTTGCCTTATTCTTTATATTTACCCTGTCATTTTTTAATTCTGAGATCGGTTTCAAAAATCCTAAGTTTGTCTTGGGAACTCGATGCATACTACATGTTTAAGTGAGACTAAAGTTCCATAAACTAGAGATCAATTGCCAAGCAACCTAGAATTACTAATTTGTTGGCTCATGCTAACTAAAGATTCTAATTTCATCATCGGGCAAGATACACTAGTACAAACTCTAAATGTGCTAGCAAATGTGTTGGCAAAATTATCAGATCAGTCAAGCTGTGGCAAAATAAAAAAATAATTGTTTGGTATGCATATATTAATCTAATCTATATGGCAACAAAATACAAACAGAAACATAAAAATGAATGCATACCATTGCAATAAATGTGAGACAATACACAACCCCAAACTAAAGGTGTGCATTGTCCTCAATGCATGTGAACGCATATATACAAATGAAATGCATGATAAAAATGAAAAGGCATAAATCTAAAAAATGCCCCTAGCGTTTGACTGAATTGTCACTTTGGCCCCTATTCTTTTTTGAAGCAATTTAGCCCTCAACATTTCATTTTTGGTCAAAATGGCCCCTCTGCGGAAGAAAATTGTTAGTCAACTGACGATAAACTACTTGTAATGACTTGGCGAATGACACGTCAGAAGAAAAAAATTTACATTATATTTTGTACAATTTTATAAAATTATTTTTGATTGATGTGGCATTCTATAAAGTCAGCATATTTGCCTATATGACACTACTAGCGCGACGTGCACTACCATGTAGGTTTGTCATTTCATTTCAAGACATTTATCGTTGGTTGACTAACAATATTCATCCGTATAGGGGGCATTTTGACCAAAAATGAAACGTTGAGGGCTAAGTTGGTTAAAAAAAGAATAGGGGAAAATGACAATCCAATCAAACATCATGGACATTTTTTGGCATTATGCCAAATGAAAAATATGCAAATAAAGGAGTTAAGGGGAAGAAGACTCCCCTTTGGAATGTTCAATGCAGGTGACATGGGTCTTTCTCTTGATAAAGCGCCCTCGATTTTGTGCAATGGACTTCTTCCTCTTCAGCTGCGGCTTGGAAGCAGAGGTGGAAGCCTTCACATCATGGAAGAAGTAGGATAACCAGGTAGCACGTTAGTCTTTGCAGGGACTTTCTTTTTAGACTTCTGTGAAGTCTCTGTCTTGGCATATTCAACTTGGACAGGTGAAACAAGGACTTCACAAGGACAGTGGCATTGGATTGCTGGGTCGGAGTATAGACAGACCGTGAGCTTGGCGACATTCCCTCTTGCTTAAAAAGTTCAGGTGGGAACTCAGGGAACGATGGAAAAGGATTAATGGCGATGCCCTCAAGAGTTGTCTTTAGGGCTCGGTCCCAGGCTCTATTATATTCCCAGAGGGCCAAATTTTGTTCCTCTACCTTCTCCAAATTCTGCAGTATGAGCTCCTGGCATTGGTAGATTTTAGAAAGCAATTCCATTGTGTTAGCTGGCATAGGTTTGGTCGGTTCAAACTTGGGAACCTTGGCAGCAGACGCTGGATTAACAACCTTTCCCTTGCCCCTCTCTTTGGCCTCTATGGCAATCAATTGTTGCCACAAGGCAAGAGTGATAGTTCATTTGATTTTCTGGACATTGTCCAAATTGAGCTGTGGTACCTTATGTTGCTTACAAATTGTAGAAATTAGTGAACGAAAAACCGAACTACCACTACCCTTACCGGCACATTTGTAGGTCTCGTCCATGATTAGACGACCCATATTGATTTTCCTTCCCATCATTATTGAGTGCAACAAATCCATCCTCTCTTCTAAAACAGTCTCATTATGTGTTGTCGACATGAGATTAGCTCTCAAGAAGTGGTTCCATCCCCTCAACTGTGGTTCAAATGCCAGTCGTTTCACAGTTCTGTAACCTTTGGATGAAGCATTCCATTTTATGCCAGGCTCACACAAGTCCTTTAGCAGTAACTGTCTCTTTGCAGTATCCATGAATTCCACAAATGTTGAATGCTCTTCTCCTGCACCATCTAAACTAAACATAACATTAACATATCCTTCATCAAATCTAACACACGTACCTCGCACAAAAAAAAAGGTGAGTCCTTGGTTGTGAGGTGGGTTTAGAATTCGCAAATAATGGTGGAGTGGACCTCTCATGGTTGCTGGCAAAATATCTCCCAATGATGCTTCTTGACGATTTCCTACACTTCCGACGATAACCCAAGTTGGGTTTATTCTTGAACTCAAAACCTTTCTTGTAACAGAAGGTTTTGGCTGCATAATTCTCTTCATACTTTTTCCTGATCTCATCATTGAAAAAGATTTGAAAATGAGCTATGAAGCTGCCATTGTGAAAGATTGGAGAAAGAAGATGATGATTGAAAAAGAAAGCAATTTTGGTTCTTGATTTTCTTACAGTGCGAGAGAATAAAGAGAGTAAAGATTTTGCTTAAGGGGAAATGAGGGTTAAATCAGAGGAATGAGAAACGATTGAGATGGTTTAATGGTGAGGTTAGTGGAGATAATGATGGTTGTGGTAGTTATTTGTGTAAGGGGGAGTGAGATGATGATGGGTTTAGGAGTAAATGGAGGTGACGACGTGTAACACCCCTAAAATTCTAATAGTAATTAAATTTGTTGAATGGCGATTAGGGGAACCAAAAAGAGAATGAGAGAAGAAGAAAATGAGGGTTTGTAACTGTGAAACCGATAATATGATTTTGATATAACTAAAGAATTTAGGGACTAAATTGAAAATGTGAAAACGAATTTTTAAGTCCTCAAACCTCTATATGTGTTTAAAGGAAAATGCCTAAGTTAAAAACTTATATTGTCAAAATTTTTCTAAGTGTTCTCGAAGCTTTTAACTGATTTTACACAAGTCGTTAAGGCGTATTGAAATGATTCCAAGCCGTTTCAATACATGCCTCGACATTGGCAAAAATGTTTCAAAACGAGTTTCAAAACGGCTCTTAGCGTATCGAAACAAGCCTAACCGTTTCGATATGGGCTCTTTAATGCACCCAATGGCTCTTTCTATTTTGGTCTGTTTCGAAACAGGGTCAGGTCTTTTGAAACGGTTGGTTGCAGACTGCATTTATGGAGGGAAGATAACATCCCCAACGGCTCTATTGATGAATGCAACAACCAAAACAACTAGAATTCAATGAGAAGGTACAAAAGGGACCTCTAAAAGCTTCAGCAACAACTATTGATCCAAAAGCAAACATCCAAGCATTTGTGCCTAAATCCCGTTATTGTTTTGTAACCCCAATTGTATTTTTCATTCTTATCATTTCAATTGGGTTGAGTGCTTGTAATTGGGCTACATTGTGTATTAGGAGATACTTGTTTTAGCCAACAACTTCTTTGTTTCTATTGTGTGAGGATTGGGTCAAATTTTGGGTAGAAAATTTGACCGAAATTGTAACGGTTACCTCATTAGCCTAGAAAAGGGGAAGAGCAATTAGTGGAATTGTTGAAAATCCTTAGTGAAGCTAAGGTAGTGGATGTAGAGTTCGATTGGAACTTTAACCACTCTAAAATTCCTTGTCTACCATTTTTATTTGTCAATTCCACCTCCAAAAAATTTAAAAATCCAATTCACCCCCTCTTGGTTTATTTCGATCATTCGATCCACTCAACAATTGGTATCAGAGCCTACCTCTTTGAAGGATTAACAACCACAAGAGGAGTTCTTAGGGAGAGGGTGATCATCCAAAAATCAAGATATGGCACCTACCTCCGGATCTAGCATGTACGAGTCTCAATCCACTACAAAATCATCTTTCTTCAATGGTGATAACTATCCGTTTTGGAAGAATCGGATGCGCCTCTTCATCAAGTCCAATGATTACATGGTTTGGGATGTCATTGAAGATGGTCCATACATTCCATTGAAGCAAGATAATGAATGAAGGATGGTTCTAAAGAAAAAGATGGAGATGAGTGAAGAAGAGAGGAAGAAGATCCAAATAAATGACAAAGCTCTTCACATGCTCTTTTGTTCTTTCGGTCCGGACATCTACTCCAAAGTCTCCTCCATTGAGAGTGCCAAGGAAGTGTGGGATACTCTTGAGACCACCTATGAAGGAACCAATGATGTGAAGGAAACCAATATTGGAATTCTCAATCTTAGCTGTGAGAATTTCAAGATGGAGCCCGACAAAATGGTGTCCAAGATGTTTGATCGCTTCTCAACCATAGTCAACAAGCTTAAAGGAATTGGAGAGACTATTCCGGAAGACAAGCTTCTCCGAAAGCTAATCTACTCACTTCCCGAATCTTGGGATGGGAAGAGAACCGCCATCATCGAGGCCAAAAACTTGAAGACCTTAAAACTTGATGAGCTAGTGGGTTCTCTCCTTACTCATGAGATTATGAAGCAAGGAAAGGAAGAAGAAAAAAAGAAGGAAGAGAAAAGAGTGGAGAAGCTAGAGGTGGAAAAGAAGAAGAAAATAGGAGTGGCTCTCAAAGCTTCATTACTTGAGGAGAGCACCTCTAGTGAGTAGGATGAGTTAGAAGAATTGGCTATGATAGCCAAAACATTCTCACGCTTCATGAGGTCCAACCGAGGAAGGAAAATTCAAAGAAAGATGGACTTCAAAGGTAAAAAAAAAGAAGAAGTGGGGGATCAAATCATTTGCTTCGAGTGCAATAAGCCCGATCACATTCGTTCGGAGTGCCCTCAACTCAAGAAGAAGGGCTTTGAGAAGAAGAAGAAGCTCAAAGCCAAGCTTGCTACTTGGAGTGATGAGGAGTCATCCGAGGATGACGAACAAGAAGTGGCCAACCTTTGTCTCATGGCACTTGAGGAGGATTCCTACATGGTAACCTCTAACTCATCATCTTTTGATTTTACATATGATGAATTAAATGATGCATATGATGAGTTGCAAGAGGTTTATGATGAGTTAGTTGAGAAATACAAGGAGTCGGTCATTAGGAATAAGAAAATTATTTCGGAATTAAATGATAAAAATGACTCACTCTCTCAAGCTAACTTGAAATTTGAGAAAGAGATTTTAGGTTTGAAAGATGAACTTAAGTTTTTCCAAGATGAAAATGTAGACCTAAATAATCTTCTTTCTCAATGAAATAGTGAACACTAAAAGGTGTTAGGTGAGCTTAACAAGCTCAAAGAGTCTTTTAAATATGTTGGTAGTGTGAAGCATGAAAAAGGTGAATCTTTTGAAACAAACCAACCTAGGAAAAAGACTAATAACTACAAACAAAGTAGCTTCCCTAGACATAATAGAACAAAAAAGGATTAGAAGTGTATGGGTTCCTAAGGAACTTGTAAAATCTAATAATATTGTTTCTATGTCACCTTGGATTCCTAAGGGAACCAAGCTATTGGGAGCTAACACTCGTGGACCCAAAATGATTTGGGTACCAAAAACAAAAGTTTAATATCTTTGTTTGTAGGGGGAGCATTGCTACAAGGCCAAAGCACAAAGTCAAAATTCTTGGTACCTTGATAGTGGATGCTCGAGGCATATGACCGGAGACAAGAGTAGATTCATGGATTTAAAGCCAAAAAGTGGAGGAGTGGTGATATTTGGTGACAACTCCAACGGCCACATTAAAGGTATTGGCTCCATAGGTAATCACTCTACCATTCTTATTGAAAATGTCTTGTATGTCGATGGTCTTAACCATAATTTGTTGAGCATAAGCCAATTATGTGATAAAGGATTTAATGTTTTATTTGATAAAAATGGATGCAAAATTGTTGACATTAAATCTACTAACATTATGCTCATAGGTCATCGCATAGGTAACATTTACATGGTGCATCTAGATGACATACATACATCCCATGCATGTTTAGTAGCTCAAAATGAAAATGATGCATGGTTATGGCATAGGAAACTAGGACATGCTAGCATTAGTGTTTTAGAAAAATTAGTTTCCCTTGACTTAGTTAGAGGTTTACCCAAGATTAAGTTCTCAAACGATAAAATTTGTGATGCATGCTCTAAGGGTAAACAACATAAGTCATCCTTTAAATCCATTAATGATGTTTCTACAAGTAGGTGTTTACAACTTATCCATATGGATTTATTTGAGCCAATTAGGACTATGAGTTTGGGTGGTAAATCTTATGCATTTGTTATTGTTGATATTTTTCTAGATTTACTTGTGTTCTATTTTTAAGTACTAAAGATGAGGCTTTAGAAAAATTCATAATGTTTTCAAAACTAACCCAAAATGATCTTGAACTTAGAATTTCACATATTAGAAGTGATCATGGAACCGAATTTCAAAACTTAGGGTTTGAAGAGTTTTTAAATGAAAATGGTATTAGCCATAATTTTTCGGCTCCTTGAACTCCTCAACAAAATGGGGTAGTTGAGAGGAAAAATAGAACTTTACAAGAAATGGCTAGAACCACGCTTTGTGAAAACAATTTACCTAAATATTTTTGGGCGGAAGCCACAAACACCGCTTGCTACATTGTAAACCAAGTAATGATTAGACCAATTTTAAAGAAAACACCTTATGAGATTTTAAAATCTAAAAAGCCTAACTTTATCAATTTTCATCCTTTTGGTTGCAAGTGTTTTGTTTTAAATAATGGAAGAGACAACTTAGGTAAATTTGATGCAAAAAGTGATGAAGCAATTTTCATAGGATATTCTTTAACCTTTAAAGCCTATCGTGTATTTAACCAGAGAAATTTAGTAGTAGAAGAATCTATACATGTTGTATTCGATGATAACCTCTTTCCAAGGAAGGATTCTTGTGATGATGATGATGTAGGAATCATAAATGTCTTTGATGGAGGACAAACTTCAAAGGAGGATGAGATTCCAACAAAAGAAGAGGACACACAAGATCCACCTCTTGAAGGACTTGGCTCTTGAGGAAAAGGAAGTGAGCAACCCAAGGGAGTTCAACTATGTCAAAGATGGTGAAATCTTGGGTGATCCATCCAAGGGGGCAACCACTAGATCTTCTCTTAAACTTATGAACCATGTTGCATTTATCTCATTCATAGAGCCTAAGAATATAAAAGAAGCATTAAAAGATGATGTTTGGATTATGGCTATGCAAGAAGAGTTAAATCAATTTGAGAGAAGTAATGTTTGGACAATAGTTTATAGGCCTAGTAATCAATCTACTATAGGAACTAAATGGGTCTTTAGGAACAAACTAGATGAGAGTGGTAACATTGTGAGAAATAAAGCTAGACTAGTAACACAAGGTTACACTCAAGAAGATGTAATAGATTTTGATGAAACCTATGCTCCTGTATCTAGAATGGAAGCCATTAGGATGTTGCTTGCATATGCATGTTATCATGATTTCAAGCTTTTTCAAATGGATATTAAAAGCGCATTTTTAAATGGTTTTATAAATGAGGAAGTGTATGTGGAACAACTACCGGGTTTTGAAGACTCAAAATTTCCAAATCATGTTTTCAAACTTACCAAAGCTCTTTATGGTTTAAAACAAGCTCCTAGGGTTTGGTATGAAAGACTTTCAAACTTTTTAATTGAAAAAGGTAAGATGGACACTACACTTTTCATAAAAAAGGTATAAAAATGACATCTTAGTAGTACAAATTTATGTTGATGATATTATTTTTGGTTCTACTAACGAATGTCATTGCAAAGAGTTTGCTAAGCTAATCCAAGGTGAATTCGAGATGAGCATGATGGGGGAGCTTTCATTCCTTTTGGGTCTCCAAATCAAGCAAAGGAAGGATGGCACCTTCATCAATCAAGCAAAGTACATCAATGATATGCTCAAGAAGTTTGGCTTGGAGAATGCAAAGCCTCAAGCCACACCTATGAGCTCATCTACAAAGCTTGACAAAGATGAAGGAGGTAAGTGTGTTGACTCTAAGATTTATCGTTCTATGATTGGATCATTGCTTTACCTTACCGCAAGTAGACCGAATATCTTGTTTAGTGTTTCCTTGTGTGCTAGGTTTCAACCTAGTCCTAGAGAGTCTCACCTTATAGCCGTTAAGAGAATCTTTAGGTACCTTAGAGATACCCCTTGTCTAGGTCTTTGGTACCCTAGAGACTCAACATTCAACCTTCATGCTTATTCGGATGCGGATTATGGGGGATGTAAAATCGACAGGAAAAGTACTTTGGGAACGTGTCAATTCTTAGGTAGTATGCTCATATCTTGGTTCTCTAAGAAACAAAATAGTGTAGCCTTATCTACCACCGAAGCCGGGTACATATCCTTAGGGAGTTTTTGTGCTCAAGTCCTTTGGATGAAGCAACAACTCTTAGATTATGCTATTAAAGTTGAAACCATACCCCTTAAGTGTGATAACACTAGTACCATATGTTTAACAAAAAATCCCATCCAACACTCTAGAACCAAACATATAGAAATAAGGCATCATTTCATTAGAGATCATGTCCTTAAAGAAGATGTTGTTATAGAGTATGTTGACACCTTAAATCAATTAGCGGACATCTTTACAAAACCTTTAGATAAAGAGCGTTTTTGGTCCCTTAGGAGAGAGTTAGGTCTAACTAGCCTATCTTGACCTTTTAGGACCTCTTTTGTGCTTAAAATTCATTGATCTTGTGAAATGCCATGTTTATGTGTTTTTACTCCTAATTTTATCCATGCTTATAGCTAGGGGGAGTATGTTTATGTTTGCACATGTTGTTCTTGCTCATTCATGTCATTCATGCAAATTAGGACTTATAAAATCCATTTTTCTGCACTTTTAGAGCCTCATCCGCACTTCCAGGCCCAAGTGTATCGAAACGGGTCCAATTGTTTCGATACGGGTGCTTTAAAAATCCATCTGAGAGAAGGGTGTTATGAAACGCCTTCCAAGGGTTTCGAAACGTTTTAGCTACTGCCAAGGGGTGTATCGAAACGTGTTTCGATACGAGTCAACGTGGGATTCGATTAGGTCAAAGCCATATCGAAACGGTTAGCTGGAGTTGAAAAGTCAGTCAACCTTCGGTGCCCGCGTTTCGGAACGGTCGGAACCTGTTCCGAAACGGGTTAGCGGACAGCTTTATAGTGGGCTTTTAATGATAAAGTTTTACTTTAATTAAAATTCCCTCAAACCCTAAAAACCCTAAAATGAATTTTCCCTATAAAACCCTCTAAACCTTATTGTTTTTCACCAAATCTTGAGGGCTTTTACTCTTAAACACAAGTCTAAGCAAGCATCAACAATTTTGTGCAAGGATTTCCATCTATTCATCCAAAATCCCAATTTAAGGTATATTTTCATCTTTTTCTTTTTCCTTAAATTTGTATTCGAATCCTAGGTTAGAAAATTTTAATTTTGTATAGTTTATGTGTTTTGATACTTGGGTTTTTCAAATCTTGTGAAAATTTTTCAAAATCTTAAAATTTTTTATTCGAATATATGATTTTTCATTCGTATTTTTTTCTGTATTTTTTCTTTATTTTTTAATTGTTTTCTCTTAAATTTTTTTGTTCGTACTTAAAATTTGTTTTAAACCTAAGTGGGATTTACCATTGGATTGAATTAAGGCCTTTCATGCATACACTTCAATTTTAGTTACAAATTGCTTGCTTCATGTTTTTAGGATTTTTTCAATGGATCCCGCTAACAAGAAACGTAAGGCACCTCAATCGGGTGAATGTTCAAATCAAGCCGCTATCCGTCCCAACCTTACTCAACTTTTTCTCAAGAGTCTCAAAACTCCAGCAATGAGGGAGCGTTTCCAATATGTCAAGACGTTTTCCGTTCGTCGTGAGCGAGTTGTTGACATGTCGTTTCTTGACTCCGAGCGCTTTCTCTTCCGTTATCTCCACCATTTACAAGAATGGAGCTTCTTTGGCTTCTTGGATATCACAGATATTTGCTACAAGCACATGGTTCTTATATTCTACTCAAATGCCCAACTCTTCAACAATGAAGACAACTCCGAAGTTGTTCGCATTGAGTCTCTTATCTTGGGAAAGAAGATTGTCATTGACATACATTTCTTAGAGACTACCTTTGGTCTTAAGAACGAAGGAATTGATAATGAGACTCATTTTGGTTCTCACACCGGTTCAGTGCTTGCCTTGGATGCTCACGATAGGTTCCTCCACTTGATGGTCTCGTGGTTTATTCGCCCCTCCGGAGGTAAATTTTCTCACGTTCGTCAAGTAGATTATTTTTGGCTTGAATGTTTTCGTCATGGAGAGCGCCCTAATCTTTTTAAGATCATGTTTGCCGAGATGGTGAATATTATTAAGCTCCGTGAAACCGATGCGCTCAAGTCTTTCACTTATGAGACTGTTTTAAGTTATATCTTTGGAGAGCTTAATCTTGATTGCACCTATGACTCATCGGAACCCCGCAAGCAAAAACTTGGTGAATCTTCTCTTTGCAAGTCTGAATTTCGTAACATCAACAATGGCCAATGGGAACGTGTTGATAGGGAAGCACCTCCACCTCAAGTTGAACCTCAACCACAAGCTTCGGTTGCTAACAATGAAGCTCTCGTGACTTTTCTCACCAAGCGGTTCAACACCATGGACACTAACATGGCTAGGGGTTTTGGTGCTATCAATACTTGCTTCCAATCAGTGGAGGATCGTCTCCTTGCAAATGAGAATCGACTCACATCCCTTGAGAACCAACGTCAATCTATGGACATGTTCTTCTCCACCTTTTATGGCCAATGGATGGATTTTTGTCGCTCCCAAGCTAAGGACGATGATGATTCCATGGATGATGATGGTGACGACGACGAGACTTGGGATTCTCATGTCATCACATATTAGCTATTCATATTAGGACTAAGATTGCATCTTTATTTCCTTTATATTTCATGAACCTATGCTTTGCTTATTTTGTTTGGGATTAAGCTTTGAACTTATTGTTTAAGATTTATGTTTTGGATATTTGAATTCTATGAATTAATATTATGTTGCTTATTGCTTATTGCTTATTGCTTTTAACCTTCTCTCTTCTCTTTGAGCCTTGTTTATTATTTTTTATCTAACAAAAAGGGGGAGAAGAAATCTAAGAGCCAAAATTCGTTTTAAGTGTTTTAAGTGTTTTTTAGTTTTAAAACCTGGATATAAATATTTTTAAAACTTTAAAACCCATTTTAAATTGAGGGGGAGTTAGAATGTATTCAAAATTTTCAAAACTCTTATAAATTCTAACTTTGGCTTTGTTATATCATAAGGGGGAGATTGTGAAACCGATAATATGATTTTGATATAACTAAAGAATTTAAGGACTAAATTGAAAATGTGAAAACGAATTTTTAAGTCCTCAAACCTCTCTATGTGTTTAAAGGAAAATGCCTAAGTTCAAAACTTATATTGTCAAAATTTTTCTAAGTGTTCTTGAAGCCAAAATAGTGTTTTTCGAGTCACCGTTTCGGAACGGCCTAAGGCGTTTTGAAACTGTGAACTCATGTTTCGAAACGAGTATCGAAACGATTTCAACAATGTGAACCCTTGTTTCGAAATGGGTTTCGAAACGGCTTAAGAACATCGAGACACGGTATCGAAATGACATCCAACGTTTCGAAATGGTATTCAAGTCAAATTTAAAAAAATATGACCGTTGAAAGCTTTTAACTGATTTTACACAAGTCGTTAAGGCGTATAGAAACGATTTCAAGCCGTTTCAATACAGGCCTCGACAGTGGCAAAAATGTTTCGAAACAAGTTTCGAAACGGCTCTTAGCGTATCGAAACAAGCCTAACCGTTTCGATACGGGCTCTTTAATGCACCCCAATGGCTCTTTCTATTTTGGTCTGTTTCGAAACAGGGTCGGGCGTTTCGAAACGGTTGGTTGCATACTACATTTATGGAGGGAAGATAACATCCCCAACGGCTCTATTGATGAATGCAACAACCACAACGGCTAGAATTCAATGAGAATGTATAAAAGGGACCTCTAAAAGCTTCAGCAACAACTATTGATCCAAAAGCAAACATCCAAACATCAAATCTAAGCATTTGTGCCTAAATCCCATTATTGTCTTGTAACTCCAATTGTATTTTTCATTCTTATCATTTCAATTAGGTTGAGTGCTTGTAATTGGGCTACATTGTGTATTGAGAGATACTTGTTTTAGCCAACAACTTGTTTGTTTCTATTGTGTGAGGATTGGGTCAAATTTTGGGTAGAAAATTTGACCGAAATTGTAACGGTTACCTCCTTAGCCTAGAAAAGGGGAAGAGAAATTAGTGGAATTGTTGAAAATCCTTAGTGAAGCTAAGGTAGTGGATGTAGAGTTCGATTGGAACTTGAACCGCTCTAAAATTCCTTGTTTACCATTTTTATTTGTCAATTCCACCTCCAAAAACTTTAAAAATCCAATTCACCCCCCTCTTGGTTTATTTCGATCATTCAATCCACTCAACAGTAACCTTGGGGTTTCGAACCCTTATGTGTTAACCGTTTGAGCCAAGACCATTCTTGATCAAAGTCTGCTTTGGGTTAATTTTGAGTTATACCATTTGCGTGTATCCAGAAATAATTAAAACAACACAACTTAATCACTCATTGGTCACATGTCTAATCTCCATCACCCCCGTATCATAGCCACAACCGCCACCGTGGTTGCATTCTGCGTCGAGCCGCGACCATAACCCCTTAATCACTCGCGCAACTGCCATCCCAATCGTCGGGAATAGAAGATTAAAGTTTCGACGAACCTAGGGTTTGAGGCGTTCTGTTTTCTGAAAATTTCATCCATTGTCGTCGTCCGTTAGAGACACTGCCACCAGATTCGATTTCTTTGAGTTGCGACGAGCGAAACCGCTCTAACCGATCGCCATTCTAACACTAGGAGAGTCTTTATCGGAATTATGCAATATTACGGCCTTCCATTTACGTTTCATGTAAAATCGGTGAGATTCTGGCTTATTTCCAAATCGGTTCTGGTTATTGCTTATTGTGGGATGAAAAATCCGACAAAAAAATGCATTTTTAGGCCGTGTAAGGCTACACTTGGGCCTCACACACCACCTCTGGAGAATTCCAGCCACCATGATCGGTTTGCCATTTAACCGGTCTGGCCAGACCCGGTCTAACCAACAAACTGATCCAGCCTGAGCCCATTAACCGATCTGGCCTGAACCAAAAGTCGAACTGTCTAACCCGACTTTTCTAACCCAACTCAACCCGTGTTTGATCCGAGATACACCCGTTGACTAAGTCAACCCAGTGATTCAACTCGCCTGAGTCAACTCAGTGAGTCAACCCGCCTGAGTCAACTTAGTGAGTCAACTTGCTCGAGTCAACCTAGTTAACTAGTTGACTGCTGACGTCAGCATTAACCAATGACGTCAACATTGGCCAGTGACATCGGCGTTGACCAGTGACATTAGCGTTGACTGATGACGTCAATGTTGACCAGTGACGTCAGCGTTGACTTTCAACAAAACGTTATTTTTTCGAAAATGCCTATTTCATATTTTTCAACGTCTTGAGTCTGATTTTGAAGGCCATTTCGTGAAATTTTAACCCAAAAGCCTCCAAATATAATATTGGACCCGAACATGCTTATGTGTTTCATCATTTAGTTTAAAGCCAATGTGATTAAGGACTAATTATGAATTTTCTTAAATTGAAGGTATTCACATATCTTCGTATCCGAGATGTTGAGGACGTCGAATTTGGGTTCGAGAGTGATCGAATCGAGTATCATGGTTGACAAGTATAGCAAGGATTAAAGGTAATGCATTACTACCTCTTGTATGCTTTATGAAAATGTTGGTATTCGATTAATGCATGCACAATTATGCGTATGATAATTCATATAAGATTGACATGTTCAGTTGAAAAGGTTAATAAATTGGAAAGATCTGAATTTTTATAATTAACTAATAAGGCAGATATCTCCAAACCCGATAATAGTGTTAAAAGATTCAAACTTTGAAATATTGGATATAAAATTACGAGAATGCCCTTAAGGTATAAGAATGACTTAAATACCACTAACAAAGGAAATGACCTTGAATTTTTACACTCGATCTGGTAAAATTATTACTTTATCTGAAATCCATGATCTATTGGGAAAGACTTCGGTATTAAGATGCAAATATGTACGATAAGAAAACACTCTGATTACCCGAATTCTAGACAAACACCTGAAGATAAATTTACTGAAAGTTCTACGTATTCATCAATAGATCTAAATGACAATATAGTTCCTGATATTTGATATCAGTATACCCGATTCATGGGTCTTGATATTCTAGTTCCATTGATTACCCATCTATTTGTATCATGAATTCCTGACATACTGCTGCTAATTATTGAGATGACTATTACCGTTCAAAATTGTTTTATTGGGTACTCGGTACTGATTTAGGACAGTAGGCTCAGCCTTGATCAAGCTGGTAAGTCCGTCCGTATTCGGTTTCTAGCTTTGGCTACTGTCTACCCATATTAGGTTCCTAGTTTCGACTAGGGTAATTTCGCCCGTATTAGGTTCCTAGTTTAGGCTAGGGTAATTCCACTCGTATTAGGTTCCTAGCTTCGACTAGGGTAATTCTGCTTGGACCTAAGGTATTCCTTTACGATGGTACCTACGCCCAATAGGCATGGGTTAATGAAATTATAGATGCATCCCAGAACTACATGTTGGAGTACAGTTGGAGGGTAGATAAGAATTTAAAATGAACCTAATTGGAACATGTTGTTACCCAGAACATCATGAAAGTTCTATGTTCTACCATATACATGCTTTATCTTATAAATGCATGTGCCTACAACATCATTTGTTATTTTTGTATTACTGAGCTTTTTCAAGCTCACATTGTTTTTACCATCGCAGGTTAGATGAAATCTATCATGGTATAGTGACTGACACCAATGGTTTGAGTTCTTTCGGCGTTGCTTTCGGAGTACGGTACTGGTACAGTTAGTGGTCACATATGTCGTGCATTGTTTAACATTGGTGTCTGTAATGCATTTTCTGAACTATTGTTATATGTTTAAATGATCTTCTGAAATGGTATTTTAAACATAAGCTTGTTTTACAATTTTAAATGTATTAGAAAGAAAAAAATTGTTTAGGTTTTATTGTGGGTTGCTCTTGTGACCCTAATGTGACCTTCTAGAATTCGATGCAACGTATAAGCGTGTTTAGGGGGATACATTTAGTGGTAACAGAGCTTAGAGTTGCGTCTTTCTGGGTAGATCGATCAATCGTGTGTCATATGGTGTATGGTCTGTGCATGCCCCTAGATCATAACCGTACTCCACAGAGTCAGGACTCTGATGTCGAATCATTTCCTATAATAAGTGTATATAACCATTATGTCTATAATAGCTCGATCTGTATTGGCAAGAAATGTCGGTAACATTTGTACATGATTTAGATTAACGTGATGAATTTGAAACTGGATAAAGAACCTACGATGGTTAATGCATGTGAAATTGAAGATGTGATTCAGATTGAGAATAAATGTTTGATTATGTGAGGTAATCAATATAAGATTAAATATGAGGCTACTCAGCAATAATGATTATGGTTGAGAATATTTTGATGGGAAATTTAATAGAAGTATTATGAATTTGAAAGAAAGGTGTCCGTGAATGTGGCGAAAGTGTAAATTCTGCAGTGGCTCTGTTATACACGAAGGAAATAGTTGTTTGAATGTTGTGCATAAGGTAAGTGATATTCGTTCAAAACCTTGGTTATGTTTGATCGGCTTGAGAAAGACTTTTTCTTTGAAAATGTGGCATGGCGTATCGTTACGTATCATCTCTAACTAAAATTCGATGTTACACCATGATTTTATAAGGTCCTATTGGAGGCTTTGAGTACTCGTCTATGTTTCAAGTATAGTTTTTTATCTGTAAATTGATGGTCAGCCTAGTGGAGTAATTCAGATTCTAAAGGAGATACTTCAAGGTCGTATGATTGACTTATGTGGTGGTTGGGAAGGTTTCTTATCCCTGTCTAAGACCGGTTATAATGAAAGTTACGATACGAGTTTGCTTGGCATCGTATGAAGTTCGATATGGATTCAAATATTGTATTCTGATAGTTGGTCCAAGATGTATGATGGGATGACTTTGGGTCCAAAGACAGTCTGAGTGACTGAGGACACTACCAAACTGATCCGTAACCGCCTGAGAGTCTCGATAAACAAGGATATTCTGATGGATATGTTTCAGAACATGAATGGATGTAAGAGCAGTTTCTGCATTTCTCTGACTCTAGTAAATTTTGAGGATAAAATTTCTTTTGAGGGGGAGAGTTGTAATATCCCTAAAATTCTATTCGTAATTAAATTTGATGAAAGGTGATTAGGGGAACAAAAAAAGAATGAGAGAATAAGAAAATGGGGATTTGCAACCTTAGGGTTTCGAACCCATAAACCATGTCTTGTACCCTTATGCCTTAACCGTTTGAGCCAAGACCATTCTTGATCTAAGTTTGCCTTGGGTTAATTTTGTTCTATACCATTTGGGTGTATCCAGAAATAATTAAAACAACTCAACTTCCCCCATTTACCCCTGGGAACCCATTTTCATCGAATATGAGACCATAGGGTTCTAGAGAATCCCTCAACCCTCAACTCTTGGCCTTCCCCATCGGCCACTCATCTGATCTCCCTCACCGTCGTATCATGGCCGCCACCGCCACCATGGTTGCATTCTTCGTCGAGCCACGACCATAACCCCTTAACCAGTCACGCAACTACCATCCCGATCGTCGGGAATCGAAGAGTAAAGGTTTGACGAACCTAGGGTTTGAAGCATTCTGTTTTCTACAAATTTCAGTCACCGTCGTTGTCGGTTAGAGACACGACCACCAGATCCGATTTCCTTGAGTTGCGACGAGCGAAACTGCTCTAACCAATCACCATTCTAACACTGGGAGAGGCTTCATCGGAGTTACGCAATATTACGGACGTCCCTTTGCGTTTCAAGTAAAATCGGTGAGATTTTGGCCTATTTCCGAATTGGTTCTAGTTATTGCTTATTGTGGGATAAAAAATCTGACCGAAAAATGCATTTTTGTGCATTTTTAGGCTGTGTAAGGCAGCGTGTGGGCCTCACGCACCACGTCAGGCGAATTCCGGCCACTATAAGCGGTTTGCCATCAAACTGTTCTGGCCAGACCTGGTCTAACCAACAAAGTGATTTAGCCAGAGCCCAGACCCGAACCGTCTAACTCGACTCGTCTGACCCAGCCCGACCCGAACATGACCCGTTGATCGAGTCAACTTGCCTGAGTTAACTAAGTGAGTCAACCCTTCCGAGTCAACTCGGTTGAGTCAACCTAGTTGACTACTAACGTCAACGATGAACAATGATGTCAGTGTTGACTAATGACTTCAACGTTGACTTTGACCAAAAAAGTTAACTTTTTTCGAAAACCCCTACTTTACGTTTTAGACGTCTTGAGTCCGATTTTGAAGTCCGTTTCATGAAATTTTAACTCGAAGGCCTCCAAATCTGATATTGGACCCGGACATGCTTATGTGTTTCATCATTCAGTTTAAAGGCAATGTGATTTTAAGACTAAATATGAATTTTGTTAAATTGATGGTATTCACATATCTTCGTATCCAAGATGTTATGGACGTCGAATTCAAGTTCGAGAGTGATCAAATGGAGTATCATGGTTAACCGATATAGCAAGGATTAAAGCTAATACATTACTACCTCTTGTATGCTTTATGAACTTGTTGGTATTCGGTTAATGCTTGCATACTAATGGTGAAGTATACTGTTAACTATACTTAAGTCAAATCAGATACGAAATATAAGTATGATAATTCTGATAAGATTGACATATTCGTTTGAGAAGGTTAATAAATTGGAAAGATCTGAGTTCTATAATTAATTAATAAGGCAGTTATTCTCCAAACCTGATAATAGTGTTAAAGGATTCAAAGTCAGAAATATTTGATATGGAATTACGAAAATCCCCTTGAGGTATAAGAATGACTTGGATACCACTAGCAAAGGAAATGACGTGGAATTTTTACACTCTATCTGGTAAAATGATTACTTTATCTGAAATCCATGATCTATTGGGAAAGACTTTGGTATTAAGATGCAAATATGTATGATAACTAAACACTTGGATTACCCAAACTCTAGACAAAACACCTAAAGATAAATTTACTGAAAGTTCTACATATTCTTGAACAGATCTAAAAGACAGTAGAGAATGAATTGATTGAAATGATCGAAATAACCTCAAACACTAAATTTGCCAAATTAACTGAAATGATGGATAAACCTTCGAGAAATGAAATGAATGAATTGTTTGTAAATAACGAAAGTATCTGAATGACTGAAACACCCATGGCTATCGAAGTGTTCGAAATACCCTCAAATACTAAAATGACTGAAAACACCTCTAAGACATGGAATAGGAAATATTAATAAAGTTAAACGAGCGCGATGGCTCTAAAAGTTGTATTACATGACACGTGGTTGTTGGTCACTTCTAATGCTAAGGTAATATTGAAAGAATATTGCATGAAGGTATGTTCGATTTATTTGGAGAAAATACATTGTTGATTATAAGAATAACTTGTTGTTCTAAAAGGTACATTCGGGTTAAGGACTGATTTCGTGTGATATGTACATGTCCGAATACTTGTTAAGTACCACGAAAATGTGAAATGTTCAATTTTAGTGGACTTGGAGGATGATAAGCAGTTAGAAGTCTTGGATGCAAATGCCTGTAATGCCCCTATGTGATATAAAGCCTGACTCATGTACGATAGTCACTCATGGTATTGCTATAGTACATGGAAAATACCGTATGGATACATGTTCAATTTCTTGTAACATGTCCAGTGATTAATTGGTGAAGACGATCTACTTTGTCATACCTTGTATTCAGTTCTGAGAATCGAATACTTAAGGTGTACCTATCCAGCTGAATAGTAAACACTATAATGATGGGTTTTGATAAGTACAAATGGTCTTCAAAACCTGATGAGTAACTAGAATTTCATAGTTCATCAGATCACCATATATACCTTGTTGGTTTAAATTACCAAATTGCCCATAAATATCAAAATGACCAGAATACCCTTATGAGAAAAATAGATTGGAACACTCTTGATAGGTTTAAATCCTTAAATGAGTTTGACATATATGAAATATTTATTGATCTTGATCTTTGAAGAATTTTGAAATATATCCCAATACACTTGAGTTCCTGCATAATGAAGATGTATCATATTTTCATATTGCATTTGAAGTATAACTCTTGAAAACTTGGAAGAAGTCGATATTTACAAGATTACTTTGAATAAGGTTCTTGAATTCTGAAATCAGACTAGAAGGGACTAAAGTTTAGAGTTTTCCTTCTACTTTTAATAAGGACATCAAAGTGATAGGTTAGAATCATCTAGTGTGTTCCAAGTATACTTGAAAAATCTTCCTAACTAGAATCTAATTCTATTTGTTCTAACTTCTAGTGATCAAGTTATCTGAAGAAAAATATAACTTATAGTTCATGATATCTGACATCAGTATACTCGATTCATGGGTCTTGATATTTCAGTTCCACTGATTACCCATCTACTTGTATCTTGAATTCCTGACAAACTACTACTAATTAATGAGATGATTGTTACCATTCAAAATTGTTTTACTGGGTATTGGGTATTAATTTCAGACTGTAGGCTCAGCTCTTATCAAGCTGGTAAGTCCACCCGTATTTGGTTCCTCCCTTCGGCTAGGGTCCACATGTATTAGGTTCCTAGTTTCGGCTATGGTAATTTCGCCTATATTAGGTTTCTAGCTTCGGCTAGGGTAATTCCGCCTAGACCTAAGGTATTCTCTAAAGATGGTACCAACACCCAATGAGCATGGGTTAATGCCTTTATAGATACAGCCCAGAACTACATATTAGAGTACAGTTGGAGGGTAGATAATAATTTAAAATGAACCGTAATTGGAACTTGTTGTTACCTAGAACACCATGACAGTTTTATGTTCTACCATATACCTGCTTTACCTTATACATGCATGTGCTTACAACATCATTTGGTAGTTCTGTGTTATTGAGCTTTTTCAAGCTCACGTTGTTTTTACCATCGAAAGTTAGATGAAATCTATCATGGTATAGTGATCGACATCAATGGTTTGAGTTCTTTCGGCTTTGCGTTCGGAGTACGGTACTGGTACAGTTAGATGGCATGTATGGTGTGCATTGTTTTACTTTGGTGTTTGTAATACATTTTCTGAACTACTGATATATATGTTGAAATGATCTTCTAAAATGGTATTTTAAACTTAAGATTGTTTTGCAGTTTTTAATGTATTAGAAAGAAAAAAAATTGTTCGGGTTTTACTATGGGTCGTTGTTGTGACCCTAATGTGACCTTTTAGAATCCAATACAACACATAGGTGGATTTAAGGGGTTACACGGCGCAGGAAAAATAAGAGTAAAAATAAGAGGGTAAATTTTCAAGGTTTGAAAATTTAACCTAGGTAGCTAGGGTTTCCCACTTCAACCAACAAATTACTCCCTCTTAAGCCTGATTTACATAAGGTCTACGTGCTGTCCGACCTTGCGACGATGGGTGTCCAAATATCGGCCTATCTTAGGAAAATATCCTGGCGAAATGTCTTGTACTAACACTCAAAAAAACCTTTCAAAATAAAAAAAGAATATAAAAATAAAAATAAACTGAAATACTAAAAAGAAAAACATCTAACCTAACTATTTACAATGATCAAATGATGATGGCATAATTACAAAATTTCTGCAAGGAGAATAACCTCCTTGGCATTCCTCTAACTTCCTAACAATAATGCTTCAATCTTTGGCCATTCACTTTGAACGGTGTCCATGTTTTCAAGTCTTTAATATCTACTACTCCATTAGCGTAAGGCTTGACAACTTCAAATGGTTATGACCATCTGGATTTGAGTTTTCCTGGAAATAACTTAAGCCTTGAATTGAACAACAACACTTTTTTCCCTTCTTCAAACAGTTTTGGCAAAATTTTGTTATCATGCCACTTTTTTGTTTTTTCTTTATAAAGCTTGGCATTTTCATAGGCTTGTGCTCTAAACTCCTCCAATTCATTCAAATCTAACAAACATTTCTTAACTATAGCCCTCCATTTCATGGTCAACTGCTTGGTTTCCCAATAAGCTCGATGCTCTAACTCCACCGACAAATGGCGTGACTTCCCAAATACAAGCTTGTATGGGTAAGTTCTTATTGGAGTTTTGAAGGTTTTTCTGTATGCTCACAAGGAATCATCTAGCCTCAAGTACTAGTCCTTCCTCGTTGGGTTCACTGTCTTCTCCAAAATGTTCTTGATCTCTTTGTTTGAAATTTCTGCCTGGCCATTTGTTTGAGGGTGGTAGGCAGTGGCAATTATTTGTTGGATTTCGTACATGCACAAAGCTTTAGTGATTAGATGGCATTTAAAATGAGTATCTTCATCATGTATGATGGCTCTAGGGGCACCAAATCTGGTAAAGATGTGCTTGTGTAGAAACTTGGCAACTGTCTTGGCATCATTTGTTGGAGCACAACAACTTCAACCCACTTTGAGACGTAATCGACTGCCACAAGGATGTATAAATTGCCAAACGGTGGAGGAAAGAACCCGTAATGTCCATCCCTCACACATCAAACAACTTTACTGGCATAATATTCTGAAGTGAAAATTGATGTCTACTAGAAATATTTCCAGTACGCTAGCATTTGTCGCATGCCTTGGCAAAATAATGGGCATCCTTGAACAGTGTGGGCCAGAAAAATCTTCACTACAACATTTTAGTCGTTGTATTCATTCCACTCAAGTGTCCTCCATATTGTGTTGCATGAGAAAGTTGGAGAATTTTTCGTTGTTCATCCTCTGGCACAAAACGACGAATGACTTGGTCGACACATTGCTTGAACAAGAACGGGTCATCCTAATAATATTTCCGGATATCCCTCAGAAATCTCTTCCTGGAATTACTTGACAAGTCTGGTGGCAATATTTTGCTAACCATGTAGTTGACTATGTTAGCATACCATGGAATAGTAGTGATCGCAAGCAAATGTTCATCAAGAAAATCATCTCTAATGGAAGTTGTGTTGCCATCCTCATGGCAGTGCTCTAGTCGAGACAAATGATCAGTTGTCTAATTATCACTTCCCTTCTTATCTTGAATATCTAGGTCAAACTATTGCAATAAGAGTACCCCTTGAATCAGTCTGGGCTTGGCATCCTTCTTTGTCAAAAGGTACTTGAGTGTAGAATGGTCTCTGTATACCTCAACTTTACTACCCACCAGGTAATACCTAAATTTATCAAAAGCAAATACAACTACAAGGAATTCCTTCTCAGTTGTTATATAGTTAAGTTGGGCCTCATTCAACGTGCGGCTGCATAGTAGATGGTATGGAATTTTTGCCTCTCCTCTGTCCTAACACAACTCCAACGGTATAGTCGCTAACATCGCACATGAGCTCGAATGGCTCATTCAAATCTGGTGTCACAACTATAGGAGCATTAATTAACTTGTTTTTTAATTCCTAAAAGCTTTCTAACAATAATCATCAAACACAAAAGTGGTATTCTGTTCCAAAAGTAAACATAAAGGTTTAGAATTTTTTGAGAAATCTCTAATAAAACGACGAATAAAACATGCATGTCCCAAGAAACTTCTAATACCGTTGACACTTGTGGGAGGTGGCAATTTTTTTATTACCTCTACCTTTGATTTGTCTACTTCCAGTCTCTTCTTGGTCACTTTGTGTCCCAAAACTATGCCCTTCTTCGCCATGAAGTGGCATTTTTTCCAATTCACGACCAGGTTGTTTTCAATGCATCTTTGTAGAACAAGTTCCAAACTCTGAAGGCATTCCTCGAAACTTTTTCCAAATACTGAGAAGTCATCCACGAAAACTTCTAAGTTATTCTCGATCATATCCGAGAAAATCGACGTCATGCAACGTTGGAATGTTGTTGGGCCATTACACAATCCAAAGAACATTCTTCTAAAAGCGAATATCACATATGGACAAGTGAACATAGTTTTCTCTTAATCTTTTTGTAACCCCCTCAACCCGGTCTAGACGGTTGACCCGAATTAAGAAAGTCACACGGGGAAAACCAAAGTCAACCCGAAAGTCAACCTTGATTAACGACCCTTTTTTTTTTACTTTTTAATCTTATCTAGATGCACATTAACCCTAATTGTGATCATACAAACAACATACTAAAAGATCACAAACATCAGAGATCAAATAGGGACCCAATTGAACAAATTACAACTTTAGGGACCAAATTGTAAATTCTGATAAACATGAGGACTTAGTCCAAATTAAAGTTACCATCTTGAAATTAATCAGGTTTCATGCTTCTCTGTGAAATTTCAGCTCAAACGGACATCTCAAACTCATACAATTGAACAAACAAGATTCAGGACTAAAACGTAAACAAAACAAAACATACAAAGATACTTTTAACTGATTTTAACGGTCTGGTATCGATACGCCACGTGTCGTATCGATACGCGGGGAAGGCAGTAACCAAACTTCAGCAACGGTATCGATACGAGTTCCCCCGTATCGATACGGTCTTCATACGGTATCGGTACCTGTTCAACCGTACCGATACGCCTGGGCAGGAATGAGCATATTTGGCTCAGGCGTATCAATACGCAAGCCCGAGTACCAATACCCCTGCCTGATTTCGATTCAAATCCAACATCAAACATGCTTCAAACTCCAAATTAACATCACCAAACCATATCACTTATTCATACAACATGCAAGAATCATAATTGCATCATCAATTCAGCATTTAAACAACTCATAAGAAAAGCCCCAATTTGATTAGCATGCTTCCTACTTATGCTAGCCATTCATGCATAAACCTTCATAAGCAAGCAATAGGAATCCAATCCGAAAACCAGCAGTTCATACAACATTTAACAAACTCAGGGAGTCTCAAACACCTCCCAAAACATACACATTGGTCCCCCATTGCCAAATCAACCAAAAGCTAAAAGAACTTATAAAACCTTCATACATTGAGCTTTACTTGAACTTGATTGCTTCCCCTTCCTTGCTGCCCTTCCAAGGTACTCTAGTGCTCTGCATTATTGAATTAAGAAAACGAGAGAGCGTAAGCAAAAGCTTAGTGAGGAGTGCTATTTTAAAACCATTCAATAATGCAATTAAAACCATTTACAAAACATGCTTAAAGTCAACCATTGTACATGCTCAAAGCACCCTTTAATTCAAGCAATTCCATGCTTCAAATACATTTAAACAAGCATCTCATGCTTCAACATAATCATTAAAACATGCATCTCATGCATCTCAATGTACTATACATGTCATATTGGCTTAAGTGATACATTTCATTTATAAAACAAGTTCAATAACTTTCCCCAAGGACTTTTAAACACCTTGGCCCCAAGGACTTTTAAACACCTTGGCCATGGACTTTTAAACACCATGAATGAGGACCACACAAGGACTTTTAACCACCTTTGTGTCCAATGCTTGAATCACCCCAAGGACTTTTAAACACCTTGGAAAGAAGCACCTAAGGACTTTTAACCACCTTAGTGTCCGCAACAAGAACCATCCAAGGACTTTTAACCACCTTGATGTTCTTAGGTAACAAGGCTCACTCAAGGACTTTTAACCACCTTAGTGACCTTCACTTTTACAAACCATCACTTGCCAATATACATCTTATACATCATATAATCCACTGTTTTAAAGCATTAAACCAAGCCATTTCAACATGCATTTTAAAGCATCAAAACCACATTTAATCAATGCATAAAAGCAAGGTACTCCTACCTAGAGTTACCTTCATCACATGGCTTTAAACATCAGCAAATATCATGCTAAAACATCAGCAATTATCATGCTAAAACATGCTTTCAAAACAGTAATCAAAACATGCAAATCATCATTTTGCATCACACCAAAACATGGCCACCACTTAGAGAGAAATCCGAAAACTTACACTTGAGCTTAGCAAAGTTGTTTAGACTTAAACTAAGCCCCCAAAACCTTGGTTTCAAAGCCGAAAACCATTTTCACAAATACACTCACCGATTTCCACTTTGCTTCAAGCCAAATCACCAAATCAAGCCTCCGGATCAACAATTCTTGGATCCACGGATGCCTCCCCTGTTTCATCACATTAAAGCAGAGGATTAATGCATCATCATGCATTAGTTGCTTCAATGAAAGCACCTAAACTCGCTGCTCTCACAAAACCTCCATTTTCGGCCACCAAACACAACCGAAAATGCATCCAAAACACTTATAAACAAAGCCCAGCCATAAACCAGCAAAACCTCACTTCCATTAACATCAAATAACATCTAAAAACAACCTACAACCATCCTTATAACTCCAGCAACACCAGATCCACAAGATCACCACAAAAACTACCTTAAAACACAAGCTAAACTTAGGAAACTCAACCTATCCGGGGTTGCATCAATCAAAACTCATTTCCACATCATTTTAGAGATCATTTAACATCAAAAACACCTCTCAAATCACAGATTTAACAGATCAAACGAAAATCATGTGAAATCATCAAAATCTTGCATAATTAGCCAAGATCCATAAATCAACTTAAGAGCCTTTAATTAAACATCAAATTAGGATTGAAAACTTAGGAATTTCAGTAAAGAACTTGAAGTTCAGAGGAGAAGGACGTTCTTACCTCCAAACTTGAGTTTCTCCTCTTTTTGGAATAGAAAACCTTGATGAAACTTGTAGCAATTGAAGAGGTTTTGAAGATATGTTGATTTGCAATCAATTGAGAGTTGAAAGGAGGAATTTAGGTGAGAAAATCAGAATTGAAACTCTGGAAATGGAGTGTTTGGGTTGAGAGAAAAAGAGAGAAAGAAAATGGGAAGTTAGTTGAGAAAATGACTAAAATATGATTTCCCTCCTTTTGTTAACTTTAAAAAAAATCAGAATTATGAGTTAAAATATCTTAGAAAAATCTGGAGAAACTCCCTTTGGGTAAATAGCTCCTTAAAGATTCAAAGTTTCAACCCTTTATAAAACAGCCACCAAACTTTCAAAAATTACATTTTGGTCACTAGCCAAAATGTCACACTTCCAAAACTCATTTTCCAAAATTGATTTCACAGTTCACTTAATTATATTAAAAGATGATTTTAGAACATTTTTCTATATTTTTAATGCAACCCGAACTAGGCTTTCCTAATTTAACCTCTTACGATTCGAATAGCACTTTGACCAACCGGTCAACGCCCAAGACTTCCAAGCCCAAAACCGGGGCGTTACAACTCTCCCCCCCTTAAGAAATTTCGTCCTCGAAATTTACCTGAAGGAAAGAGATAAGGAAACTGCTTCAGCATATCTTCCTTCCGCTCCCACGTGGCTTCCTCAACACCGCGATGCTTCCACAGCACCTTCACCAACTCAATGGTCTTGCCACGAAGAACTTTGCTATCTGAATCCAGAACCTTCACCGGTTCCTCATCATAGGTCAAATCCGGATTCAATTCCACTTCCTCCACAGGCATCACATGCGAAGGATCAGATCTATACTTCCGGAGCATAGAAACATGGAACACATCATGGATCTTCTCCAGCTCCTGAGGTAACCTCAACCGATACGCAACAGGACCCACACGCTCAACAACCTCATACGGTCCAATGTATCTAGGGCTCAGCTTACCCTTCCGACCAAACCTCATCACCTTCTTCCAAGGCGAAACCTTCAAGAACACACGATCACCCACCGCAAACTTTATCTCCTTACGCTTCAAATCCGCGTAAGATTTCTGCCGGTCAGAAGTAGCCTTCAATCACTCACAAATGAGCTTCACCTTCTCGGTGGTTCCTTTCAACAAAGCGGGCATCGAAACCAACTTTTGACCAGTTTCAGCCCAACAAAGAGGAGTCCTACACTTCCTCCCATACAGAGCCTCATAAGGTGCCATCTGTATACTCGCCTGATAACTGTTATTATAAGCGAACTCAACCAAAGGCAGATGCTTCTCCCAAGAACCTTGGAACTCTATCACGCAGCATCTCAACATATCCTCCAAAATCTGAATAACTCGCTCAGACTGGCCATCCGACTAAGGATGATAGGATGTACTGAAATGCAACCTTGTACCCAGAGCTTGATGCAAACACTGCCAAAAACGCGATGTGAACCTCGGATCCCTATCCGACACGATCGACTTAGGCACACCATGCAGCCTCACAACCTCAGCAATATACAGCTCTGCCAGCTTATCCAAAGAAAACGTAGTATGCACAGGCAAGAAATGCGCACACTTCGTCAAGCGATCCACAATCACCCAAACAGAATTCTTCTTTGACGGAGACAAAGGTAAACCAGATACAAAATCCATGGTAACCCTCTCCCACTTCCATTCAGGGATTTTCAACGGTTGCAACATACCAGAAGGAACCTGATGTTCAGCCTTAACTCGCTGACACACCAAACACTTGCTCACGAACTCTGCCACACCCTTCTTCAAACCTACCCAATAGTACTCATCACGAAGATCGCGATACATCTTTGTACTACCAGGATGCATAGCAAAAGGACTACTATGACCTTCAGCCAGAATAGCACGCCTCAACTCAGCATCAGCAGGCACTACTATCCGACTACCAAAACACAACACTCCATCCTCATTAAAGCAGAAATCCGAAGGTCTACCCTCCGCGATATCCTGAACATGAGACACCAAGGAATCATCCAACAACTGCTTATCCTTGATCAACTGAACCAACGATGGCTTCACTTGCAACTCAGCAACAAGACCACCATCCTGCGATATGCTCAAGCTAGCAAACATAGCTCTCAGCTCAACAGCTACCTTCCTACTCAAGGCATCCGCAACAACATTAGCCTTTCCAGGATGATACTCTATCGTCAGATCATAATCCTTGAGCAACTCCAACCAACGTCGCTGCCTAAGATTCAACTCCTTCTGAGACATCAGATACCTCAAACTCTTGTGGTCCGTGTACACCGTACACTTCTCACCATACAGATAATGCCTCCAGATCTTCAGAGCAAAAACCACTGCAGCCAGCTCAATATCATGCGTAGGATAATTGCGCTCATGCACCTTCAACTGCCGCGACGCATAAGCCACAACCTTACCCTCTTGCATCAGCACACACCCCAAACCAACATAGGATGCATCACTGTAGACTACAAACTCTTTCCCTGATTCAGGCTGAATCAAGATAGGAGCTTGCGTCAAAGCCATCTTCAGCTTCTCAAAAGCCTGCTGTCTCGCTTCTGTCCACTCATACTTGACATCCTTCTGCAGCAACTTCGTCAAAGGAGCAACAATCTTGGAAAAACCATCCACAAACCTTCGGTAGTATCCTGCCAAACCAAGGAAACTACGAACCTCCTGAACAGACTTAGGAACTTTCCAATTCATCACCGCTTCAATCTTCTGAGGATCAACACGAATCCCCTCAGCTGAGACCACATGCCCAAGAAACACCACCTCTCTAAGCCAAAATTCACACTTGCTCAGCTTAGCATAAAGCTGATTCTCCAACAAGGCCTGCAACACAATCCTCAAATGCTCTTCGTGCTCTTCCTCAGTACGCGAGTACACAAGGATATCATCAATGAACACCATGACGAACTTGTCCAGGTATTCATGAAAAACACGATTCATCATGTCCATGAAAGCAGCAGGAGCATTTGTCAAACCAAACGGCATCACAAGGAACTCATAATGCCCATACCTTGTCCTGAAAGCTGTCTTAGGCACATCCACATCCTTCACCTTCAACTGATAATACCCTGACCTCAAGTCAATCTTAGAGAACACAGCAGCTCCCCGAAATTGATCAAAGAGATCATCAATCCTCGGCAAAGGATACCGATTCTTGATAGTCAACTTGTTCAGCTAACGGTAATCAATGCACAACCTCATCGTGCCATCTTTCTTCTTCACAAACAAGACAGGAGCACCCCAAGGCGACACACTTGGCCGGATGAAACCACGATCAAGCAGCTCTTGCAACTGCGTCTTCAGCTCCTTCAGCTCCTTAGGTGCCATTCTATAGGGAGTAATGGACACAGGAGTGGTATTCTCATACAGCTCAATACCAAACTCCACCTCGCGATTAGGAGGTAAACCAGGCAACTCCTCAGGAAAAACATCAGGAAACTCCTTCACAACCCTAATATCTTGCACCCTCAACTCCTTAGAACAAGGATTCATCACAAAAGCCAGAAAAGCTTCACAGCCTTGCCTCAGCATCCTGCTGGCCTCCAAGGTAGAAACAACATTGGCAAGAAACTTCACATTCTCACCCACCACCACCACTTCATAATCATCCGCAAGCTTAAGCGAAACCCGCTTATTCTCACAATCCACAACAGCACGATGCTCAGCAAGCCAATCCATACCAAGGATCACATCAAAACCATAAAAGGGCAACTCCATAAGATCAACATGAAAGACATGCTCTTGAACAACCAAAGGACACCTTCTATAAAGCTTACGAGTCACAACAGTTTCACCAAAAGAACTAGTGACTCTAACACCAACATCCAAAGACTCAACAGGCAAACCAAGCAACTCAGCATGCTCACGAAGAATGTATGAGTGCGTAGATCCAGAATCAATCAAAGAAAGCAATGACAAGGATTGCAAAGTAAAGGTACCTGCAATCACATCAGCATCATTCCTTCCCTCGCGCTGAGCATACACCCTCGCTTGGCCTCCACCCTCAGGTTGAATAGCCACAACATGAGCTACTCCGCGACCACCTTCCTCTCGCCTCTGAAAATTACCACGGCCGCGCCCACGACCTCTCTGCGGTGCTGCAACAACAGGAGCACGCTCTTGACCACCAGCCATCCTCGGACAATCTCGCCTCAAGTGGTCAGCAGAACCACAGTTCCAGCACTCATAACCAGCTGCCACAACAGGAGCTTGCGCCTCCCTCCCAGCACGAGGACAGTCACGCTTCAAGTGACCACGCGAACCACAAATCCAACAAGCACTAGGGTCAGTTCTAGCATTGCCACCCCTAGCAGGTGCACCTCCACCTCTCCTAGATGAGGACTGAAACCTCTGATCGCGTCCCCTCTTGTTCCGTCCACCTCCGGAACTATACTCAGCAGCTCTCTTCCCAGAACTAGCTCCAGCACCCTTCGCAGACAAACTCAGATTCATCTCAATGTCCTTGGATCGACTAACCAACACATCAAAATCATTGTACTCCGCAGCCAACATGTAGGTCTTAACTTCCGTCACCAAGCCATAACGGAACCTTTCGCACCTCTCGCGCTCATCAGGTATCAGCTCCGGTGCATATTGACTGAGACGTACGAACTGTACTTCATACTCAGCCACACTCATGCTCCCTTGGGTCAGAGACATGAACTCACGCTTTTTCTCATCCAGATATCTAACTCCCAGATATCTCCTCTTGAACGCATTCTGAAAGAACGTCCAAGTGACATCAGCATCAGCCATCCCAGAGATTGTGGTCGTCCACCACGTATAAGCATCACCTTGCAGCAGAGACACCACACATCCCAGCTTTTGCACATCAGTGCAACTCATCTGTCCCAAGACACGCTTGGTACTCTCCAGCCATGCTTCCGACCTCTCAGCTGACATACCCCTAAACTCAGTCCCACCAAGATTGCGCAGACGCTCCAAGGGTAATCTAGCACTAGCATCTCCCTGATGCCCAGCTCCTTGAGCTCCAGCTACTGCTGTTCGAAAAGCACCCGCAATAGCTTGTACCAGCATAGTCATGTCAGGCATCGCTTGCCCCTGACCAACCTCAGGTCCTGCAGCTCTAGCACCAGCTGCCTCAGCTCCAGCTCTTTCCCTCTCCGCACCACCACCACCAGGTGGAGGAGGAGGTAACACAGCACTACCCGTATTCTCTTCATTCACATTCCCCTCCGGGGTCGTAGCTCTCGCGCTACTCCTTAACTCTCTACGTGGTGCCATACTTTTACCATGCATAACAATACAAAATAAAACAAGTCAGGACCAGCAAGGTAAGCAATTTCAAGTATTCAAGCTCAATTTCTTTCAAAAACAACATCATCTCTTTAGCTTTTGTTTGGCAATGGGTACCCTCATCATACATCATCACGACATACATCTCAAAACATCATCATCTCAAACCACTGAACATGCTTTCATACAACAAGCACACAAACCAAACCATGCTTCAATCATGCATACAAACATTCCCAATTACTCGAGAACTCAGCTCTGATACCACCAAATGTAACCCCCTCAACCCGGTCTAGACGGTTGACCCGAATTAAGAAAGTCACACGGGGAAAACCAAAGTCAACCCGAAAGTCAACCTTGATTAACAACCCTTTTTTTTTTACTTTTTAATCTTATCTAGATGCACATTAACCCTAATTGTGATCATACAAACAACATACTAAAAGATCACAAACATCTGAGATCAAACAGGGACCCAATTGAACAAATTACAACTTTAGGGACCAAATTGTAAATTCTGATAAACATGAGGACTTAGTCCAAATTAAAGTTACCATCTTGAAATTAATCAGGTTTCATGCTTCTCTGTGAAATTTCAGCTCAAACGGACATCTCAAACTCATACAATTGAACAAACAAGATTCAGGACTAAAACGTAAACAAAACAAAACATACAAAGATACTTTTAACTGATTTTAACGGTCTGGTATCGATACGCCACGTGTCGTATCGATACGCGGGGAAGGCAGTAACCAAACTTCAGCAACGATATCGATACGAGTTCCCCCGTATCGATACGGCCTTCATACGGTATCGGTACCTGTTCAACCGTACCGATACGCCTGGGCAGGAATGAGCATATTCGGCTCAGGCGTATCGATACGCAAGCCCGAGTACCAATACCCCTGCCTGATTTCGATTCAAATCCAACATCAAACATGCTTCAAACTCCAAATTAACATCACCAAACCATATCACTTATTCATACAACATGCAAGAATCATAATTGCATCATCAATTCAGCATTTAAACAACTCATAAGAAAAGCCCCAATTTGATTAGCATGCTTCCTACTTATGCTAGCCATTCATGCATAAACCTTCATAAGCAAGCAATAGGAATCCAATCCGAAAACCAGCAGTTCATACAACATTTAACAAACTCAAGGAGTCTCAAACACCTCCCAAAACATACACATTGGTCCCCCATTGCCAAATCAACCAAAAGCTAAAAGAACTTATAAAACCTTCATACATTGAGCTTTACTTGAACTTGATTGCTTCCCCTTCCTTGCTGCCCTTCCAAGGTACTCTAATGCTCTGCATTATTGAATTAAGAAAACGAGAGAGCGTAAGCAAAAGCTTAGTGAGGAGTGCTCTTTTAAAACCATTCAATAATGCAATTAAAACCATTTACAAAACATGCTTAAAGTCAACCATTGTACATGCTCAAAGCACCCTTTAATTCAAGCAATTCCATGCTTCAAATACATTTAAACAAGCATCTCATGCTTCAACATAATCATTAAAACATGCATCTCATGCATCTCAATGTACTATACATGTCATATTGGCTCAAGTGATACATTTCATTTATAAAACAAGTTCAATAACTTTCCCCAAGGACTTTTAAACACCTTGGCCCCAAGGACTTTTAAACACCTTGGCCATGGACTTTTAAACACCATGAATGAGGACCACACAAGGACTTTTAACCACCTTTGTGTCCAATGCTTGAATCACCCCAAGGACTTTTAAACACCTTGGAAAGGAGCACCTAAGGACTTTTAACCACCTTAGTGTCCGCAACAAGAACCATCCAAGGACTTTTAACCACCTTGATGTTCTTAGGTAACAAGGCTCACTCAAGGACTTTTAACCACCTTAGTGACCTTCACTTTTACAAACCATCACTTGCCAATATACATCTTATACATCATATAATCCACTGTTTTAAAGCATTAAACCAAGCCATTTCAACATGCATTTTAAAGCATCAAATCCACATTTAATCAATGCATAAAAGCAAGGTACTCCTACCTAGAGTTACCTTCATCACATGGCTTTAAACATCAGCAAATATCATGCTAAAACATCAGCAATTATCATGCTAAAACATGCTTTCAAAACAGTAATCAAAACATGCAAATCATCATTTTGCATCACACCAAAACATGGCCACCACTTAGAGAGAAATCCGAAAACTTACACTTGAGCTTAGCAAAGTTGTTTAGACTTAAACTAAGCCCCCAAAACCTTGGTTTCAAAGCCGAAAACCATTTTCACAAATGCACTCACCGATTTCCACTTTGCTTCAAGCCAAAGCACCAAATCAAGCCTCCGGATCAACAATTCTTGGATTCACGGATGCCTCCCCTGTTTCATCACATTAAAGCAGAGGATTAATGCATCATCATGCATTAGTTGCTTCAATGAAAGCACCTAAACTCGCTGCTCTCACAAAACCTCCATTTTCGGCCACCAAACACAACCGAAAATGCATCCAAAACACTTCTAAACAAAGCCCAGCCATAAACCAGCAAAACCTCACTTCCATTAACATCAAATAACATCTAAAAACAACCTACAACCATCCTTATACCTCCAGCAACACCAGATCCACAAGATCACCACAAAAACTACCTTAAAACACAAGCTAAACTTAGGAAACTCAACCTATCCGGGGTTGCATCAATCAAAACTCATTTCCACATCATTTTAGAGATCATTTAACATCAAAAACACCTCTCAAATCACAGATTTAACAGATCAAACGAAAATCATGTGAAATCATCAAAATCTTGCATAATTAGCCAAGATCCATAAATCAACTTAAAAGCCTTTAATTAAACATCAAATTAGGATTGAAAACTTAGGAATTTCAGTAAATAACTTGAAGTTCAGAGGAGAAGGACGTTCTTACCTCCAAACTTGAGTTTCTCCTCTTTTTGGAATAGAAAACCTTGATGAAACTTGTAGCAATTGAAGAGGTTTTGAAGATATGTTGATTTGCAATCAATTGAGAGTTGAAAGGAGGAATTTAGGTGAGAAAATCAGAATTGAAACTCTGGAAATGGAGTGTTTGGGTTGAGAGAAAAAGAGAGAAAGAAAATGGGAAGTTAGTTGAGAAAATGACTAAAATATGATTTCCCTCCTTTTGTTAACTTTAAAAAAAAAATCAGAATTATGAGTCAAAATATCTTAGAAAAATCTGGAGAAACTCCCTTTGGGTAAATAGCTCCTTAAAGATTCAAAGTTTCAACCCTTTATAAAACAGCCACCAAACTTTCAAAAATTACATTTTGGTCACTAGCCAAAATGTCACACTTCCAAAACTCATTTTCCAAAATTGATTTCACAGTTCACTTAATTATATTAAAAGATGATTTTAGAACATTTCTCCATATTTTTAATGCAACCCGAACTAGGCTTTCCTAATTTAACCTCTTACGATTCGAACATCACTTTGACCAACCGGTCAACGCCCAAGACTTCCAAGCCCAAAACCGGGGCGTTACACTTTTGGAGCGATAGAAATCTGATTATACCCCGAGTAGCTGTCCAGGAAGCAATAAAATGCCTTGCCTGCCAATATGTCCAACATCTGATTGATGAAGGGCAATGGAAAATGATCCTTCCGTGTGGTATTATTAAAGTTCTTGTAATCCATGCACACCATCTAGCCCGTCACGATTCTCGATGGGATCAGTTAATCTTTGTTATTCTGTACCACGGTCATTTCACCATTCTTCGGCACACACTGTACCAGGTTAATCCTCCTTTATGCTCGGGTTCAGTCTCCTCTGAGCCTCGATTGTTTTGCCATGGTAATCCTCCTAAATGATTTTGTACATGGATTTTATTGGGCTTATCCCTCGGATTTTGTTGGGTTTAGTCTCCTAAATGATTTTGTACATGGATTTTTTTTTGCCTCTTGGTCTTTCGTCAGATTAGCGACAATGATCACTGGCAAAGTGGAGTTATCTCCTAGGTAAGTGTATTTGAGGTGGCTTGGCAAAGGTTTCAGTTCCATTTCTAGTGGCTCATCTATAGATAGTTTGGGTGCCTTGATTTTTTTCCAGCCAACTCATCTATAGGTAAGTGTATTTGAGGTGGCTTGGCAAAGGTTTCAGTCTCCCGAAATAACTCATCACCTCGTTCAGCATGGTTGGTTCTTAATATTCTTCACTCATCATGTCCTCATCGTCCAGTTCTCTTGTATCATCATCGTTGTTGCAACCCCCTTAGCCCAGCCTAGATGGTTGACCCGAACTACGAAGATTACACGGGGAAAACCAAAGTCAACCCAAAAGTCAACCTTGATTAACGACCCTTTTTTTCTTTTTAAACTTGTCTAGATGCACATTAAACCTAGGCATACTCTTGAGATAAGCATACTCAAAAATCACAGCAATCAGAAAACATTTAGGGACTCGATTGCATAAAACATGAATTTAGGGACCAAATTGTAAATTTTGAAAATTATAAGGACTTAGCCAACTTTAGAGTTACCAATATGAAATTAATCATGTTTCATGCTTCTCTGCCAAATTCCAACTCCAACGGACTTCTCAAACTCATTCAATTGCATAAACAAAGTTCAGGACCAAAACGCAAGGTTTTCAAAACATTTAACCAACAATTCCAGTGCCCAACGGTCGGGTGTTCTGGAACAGGGAAGATCCGTTCCGAAACGCGGGACCGTTCCGAAACCAGTTCCGGAACAGGACCTGGCAGTTGCAAAACCGTTCCGGAACGGTTCCACCCGTTACGGAACGCCTAGGCCATTTCAGGCCCTCTGTTCCGAAACGGTAGCAACTGTTCCGAAACAGGCTGCCCAGATTGCAGAAATTTTGCTGGTTTATTACATAATTGATCCATCAAACATGCTCCAAAGGCAACCAAATTATACCAGCAAGTCATTCAACACTCAAGGAACAAAATTGCATCAAAGCCTAGATACAAAACCACCCCTAGGTGCACCAACTCATTCAACACATCCAACACTCAATCATGCTTTTAAAACAAGAAGCATAGCATAACGATTTAAGAATAAGAAGATTCAAACGTTGCAAGCGTTAAACCACATAATTAAAAATCATAAACCAAACTCGTCCAACATACACAATCTCATTAAACATCAACATAAGAGATTCTCCCCTCATTGCCTTTATTATCTATAGCTATTAACCGAGACATACATCTCAAGTGGAGCTCTTCTTGAATCCCTTGCTTCTCGTTGTCCCAACTTCAAATATCTGCATTGATGGACAAAAAGGAGCGTAAGCACATAATGCTTAGTGAGGAATGCTCAAAACCAAAACACCATCAATGCAGCGAGTCATAAAACCTCTTTTAAAAGCCACACAATTCGATAAACCAAAGCAATGTTTGAAAACCTTTTTTTTAGCAACATGCTTTAAGTCATGCATTGCTCAAACATGAAAACCAACCCTTAGCTTGGAAAAGCTAAGTAATTCACTTCAAAGCACAACCTTGCAAAACCATCAATTTAACCATTCCATGCATGAACATCATATGCAAAGTTAAATACAAGATCCTTGGAAAACACTTCCACTTCACATCATACTTTTCTCATACATTGAAAATCATTTCAAGCAAGAAACCTTTAGAAACCTCTTACTCATTCAATCTATCTCATGCATTAAACAAATGCAACATATGAACCACAAGATCAATATTTGCATCACATGCCTTTAAAAACAAGTCTTCGCAAGACTTCAATGCACCAAAGAGATTTCATGTACACATGCACCATTCTCATTAGAAAATAAACTCTTGTTCAAGCTAACAGTAAACATGCATTCATAAAACATTACACACTTCTCATGCAACCATGACTCATTTCAAGCATCTCATGCTTCATCATATTCAAGAACATTGTATTGGCTTCCAAGTGATAATCCACAAACCATCATAACGCAAGACATAATCGGATACGCGGATTACAAGCGTTGTCCCCACGCTTCATACACACTACCAATCTCAAGGTCCCTAAATGGAATTTAAACCACCATTATGACCTTACCATACACAAGGTCCTCATATGGACTTTTAACCACCATATGACCTTAACATTCACAAGGTCCTCAAATGGAATTTTAACCACCATTATGACCTTACCATCACCCAATGGTAGTTGTATAACATCACTAACGAGATCACGGGACATACAACACAAGATCCACACATGGACTTTAAACCACCATTGTGATCTTAACAAACACAAGGTCCTCAAATGGAATTTTAACCACCATATGACCTTAACATACACAAGGTCCTTAAATGGAATTTTAACCACCATTATGACCTTAACACAAGACCCACCCATGGACTTTTAACCACCATGGTGTTCTTAATCATCTCGTTAGTGTACTTGGATGGAGTCAACAGTACAATCACAACCACTCCACATCCAAGGCGACTTTATTCACGGTGCACCCAATCCTATAGCCGGCTAACTATATCCGATTAAAGTAACCAAGAACCACTTACATCACTTGCCAATATAACCATTTTACCACATTAATCCATTGTTTTACAAGCATAAAAAAATGCCAAAACCACCAATTACCATCACCAATCCACTGTTTTTGAAGCATTACACAAAGCCATTAAACAACATGCAACACTATGCATCAATTCCACAATTCCAATGTACAAACCAAGGATCTCTTACCTTGAGCATCCTTCACACATGGCTTTCAAAACCAGCATTAAACCATGCTAAAATATGCTTTCAAAACAGAATTTAAAACATGCAAATCACATGCATTGCATCCAACAATCACAAGTGCTTTAAAAACCAATTCATAACACAAACCAAGAGAGAAATTCCATTTACTTACTCTTGAGCTTAGCTAAGTTGTTTAGACTTAAACTAAGCTCCCAAAACCTTCAAACATTGGTTTAAAAGTTGAAAACCCAACTTCACTCACCGATACACAAAACTAGGCTAGCCAACAAGCCTTCCAAGCATCCGAAACCTTCAACGCCACCTCTATTGCTCACGGATCATTCTCCCCTGTTTCAAGCACATAACAACAGAGGATTAATGCATCATAATGCATTAAAAACACAAGCAACACAACTAAACTCGCTGCTCTTCATAAATCCAACATTTCGGCTACCAAACACAACTGAAATCACCTCCCAACACTTCCAAGACTTAACCCAGCCACGATCCATCACTTCTAACCATTTTTAAACATCAATTAACATCCAAAATGATCTCAAACACGTCCTTATACCTCCAGCATTAACAAAACACCAAGATCACCCCAAAAACCACCATTTTCACAAGTAAAAACTTAAGAAAATCAACCTATTCGGGATTGCATTGATTAAACCTCAATCACACATCATTTAGACATCCAAAATACATCAAAAAGACATCTCAAAAAAGAGCCCAATCATTTATTACGAATTTCTTCAAAATTAAATCCAAATCTTGCATTTTAAGCCAAAATCAAGATCACAACATCAAAACCTTTAATAAAACTCAAATCAAGGATTGAGAACTTGGGAGTTTCAGTAAAGAACTGAGAATTTAGAGGAGAAGGACATTCATACCTCTAAACTTGAGTTTCTCCCTTTTTGGAACCAAGATTCTTGAAAATTCAATAAGCTAATGCCAAGGTTTTGTTGTAGAATTGATTAGAGATCAAATGAGGATTGAAATCTCATCTTTAGTTGTCAAAATCAGAGGGAATTTTGCTGGAGAAATGTGTTTGGGTTGAGAGAAAAGTTGAGAGAAAAGAAAATGGAAATTTAGAGAAAAGTTAGTTACAAATGCCAAAATATCTTTTCCCTCCTTTTTACACTTAATTAAAACCATTAATTAAATTGATTAATATTAAGAAAAATCTGGAGAAACTCTTTTGGGTAAATAGCTCCTTAAAGATTCAAAGTTTCAATCCTTTTTAAAACAGTCACACAGTTTTCAAAAATTACATTTTGGTCACTAACCCAAAATGTCACACTTCCAAACCTCATTTTGTAAAATTGATTTCACCATTCTCTTATATATAATAAAAGAGGATTTTAAGACATTTTTTCCATATTTTTAATGCAACCCGAACTAGGCTTTCCAAAAAAAACACCTTTTATATTCGAACCGCACTCTGACCGACCCGGTCCAAACCCAAAACTTCTAAGCCCAAAATTGGGGTGTTACAGTTGTCTTGGAAAATCTGTGCCATGTTCACAGTGAAAATAGACCCCAACATCTCAACAGCTTGGCATTCCTCAGGTTCATCTGTACACTTAAGAGCTTGAAATACGTTAAACGTAACCTGTTGGTTATTCATATGCATAATAAGCACACCTTTTTGAACGTCAATTAAAGTCCTGCCCGTGGTAAGAAATGGTCTTCCCAAAATTATTGGGACATTATCATCAGATTCATATTCTAAAATAATAAAATCAGCAAGGAATATGAATTTATCTACCTTTATCAACACATCCTCAATCTTACCCTTGGGATGTGCATAAGATCGATCTATGAACTGAAGATTTACTATAGTAAGCCTTGCTTCAATTCCAAGCTTCCTGAAAACTGACATTGGCATCAAATTGATGCTGGCTACCAGGTCACACAGTGCCTTACTCATGAATCTATTGCCAATCGCGCAGGGAATAGTGAAACTTCCCAAATATTTTAGTTTTGGTGTGAATCTATTGGTTATCATTACACTGCATCCCTCAGTAAGAGCAACAGTCTCGAAATCACCTAGCTTCCTCTTTTTTGACAAAATGTCCTTTAAGGACTTCCAAGAAGCGCTTAAACTGCTGATCTTGCTTGTGTTTCTAGAGCCTCTATAGAAAAGGTGGTGGCGTATGGGCCAATGTTGGCTCCACTGGTATTGCCAAAGTAGTGGTGGCATCATATTGAGGTCTGGAAATATCAGTGCTAGCCTGCTTTTTCTATGCTTCCATGGGTTTATCTACTAGCACCAACTTCTCGTCCTGGCAAATAGTTGACTGTTTGACAAGTGTTTCCTTCTCACATTGTTTTCCACTCCGAAGAGTAACTGCTTTGCATTGTTCTCTCCCTTTTTGCCAAGCATCCTCTGTATCGTTTGGCAAAGTTCCCTGGAGTCTGTTATTGAGTGCATTGGCAATCTGCCCTAGCTGAACCTCCAAGTTTTGCATAGATGTTGCTAAACTTTGGACATTTGCATTATTTCGTTCCATGTACTCTGTCAAAGAATTTCTCTGCGTAGAGCTCTGACCTGGTTGGAATTTGTTTTGTGCTCTCTGTGTCATTGCATTTTGGTTGAATCTAGGCGGTGCATTGTTGTTCTAACGTTGGGCATTAAATTGTTTACCTCCCTGATTTGCCCAAGAAAGGTTCGGGTGTTACTTCCAACCTGCATTATAAGTATTTGAATGTGGATTAAAATTGTGATTGAAATTGTCAACAAAATATACCGATTCAGGGTTTGATGGGCATTCATCCACATAATGATCCTCTCCACAAATTTGGCAGAATGGTTCTAGTGCCTTTACTTCTTGAAATTCAGTAGGCTTTTGCATTGCTTTCAGTTGGAAATTTGAGCATTGATAGATGACAAAGCATCAAGCTCCAATTTTTAGCGACTTTTGTTCTGGTTCCCAATCTGGCAGTAGGATATTGTAGGTCATTTGTGGTGATCCTTTCAAGGATGTCAAATGCCTTCGTGTAATTCTTGTCTAGCAACGAACCGTTGCCGAAGCATCAACCACAATCCTGTCATGAGCATTGAGTTCGTTGTAAAAGGTCTCCATCTAGGCCCAAGTAGGAAATCCATGCATGGGCACCTTCTCAATATGTCATTGGATCGCTCCCAAGCATCATACAAAGTCTCGCCATTAGCCTGCTTAAAAATAATGATTTCACTCTATAGTGTGTCTCCTAGTCATACACCAAGGAAAAAAATAAGTAAAATAAACAAACACAAGTAAAAAATCAAAACAATAAATTCCTTTGCAATCCCCGACAACGGCGCCAAAAAACTTGTCGACTAACTAACGCTTGGCAAACAAATGATAAATTAACGAAAATATGAAGGGAAATAATGCCAAGTTTAAGTCTTTTGCGTGCAAGTATACACAGTCATCAAGCAATACAGCAGTAAGCTGAGTATCGTATCCACGTGGATTGTCCAAGAATTAAATACCACGATATTTTACTTGTGAATGGGAACGAATGAGTCGAATTGGATTTTATATTTTGAATTAGAAAATGACTAAGGAAAATGCAATGAAAATATAGGCAATTTGGCCAACATATGTACTCAATTGGATGGTTGGTGTTGGTAAGGGATGTATAGATTTCACGCTAGTTGTGGCAGTAAATAATAACTTTTAGCCTTGGTTTTATTACCGAGCAGATTTTAACTAGTATTGCCTCTATCGATGGCAACACACTAAGTTAAATACAATTAACCCCTATATCAAAAACGTGTTTTGTGTAAATAGTCCTCCACAATTGTGCAAGTATACATGATGCAAGTAATATAGGGATAAGTATATGAGTATCGTCTCCACAGTGATTGGTACTCAACCTTCGGTTCTACTCCCTTGCACTAAAAAATAAATAAAGTAAAAACACAAATTAATTAGGTGATTTGATATAATCTAAAAATAACTAAACTAAGAAAATCCAGTAAATAAAATAAAGAAGAAATCAAGATGAGAAGATGGGTCAGATTAGAGTGTGTTGTAGTGTGGAATCCTCTTGACTTTATTTCTGTTCTTGAATGCAGCAACGCACTACTGTCGTGACAGTGACCTAAATTCCTTGTGCAGCCGCAATGGCTGAATTCATGCCGCATCAATCCCTTGCTCGTGGGCAGATGCAGTTAAGGTTCAGCAAAGTGTCCTTGGGTGGTTTCGCCTTATCCCTAAGCACAAAACGATGGTTGATGATTGAACTCTGATGATACCTCTCAGCGTGAATCAAAGGGAAAACACCAATTGTTCATACACTTCTTTTAGCCGCTGAAACTCTAACCTATCCCTAGTCTGAGTTAGTTAACACCACGTGAGGTGAAAACCGTACTTATTCCTTTCGTGAGCTCAAGTCTCTCGATATTGAACAAATGAATAATCTCACAAACCCTCTCCCGAGTAGAATGTGAAAATAATTAAAGCCAGAATAAGCAAACCTTAACTTTTATTGCATTAAGAATAAAAACTAAGTACAAAGAGTTTTCACACAACTACTAAACAAACTAATCATAACCCTAAGAAATTTAGAACATAATTAAACTAATCCTAAACTCAATCTCTCTTCGGTGATCTCTCTATTCCCCCTCTTCTTTTTGGCGGCAAGCCTCTTATATAGGGGAAGCTATAGGCACAAATCCTTCTTGTAGAGGAAGTTAAGTTGGACTTGGGCTAGACTTTATTAAAGAGGTGAATCTCTTTAATTTATTTCAATATACACTTTTGGCAAAAAGTCCAACTTTACCCTTCCTTCCATGTTTTCGTCATCTTCTCGAATTCCAACAGCCACGCAAAGTGTGTAGAAAAATCTGGCGTTTAAAACTCTTCAAGTCGATGACCACTTTGCCTGATTTGACCTTCGGTGGAATGTTGCCGTGGCCTGGCTTTTGTTGCCTCGGCATTGGACTGTTCTTGGCTTTGCTCCGTAAGGCTTCATCAGCTTCCCTTAGTAGAAGTTGTCATGTGGCTTGGCTCGATCAGGGCCTGTCGTCTGCTAATTTTGCCTCATCTTCCCTCCTGCTTTCTGTGTTGTGGCGGCATCTTCCTGGTCCAGCAGTATATGTCCTGCAAAAATATCAATCATGCATTAAATAGTACTTTTTTTATAGAATAAACAAAATGTAAGGCTCAAAGGCATAAATGATGAAATCTATGCATGAAAGGCTATAATGCAGCTCAAATGGGTGCAGGTTGAGTGATAATTGCCACGAAAAAGGGTCAAAATATAGGACTTTTGGGCACTTATCAAACCCCAAACTCGAACTATTGCTTCTCCTGAAGCAATGCAAACCATCAATTGCCAAACCTTAGTCTTATTTTTCCTTCTCTCTTCAAACCATGGCAAAGAATTCTCTGACCCTTAAATCTTTGGATGCCTTAGGAATTTCTTGGAATCAAACTATATGATTTGTGAGTGTGTGCATACATTGTGACAGGATGATTATATGGGTTCTAGATAAATACTTAAGCATTAAACTACTTAACTTGGGAATTTTTTTAAGCATCCTAACCTACTAGAGCCAGTTTGGGCACCTCAAGTGATTAGCCTAGAGCCGGTTTCGGGCACCTCTAGGGCTTCCTTAAGCTAGAGCCAGTGGTGGGCACCTCTAACTTTTACCCAATTTTGGGCTTCCTTAAGCTAGAGCCAGTGGTGGGCACCTCTAACTTTTACCCAATTTTGTTTCTAAGCTAGTCTATGTCCTGAGTGTAATAGAATTCCTTAAATCATGCAAGTCACAAAGGTGTTTAAGTTTTAATCTCATAGTGTGATCCTAAGTTATCTTCCTTTAAGCATCCTAAAAATAAAGGCTCTAAATAGTTCTAAACAATGGTAAGAAGAGAGAGTTCTATTGCCAAGAAAGAAGATTTTATTAAAACTAAACTAAGGCAATTGATAGAAAGTATTGCCGCGGCTTAAGCAAAATTTGGTTAAGGCGATGCAATTAAAAAAATTGACAAGTAAAGCACAAAATAGCATGGTGATTATATTTTACTGACGCGGCATGGCAGTGCCTTGGCTTCTCAACCTACACCCCCAAACTCGAACCAAGAATTGCCCTTAATGCTTTACAAATCATGTATAAGATAGGAAAAATTAAATCACAAAATATAAGGGCGAAACAGATAAGCAGCAAAAATTTGAAGAGGAATGGATTTAGAGGTGGCAGAATCATCCTCCTCTTCACTATCGGACTGCAAAATTAGCCTCTTCGTCGGCTTAGAAGCTGCTCGCTTGATTCGTTATTTGTTGTCAGTGCAGTTACTTCTTCACCTGAATCAAGGTGATCTTTATCCTGAGAATGAAAAAAAACGAGCAATTTATTCCTGAGAATTCAAAAATGTGGGAATACAAAAGAAAAATTAAAAATAAAAGTAAAAGATGAAATAAAGAGAAAGAGTCATGATACTCAAGGAGTGCATGTGTGTGCATCCCCAAGAGTGATTTCTTTCCTATCCCTCATGGCATGTGATCCCAAGTAGTGCTTCAGTCTTTGCCCATTGACTTTGAACTCTTGCCCTTCCTTGTTGGACTTAATTGTTACTACTCCATGTGGGAAGACTTGGACAACTTCAAACGACCTAGACCATCGTGATCGGAGTTTTCCCAGAAATAGTTTAAGGTGAGAATTGAAAAGCAACACCTGCTACCAAGGCAAGAACTGCCGCGACAAGAGTTTGATGTCGTGCCAGTATTTAGTTTTTTCCTTGTATATTCTCGCACTATCATATGTTGTAGCTCAGAACTCCTCTATCTCATTGAGGTCTAAGAGTCGTTTCTGCCCGGCATTCTCCCAATCCACATTAACTGTTTTGATAGCCCAATATGCCTTGTGTTCTATTTCCACTGGTAAATGGCATGTTTTTCTGTACACAAGTCTATAGGGGACATTCCTAATGGATTCTTGAAGGCCGTTCTGTACGCCCACAATGCATCGTCGGGTCGAAGAGACCAGTCCTTTCGAGAGGGATTAACCACCTTTTTTAGGATTATTTTTAATTCTCTGTTTGATGTCTCGACATGCCCATTCGTCTGTGGGTGGTATGTCGTGGCAAGCTTGTGTGTGATACCATACTTCTTTAATGTCGCGTCAATGAGTATGTTATCGAAGTGCTTGCCTTCGTCACTGATTATTGCTCTTGGTATCCCAAACTATGTGAATATGTGTTTTTGCATGAATTTCTGCACAGTTTTGGAATCATTGTTTGGTGTGGCAATTGCTTCGACCCACTTGGACACATAGTCAACTGCTAGCAAAATGTAAAGGTTCCCATAGGATGATGGGAATGGTCCCATGAAATCGATACCCCATACATCAAATAGTTCCACCTCCAATATGGTTTGCAATGGCATCTCATTATGCTTGGAGATGTTGTCGATTCGTTGACATGGGTCACATTGTTTAAAGAAATCTTGGGCATCTTTATAGAGTGTTGGCCAATAGAGTCCCGACTGAAGTACTTTGGTTGTGGTTCTGGTTCCTCCTAAGTGTCCTCCATATTTTGAGTCGTGGCACCATTGAAGCACTTCTCTTTGTTCCTCATTGGGGACATGTCTCCTTATGACCTGATCTGTTCATTGTTTGAACAGAAGAGGCTCATCCCAAAAATAATGTTTAGAATCATGTTTGAACCGCTTCTTTCCCTGATAGTTAAGATTATAAGGTAATACACCATTAACTAAAAAATTAACAATATCAACGTACCATGGTGTTGTCTTGGCCGTCATGACTGTCAGAGGTAATACCGCGGCAATGTAGTCCGTCAGTGCCGAGGCAAGGCTTGCTTCTAATGCCGCGACAGGATCATCTTCCACTACCGAGGGAAGTAATAGCTACTCATATGAGAAAGAATCTTGTATCTTTGTGCTAGTGGCCTCCTCTCTTCCTGATTCCAGTCTTGAGATGTGATCGGCAACCCTGTTTTCAGTTCCCTTTTTATCCTTGATTTCGACATCAAATTCTTGCAGAAGGAGAATCCATCGAATCAATCACAGCTTGGCATCCTTTAAAGAGAACAGATACTTTATTGTCGAGTGGTCAGTGTGAATCGTCACCTTAGTTTCGATTAGGTATGATTGAAACTTGTCAAAGCCGAAAACTAGAGCTAGCAATTCTTTTTCAGTGGTTGTATAATTAATTTGGGCCTCATTCAGCATTTTGCTAGCATAGTAGATCATATGGAAGAGGTTTCTTTTTCTTTGGCCGAGAACTGCCCCGATGGCATAGTCACTAGCATCGCATATAAGTTCGAATGGCTGTGTCCAATCTGACGCCATGACTATAGGTGCAGATATCAGCTTTTGTTGGAGTGTCTCGAATGCCTCAGTGCATTCGTCAAGCAGATGTCAAAGGGTTTAGAAATTTTATAAAAATTTGCAATGGATCTCCTATAAAAACCTACATGCCCCAAAAAGCTGGGGATGCCCTTAACTGTGGTTGGTGGAGGTAGTTTTTTGATCACATCAATCTTCTCTTTATCTAATTCAATTCCCTTTTGATGAAATCTTATGGCCAAGCACTATGCCCTCGTCTACCATGAAGTGTCATTTCTCCAAATTTAGGACTAGGTTGGAATCCTCACATCTTTGAAGCACCTTCTCCAAGTTGTCGAGGCAGTTGTTTAAGTCATTACCAAAGATCGAGAATGTAACACCCCGATTTTGGGCCTGGATGTTTTAGAGTTCGAATCAGACCGATCGAGAACGGTTCGAATCTTAAAGGGAGGTTTAGGGAACACCTAGTTCAGGATGCTTTAAAAATATGGAAAATACCTAAAAATCCTCATTTATTATATGAATGACTATGGTGAAAACAATTTTACAAAATAAGGTTTGAAAATACTACATTTCGGTGTAGTGACCAAATCGCAGTTTTTACAAAAGTTAAATAGTGACTGTTTTGTAAAGGATTGAAACTTTGAATCTTTAAGGAGCTAATTTTACCAAAATGTTTTTAATCAGATTTCTCCTTATTTTGGGTGATTTTAATAATGTTTTAATTAAAGGAAATAAAGATTGATTAAAGGAAAAACTATCTTTGACTTTTCAAAACTACCTTGCGTCAATTTTCTCTTATTTCATTTTCACTCAATTTCTTTTCAGCCAAACACATTTCCTCCATCAATTAGCCTCCGATTTTCATTCCTTTTGATGAGATTTCAATCTCCTTTTCATTCCTAATCTTTTCCTCACCAAATCTTATTGTTTTTACATTGGATTTTCAAGAAAACTTGCCCAAATCAAGGAGAAATCGGCCAATAGAGGTAAGCTTCGTCCTTCTCCTCTAATGATCAGTTCTTTACTGAAATTCCCAAGTTATCGATCCTTTGTTAATGATTTTTGAGTTGCTTTAATGTTAGAAACAAGAAATTGTATTAAAACTCAAGGTTTTTGGAGAGATCTTGATGATTTTCGTGGTTGTTGGTTGGGCTCTATTTTGAGGTTGTTTTCTAATGAATTTTGGATGGTAATTGATGTTATAAATGAGGTTTTATCAAACAAATCCTGAATAGGTTTGGATTCCTAAGTTTTGTATGCTAGAATGATGGTTTTTGGGGTGGTTTTGGTGTTCTGTTATAGCTGGAGGTATAAGGACGATTTTGTGGTGGTTTTTGGGGTTGAATGATGCTTAGAATTGATAGATCTTGTGTAACCCCCTTAACCCGGCCTAGACGGTTGACCCGAATTAAGAAAGTCACACGGGGAAAACCAAAGTCAACCCGAAAGTCAACCTTGATTAACGACCCTTTTTTTCTTTTTAATCTTGTCTAGATGCACATTAGCCCTAATTGTGATCACACAAACATCATACTCAAAGATCACAAACATCAGAGATCAAACAGGGACCCAAATGAACAAATTACAACTTTAGGGACCAAATTGTAATTTCTTATAAATATGAGGACTTAACCCAAATTAAAGTTACCAGCTTGTAATTAGTCAGGTTTCATGCTTCACTGTGAAATTTCAGCTCAAAAGGACATCCCAAGCTCATACAATTGCACAAACAAGATTCAGGACCAAAATGCAAACATTACAAAACATTTAACTGCCAATGTCAGCCCCCAACGGTCACCCGTTCCGAAACAGGCACAGCCCGTTTCGCAACGCGGGGCCGTTCCGCAACGCGTACCGCAACACGGGCTGGCAGTAGCCAAACCGTTTCGGAACGGTCCCTCCCGTTTCGGACGCCTGGGCTTGTTTAAGGCACCTGTTCCGAAACGGGTGATACGTTCCGAAACGCCCTGCACAGATTGCCCCAAAATGCATTCTTAAACATGCAATTAAACATCCAATCATGCTCCAATTGCCACCAAACTTTACCAGCATGCAATTCAACATATATAAGACATACTTGCATCAACATTTCATCAAAACAACATCACATATGAAAAGCCCCAAATCTATAGGCATGCTTCCTACACAAGCAAGCCATACAAGCATAAACTTCCAATTCAAGCATATAAAGGCCAAACACTAAAACCAGCATTCTCATCAACATTCAACATACTTAGGGAGTTCCAAACAACTCCCAAAACATACACATAGGTCCCCCATTGCCAAATTACCAAAAGCTAGAAATGTACTTATGAAACCTTCCATACTTTGAGCTTAACCACCACTTGATTGCTTGCCTTCCTTGCTGCCCTCAAGATACTCTAATGTTCTGCATTATTGAATTAAGAAAACGAAAGAGAGCGTAAGCAAAAGCTTAGTGAGGAATGCTCGTAAAACCATTCAATAATGCATTTATAAAACATTTATAAATCATGCTTCAAATCAACATTTGCACATGCTCAAAAGCATACTTAAACAAGCATCTCATGCTTCACATCATAACATGTCATATTGGCCACAAGTGATAAGTTCCATTTCTTTAAAAACATGTTCATCAACTTTCACCCCAAGGATTTTTAAACACCTTGGCCCCAAGGACTTTTAAACACCTTGGCCCATGGACTTTTAAACACCATGGAAGAGGACCACACAAGGACTTTTAGCCACCTTTGTGTCCGTATCAAGTATCACCCCAAAGACTTTTAAACACCTTGGCCCCAAGGACTTTTAAACACCTTGGCCCCATGGACTTTTAAACACCATGGAAAGGATCACACAAGGACTTTTAACCACCTTTGTGTCCATACAAGAACCATCCAAGGACTTTTAACCACCTTGATGTTCTTAAGTAAACAAGACTCACTCAAGGACTTTTAACCACCTTAGTGACCTTAACCTTTTCAAAACATCACTTGCCAATATACATCATTATCATCAATTTATCCAATGTTTTAAAGCATTAAACCAAGCCATATTCATCATGCATTTAAAAGCATCAAACCACATTTTATCAATGTACAAAAACAAGGAACTCTTACCTTGAGCTTCCTTCAACATATGGCTTACAAAAACAGCAATTACCATGCTAAATCATGCTTTCAAAACAGTATTTAAATCATGCAATAAACCACATTGCATCACCACAAAATCATGGCCACCACTAGAGAGTACTTTCCGAAAACTTACACTTGAGCTTAGCAAAGTTGTTTAGACTTAAACTAAGCTCCCAAGACATTGGTTTCAAAGCCGAAAACCATTTTCACTCACTCACCGATTCCACTTCGCCTCTTGCCAAAGCACCAAATCAAGCTTCCGGATCAACAACTCTTGGATCCAAAGATGCCTCCCCTGTTTTAACACATCAAAGTAGAGGATTAATGCATCATCATGCATCAATTGCTTCAATGAAAGCACCTAAACTCGCTGCTCTCATCCACACTCCATTTTCGGCCACCAAACACAACCGAAAATGCATCCAAACCACTTCTCAACAAAGCCCAGCCATAAACCATCAAAACCTAACATCCTTTAACATCATTTAACATCTAAAAAGAGCCTAATAACATCCTTATACCTCCAGCAACACCAGATCCACAAGATCACCTCAAAAACAACCAAGAAACACAAGCTAAACTTAGGAAACTCAACCTATCCGGGATTGCATTAATCAAAACTCAATTCCTTATCAATTTAATGTTCAAATATCATCAAAAACACATATCAAATCACAGATTAATCAGATCAAACGAAAATCATCAAAAATCACCAAATCTTGCATTATAAGCCAAGATCCAATTCACATCTTAAAAGCCTTTAATAAAACATCAATTAAGGATTGAAAACTTAGGAATTTCAGTAAAGAACTGATAGTTTAGAGGAGAAGGACGTTCTTACCTCCAAACTTGAGTTTCTCCTCTTTTTGGAATTAAAAACCTTGATGAATCAAGTAGCAAATGATGAGGTTTTGTAGATATGTTGATTAGGAATCAAAAGAGAGTTGAAAGGAGAGATTTAGGTGAGAAAATCAGAAGCAATTCTCTGGAAAAGAAGTGTTTGGGTTGAGAGAAAATGAGAGAAAGAAAATTAGAAAGTTAGTTAACAAAATAGCCAAAATGGCTTTCCCTCCTCTTTTGACATATTTTAAAATCAGAATAAATCTCAAAATATCTTAGAAAAATCTGGAGAAACTACTTTTGGATTAATAGCTCCTTAAAGATTCAAAGTTTCAACCCTTTCGAAAACAGTCACCAAACTTTCAAAAATTACATTTTGGTCACTAGCCAAAATGTCACCCTTCCAAAACTCATTTTCCAAAATTGATTTCACAGTTCACTTAATTATATTAAAAGATGATTTTAGAACATTTTTCCATATTTTTAATGCAACCCGAACTAGGCTTTCCTAATTTCACCTCTTTAGATTCGAACAGCACTTTGACCAAACCGGTCAACGCCCAAAACTACTAAGCCCAAAACCGGGGCGTTACATCTTGGTTGGGCTTTGTTTTGGGAGAGTTTGGAGATGATTTCGGTGGTTTTTTGTAGCCGAAGTGAGGTTCTTGAGTAGAGCAGCGAGTTTATATGTGTGGCTGATGATTTCAATGCATGATGATGCATTAATCCTCTGCTCTTATGTGTTATATACATGAGAGACATCTTCGGACACCTTTGGTGTTAATCCGGGAGCTTAGATTGCGTTTCGGCGAGCAAGCGAAACGTAATCGGTGAGTGCGAATGGTTTTAGGAGTCCTTGACGGACAAAGAAACAAGGTTTGGGGATTTAAGAAAGGTTTGAAATACCTTCCTAAGTCCGGAAGTAAGTATTGGCTAGATTGCTCTCATGTATGTGGCGGTTGCCCCTAAAATGCTTTTACGTGCTCATGTTTTGAGATAGATAAATTCCTACTGTTTTTATGCATGATTTGTAGCATGAGATGATGCTTGAAAAGATTTCATAATATAACATGTTGCATTGATGTGTTTTGAGCTTTTGTTTTAAAGCATGGCAAATGTTATGATTTTGAATGAGATGAGAAAGCTTTGAGAAATGTTGCATTAAAAACAGTAGGTGAGATGATGTTTTGACATAATATATTGGCATAGAATATGAGCTACTTACCGGATATAATTGATCGATCAATAGGATGAGAGTGCACTATAAACTAAAAATTTGTACGTGCTGCTCTTTGTATTCAATCAAAAGGGAGAGATCGATGATGGGCATTCCATCGGGTAGGACTTGGTGAAATACCCAAGCATTGTGGCGATGAGAGATTCTGCCATGTGAGTACTGTGATGTGAGATTCCACCGAAAATTATTGTAACGCCCCGGTTTTGGGCTCAGAAGTTTTGGGTGTTGACCGGTTCGGTCAAAGTGCTGATCGAATATATAAGAGTGAATTTAGGAAAGCCTAGTTCGGGTTGCATTAAAAATATGGAAAAATGTTCTAAAATCATCTTTTAATATATATAAGTGAACTGTGAAATCAATTTTGGAAAATGAGGTTCGGAAGGTTGACATTTTGGCTAGTGACCAAAATGTAATTTTTGAAAGTTGCGGGACAGTTTTATAAAGGATTGAAACTTTGAATCTTTAAGGAGCTATTATTCCAAAAAGGATTTCTCCAGATTTTTCTAAGACATTTTAAGTCTAAAATCTGATTTTAAAGATTATGAAAAGAGAGGGAAAAATCATTTTAACTAATTCCAACTAATTTTCCATTTTCTCTCAAATTCTCTTTTCTCTCATTTTCTCTCTACCCAAACAAGATTTCCTCAGATTTCTTTCTCTGATTTTGACTTCTTAATCTCTCATTTCAACTCTCATTTGATTCCTAATCATCTCATCATCAAAACCTCACAATTTACAAGTTGATTCATCAAGCTTTTTGGCTCTAAAATGGAGAAATTCAAGTTTGGAGGTAAGAACGTCCTTCTCCTCTAAACTATCAGTTCTTTACTGAAATTCCTAAGTTCTCAATCCTTGATTCATGTTTTATTAAAGGCTTTTCAATTGAGATCTTGATTTTTGGCTAAAATGCAAGATTTGGTGATTTTGGTGAAAATTTCGTGTGATCTGTTTAAGCAGGGTTTTGAGGTGTTAAATTGATGTTAAATGAATGCTAAAATGATTAGAAGTTGAGGTTTAATCAATGCAATCCCGGATAGGTTGAATTTCCTAAGTTTGGCTTGAGTTTTTGGTTGTTTTTGGAGTGTTTTTGGTGATCTGTTATACCTGGAGGTATAAGGATGTGGTTGTGATCATTTTGCATGTTATTTGATGTATAAAAATGGTTAGAAGTGATGGATCTTGGCTGGGTTAAGTTTTGGAAGTGTTTGGAGATGATTTCGGTTGTGTTTGGTAGCCAAATTGCTAGTTTTGTGATGAGCAGCGAGTTGTGTTGATGTTGCTGGTGTTTTAATGCATATGGATGCATTAATGTTCTGTTTTTGTGTGCTTGAAACAGGGGAGGTTGATCCTTGAGCTTTGGAAGTGTTTTCGGAAGGTTTCGGAAGCTTGGAAAGCTTGTTGGCTAGGCTTGTTTGGTAATCGGTGAGTGAAGTTGGGATTTCAGCTTTTGAAACATGGTTTGAAGGTTTTTGGGAGCTTAGTTAAGTCTAAACAACTTTGCTAAGCTCGAGAGTAAGTGAAGAGGTTTTTGCTTTTGGATTGTGTATGTTTTGGCTTTAAAATCAATTGTGGTGGATGATTGATTTGCATGTGTTATTGCATGGTTTAATTCTGTTTTATAAGCATGTTTTCAGCATGGTTTAATGCTGGTTTTGAAAGTCAATTGAGAACGATGCTCAAGGTAAAAGATCCTTGGTTATGTTTATGGAAATTGTGATTTTGATGCATGGTGATGCATGTTGTTCATTGGCTTTGTATGATGCTTAAAAACAGTGAATTGATGATGATTAATGATGGTTTTGCATATTGGTTATGTATGTGTATCATTGGATTAATGATGGTTAGCATATTGTTTATGCATGTGAATCATTGAGCTAAAGATGTGATGGCTTTGCATTATGTGTATGCATGTGAATCATTGAGCTAATGATGTGATGACCTTGCATTGTGTTTATGCATGTGGAACATTGGATATTATGGTAAGATGGTTATGTTGGCAAGAGATGTGAATGGTTCTTGGTTCGTTGATCGGGTATAATTAGCCGGCTATAGGATTGGGTGCACCGTGAATAAAGTCGCCTTGATGACGGAGTGGTCAAGTGTGGACCGGATAAACTCCCCTCAAGTATTCCTAACGAGATGAGGTCAGTGGAGGGTGTGCCCACGGGAGGACCTCGGTTGCTTAAGGTCGTAGTGGAGGTTGTTGCCCACGGTAGACCTTGGTTGAGTAAAGGTTATAAGGTGGTTAAAAGTCCTTATGTGAGAACCTTGTACTTGTTAAGATCACAATGGCTATGGTTAAGTCCATGTGTGGATCTTGTGTGTGATGTCCCGGATCTCGTTAGATGATGTCTACAACTACCAATCGGTTATGCAAAGGTTGTATGGAGGTTGAAAGTCCATGCGGGAAGACCTTGTGCATGTCAAGGGTGTATGTTCATACATGGTAACCTTGAGGAAAAGCTAAGGTTGTATGGTGTTTAAAAGTCCATACATGGGAACCTTAGGAGATTGAGGTCAGTGGAGGTTGTTGCCCACGGGAAGACCTTGGATTGGGTAGTGTGTAGGAAGCGTTGGGACACGCTTGTAATCCGCGTATCCGATCGGGTTGAAAAGTGGAAAGTGATTATGGTTGATCTCTTGGAAGCCAATATAATGTTCTTGATCATGTTGAGCATGGGATTGCTTGAAATGATGCATAGTTGCATGTGAAGCATGGGATTGCTTGAAATGATGCATAGTTGCATGTGAAGCATGGGATTGCTTGAAATGATGCATGGTTGCATGTGAAGCATGAGATGCTTGAATTGATGCATGTTTGCATGAGAAGCATGAGATTCTTGGTAAGATGCATTGTGGCATGAGTTGTGTATGATGCTAGTGAAAGCATGTTACTTGTATGTTGAGCAAGTGTTGGTTATCATTTGATAAATGATGCATGAGAGCATGGATTACCTATGTTGCATTGAAGTTATGTATAACTTGTTGTTAAAGGCATGTGATGATGATGTTATGGTTTTTATGTGGCCTTGTTTAAATGCATGAATTGGTTTGATTGAATTATGGTTTTAAGTGGTTTCTTACTTGATGTGGGTTCCAAGTTTAAGAAGGGTATGTTGCTAAAGGGAAGTGTTTTCCATGGTTTTGTTTATGCTTGGCATATGGTGTTTTTGCATGATTTGAGCTTGATGTTGAAAAGAGTTTTCAAACGTGGTTTTGGAAAGCAAATCGGGTTGGTTTTAATGTGTTTTAAAGACCCGCTGCACTGATGGTGTTTTGGTTTTGAGTATTCCTCACTAAGCATTATGTGCTTACGCTCCTCTTTGTCCATCAATGCAGATTCTTGAAGTTTGGGCAGCAAGGAGCAAGGGATTCAAGGTGGACTCCAATGGAGATGTATGTCTCGGTGAATAGCTATAGTTAATAAGGGCAATGGGGTAGAATCTCTCGGATTGTTGTTATCGTGATCGTATGTGTTGATCAAGAATGTTTAAGTACTGTTGTTAATGTTGTTGAAACATGAATTGGTTTAATTGAGGTTGCTTTGAAAGGTTTGTGCTTAAATGGTTGCTTGAGTAGGAAGCATGCCTATAGAATTGGGGCTTTTCATATGTGTTGATCATATGTTGAATTGTTGATGCAAGTATGTCTCTTTTATGTTGAATTGCATGTTGGCAAAGTTTGGTGGCTTTTGGAGCATGTTTGAATGATCTATTGTGTGTTTGAATGAGCAAAATGCAACATTCTGGGCTAGGTGTTTCGGAACAGGCAACACCGTTTCGGAACGGGTGCCCTGCATAAACCCAGGCGTCCGAAACGGGTGTCACCGTTCCGAAACGGAAGGCATTCTGCCAGACCCCCGTTGCGGAATGTGTTGCGGAACGGCCCGTGTTTCGGAACGGGCTTGGCCTGTTTCGGAACGGGTGACCGTTGGGGGCTGACATGGGCGGTTAAATGTTTCAAAATGTTTGCATTTTGGTCCTGAATCTTGTTTGTGCAATTGTATGAGTTCGGGATGTCCGTTTGAGCTGAAATTTGGCAGAGAAGCATGAAACATGATTAATTTTAAGTTGGTAACTTAAAATCTGGTTAAGTCCTTTAAGTTTTCAGAAATTACAATTTGGTCCCTAAAGTTGTAATTTGTTCAATTGGGTCCCTGTTTGATCTCTGATGATTGTGATCTTTGAGCATGGTGGTTGTGTGATCACATCTAAGGTTAATGTGCATCTAGATAAGATTAAAAGGAAAAAAAAAGGTCGTTAATCAAGGTTGACTTTCGGGTTGACTTTGGTTTTCCCCGTGTAATCTTCGTAGTTCGGGCCAACCGTCTAGGCCGGGCTACGGGGGTTACATTTGGTGGTATCAGAGCTGAGTTGCGAAGGTTGGGGAAAACGGTAAGTTGTTGTGGTAAGTGTGTTTGATGTTTACCTTGTTGTATGGTTGAAAGTTGGTTGAAGCATGTGCTTCTGAGTATGCTGTTGATGTTTTTGAGCATGTTGCTGGTGTATGCAAGCATGATCTATGGTTATGAATCTTGGTTGAGATCATGTGGATATGTGCTGATGCTATGAGCTGATGTTATGCATGGTGAATATGTTTTGAGCATGTTATGTTGCTAATGTGCTGGTGCATTTGGATGTTGTTTGGTGTAAGCATGATCAAGGTATGTTGTTGATATGCTTGATGTTATGATATCCATGTTGTGTTGACTGTTATGTCATGTTAAGGGGAGGATTCGGGATACCCATTGCCTTATTAATATAGCTATTGTGTTATTTTGGAGTTGGAGTTTGAATCCTTGCTTAATGCTGGTCTAACAGGTTTTGTTTGTTTGTTGTGATTGTATGTTGTTTGTTGTTAGTGGTATGGCAAAGATGATGAAAGAATGGTGGATGAGTGAAATGGTTGCTGCCTTGGGGCAGGTTGTTAAGTCAAAGGATTCACCCTTTTGTAGAGGTGTTTTGTCTCAGTCTTCTGTGACTGAAGTTGAGTTGGTAAGGCAAGGGAAAGAAGCTGGTTCCGGGATGGAAAGTTCTTTATCTGTGGATCAGGAGGTGTTGGGAACATCTCAGGCTACGGTTGAGGTAGAATCAGTGGATGTGCTGGCTAAATGTGTGGGTTTGCCGAAACAGTATTTGTTTGATTTGGGTGCTGAGGAGTACCATGGTTCTTCCCCTGAGATGTTTGAGGCCTGGTTGGCCAATGTAGTTCTGATTTTGGATCAGGAAGGCTGTGATTATGCCTGTAAGCTGGGGAGTGTTGTTTCTTTGATGTTGGAGGATGCTTGTTCTTGGTGGACATCTGTGGCTGTGGCGTCACATATTCCTGATATTGATTGGAATTTCTTTGTATCTGCTTTCTATGAAAGGTATCTTGGAAGGGAATTTCCAAGGGTTGAGCAAGGTGTGGCTGATGCTGTTGGTGAGCAAGTGTTGCTTGAGCAAGGAGTGGGAGCACAGTCATCTGTTTGTGATCATTGTAAAAGGCAACATGTTGGAAATTGTTGGGGCGCAGGTGTTTGTTGGAATTGTGGTTCCAAGTTGCATGTTAAGCGTGATTGTCCTCATGGAGTGAAGTCAGCTTTGATGTTGGCAAAAGGATCTCAGAAAGGTCGTGGGCGCGACCGAGGCGAGGTTCAGAAGTGGCAGAAAAAGCAGAAAGTTGTGAAGAGTTTGGGAAATGAAGTTTGCTGGAAGTGTGGGTCTGCTGGACACATGAGGTGTGATTGTTTGATGTTGGCTCGGAATAGCCAAGGTTCTTTATCGCAAGGAGTTGATGTTGACCCTGGTGTGTTAGTTGGTGTTGCAGCTGTGCCGCAGGAGGATGATGGTTCCGCAAGGAAGAGAGCTCGTTTGATGAAGCTTCAGGGTGGTGTTGTGTTTTCAGGTAACCTTGTTAAGTGATCTTTGCTTTAGTTGCCTTAGTTTGGTTTCTGTTGGTTTTTCCTTGCGTGGTAAGTTTAGTCTTGTTGCTAGCATGTTTGGAGTAATGGTAGTTGTGGTTTGGTAATTATCTTGGGTGTGAAGAAGGCTTGGTAAGTATCTTGTGGTTAATGGTTGTTGGTATGATGGAGATAGTTAAGTTAAAGATGAGTAAGGAGGTTGTTCTTAGACAGATTTTGAGGATGTTATTGGAGGGTGTGAACTGGCATTCATGCACAGTTAAAAGCATTGATATATACTATATTATATATATGTTGGTCCATGCATACATGTGGCATGACATTAGAGGTTTTGCATACATGTACATCAGACATTGATAGGGCATGTAGGTGATCATGCATACGATGTTCACGCTCGCTAATAACTAATCGAATCTGTTAGTGTTGTGGTTGGATTAAGTGGGATGATGGGTTTGTAGAGGTTGTTGGTGCTGAGCGGGAGTTAGAAGTGCTGGAGTTGTTAAATCAGTTGCTTGTGATGCTGAGAGTGGAATGGCTTGTTGGTAAAAGGTTAGTGTTTGTTGCTCTGAAAGTTTGATGGTTTGGTGGTGAAAGGTATTGTTTGAGGTTAGTATCGGTTAAGTGGTTTGTTGAGTTTAAAGGAAGTGGTAGTTCCTTGGTGCTAAGTGATGATGCAGTTTGAGGTTGTGTTTCCAGGTGCTGAAGTGGTTTAAGTTGTTGTGAAGGGTTGTGTTTGTTCTTGGCAATATTTGAAGAGTTCTGAAGCTGTTATGTGTGTTTTGGTTCAGTAATGTTCTGGTAGTGCAAGTGTTCTGGTTGAGTTTGTAGTGAAAGGGCTGTGAAAGATCGAAGGTTTTTTGTTGGACGTTTGGGTTCTTGTGAGAAGTGGTTGGCTAGTTGTGGTTGAGAAAGTTCTGTTTGAAATCTGTAGATGGTTTGTGGTATGGCTGATGGTTTCAAGTTGGATTGAGATGTAAATTTTGGTTTTGGTGTTGATGAGCTGTTATGGTAATGCCTTTGGCGGATGTGATGGATTGTCAGCTTCGTTGAAGAGCTTATGTAAACAGTTGATGTTTAAGGATTTCTGCTTGTTGGGAAAATCTTTGGAAAAGGTTTGGGAATCGCAAGAGTTTTTGAAGCTGGGAGGTTGCCTAGTGGTTGAGTTGGTTTGGTTGTTGTCTTTGTGTAGGCAAGTCTTGGAAGATGTGTATTACAGTGATGTTTGTTGTAAGAGTTGAAGTTTTCAGGTTGATGTTGAGATTGTGCATAATCTGGTTGTGTGGAAGGTTGGGTTGTGGTTACCCTTGAGAGTGTGGATTTGTGAACAGTGAGTGGTGGAAGTTTTGTGTGGAAAGTGATCAGTGGTGTTGGTTAAGGCTTTTGTGTTGTCTTGTGTGTGTTGCTTGAAAAGGTTGTTGTTCTCTTTTGCCGGTTGAAATTTCGAGGACGAAATTTCCTAAGGGGGGGAGAGTTGTAACGCCCCGGTTTTGGGCTCAGAAGTTTTGGGTGTTGACCGGTTCGGTCAAAGTGCTGATCGAATATATAAGAGTGAATTTAGGAAAGCCTAGTTCGGGTTGCATTAAAAATATGGAAAAATGTTCTAAAATCATCTTTTAATATATATAAGTGAACTGTGAAATCAATTTTGGAAAATGAGGTTCGGAAGGTTGACATTTTGGCTAGTGACCAAAATGTAATTTTTGAAAGTTGCGGGACAGTTTTATAAAGGATTGAAACTTTGAATCTTTAAGGAGCTATTATTCCAAAAAGGATTTCTCCAGATTTTTCTAAGACATTTTAAGTCTAAAATCTGATTTTAAAGATTATGAAAAGAGAGGGAAAAATCATTTTAACTAATTCCAACTAATTTTCCATTTTCTCTCAAATTCTCTTTTCTCTCATTTTCTCTCTACCCAAACAAGATTTCCTCAGATTTCTTTCTCTGATTTTGACTTCTTAATCTCTCATTTCAACTCTCATTTGATTCCTAATCATCTCATCATCAAAACCTCACAATTTACAAGTTGATTCATCAAGCTTTTTGGCTCTAAAATGGAGAAATTCAAGTTTGGAGGTAAGAACGTCCTTCTCCTCTAAACTATCAGTTCTTTACTGAAATTCCTAAGTTCTCAATCCTTGATTCATGTTTTATTAAAGGCTTTTCAATTGAGATCTTGATTTTTGGCTAAAATGCAAGATTTGGTGATTTTGGTGAAAATTTCGTGTGATCTGTTTAAGCAGGGTTTTGAGGTGTTAAATTGATGTTAAATGAATGCTAAAATGATTAGAAGTTGAGGTTTAATCAATGCAATCCCGGATAGGTTGAATTTCCTAAGTTTGGCTTGAGTTTTTGGTTGTTTTTGGAGTGTTTTTGGTGATCTGTTATACCTGGAGGTATAAGGATGTGGTTGTGATCATTTTGCATGTTATTTGATGTATAAAAATGGTTAGAAGTGATGGATCTTGGCTGGGTTAAGTTTTGGAAGTGTTTGGAGATGATTTCGGTTGTGTTTGGTAGCCAAATTGCTAGTTTTGTGATGAGCAGCGAGTTGTGTTGATGTTGCTGGTGTTTTAATGCATATGGATGCATTAATGTTCTGTTTTTGTGTGCTTGAAACAGGGGAGGTTGATCCTTGAGCTTTGGAAGTGTTTTCGGAAGGTTTTGGAAGCTTGGAAAGCTTGTTGGCTAGGCTTGTTTGGTAATCGGTGAGTGAAGTTGGGATTTCAGCTTTTGAAACATGGTTTGAAGGTTTTTGGGAGCTTAGTTAAGTCTAAACAACTTTGCTAAGCTCGAGAGTAAGTGAAGAGGTTTTTGCTTTTGGATTGTGTATGTTTTGGCTTTAAAATCAATTGTGGTGGATGATTGATTTGCATGTGTTATTGCATGGTTTAATTCTGTTTTGTAAGCATGTTTTCAGCATGGTTTAATGCTGGTTTTGAAAGTCAATTGAGAAGGATGCTCAAGGTAAAAGATCCTTGGTTATGTTTATGGAAATTGTGATTTTGATGCATGGTGATGCATGTTGTTCATTGGCTTTGTATGATGCTTAAAAACAGTGAATTGATGATGATTAATGATGGTTTTGCATATTGGTTATGTATGTGTATCATTGGATTAATGATGGTTAGCATATTGTTTATGCATGTGAATCATTGAGCTAAAGGTGTGATGGCTTTGCATTATGTGTATGCATGTGAATCATTGAGCTAATGATGTGATGACCTTGCATTGTGTTTATGCATGTGGAACATTGGATATTATGGTAAGATGGTTATGTTGGCAAGAGATGTGAATGGTTCTTGGTTCGTTGATCGGGTATAATTAGCCGGCTATAGGATTGGGTGCACCGTGAATAAAGTCGCCTTGATGGCGGAGTGGTCAAGTGTGGACCGGATAAACTCCCCTCAAGTATTCCTAACGAGATGAGGTCAGTGGAGGGTGTGCCCACGGGAGGACCTCGGTTGCTTAAGGTCGTAGTGGAGGTTGTTGCCCACGGTAGACCTTGGTTGAGTAAAGGTTATAAGGTGGTTAAAAGTCCTTATGTGAGAACCTTGTACTTGCTAAGATCACAATGGCTATGGTTAAGTCCATGTGTGGATCTTGTGTGTGATGTCCCGGATCTCGTTAGATGATGTCTACAACTACCAATCGGTTATGCAAAGGTTGTATGGAGGTTGAAAGTCCATGCGGGAAGACCTTGTGCATGTCAAGGGTGTATGTTCATACATGGTAACCTTGAGGAAAAGCTAAGGTTGTATGGTGTTTAAAAGTCCATACATGGGAACCTTAGGAGATTGAGATCAGTGGAGGTTGTTGCCCACGGGAAGACCTTGGATTGGGTAGTGTGTAGGAAGCGTTGGGACACGCTTGTAATCCGCGTATCCGATCGGGTTGAAAAGTGGAAAGTGATTATGGTTGATCTCTTGGAAGCCAATATAATGTTCTTGATCATGTTGAGCATGGGATTGCTTGAAATGATGCATAGTTGCATGTGAAGCATGGGATTGCTTGAAATGATGCATAGTTGCATGTGAAGCATGGGATTGCTTGAAATGATGCATGGTTGCATGTGAAGCATGAGATGCTTGAATTGATGCATGTTTGCATGAGAAGCATGAGATGCTTGGTAAGATGCATTGTGGCATGAGTTGTGTATGATGCTAGTGAAAGCATGTTACTTGTATGTTGAGCAAGTGTTGGTTATCATTTGATAAATGATGCATGAGAGCATGGATTACCTATGTTGCATTGAAGTTATGTATAACTTGTTGTTAAAGGCATGTGATGATGATGTTATGGTTTTTATGTGGCCTTGTTTAAATGCATGAATTGGTTTGATTGAATTATGGTTTTAAGTGGTTTCTTACTTGATGTGGGTTCCAAGTTTAAGAAGGGTATGTTGCTAAAGGGAAGTGTTTTCCATGGTTTTGTTTAAGCTTGGCATATGGTGTTTTTGCATGATTTGAGCTTGATGTTGAAAAGAGTTTTCAAACGTGGTTTTGGAAAGCAAATCGGGTTGGTTTTAATGTGTTTTAAAGACCCGCTGCACTGATGGTGTTTTGGTTTTGAGTATTCCTCACTAAGCATTATGTGCTTACGCTCCTCTTTGTCCATCAATGCAGATTCTTGAAGTTTGGGCAGCAAGGAGCAAGGGATTCAAGGTGGACTCCAATGGAGATGTATGTCTCGGTGAATAGCTATAGTTAATAAGGGCAATGGGGTAGAATCTCTCGGATTGTTGTTATCGTGATCGTATGTGTTGATCAAGAATGTTTAAGTACTGTTGTTAATGTTGTTGAAACATGAATTGGTTTAATTGAGGTTGCTTTGAAAGGTTTGTGCTTAAATGGTTGCTTGAGTAGGAAGCATGCCTATAGAATTGGGGCTTTTCATATGTGTTGATCATATGTTGAATTGTTGATGCAAGTATGTCTCTTTTATGTTGAATTGCATGTTGGCAAAGTTTGGTGGCTTTTGGAGCATGTTTGAATGATCTATTGTGTGTTTGAATGAGCAAAATGCAACATTCTGGGCTAGGTGTTTCGGAACAGGCAACACCGTTTCGGAACGGGTGCCCTGCATAAACCCAGGCGTCCGAAACGGGTGTCACCGTTCCGAAACGGAAGGCATTCTGCCAGACCCCCGTTGCGGAATGTGTTGCGGAACGGCCCGTGTTTCGGAACGGGCTTGGCCTGTTTCGGAACGGGTGACCGTTGGGGGCTGACATGGGCGGTTAAATGTTTCAAAATGTTTGCATTTTGGTCCTGAATCTTGTTTGTGCAATTGTATGAGTTCGGGATGTCCGTTTGAGCTGAAATTTGGCAGAGAAGCATGAAACATGATTAATTTTAAGTTGGTAACTTAAAATCTGGTTAAGTCCTTTAAGTTTTCAGAAATTACAATTTGGTCCCTAAAGTTGTAATTTGTTCAATTGGGTCCCTGTTTGATCTCTGATGATTGTGATCTTTGAGCATGGTGGTTGTGTGATCACATCTAAGGTTAATGTGCATCTAGATAAGATTAAAAGGAAAAAAAAAGGTCGTTAATCAAGGTTGACTTTCGGGTTGACTTTGGTTTTCCCCGTGTAATCTTCGTAGTTCGGGCCAACCGTCTAGGCCGGGCTACGGGGGTTACATTTGGTGGTATCAGAGCTGAGTTGCGAAGGTTGGGGAAAACGGTAAGTTGTTGTGGTAAGTGTGTTTGATGTTTACCTTGTTGTATGGTTGAAAGTTGGTTGAAGCATGTGCTTCTGAGTATGCTGTTGATGTTTTTGAGCATGTTGCTGGTGTATGCAAGCATGATCTGTGGTTATGAATCTTGGTTGAGATCATGTGGATATGTGCTGATGCTATGAGCTGATGTTATGCATGGTGAATATGTTTTGAGCATGTTATGTTGCTAATGTGCTGGTGCATTTGGATGTTGTTTGGTGTAAGCATGATCAAGGTATGTTGTTGATATGCTTGATGTTATGATATCCATGTTGTGTTGACTGTTATGTCATGTTAAGGGGAGGATTCGGGATACCCATTGCCTTATTAATATAGCTATTGTGTTATTTTGGAGTTGGAGTTTGAATCCTTGCTTAATGCTGGTCTAACAGGTTTTGTTTGTTTGTTGTGATTGTATGTTGTTTGTTGTTAGTGGTATGGCAAAGATGATGAAAGAATGGTGGATGAGTGAAATGGTTGCTGCCTTGGGGCAGGTTGTTAAGTCAAAGGATTCACCCTTTTGTAGAGGTGTTTTGTCTCAGTCTTCTGTGACTGAAGTTGAGTTGGTAAGGCAAGGGAAAGAAGCTGGTTCCGGGATGGAAAGTTCTTTATCTGTGGATCAGGAGGTGTTGGGAACATCTCAGGCTACGGTTGAGGTAGAATCAGTGGATGTGCTGGCTAAATGTGTGGGTTTGCCGAAACAGTATTTGTTTGATTTGGGTGCTGAGGAGTACCATGGTTCTTCCCCTGAGATGTTTGAGGCCTGGTTGGCCAATGTAGTTCTGATTTTGGATCAGGAAGGCTGTGATTATGCCTGTAAGCTGGGGAGTGTTGTTTCTTTGATGTTGGAGGATGCTTGTTCTTGGTGGACATCTGTGGCTGTGGCGTCACATATTCCTGATATTGATTGGAATTTCTTTGTATCTGCTTTCTATGAAAGGTATCTTGGAAGGGAATTTCCAAGGGTTGAGCAAGGTGTGGCTGATGCTGTTGGTGAGCAAGTGTTGCTTGAGCAAGGAGTGGGAGCACAGTCATCTGTTTGTGATCATTGTAAAAGGCAACATGTTGGAAATTGTTGGGGCGCAGGTGTTTGTTGGAATTGTGGTTCCAAGTTGCATGTTAAGCGTGATTGTCCTCATGGAGTGAAGTCAGCTTTGATGTTGGCAAAAGGATCTCAGAAAGGTCGTGGGCGCGACCGAGGCGAGGTTCAGAAGTGGCAGAAAAAGCAGAAAGTTGTGAAGAGTTTGGGAAATGAAGTTTGCTGGAAGTGTGGGTCTGCTGGACACATGAGGTGTGATTGTTTGATGTTGGCTCGGAATAGCCAAGGTTCTTTATCGCAAGGAGTTGATGTTGACCCTGGTGTGTTAGTTGGTGTTGCAGCTGTGCCGCAGGAGGATGATGGTTCCGCAAGGAAGAGAGCTCGTTTGATGAAGCTTCAGGGTGGTGTTGTGTTTTCAGGTAACCTTGTTAAGTGATCTTTGCTTTAGTTGCCTTAGTTTGGTTTCTGTTGGTTTTTCCTTGCGTGGTAAGTTTAGTCTTGTTGCTAGCATGTTTGGAGTAATGGTAGTTGTGGTTTGGTAATTATCTTGGGTGTGAAGAAGGCTTGGTAAGTATCTTGTGGTTAATGGTTGTTGGTATGATGGAGATAGTTAAGTTAAAGATGAGTAAGGAGGTTGTTCTTAGACAGATTTTGAGGATGTTATTGGAGGGTGTGAACTGGCATTCATGCACAGTTAAAAGCATTGATATATACTATATTATATATATGTTGGTCCATGCATACATGTGGCATGACATTAGAGGTTTTGCATACATGTACATCAGACATTGATAGGGCATGTAGGTGATCATGCATACGATGTTCACGCTCGCTAATAACTAATCGAATCTGTTAGTGTTGTGGTTGGATTAAGTGGGATGATGGGTTTGTAGAGGTTGTTGGTGCTGAGCGGGAGTTAGAAGTGCTGGAGTTGTTAAATCAGTTGCTTGTGATGCTGAGAGTGGAATGGCTTGTTGGTAAAAGGTTAGTGTTTGTTGCTCTGAAAGTTTGATGGTTTGGTGGTGAAAGGTATTGTTTGAGGTTAGTATCGGTTAAGTGGTTTGTTGAGTTTAAAGGAAGTGGTAGTTCCTTGGTGCTAAGTGATGATGCAGTTTGAGGTTGTGTTTCCAGGTGCTGAAGTGGTTTAAGTTGTTGTGAAGGGTTGTGTTTGTTCTTGGCAATATTTGAAGAGTTCTGAAGCTGTTATGTGTGTTTTGGTTCAGTAATGTTCTGGTAGTGCAAGTGTTCTGGTTGAGTTTGTAGTGAAAGGGCTGTGAAAGATCGAAGGTTTTTTGTTGGACGTTTGGGTTCTTGTGAGAAGTGGTTGGCTAGTTGTGGTTGAGAAAGTTCTGTTTGAAATCTGTAGATGGTTTGTGGTATGGCTGATGGTTTCAAGTTGGATTGAGATGTAAATTTTGGTTTTGGTGTTGATGAGCTGTTATGGTAATGCCTTTGGCGGATGTGATGGATTGTCAGCTTCGTTGAAGAGCTTATGTAAACAGTTGATGTTTAAGGATTTCTGCTTGTTGGGAAAATCTTTGGAAAAGGTTTGGGAATCGCAAGAGTTTTTGAAGCTGGGAGGTTGCCTAGTGGTTGAGTTGGTTTGGTTGTTGTCTTTGTGTAGGCAAGTCTTGGAAGATGTGTATTACAGTGATGTTTGTTGTAAGAGTTGAAGTTTTCAGGTTGATGTTGAGATTGTGCATAATCTGGTTGTGTGGAAGGTTGGGTTGTGGTTACCCTTGAGAGTGTGGATTTGTGAACAGTGAGTGGTGGAAGTTTTGTGTGGAAAGTGATCAGTGGTGTTGGTTAAGGCTTTTGTGTTGTCTTGTGTGTGTTGCTTGAAAAGGTTGTTGTTCTCTTTTGCCGGTTGAAATTTCGAGGACGAAATTTCCTAAGGGGGGGAGAGTTGTAACGCCCCGGTTTTGGGCTCAGAAGTTTTGGGTGTTGACCGGTTCGGTCAAAGTGCTGATCGAATATATAAGAGTGAATTTAGGAAAGCCTAGTTCGGGTTGCATTAAAAATATGGAAAAATGTTCTAAAATCATCTTTTAATATATATAAGTGAACTGTGAAATCAATTTTGGAAAATGAGGTTCGGAAGGTTGACATTTTGGCTAGTGACCAAAATGTAATTTTTGAAAGTTGCGGGACAGTTTTATAAAGGATTGAAACTTTGAATCTTTAAGGAGCTATTATTCCAAAAAGGATTTCTCCAGATTTTTCTAAGACATTTTAAGTCTAAAATCTGATTTTAAAGATTATGAAAAGAGAGGGAAAAATCATTTTAACTAATTCCAACTAATTTTCCATTTTCTCTCAAATTCTCTTTTCTCTCATTTTCTCTCTACCCAAACAAGATTTCCTCAGATTTCTTTCTCTGATTTTGACTTCTTAATCTCTCATTTCAACTCTCATTTGATTCTTAATCATCTCATCATCAAAACCTCACAATTTACAAGTTGATTCATCAAGCTTTTTGGCTCTAAAATGGAGAAATTCAAGTTTGGAGGTAAGAACGTCCTTCTCCTCTAAACTATCAGTTCTTTACTGAAATTCCTAAGTTCTCAATCCTTGATTCATGTTTTATTAAAGGCTTTTCAATTGAGATCTTGATTTTTGGCTAAAATGCAAGATTTGGTGATTTTGGTGAAAATTTCGTGTGATCTGTTTAAGCAGGGTTTTGAGGTGTTAAATTGATGTTAAATGAATGCTAAAATGATTAGAAGTTGAGGTTTAATCAATGCAATCCCGGATAGGTTGAATTTCCTAAGTTTGGCTTGAGTTTTTGGTTGTTTTTGGAGTGTTTTTGGTGATCTGTTATACCTGGAGGTATAAGGATGTGGTTGTGATCATTTTGCATGTTATTTGATGTATAAAAATGGTTAGAAGTGATGGATCTTGGCTGGGTTAAGTTTTGGAAGTGTTTGGAGATGATTTCGGTTGTGTTTGGTAGCCAAATTGCTAGTTTTGTGATGAGCAGCGAGTTGTGTTGATGTTGCTGGTGTTTTAATGCATATGGATGCATTAATGTTCTGTTTTTGTGTGCTTGAAACAGGGGAGGTTGATCCTTGAGCTTTGGAAGTGTTTTCGGAAGGTTTTGGAAGCTTGGAAAGCTTGTTGGCTAGGCTTGTTTGGTAATCGGTGAGTGAAGTTGGGATTTCAGCTTTTGAAACATGGTTTGAAGGTTTTTGGGAGCTTAGTTAAGTCTAAACAACTTTGCTAAGCTCGAGAGTAAGTGAAGAGGTTTTTGCTTTTGGATTGTGTATGTTTTGGCTTTAAAATCAATTGTGGTGGATGATTGATTTGCATGTGTTATTGCATGGTTTAATTCTGTTTTGTAAGCATGTTTTCAGCATGGTTTAATGCTGGTTTTGAAAGTCAATTGAGAAGGATGCTCAAGGTAAAAGATCCTTGGTTATGTTTATGGAAATTGTGATTTTGATGCATGGTGATGCATGTTGTTCATTGGCTTTGTATGATGCTTAAAAACAGTGAATTGATGATGATTAATGATGGTTTTGCATATTGGTTATGTATGTGTATCATTGGATTAATGATGGTTAGCATATTGTTTATGCATGTGAATCATTGAGCTAAAGGTGTGATGGCTTTGCATTATGTGTATGCATGTGAATCATTGAGCTAATGATGTGATGACCTTGCATTGTGTTTATGCATGTGGAACATTGGATATTATGGTAAGATGGTTATGTTGGCAAGAGATGTGAATGGTTCTTGGTTCGTTGATCGGGTATAATTAGCCGGCTATAGGATTGGGTGCACCGTGAATAAAGTCGCCTTGATGGCGGAGTGGTCAAGTGTGGACCGGATAAACTCCCCTCAAGTATTCCTAACGAGATGAGGTCAGTGGAGGGTGTGCCCACGGGAGGACCTCGGTTGCTTAAGGTCGTAGTGGAGGTTGTTGCCCACGGTAGACCTTGGTTGAGTAAAGGTTATAAGGTGGTTAAAAGTCCTTATGTGAGAACCTTGTACTTGCTAAGATCACAATGGCTATGGTTAAGTCCATGTGTGGATCTTGTGTGTGATGTCCCGGATCTCGTTAGATGATGTCTACAACTACCAATCGGTTATGCAAAGGTTGTATGGAGGTTGAAAGTCCATGCGGGAAGACCTTGTGCATGTCAAGGGTGTATGTTCATACATGGTAACCTTGAGGAAAAGCTAAGGTTGTATGGTGTTTAAAAGTCCATACATGGGAACCTTAGGAGATTGAGATCAGTGGAGGTTGTTGCCCACGGGAAGACCTTGGATTGGGTAGTGTGTAGGAAGCGTTGGGACACGCTTGTAATCCGCGTATCCGATCGGGTTGAAAAGTGGAAAGTGATTATGGTTGATCTCTTGGAAGCCAATATAATGTTCTTGATCATGTTGAGCATGGGATTGCTTGAAATGATGCATAGTTGCATGTGAAGCATGGGATTGCTTGAAATGATGCATAGTTGCATGTGAAGCATGGGATTGCTTGAAATGATGCATGGTTGCATGTGAAGCATGAGATGCTTGAATTGATGCATGTTTGCATGAGAAGCATGAGATGCTTGGTAAGATGCATTGTGGCATGAGTTGTGTATGATGCTAGTGAAAGCATGTTACTTGTATGTTGAGCAAGTGTTGGTTATCATTTGATAAATGATGCATGAGAGCATGGATTACCTATGTTGCATTGAAGTTATGTATAACTTGTTGTTAAAGGCATGTGATGATGATGTTATGGTTTTTATGTGGCCTTGTTTAAATGCATGAATTGGTTTGATTGAATTATGGTTTTAAGTGGTTTCTTACTTGATGTGGGTTCCAAGTTTAAGAAGGGTATGTTGCTAAAGGGAAGTGTTTTCCATGGTTTTGTTTAAGCTTGGCATATGGTGTTTTTGCATGATTTGAGCTTGATGTTGAAAAGAGTTTTCAAACGTGGTTTTGGAAAGCAAATCGGGTTGGTTTTAATGTGTTTTAAAGACCCGCTGCACTGATGGTGTTTTGGTTTTGAGTATTCCTCACTAAGCATTATGTGCTTACGCTCCTCTTTGTCCATCAATGCAGATTCTTGAAGTTTGGGCAGCAAGGAGCAAGGGATTCAAGGTGGACTCCAATGGAGATGTATGTCTCGGTGAATAGCTATAGTTAATAAGGGCAATGGGGTAGAATCTCTCGGATTGTTGTTATCGTGATCGTATGTGTTGATCAAGAATGTTTAAGTACTGTTGTTAATGTTGTTGAAACATGAATTGGTTTAATTGAGGTTGCTTTGAAAGGTTTGTGCTTAAATGGTTGCTTGAGTAGGAAGCATGCCTATAGAATTGGGGCTTTTCATATGTGTTGATCATATGTTGAATTGTTGATGCAAGTATGTCTCTTTTATGTTGAATTGCATGTTGGCAAAGTTTGGTGGCTTTTGGAGCATGTTTGAATGATCTATTGTGTGTTTGAATGAGCAAAATGCAACATTCTGGGCTAGGTGTTTCGGAACAGGCAACACCGTTTCGGAACGGGTGCCCTGCATAAACCCAGGCGTCCGAAACGGGTGTCACCGTTCCGAAACGGAAGGCATTCTGCCAGACCCCCGTTGCGGAACGTGTTGCGGAACGGCCCGTGTTTCGGAACGGGCTTGGCCTGTTTCGGAACGGGTGACCGTTGGGGGCTGACATGGGCGGTTAAATGTTTCAAAATGTTTGCATTTTGGTCCTGAATCTTGTTTGTGCAATTGTATGAGTTCGGGATGTCCGTTTGAGCTGAAATTTGGCAGAGAAGCATGAAACATGATTAATTTTAAGTTGGTAACTTAAAATCTGGTTAAGTCCTTTAAGTTTTCAGAAATTACAATTTGGTCCCTAAAGTTGTAATTTGTTCAATTGGGTCCCTGTTTGATCTCTGATGATTGTGATCTTTGAGCATGGTGGTTGTGTGATCACATCTAAGGTTAATGTGCATCTAGATAAGATTAAAAGGAAAAAAAAGGGTCGTTAATCAAGGTTGACTTTCGGGTTGACTTTGGTTTTCCCCGTGTAATCTTCGTAGTTCGGGCCAACCGTCTAGGCCGGGCTACGGGGGTTACAATTATGTTACTAGACAAGTGAGTACGGTGATGTGAGATTCCACCGGAAGAGTTTAGTGGTTTGAGAATGTTGTCCGCATATCCGAGTAATAATGAGATGTGAAATGCCAATATAATATAATATAATATATGAAAATGCTTTTGAATCACATGTACCTATTGATGAGATTATTTATGCTATGAGAAATGCATATGAGATTTGTGTATGAAATGCTTAGTTTCACAAGCATGTGAATGGCCTTGCCATGAGTGTTGCGTTGGTTTAAATGCATGAGACAGAATTGAGGTACATGTGTTTTCAATGAAGATTTGCTTTGAAATGGTTTTCAAGCATGAGATAGAATGAGCATGTGGTAGAAAAAGGCTTTTGAGAAAGTGTTTTGAATAATGCATTATTGTGTTGGTTTTCTTTAGAGCATGCCTCACTAAGCAAATGTGCTTACGCTCTCTTTTATCAATAATGCAGATAATTGAGCTGTTTTGAGCAGCAAGAAGGTTAAGAACATCCAAGGAAGTACAAAGCTCATTTATGGTGATGTTTTTATACACTTTATTTTGATATTTGGCAATGGGACTCCAAGGTTGTATTTGGGAGATGTGTTTTAAACTCCCTAAGTTTGTGGCATGTTTGTGATGGCCTTTATGGGTTGTAAATGGTCCTAATGGTTTGGTTGGAGGTTTGATCTCTATATTTGGTTTGGTGGATAGGAAGCATGCGTATAGTTTGAGTGTTATTGTGCTTGATGTCGTGTTTGAGCTTACGCTTCTTATACATGATCCTTGATGTTTAATCATGTTGCTGGTATGATATAGTATGCTTTGGAGCATGTTTGAGTGGGTTAAGAGGAGAAAACCCAGCATTTCTGCTGTCACAGGGTAGGGTGTATCGAAACACCCTTAACTGTTTTGGAACGGGGGCCTTTAATGGCCATAGCGTTTCGGAACGGTTGAAGGTGTTTCGAAACATTTTGGCTACTGGAGAGGTCTGTTTTGGTACCGGTCTCAAAGCGCACCCGAGTACCGAAACGGTCAACACCATTTCGATACGGGCGTTTCGATACGAAGGGTTGGTGTTCCGAAACGGATGACCGTTGGATGATGGTTTGAATTGTTTTAAGTTTTCATGTTTTACATTTTAGTCCTGAATGTTGTAGATGCAATTGCTTGAGCTTGGAATGTCCTTTTAAGCTGAAATTTTATAGAGAAGCATGTAATATGATTAATTACTTATTGATAATCTTAAATTCTGCAAAGTTCTTATATTTTCTAAAAATTACATTTTGGTCCCTAAAAGTGTAGTTCATGCAATTGAGTCCCTAAATGTTTCTCGATCGCTGTGCTTTTCTCTCATACGATTCTTGAGTAATCACATAGGCTTAATGTGCATCTAGAAAAGATAAAAAGAAAAAAGGTCGTTAATCAAGGTTGACTTTCGGGTTGACTTTGGTTTTCCCCGTGTAATCTTCGTAGTTCGGGTCAAACGTCTAGGTCGGGCTAAGGGGGTTACATTTGTTGGTATCAGAGCCAGGTTAACGAACAATTAGGGCTTGGTAAATGGTTATTGTATGCAGTTATGTATGTTTGTGATTTTTCGGTGAAAGCATGATGTATGAATATTGATGTATGATTCAATTGAGATGAATTTGTGATGTTATGTTGTGTTTGGGGTATAGTTGGGGATCTCATTGCCATATCAATACTAATGAGAGGAATTGTTTTCAAAAAATGAGCTTGAGTACTTGGATTACTTACCTTATTATGCCTAATCGGATTTATTGTGTTTTGCCAGTTGCATTGTTTTATTATGGGGCCACGTAGAGATCTTAGAATCAATACTCGTTCCATGGCTGAGAATGAGAATGTAGAGAATGCTGAGGATCTACCTCCCCCTCCCCTTGGTGGACCACCTTGTGGTGGTGGAGCTGGGGTTGGTACTGCTGAAGTTGGTGCTGGGGTTGCTGGACCCGAGGGAGGTGAGGGGCAAGCTGCTCCTAATATGACCGTGTTGATACAAGCTATTGCTGGAGCTTTTCAGGCAGCAGTAGCTGGAGCTCATGGAGCTGCTCCTCAGGATGGTGCTAATGTGAGGTTGCCATTGGAAAGCCTTCGCAGTCTGGGAGGGACTGAGTTTAGGGGTTTGACCCCGGAAGGTTCCGAGTCTTGGTTGGAGAGTACCAAGAGGATACTTGGACAGCTGAATTGCAACAATGTTCAGAAGCTGGGATGTATAGTGTCCTTGTTGCATGGTGATGCATACACGTGCTGGACGACAACTATTGCGGGAATGGAGGATGATGAAGTGACTTGGACATTCTTCTTGAATGCGTTCAAGCGAAAAAATTTGGGATTTCGTCACCTCGACGAGAAAAAGAGGGAGTTTATGTCCCTTGTGCAAGGGAGCATGACGGTGGCGGAATATGAGATTCAGTTTGTTCGCCTTAGCCAATATGCACCTGAGCTGATTCCGAGTGAGCGAGAAAGATGTGAACGATTCCGTTACGGGCTGGTGGCAGACGTGAAAACGTATATGCTCGTAGTCAATTATACTGATTTCAATGTCTTGGTCACTAGAGCCAAGGACATTGAGTTGAATCTTTGTTTGGCTAGCCGAGCAGAAGGATCTAGCTCGGGGAAGCGAGCTACTGAGTGCGATTTTGGTAGAGATCACAACAAGAGGCATAAGGATAGAAAGCTGCATTTTGATGCTAGACGCGGGGGTGGTAACCTTGGAAGAGGTCAGCAAGGACCGAATGCTTTCTTGAGAACTCCTGAGTGTAACCGGTGTAGTAGGAGACATGCTGGTGAGTGTTGGGGTAACATTGGTACTTGTTGGAACTGTGGTAACCGGGGGCATATGAAGAAAGGTTGTCCTCATCCGCTGAGAGAGGGACAGGCTCCGGTGAAAGCAGTTGAGCCACAGAGAGGTCGTGGGTGCGGCCGTGGTAATTTCCAGCGCAGAGATGAGGGTGGAAGGAATGTGGCGCATGTGGTGGTTGTCCAACCTGAGGGTGGCGGACAGGCTCGAGTGTATGCCCATCGTGAGGGAAGGAATGACTCAGACGTGATCACAGGTACCTTTACTTTGCAATCCTTGTCATTACTTTCTTTGATTGATTCTGGATCTACACACTCGTGCGTATTGCGTGAACATGCTCAAATGCTTGGTTTGCATGTTGAGTCTTTGGATGTTGGTATACGTGTGACTAGTTCCTTTGGTGAGGCGGTTGTTACAAGAAGGTTATATAGGAGATACCCCTTGAAGGTGCAAGATCATGTGTTTCTTGTTGATCTTATGGAATTGCCATTCTATGGTTTTGATATAATCCTTGGCATGGATTGGCTTGTTGAGCATAGAGCCGTTGTGATTTCGAAAGCAAGCGAGTTTCGTTGAAACTAGCGGATGATTATGAGGTTGTGGTGGTAGAAGAAAATGTGAAGTTTCTAGCTAATGTGGTGTCTTCATTGGAAGCAAGCCGGATGTTGCGGCAAGGGAGTGAGGCTTATCTAGCCTTTGTTATGAATCCCAATTCAAAGGAGGTGCGCGTTCAGGATATAAGAACCGTGTGTGAGTTCCCTGGAGTGTTTTCGGAGGAATTACCTAGTTTGCCACCTAGTCGAGATGTTGAATTTGGGATTGAGTTGTATGAGAACACAACCCCGATGTCCATTGCTCCCTATCGCATGGCACCCAAAGAGTTGAATGAGTTGAAGACGAGACTTCAAGAGTTGCTTGACCATGGCTTCATTCGGCCTAGTGTGTCACCTTGGGGTGCACCGGTCTTGTTTGTTAAGAAGAAAGATGGCACGATGAGGATGTGCATTGTCTATCATCAATTGAATAAGTTGACCATAAAAAACAAGTATCCTTTGCCGAGGATTGATGATCTTTTTGATCAGTTTCGCGGAGCGGCTGTGTTTTCAAAGATTGACCTGAGGTTAGTGTACTATCAGTTAAAGGTGAAAGATGTGGATGTGCCGAAAACAGCCTTTCGAACAAGGTATGGGCATTATGAGTTCCTGGTGATGTCGTTCAGATTGACGAATGCTCCTGTTGCTTTCATGGATATGATGAATAGTGTGTTCCATGAATTCTTGGACAAGTTCGTTGTGGTGTTCATCGACGATATCCTTGTGTACTCTCGTATCGAGGAGGAGCATGAGGGTCATTTGAGGATCATTTTGCAAGCGTTGTTGAAAAATCAGCTTTATGCTAAGCTGAGCAAATGTGAGTTTTGGCTAAAAGAACTTGTTTTCCTTGGTCATGTGGTTTCGGCTGAAGGGATTCGAGTTGATCCTCATAAGGTTGAGGCGGTGATGAATTAGAAGCCTCCTAAGTCCGTTCATGAAGTCCGTAGTTTCCTTGGGTTGGCAGGATACTACCGGAGGTTTGTGGATGAATTTTCTAAGATTGCTGCCCCTTTGACGAAGTTGTTTCAAAAGGATGTTAAGTATGTGTGGACGGAAGCAAGACAGCAAGCTTTTGAAAAGCTAAAAGCAACTTTGACGCAAGCTCCTATCTTGGTTCAACCTGAATCAGGGAAAGAGTTTGTGGTGTATAGTGACGCATCCTATGTTGGTTTGGGGTGTGTGTTAATGCAAGAGGGTAAGGTGGTGGCTTATGCATCGCGACAGTTGAAAGTGCATGAGTGCAATTATCCTACGCGTGATATTGAGTTGGCTGCAGTGGTTTTTGCTCTAAAGATCTGGAGACATTATCTCTATGGTGAGAAGTGTACTGTGTATACGGATCACAAAAGTTTGAAGTATTTGATGTCTCAGAAGGAGTTAAATCTTAGGCAACGATGTTGGGTGGAGTTGCTTAAGGATTACGATCTAACGATCGAGTACCATCCGGGGAAGGCCAATGTTGTGGTCGATGCTTTGAGCAGGAAAGTGGCGGTGGAGTTAAGAGCAATGTTTGCTAGCTTGAGTATATCGCGAGATGGTGGTCTTGTTGCTGAATTGCAAGTGAAACCATCTCTAATTCAGTTGATAAAGGACAAACAATTGTTGGATGATTCCTTGGTGCCACATGTTCAGGATATTGCTGAAGGTAGACCATCGAATTTTTATTTTAATGATGATGGTGTTTTGTGTTTTGGAAGTTGGATAGTGATGCCGAGTGATGTTGAGTTGAGGCCCACTATTTTGACCGAAGCTCATAGTAGTCCTTTTGCTATGCACCCTAGTAGTACAAAGATGTATCGTGATCTGAAGGATGGGTACTATTGGGTGGGGTTAAAGAAAGATGTCGCTGAGTACGTTAGCAAATGTATGGTCTGTCAGCGGGTTAAGGCTGAACATTAGTTTCCTTTAGGGTTGTTGCAACCGTTAAGGATCCCTGAATGGAAGTGGGAGAGGATCACCATGGACTTTGTGTCTGGTTTGCCTCTATCGCCGTCAAAGAAGAATTTTGTTTGGGTGATTGTGGATCGCCTTACGAAGTGTGCGCATTTATTGCCTGTGCATACTACGTACACCTTGGATAAGCTTGCGGAGTTGTACATTGCTGAGATTGTACGTTTGTGTGGTGTACCAAAATCTATAGTGTCAGATAGGGATACGAGGTTCACCGCAAGGTTTTGGGAGTGTTTGCATCAAGCATTGGGTACGCGGCCGAATTTCAGTACTTCTTATCATCCGCAGACGGATGGACAGTCTGAGCATGTTATCCAAGTGCTTGAGGATATGTTGAGGTGTTGTGTTATTGAATTTCAAGGCTCTTGGGAGAAGCACTTGCCTTTGGTGGAGTTTGCTTATAATAATAGTTACCGGGCGAGTATTCAAATGGCACCTTATGAAGCTTTGTACGGGAGGAAGTGTAGAACTCCTCTTTGCTGGGCTGAAACGGGACAAAAGTTGGTCTCGATGCCGGCTTTGTTGAAAGGAACCACCGAGAAGGTGAAGCTCATTTTTGAGCGGTTGAAGGCAGCGTCGGATCGGCAAAAGTCTTACGCGGATTTGAAGCATAAGGAGATAGAATTTGCGGTGGGTAACCGTGTGTTTCTGAAAGTTTCACCTTGGAAGAAGGTGATGAGGTTTGGTCGGAAGGGCAAGTTGAGCCTAAGATACATTAGACCATACGAGGTGATAGAATGTGTTGGTCTTGTTGCTTATAAGCTAAGACTACCTCAAGAGTTAGAAAAGATACATAATGTGTTTCATGTATCCATGCTTCGGAGGTATAGATCGGATCCTTCGCATGTTATGCCTGTGGAGGAAGTTGAGTTGAATCCAGATTTGACATATGATGAGGAACCTGTTGAGATTTTGGATTCGGATAGTAAGGTTCTCCGTGGTAAGACCATTGAGCTGGTCAAAGTGTTGTGGAGACATCGTGGTGTTGATGAAGCCACTTGGGAAAGGAAGGAAGACATGAAGAAGCAATTTCCTTACCTTTTTCCTCCAAGTAAATTTCGAGGACGAAATTTCTTAAGAGGGGGAGAGTTGAACCCCCCCCCAGATTTTGGGCCTGGATGTTTTAGAGTTCGAATCGGACCGGTCGAGAACGGTTCGAATCTTAAAGGGAGGTTTAGGGAACACCTAGTTCGGGGTGCTTTAAAAATATGGAAAATACCTAAAATCCTTATTTATTTTATGAATGACTATGGTGAAAACAATTTTACAAAATAAGGTTTGGAAATACTACATTTCGGTGTAGTGACCAAATCGCAGTTTTTGCAAAAGTTAAATAGTGACTGTTTTGTAAAGGATTGAAACTTTGAATCTTTAAGGAGCTAAATTTACCAAAATGTTTTTAATCAGATTTCTCCTTATTTTGGGTGATTTTAATAATGTTTTAATTAAAGGAAATAAAGATTGATTAAAGGAAAAACTATCTTTGACTTTTCAAAACTACCTTACGTCAATTTTCTGTCATTTCATTTTCTCTCAATTTCTTTTCAGCCAAAAACATTTACTCCATCAATTAGCCTCTGATTTTCATTCCTTTTGATGAGATTTCAATCTCCTTTTGATTCTTAATCTTTTTCTCACCAAATCCTATTGTTTTTACATTGGATTTTCAAGAAAACTTGCCCAAATCAAGGAGAAATCGGCCATTAGAGGTAAGCTTCGTCCTTCTCCTCTAATGATCAGTTCTTTACTGAAATTCCCAAGTTATCGATCCTTTGTTAATGATTTTTGAGTTGCTTTAATGTTAGAAACAAGAAATTTTTTAAAAACTCAAGGTTTTTGGAGAGATCTTGATGATTTTCATGGTTGTTGGTTGGGCTCTATTTTGAGGTTGTTTTCTAATGTATTTTGGATGGTAATTGATGTTATAAATGAGGTTTTATCAAACAAATCTCGAATAGGTTTGGATTCCTAAGTTTTGTATGCTAGAATGATGGTTTTTGGGGTGGTTTTGGTGTTCTGTTATAGCTCGAGGTATAAGAACGAGTTTGTGGTGGTTTTTTGTGTTGATTGATGTTTAGAAATGATTAGAAGTGATAGATCTTGGCTGGGCTTTGTTTTGGGAGAGTTTGGAGATGATTTCGGTTGTTTTTGGTAGCCGAAATGAGGTTCTTGAGTAGAGCAGCGAGTTTAGATATGTGGCTGATGATTTCAGTTCATGATGATGAATTAATCCTCTACTCTTATGTGTTATAAACAGGGGAGACTTCTTCGGACGCCTTTGGTGTTGATCCGGGAGCTTAGATAGCGTTTCGGCAAGCAAGCGAAACGTTATCGATGAGTGTGAATGGTTTTATGAGTCCTTGACGGACAAAGAAACAAGGTTTGGGGATTTAGGAAAGGTTTGAAACACCTTTCTATGTCCGGATGTAAGTATTAGCTAGAATGCTCTCATGTATGTGGTGGTTGCCCCTAAAATGCTTTTACATGCTCGTGTTTTTAGATAGATAAATTCCTACTGTTTTATGCATGATTTGTAGCATGAGATGATGCTTGAAAAGATTTCATAAAATAACAAGTTGCATTGATGAGTTTTGAGCTTTTGTTTTAAAGCATGGCAAATGTTATGATTTTGAATGAGATGAGAAAGCTTTGAGAAATGTTGCATTAAAAACAGTAGGTGAGATGATGTTTTGACAAAATATATTGGCATAGAATATGAGCTACTTACCTGATATAATTGATCGATCAATAGGATGAGAGTGCACTATAAACTAAAAATTCGTACGTGCTCTTTGGATTCAATCCAAAAGGAGAGACCGATGATGGGCATTCCATCGGGTAGGACTTGGTGAAATACCCAAGCTTTGTGGCGATGAGAGATTCCACCATGTGAGTACGGTGATGTGAGATTCCACCGGAAGAGTCTAGTGGTTTGAGAATGTTATCCGCATATCCGAGTAATAATGAGATGTGAAATGTCAATATAATATAATATATGAAAATGATTTTGAATCACATGTACCTATTGATGAGATGATTTATGCTATGAGAAATGCATATGAGATTTGTGTATGAAATGCTTAGTTTCACAAGCATGTGTATGGCCTTGCCATAAGTTTTGCATTGGTTTAAATGCATGAGATAGAATTGAGGTACATGTGTTTTCAATGAAGATTTGCTTTGAAATGGTTTTCAAGCATGAGATAGAATGAGCATGTGGTAGAAAAAGGCTTTTGAGAAAGTGTTTTGAATAATGCATTATTGTGTTGGTTTTCTTTAGAGCATGCCTCACTAAGCAAATGTGCTTACGCTCTATTTTACCAATAATGCAGATAATTGAGGTGTTTTAGACAGCAAGAAGGTTAAGAACATCCATGGAATTGCAAAGCTCATGTATGGTGATCTTTTTATACACTTTAGTTTTGATATTTGGCAATGGGACTCCAAGGTTGTATTTAGGAGATGTGTTTTAAACTCCCTAAGTTTTTTGCATGTTTGTGATGGCCTTTATGGGTTGTAAATGGTCCTAATGGTTTGGTTGGAGGTTTGAGCTCTATATTTGGTTTGCTGGATAGGAAGCATGCATATAGTTTGAGTGTTATTGTGCTCGATGTCGTGTTTGAGCTTACGCTTCTTATACATGATCCTTGATGTTTAATCATGTTGCTAGTATGATATGGTATGCTTTGGAGCATGTTTGAGTGGGTTAAGAGGAGAAAAACCAGCATTTTCTGTTGTCACAGGGCAGGGTGTATCGAAACACCCTTAACTGTTTCGGAACGGGGGCCTGTAATGGCCATAGCGTTTCGGAACGGTTGAAGGTGTTTCGGAACATTTTGGCTACTAGAGAGGTCTGTTTCGGTACCGGTCTCGAAATGCACCCGAGTACCGAAATGATCAACACCGTTTCGATACGGGCGTTTCGGTACGAAGGGTTGGTGTTCCGAAACAGATGACCGTTGGATGATGGTTTGAATTGTTTTAAGTTTTCATGTTTTGCATTTTAGTCCTGAATGTTGTGGATGTAATTGCTTGAGCTTGGAATGTCCTTTTAAGCTGAAATTTTACAGAGAAGCATGTAATATAATTAATTACTTATTGATAATCTTAAATTCTGCAAAGTCCTTATATTTTCTAAAAATTACATTTTGGTCTCTAAAAGTGTAGTTCATGCAATTTAGTCCCTAAATGTTTCCCGATCGCTGTGCTTTTCTCTCATATGATTCTTGAGTAATCACATAGGCTTAATGTGCATCTAGAAAAGATAAAAAGAAAAAAAAGGTCGTTAATCAAGGTTGACTTCCGGGTTGACTTTAGTTTTCCCCGTGTAATCTTGGTAGTTCAGGCCAAACGTCTAGGCCGGGCTAAGGGGGTTACAGAGAAATCGTCCATGAATATCTCTAGGAAATCTTCCATCATATTGTAGAAAATTGCCATCGTACACCGTTGAAATTTTGTCGGGGCATTGCAAAAGCTAAACGACATTCTTCTAAATGCGTACGTTCCATAAGGGCATGTGAAGGTGGTTTTTGCCTAACTGTCTAGGGTTATGGCAATTTGATTATAACCTAAATAACCATCAAGAAAACAATAAAATGGTTTATCGGCAAGTCTATCTAGCATTTTATCAATAAAGGGTAAGGGAAAGTGATTCTTTTGAGTTGCTTTGTTCAACTTGCAATAATCCATACAAACCCTCCAACCGATCACGGTCCTGGTTGGGATTTACTCATTACTTTCGCTGGTTATCACGGTCATTACACCATTCTTTGGCACACATTGCACTGGGCTCACCCATGTACTATTGGAGATGGGGTAGGTAATTCTGGCATCAAGCCATTTGATAATTTCTTTTCTCACCACCTCTTTCATTTCCAGGTTAAGACTTCTTTGAGCCTCAATGGTAGGTTTATGATCGTCCTCCAAAAGGATTTTGTGCATACCTACCGCTGGGCTTATCCTCTTTAGATCGGCCATCGTCCACCATATTGCCCTTGTATGCCGCCGCAGCATGTTGATCAAGCTTTGTTCCTGTTCTGGCTGCAACTTAGAAGAGATGATTACGGGCAAAGTATCATTGGTTCCCAAATGAATATATTTTAATTTATCAGGGAATTGTTTTAATTCAAGAACTGGTGGTTTCTCGATTAACGGTTTCTCATTTTTTTGTTCTTCTCCAGAATAAATGAGGGGTTCAAAGTACTTACCTGGATGAGGGGTTGTCCAGTGTGCTTACTCAATTTCATCTTCATCGATCTCTTCAACTTCATCAAGGTTGTCCAGAATGCTATTGAGGTAGTCGTTTGAGTGCATCTCAAGGCAGTGGCCATGATCATTGTCGAGGCAATGTTTGTCGAGGCATGGTGCATTAATGTCAACATTGAATTCTGTAGTGGCTTGTATCACTTGACATTCTTCCTGATTGTTTGCACGTTTTAGAGTTTGGAGCACGTTAAGCTTGACTTGTTGCTCGTTTACCCTCATTGTTATTTCTCCTTTTTCTACGTCGATTAGGGTCCTCCCGGTGGCTAAGAATGGTCGCCCAAGTATGATGGGTGCATGATTATCTGCCTCACAATCAAGAATAAGGAAATCAGTAGGAAAAATAAATTTATCCACTCTTACCAATATGTCTTCTATTTTTCCATCGGGGTGAACATAGGAGCGATCGGCCAACTGGAGCATTACTGTTGTAGGTTTAGCCTTCCCTATTCCTTGCTTTTAAAATACAGATTTTGGCATTAAATTTATGCTTGCCCCTAAATCGCACAATGCCTTCCCCACATAGTGATTTCTGATGGCACATGGTATTGTGAAGCTCCCCGGATCTTTAAGTTTAGGTGGTGCTCAGTTCTATAACATGGCCATACATCCTTTTGTTGCGGAAACCATCTCGAACCTCTATCCTTGATCGCTTGGATACCATGTCCTTGAGGAATTTGACGTAATTCGGCATTTTCTCTATCGCTTCCACAAAGGGTATGTTGATATGGACATGTTTTAGGATATCCAGGAATTTCTTGAACTGATATTCTTGCTTTTGACGCTTCAGCCTTTGTGGGAATTGTAACACCCAGGTTTGGGGGTCGGGTGAAATAAATAAATAAAATAATGTCTCGGTTTTTGTTTTGCAAAATTTAATTGAAAGTGTTGGGCCAAATTTCGATGTTAAAGCCCAATAGCCATTTTAATGGCATTTTGTAAATAGCGGGTCTTTCCAAATAAAACCCATTTCAAATAATCAAAATTTCACCATCTTTTTCTCCAAACAAGAAAACTCACGATAAGAGCTCTCCCTACCCCATTTTTACTATTCCACCCCCTTGCTTCTTCATGTTGGCTCGGTTTTGAAAGGTAAATACATCCCCATATTGCTCTCATCTTCTGCTCTTTGAAAGTACAATTAGTTTTCATTTTTGTCCATGATTTTAGAATTTGAGTTTTTGGGAGTTTTGATTAAAAATGCTACATTTATTGTTTTTAACTAAAGATTTTGATTTGTTGATGATATATGAGTTGTTTATGAACCATGAGGTCCAACATATATGATTTTTAAAGTGTTTTGTTAAGATTCCCGGATTTGGGTTTGGTGGGTTTTTAGAATGGTTTTAAGGGAGTTTTGGGGGTTGTTTTATGTTGGAAATGGAAGGCTAATGTTAGTATGTTAGTTAAGGGTTGTTTTGGAATCATTTAAGAGTGTTAAAGAGGTTGAAATCATAAGTTTTGGATTGGGTTTAAGGGCTGCTCGAGTTTGATGATTTTGGGGGTTGTTCATAGCTTGAAAATCATGTGTTTGATGCTTGAATAGTGTTCTGGGTTTGCTACATGGTTGTGTGGACTGATTTGAGAATTGTTTGATTTGTGTTGGGATGTTTAGAAGCAAGAAATCCTGTTGGTGAAGCCTCGAGAGCGAATCCGGAGAATTCGGTGACTTGAGCTTGGATTTCGGCTCTCTTTTGGGTAGCAACGGTGAGTAAAATGTCGAACCTTGATTTTGTTTGCAAATGGGAACTCTTGGGGGTTTGGGTGGGACCTTGAGGGTCCACTTAAACCCAAGTGTAAGTTAATCCTCCTACATCTTGTTATTTGTTGATGAATGGTCGTATGTTGTGGTCTTGTGCATTTCGAGTTGTTAGCATTGTTGTTGTTCTTGTGTAGTCGTGTAGAAGTTGAGCCTCACGTGATGGTTGTCTAAACTACGGTGATGAGTGGTCTCACTAGTAGTGACTAGTAGTAGAGTAAGGTGATGAGTGGTCCCATCGGAAAACTACTAGTCGAACGGTGATGAGTGGTCCCACCGTGTGTAAGTTGGTTGTGTTGTACGAGCCATGTGTAGTCTCGTAGTAATGATCACTCGTGCATTCATTGATTTCATGCGAAATGTGAAAAGTGTTTTGAAAACTGCATGCTTGTTGAATTGTAGAGCTTTTCTCACTAAGCTAGTTAGCTTACGCTCTCCTTTGTTTCCAATATGCAGATCGTTAGTGTTCGGGAGGCAAGCGGGCAAGGAAGGAGCTTTTGGAGTTCTAATTTTAGCTCAAGTATGGTTTATGAATTGTAATAATGCCTAGACGATGTGGGTGTAGACTTGTAGGAGTTGGTGTCAAACTCCTTAGTTGATGATGTATTTGTTAAGCATGTTGATTTCTTGAATTTATGATGGCTATGTGTATGCCTATATGCTATGGATTGTAAACCATATTTACTTGATGCATGCTTGTCTTGTGGTTGAAACTTATATCCCTTATGAACGCCATATGTATGTTTGTCTAAAGCTTGAATCTTGAATGTTATGCATGAATTCTTGTTGTGCTTATTGATTCATTTGATGTATGGCTCCTACATGTTTGTTGTGTGCTAAGCATGTCCATATAGGGTGTTTTTCATCTAGAATTGATGTATGATGAGTCTTGGAGGTTTTAGATAAGTTTTGGGGCTGCTTTGTATCAATAACTAGCTAAAATCTGTCTTTTCGCAGCCCGTGTATCGAAACGGATGGTCTCGTTTCGATACAGCCTCTTGTTTCAGGCCAGGCGTTTCGATACGCTTAGAGGCCGTTTCGGTACGTTTTTGCCACTGGAAATCTGTGATTTTGACGATAAATTGGGGTACCGAAACGGGTCTTGGTGTTTCTAAACGGTCAATATGTCGTTGACCACGAGAAGTTGACCGTTGGGGGTGTTTCGGAATGGTTGACCACCGTTTCGATACGGTCCTCTCGTGTTAACTTAGGCCCGTTGACCAAGTCAAGGCGTTTCGATACACCTCTCTAGTGTTTCGAAACGGCCTGCCTATAAAGCTAAAAATAGATTGTCTTGTAATGATGTTGAGTCGATTGCCTTGTGTGTTGCTTCCGTTGTTGACCCTTCATATAGGATTTAATAAAACTATTTAGACAAGATAATAACGAAAAGGAATTTTATAAGGTTGCTAACCGAAGGGGAGCCTTAGCGGGTTTCACTTATGTTTTCCCCGTGTAGCCTACTCGGGCCGGTTAGTCATCCAGACCGGGATGAGGGGGTTACAAGAATGATGGTGGGAGTCGCATATCCTCGATTCATTCCTTACCTGGTAATCTAATTTGCGGTAGTGGATATGGGTTATCCACGTCTTTCTGTATGTCATTGGCAGGATCGATTGGTTCTGCCGGGGCAATGGTGTTGGCTTCGACTAAGGCAGGGGTATTAGGTACTGCCGCGGCATGATCTACTGTGGGAGATGCTTCATTTTCCTTAACTTCTTCACTAGTATGGGATTCCTTTAGCTTCTTACCACTCCTAGTTCTGACCACCTTGCATTGTTTGTGCGTTGCTCCTTTTAGTCTGGAACTTAAAATTTGCACAAACTGCCCCACTTGGGATTCTAAGGATTTCAACGTTGCCTCATGATTTAGTAGCAATGCCTCGGTCCTGTCCATAAAAATGCCAGTCTTTTTTATGAACTTATCAGTGTTAGCCATATATGCACTAGCTTGATTCATAAAACCATGAAGAGTGTTTTCTAAAAAACTGGACTGCATCGGCTGTTGTGACGGCATGTGTTGCTGCTGCAGCATGTTTTGCCGAGGCCTGTTTTGTTGGAATCCTGTTGCTGGAGCATTTTGATTTTGCGTATTGAGTGCATTGTTGGGGTTGCCCCAGGATGTTGGGGTGCTTTTTCCAGGCTGGATTGTAATTATTGGACATCTAGTTGTTGTTGCAATTGAAGTTACCAACATAGCAGGTTGACTCTGGATTCTGCGGGCATTCAGAAAAAGCATGGTTACCTCCACAATTTTCTCAAAATAATTCCATTACCTTGACTACCTGTTGAATGTTTTGTGACTGGAAGTTCAGAACCAACTTTGTCAAGGTGACGATCTGAGATGAAATTGAGTCCGGAGACTCTATTTCATTAACTATGGGTTGACAACGGACTCCTCCCCTACTGGCCGTAGGGAGCTGATAATCATTCTTGGCCGTCCTGTTTAAAATCTCCATGGCTTTTTTCGGCTCTGTGTCTAGGAGTATGCCGTTTTCCAAGGCATCGAGCATCATCCTAGTTGCCGTGTTAACCGCATTGGAGAACATGGTCACTTGCGTCCATACTGGAAATCCGTGCAAGGGGAATTTGTGTCATAGTTCTCGATATCACTCCCAAGCCTTATGCATGGACTCGTCTTCAGCCTGTCAAAAAGAAGTGATCTCGTTACGTAATCTGTCAGTTAAATTTGTTGGATTAAAACGAGACATGAAATTACGACAAATATCACTTCAGGATCCAATTGATCCTGTTGGGATACTGTTGAGCCAGGTTTTTTCCCTATCCCTCAGTGAATAGGGAAATAGCTTCAATCTCAGAATATCCTCATGTATTCTCTGAATTTTAAATGAGTTACAGATCTGGAGGAAGGACTTGAGGTGATGTCTGGCATCTTCAGTTGCGGAGCCACCAAATTGCCACATAGTGTTGATCATGTTAAACATCATAGGCTTCAGCTCAAAGTGGGCAGCCTCGATTTCTGGGGATAACAACTCCAGGGTTTAGTCCATTCAGGTCCCCTTCAAGGTAGTCTCGGACTGTGGGGTGTCGAACTGGTACGAATTGAGCTTCCAGATTTGCTCCATCTCCTGTCGGGATCTGCTGCTCATCAACAAGTGGCTGCCCATCGGCAAGGTGTTACCTTATTGTGTGTCGGGGCCACTTGGTTGATGCCTTGGCCGCAACCTCGGGGTTGGTCCTCATGTTGATGCATTACGGCTTCGTTCTCCTGTCTAAGCCTTCGATAAGTGCATTCGATTTCTGAATTTGGATCGCGTAATGGGCTTCCTGGGTTAGCTCTAGTCATGCACCAAGACAAAACCAAGTTTTATTAATACTAAAATAAAAATAAAATAAATAAAATAGAAAGTGCAAAAAAATAAAAATAAAAGTTGACAATCCCCGAAAACGGCGCCAAAAACTTGTTGTGTGTAAATAGTGCTTCGCAATTGTGCAAGTATACACGACGCAAGTAATATAGGGATAAGTATATGAGTATCGTCTCCACATGGATTTGTACTCAACCTTCGGTTCTACTCCCTCGCACTGAAAAATAAATAAAGTAAAAACACAAATTAATTGGGTGATTTGATATAATCTAAAATAACTAAACTAAGAAAATCCAGTAAAATAAAATTAAGAAGAAATCAAGATGAGAAGATGGGACGGATTAGAGTGTGTCGTAGTGTGGAATCCTCTTGAATTTGTTTCTGTTCTTGAATGCAGCAACGCACTACTGTCGTGGCAGTGACCTAAATCCATGTCGCGGCCGCAATGGCTAAATTCATGCTGTGCCAATCCCTTGCTCATGGGAAGATGCAATTAAGGCTCGGCAAAGTGTCCATTGGTGGTTCCTCCTTATCCCTAAGCATGGAACGATGGTTGATGACTGAACTCTAATGATATCTCCCAGCATGAATCAAAGGGCAAACACCAACTGTTCATACACTTCTTTTAGCCGCTGAAACTCTAACCTATCCCTAGGCCGAGTTAGTTAACACCACGTGGGGCAAAAACCGTACTTATTACTTTCGTGAGCTCAACTCTCATGATATTGAACAAATGGATGATCTCACAAACCCTCTCCCGAGTAGAATGCGAAAATAATTAAAGCCAAAATAAGCAAACCTTAACTTTTGTTGCATTAAGAACAAAAACTAAGTACAAAGATTTTTCACACAATTACTAAAAAAATTAATCCTAACCCTAAGAAATTTAGAACATAATTAAACTAATCCGAAGCTCAATCTCTCTTCGGTGATCTCTCCTCTATTCCCCCTCTTCTTGTTGGCAACAAGCTCCTTATATAGGGGAAAGTATAGGCACAAATCCTTCTTGGAAAGGAAGTTAAGTTGGACTTGGACTAGACTTTATTAAAGAGGTAAATCTCTTTAATTTATTACAATATACACTTTTGGCAAAAAGTCCAACTTTACCCTTCCTTCCATGTTTTCGTCCTCTTCTCGAATTCTAACTGTCACGCAAAATGTGTAGAAAAATCCGGCATTTAAAGCTCTTCAAGTCGACTACCACTTTGCCTGATTTTCCCTCCTGCAGTATGCTGTCGCGGCCTGGCTTTTGCTGCCTCAACATTGGTCTGTTCTTGGCTCTGCTCCGCAAGGCTTCATCAGCTTCCCTCAGTAGAAGCTGTCATATGGCTTGGCTCGATCAGGGTCTATTGTCTGCTAATTCTGCCTCATCTTCCCTCCCGCTTTCTGTGTTGTGGCGGCATCTTCCTGCTCCATTTGTATACATCCTGCAAAAATACCAATCATGCATTAAATAGTACATTTTTCATAGAATAAACAGAATATAAGGCTCAAATGCATAAATGATGAAATCTATGCATGAAAGGCCATAATGCAACTAAAATGGGTGTAGGTTGAGTGATAATTGTCATGAAAAAGGGTCAAAATATAGGACTTTTGGGCACCTATCATGTCTATAGTAATGTTTTTCAATAATTAACTTGGAAAACTTTTAATCTTTACTTCTACGGGGTAGATTCACTCTCGAAGTAAGATCATCTACTTGAACATCTTCTGTCAAATATTCTCTCCTTAGTATTTGGCAACTAATCGTTATCTCCTAAGTTTGTTAAGATATTAAGGGATAATAGGCATGCAATGCCAACTATCGTTTGGCAAAGAATTTAAGAAAATTAAGCACTAGCAAAATAGATAAAATGCCTATACATTCATTTATTAAAAACTAAAAAACAACTAAGTGTTCATCGCAAAAATATCCCAGTGAACTTAAGAACATCGGTTCATGGCTAGGGAAACCATCAACAAAATATAGTTTGAAAACATTACCGTAATAAAAATTAGAATTAAACTAAGAGAAATGGACAAATAAAGAGATATGCCGATGCAACCCTTCAATGTATCCACTGCTCTCGGTGACAGCCTGGTCGAACTTCGCTTTGCCCTCTACCTTCTTTTTTAACCACGACACTGCCTCCTTGGCTTAACGATAGGCTTCTTTTATATAGGCGCTCGTGGAAACCCTAGATTGGGTTTGAATCTTGAAAGTTTGTTATGCACTAGGATAGGCGTGTTATCCTCTTATCCTCTTTTTGAATTTTAGGGTCGATTGGGTCTTTGACCAACGGCTAACTGACCAGACATCGGCGTCCTTCTTTTGCCAACTAAGCTTATCAGTTCTCATCCTACTTTTGCCAACAGCACTCGGCATTTCTCTTATGCTCCTCTGGCTTAATGCTCTTATCCTTCTCCTGTCGACTACTCTTGTTCGGCCACCAAAGCAAGAAAATATTCATTCACTCTAGCAAAAGAAAAATTCATTAACTCATATATGCAAATGCATGAATCTACTAGCTAAATGCACAAATATGTACTCAAAGTCAAGCAATATCATGGCAATATATACATGAAAAGTAGTACTTTTGAGGAGTTAACAATTACTCATAGTCAAATTATGTTGGTGGCATTTTGGCTTTAAAAGTAGAAAAGTTACCCATAATTTAATCATGTTGGGAACATTTAGATATTTTGAGACAAATAAAAGCTCAATGAAGAAATTTCTAGTAAAACGAAGTCATGCTTTTAGCCTTGTAAAACTTTTGGTATAAGATTTGAGAGCTTCAATTTTAACATAAATTAATTTAGTTGATTTAACTGTAATTTTGGTGTACTAAATTTTAATAAATTTAATTTTTACATTTATAATGTTTCTTAGTTTCAGAAATTGTGAAGTTACTATCACGTTTATAAAGTTTCTCATGTTTTGATATTATCACTAGTAAAATCATGTTTAATTATATATATATATATATATATATATATATATGTATATTATGAATTAAACTTGTTGATATTTAAAGTCATTTATGTAATATATTTTCTAATCTAATAAAGTTAATAATCATGAATTAAACTTATAATTAAAATTTTTAATATAATGATCATAATTAGCCTAGAAAACAAGTTTATTAATTTAATAATCATAACTAATAATTTTAATAACAAGTCGGGTAAAGAATTTAAAGATCTAAAACAAGTTTATTAATTTAATGGTCATGTAACTTAAATTGTGAAGACACATTTTCTCACACTTTAATATAGTAAAATCATAATCTTAAAACTTCATCAATTGTAAATTTATAATCTACAACTTACAAGTCATGTAAATATCATATCAGTTCAATAATAAGTCAGATCACTTACAGGCTGAGTCAATTACAGATCAAGTTCATAATAGGTCAGGTTGATAACAGGTCTAGTAATATTAGTTATTTACCAGTTTAATCTCGGGTTCGGGTTCATATCAGGTTGGATGCAGGTTGGGTTTGGTTATCACATTATCAGATTCAATTCGGGTTCAAGTTGTTCTTAGGTCGGGTTCATATCTAAAATTTTCAGGTCCAACTCGAGTTCAGGGCAACACTAGTTTAGACTCGAATCGATTTTGGATCACCACCACCTCGGGTCACAAGAAGTTCTGAATCAAGTCGGTTTCAGTCAATTTTACAGGTCGGGTCAACATTTTACATCCCTAGATAGGGACACCAAAATGGGGTAGAGGGTTTTTGTTTAGGAATATGTAGGATGTAAAATCATGTATTTGGATGTGTTTCATCTCGGGTCATATTAGGTTCGTTCAGATCGGATTTGAGTTTTGTTGAGTCTAGTTAATTGTTTGATTCAAGTTGAGACGGGTTCGGGTCGACTTTGGTTCAAGTTAAAGTCAGGTTGATCCCAACTTAGACTCGATTCGAGACTGGTCAAAATGTTTCGGTCTGAACGGTTAATTCTAGAGTTAATTTAAGTTCATATAAAGTTTAGGTGAAGTCATTATGGGTATTAGGTTAAGTTCAAGTCTGGTCACGTTGATTTCAAATAAAATTTAGGTATGGTCACATCGGTTTCAGATAAAATTTAGGTCAAGTACTATCTGTTTCGGGTGAACTTCATGTCGGGTCTTAACTAGATACAAATAAACTTCGACTTGTGTCATTTTGGGTATCGGATTAAGTTCAAGTCATTTCGAATATCATGTTAAATTATTCTATTGCAATTTACAATATATGTATTGTTTTATGTCTTTCACTTATTGTATATAGAGTTTAAGAAAATTATGTTCTAAGGTTTAGAGTATATGAATAATATGTTTTTTGAAAAATTAAATTTTAAATTAGGAGAGTAATTTTCCTCTCAAGCCTAAATGCCCAAATGTTCTTTTTACTCATATGAGAACAACTAAATAATAAATCCTAATTATATTAAAACCTAATTGAACCAATTAGTACCTTAGACGTTATTGTTAAGCGTTGCGTCTTTGCACTAGACATTGAGTTGCCTCCGTAACCGCACAAAGCACACACATCCGCTATGTAGAAAGCGCTGATGCACATAATTTGTGGTGATTTTATTCAAATGTAATTTAATGCTTATTATTATGTATAATAAGTTTGAGGTTAAGGTTTAGAGTATAGAGTTTATGGTTATAATGTTTGGAAATTGGATTTGTAGGGTATATGAAAAAAATGAATTTAGGATTGGTGAGTAATTTCTCTCAAGAGTTTTGGTATACGAAAAAAAAGAGTTTTGGATTGGGTGGGTAATTTCCTCTAAAAAATTAAGAGTTTTTGGGGTTAAACTTACGCATAATGTCAAAATATGTATATAACGTTTCACTGACTAGTCATTTTGGCCTCTGTTCTTTTTCTTGGTCTATTTTCACCCTTAACGCTTCATTTTGTGTCAAAAAAACTCATTGTGAATGGAAAACGATAGTTGACTAACGGTCAAATGCATGAAACTAATGTGGCATGCTAACTTTGGCCAGTGCCATGTCAGCATTTTTTTAAATATTTTTTCTAAAATCATTAATAATTAATAATAATAAATTTCACTTTTTCCTGCATTGCCCACTTTCTTCCTTTTCCTCATAATTCACTACATTATCACCAGATCTGATCAATTCCATCTTATCCACAGGACCATACTGCAAAGATGGAATCTTGGGCACTTTTTTTACTATTGCAAGCATCACCATTCTTGTCATAGCTCACCTTTTTTACACACTTTCATTGAAGTGTTTCGATTCTCTAAAGCTTGTTTTCTGGACTTAGATCTCTAGATTCGTGTTAGTGATAAACAAGGATCAACATATATATCTGATATAAGATCTTTATTCAACTCTACAACTAAAAACAGACATTTTCATTTTCATTAATAAATCCATTAAAAGAACTGTCCAATGTCAACAGAAAACTAAAGAAATTATTATAAAGTAATTGTCAATTCCAACATCAAAATCCAATCACGAACTCAAAATGAAAAGAAGACTTTGCAAAAAAAAATGAAGACGGGCAAAATTTGAAAATGAAGACATGCAAAAAAATTAATAAATAATAGCTTTTTATAAACAAAAAATATAAAAATAATAAATTAAATTAAATATTATTTATTATTTTTCATCAAATATTTTACAAAAAATAAATAATCAAATAATTTATTATTTATTTTCATAAAAATAATAAATTAAATAAATTAATAATTATTTTTAGAAAAATAAAAAAATTTAAAACTTTTGTTGGCAATTGGCATGGTAAAGTGTCACGTCAGCGTCCAAAGCCAAGTTAGCATGCCACATCAATGTCTCGCGTTTGATCGTTAGTCAATTAACGATTTCCATCCACGGGGGATTTTTTGACACAAAATGAAACGTTAGAGATGAAAGTGCACCCTAAAAAAAAGGGGCTAGAATGACAATTTAGTGAAATATTAGGTGCATTCAGTGGCATTATGCCTTAAAATTAATACAAAAGGTACCACTTACTCTACTCATTTACAAGTCAGGTCAATTAACATGCCCGATCATTTATAGGTCGGGCCAACAACAAATCGGGTAAAATCAAATCTTCTGTCGCTGCAAATCAGGTTAAATCATATATTTATCCTATTTATTTTGGGTTCAAGTTTCTATCATGTATGTTAACGTCAGGTTCAGTTATGACACAATCTGATTCAATTTAGGTTAGATTCATTCTCAATTCGAATTCGAACCCAAAATCATCAAGTCCAACTCAAGTTCGAGTCAATTTTTTACACCCTAGACATAGGGAGTAAAAATTATAGTATTAAATTCATCTCCACATATTCATACTCTTAAACAACAATATCTATGTAAGAAGAGTGAACAAAATATTTTAAATAGTAACAATCAGTTGTCTAATAGGATAAGGCATAAGATCAAGAGTTCGAGTCCTAACATCATAAATAAAAAATGAATATTCACCAATAGATCAGATATAAAAGACTTTTGCAAAATGTGATTTGGATATTCACTAATAGATCAGATACAAATAAATAAAAAATTCTAAATAATATTACAACAATGTTATCAATCTGGCAAAGAGGTCAAGATGCCCATCATTAACGTTGCTTGGATGCATACATCATTTAATAACTCTTTTTCCTTTTTTTGGTAAATCTATTTTCTTCTATTTTTCTTTAGGTGTTTTCTTGAGAGTCTAACTTTCTTATCTGTTTAACTTTATGAGTCCAGCATCTTCCTGTGGGAAAACAACGTGTTGCAGTGATGAAAGAAGGATATTAGAAAAGAATACTTATTGAATATTGATTTCAATCAAAGCTTACATATTGTTTTACAAAGCTCTCACGTTCTTATATAATAAATGTTTTTTCCTATAATAACTGAATCAGTTAATAACTGATCCTAGCTAACGTTAACTGATCCTATGGTAACTGACCCTAGTTGACTTTATCATATACTGATAACACACCTACTTTCTCCTTTTAAGAAAACAAACACCACTTATCAATCTTGCTTTCTTCATTCTTCATCATCATCAGAATAGACTGAGTAACCATCAACCTTGTCATCACATCCTAGGCTGTGAGATATTCCATCGGTGAGCTCTTTTGGTGACCTTACTTTTAGCTTTTTCTTTAACCGAACAAAAAATGCAGCTCATACAGGTTTTGTTAAAATATCTGCAATTTGATCAATTGCAGGAACATAGTTAACTCTAACTATTCCGTGAGCCACATTTTTCCTTACAAAGCTTAAATCAAGTTCCAAATGTTTCATCTTTGCATGGTGCACCGGATTTGAAGCATGTGCTATAGCATTTGTATTGTCACACTATATGATAGGAGTGGAATCAAGACGTACACCAATATCAGTCAACAAAGACTTAATCCACATAACCTCAGTCGTTGTATTAGCAAGACTCTTGTACTCAGCTTTTGTTGAAGATCTAAAAACCATAGTTTTTTTTAACTTTAGGCTATTGGATTATTTTCCAAAAACAAACAATAACCACCAGTGGATCGCCTATCATCAACACTAGTTCTCCAATCAGAGTTAAAAAATCTGACCAGCTCATTACATGAAGTTGATGCTTGAAACAGTAAACCATGATTAATAGTCCCTTTCAAATATCGAAGAATTCGTTTGACAGTCTTCCAATACTTGTTTAAAGGTTCATGCATGAATTGACTAACCTTATTAACGGCAAAGTGAATGTCAGGCCTTGTATTACAAATATGCTACAACATACCAACTATTTGTCTGTACAAAGTATCATCTGAACAAGGATCACCATCTTTAGCTGAAAGATAGGGAGAAGTAATAATAGGTGTTCAAAACCAAGTCTGCTTGTGAGGCTATAAAATGAAATTCCCCTAGAAGACATGGTCTAAACTTGCCAAACCATGCTCGAGGTGCCTATTTAAGTTCATAAAGAGATTTTTTTAGTCGACAAACTAACTTTTCTCCATGCTTTCCCTATTGTTCAAAACCAGACGGTTGTTGCATATATATTTTTTTCTAATAAATATCCATTTTAGAAAGCTTTATCTACATCAAACTGCCTTAAAACCCAATTATTAGAAAGTGCAAGACTAAGAATAACTCTGACTATTATTGGCTTTACTACTGGACTAAAAATTTCTTGATAATCAAAACCATCCTTTTGAGAGTACACTTTAGCTACTGGCCTTGCTTTATATCTAGTAATACCCCCCATATGCATTCTTTTTTACTTTAAAAAGCCATCTACACCTAATAGGTACTCGATCAGAAGGAAGAGACACTAGTTCCCAAGTTACTTTATTTAATAAAGTAGTAATTCCTTTATCTACTGTTTGTTTCTATTCTTTTGAAAGCATAGCTTGATGAATATTGCGATGCTCACAACAATCATCCTTAGCAACATTATCAAGCACTATATTGAAAACTTTAGGTTTAGGCTGATTTCTAGTAGAACTTGCAGATAAAGAAGAAGAGCCGGTAGATAATCCTTCAGCATCACTACTAGCTCTAGATGATTTAGGTGCAACTGGTGCAGAACTTTAAAATTCAGTTGTAGCTGCTCTTGGCAAATTAGATTTAAGAACGATTGCCTCTGATGATCTAGGTATTAGAAGAATCTAGAGAAAAGCTGACTCATCAACTTTTCTGTTATAACCAAGTCAAGGTGGTTAGGGTTTTATATTAAATCTGTTAGATTTGGCGGGCTTACTGGGTAGCTTTCCCTCTGTATAAAAGAGTACCTGGTGTACTCTATTAAACCAACCTTTGATGAATGAAATAGAGTATTTACTCTCCATCTTTCTCTAATCCTTTACATGGTATCATTCGCTTTTCTGATTCTGGGCTATCTTCCTTGATTTGTTTTTCTTTCTTTTTCCATTCTTTCTTCTCTTGCGCATCATGCCAGCTAAAAATGCCTCTGCCATTACTCTCGATTCCACGGATGATGCTGAATCCTCCTCTCAAGGTTTCTTCAACAAGAAAATCAGTGTTAAGCTTGATAATACGAATTTCCTTTTATGGCGTCAACAGGTTCTTCTCATGGTTCGGGGACAAGGTCTTGAGCATTATCTTAATGATGAGTATACTCCTCCAGCGAAATTTCTGGTGGCGGCTGATGGCACCAAAACACCTAACCCTATTTATCAACGCTTCTTCAAGCAGGATAGCTCCTTAGCCTCTTGGCTTCTATCCACGGTTAGTACGTCTCTTCTTCCCCATCTTGTTGGTTCTGAATCTTTCTCTTCTATTTGGAAAACTCTTGTGCTTCGATATTCTAAGCTCTCTACCACACGAGTCATGCATCTACATGTTCCTCTCTGATCTCTCAAGAAGGGATCTCTGTCTATAAGTGTGTATACTGCTCAAGTGAAGGAAATCTGTGATCTGCTTGCAGTCTGTGGTAGCCTTATTTCTGAGATCGAACAGGTGGCCACCATTCTTAATGGCTTGCCTTCCGAGTTTGAGTCGGTTGTGGCAGTCATAACTGCTAGCAAAGAGCCTTATACCTTTGATGGGGCGGTCTCCTTACTTACTGATGCTGAGACACGCCTTGAAGATCCTCTACGACTATCTTTAGGCATTAATAACACCACTCTCGACCAAGACTCTCGACAGGATGCTCCCTACAATCATGGTCCCCCTGGTCGTGGAGGGCGCTCTGGATCCAATACTGGTAATGGTGGTAGATTCAAGGGTCGACCTAGATTTCAATGTCAAATTTGTGGGAAGCTGGGGCATTTGGCATATCGTTGTTGGTATCGTTTCAATCAAAGCTACCAAGGGCCAGTGAAACCTAGTGCTGAAGCTCACAACTGTTGTTGTTCACATACTGAGCCTGAGACTCGCTACTCTCCCTATGTTGCCACTGATACAAGTCCTGCCTCTCCTATTGATAACCCTCAAGTCAACACCCTTGTAGCTAAAACCAATGTCTGGTATCCTGACTCCAAAGCCACACACCATGTCACCAGTGACAAATCTCAGCTTCATTCGGGTCAAACCTATGTTGCTCAGGGTAAGGTCTACATTGGGGATGGTTCTTCCCTTGCCATCCCTCATGTTGGTCAAGGTATGGTGACCACTGCCTCTCGGTCCTTACTCTTTGATCAATTACTTCTTGTTCCTGACATAACGCATAATTTAATGTCTGTTTCAAAGGTTGCTACTGATAATGATGTTTATTTTGAATTCCATGCATCCTCTTGTTGTCTTAAGGATGAGCGTACAGGGGTAGTGTTGCTGAGTGGGGTTCAGAATGATGGATTGTATGGGTTTCCTCAGCAAAGTATGCATGTGGTTGCTTGTTCTTCTTCTTCCTCAACTGATTACTGGCTTTGGCACAATAGGTTGGGCCACCCATCTGCTGACATTGTGAGTCTCACACTTAATAAGAAGTTTGTTCCTCCCAAAGATACGTTTTGCCATGCCTGTCACCTAGGCAAAAGTCACAATTTACTATTACAAGAGTCTTCTACAGTCTATAGCTCACCATTTCAGTTAGTAGAAATTGACATCTGGGGTTCATCTTCAGTGACCTCTGATGGATACCTTTACTATATGTCATGTATTAATTTGTTTTCTCGTAATACCTGGTTGTTTTTACTCAGTTAGGGGTTCTGCTTCAGTGAATTTCGTTTCATGCATACTTTGCTGGCTCAGTTAGGAGTTCAGCTCAGGGATACTTGCCCTCACACTTCCTCTCAAAATGGTGTGGTTGAGAGGAAGCATCGACACATTGTTGAAACAACACTTACATTGCTAGCACAGGCCTCTCTTCCTCTCAGTTATTGGTCTTATGCTACCTTGAGTGCAATATACTTAATTAACAGAATGCCCTCTAAGACACTTGGTGATCGATCACCTTTTCAAGTGTTATATCATAAAGATCATGATTATCGATTTCTCATGGTATTTTGCTGCCTTTGTTACCCTCACCTACGTCCCTTTAACTCTCACAAACTTGATTTCAGATCTCATGCATGTGTGTTCCTTGGTTACTCACCTTCACATCGTGGATATTGGTGTCTTGATCAGTCTACTGGCAGAATTTTTGTTTCTCAGAATGTTGTTTTCCACGCACTACAGCGATCTAGGTTTTTAGTGACAAATTGATAGTGACTAGGAATAATTTTGTCACAAATATTAACTTTTTGTGACAATTTTTTTGTACGACACTATTAGTATAAGTAATTGTGACATCTTTTTATTTGGTCACAGTAACAATAGTAATTGTGACGATTACACTTTTCAGAAATGAATTCTCACTATAAGTATACAATTGTGACACAAAGTTCATTATCACTAAAACTTTGACACATGATAGTGACGATATGTGAAGTGGTCACTATTATTTGATACTTTTTGTTACAATGAAATTACTTGTCACTTAAAGTTTCACTTTTTGTTGTGATAAATTTTGTCACCAATAAAAAAATAAAAGTAATGAAAAATTAGACATTGTCATAATGATAAATTTATTTTTATAATTATAAAAATTAAAGTTATCATAAACTAGTTTGTTAAAAGGTAAAATATTTCAATAGTCTATACTATGTGTAAATTGTTGTTTTAGTCAATCTATTTTGATCAACTTTAGTCCCTATATTTTTCAAATTTTAAAATTTTAATCCTAATCCTCACGGGACACCGACAATATGACTAAATTACAAGGACTAAAAATGATCAAATTAAAGAACAAAAATTAAATAAGCAACTTATGTATAACAAATTAGCTAAAATAAAAAATTTACTTAACATATTTAAATACTACCATCCATGTCAGGATCGAAAATTCAAAATTTAAAAAGTATAGAAATTTAAAGTGACCAAATTAGAGTACAAAGACTACTATGTGATTTTAGCATAATCTATGATGTAATTTTTTTTGAAAATTTTAAAAGATATATTTCATTTTGATTAGTTTTTTCTTCAAAAAAATCTAAATAGTTTCTTCAACATACGTACTTCGTATAACAAACCATAGAAAAATTATTTAAATTATTATTATAATAATTAGTGTTATAATTAATAAATATTTTTAAAATAAATAAAATTAATTTCAATTACAATTAAACCTAAATATTATTTTTCTTTCAAAATAGTATAAAATTTTTTGCCTAGCTTAGTGGATAAGTATTGCACTCTTGCCCTAAAAGTTCCAGGTTCGACCCTTCTTGAAGCCAGGCATTGTATTTATTTACTAAAAATTGATATAATTAAATTTCAGTGATCTAATGAAAACTTAAAAGTTTGCTGACTAAAATGCAAAAGCTCCATTAAATTTCAGGGGCAATTAGTGATTAGTTTGAACCCTAAATAAAATGATTACAATTAAAAATATAATTATTTTTTTATTATTAACAGTGACAATATATTTTGGACACTATTTAAATATGTATTTGTGATAGAATGTTTGTCACTAATAAGAATAACATTAGTGTCTAAATTTTAGTCGCTATTAATAATTTTTTGTGTCAAATAGTGTGGTCATAAAAAATATAACTATTGTGACAAAATCATGAAAGTTGTCACTAATATAATAGTGACGGAGTTATTAGTGACGACTGGTGACGATTTAAAAAAATAATCACTGTAAATTTCAGTGACTAAATTTAACACTTTTTGTGACTATTTTTAATGTCACTAAAAATGCATTTTCTTGTAGTGACGAGACAATGTTTCCTTTTCAATCTCCTGATCCTGGTTCATTGCCTCTCTCCTCTGATGAGGTATCTCTTGAATTGCACATTATTCCAACTTTAACTCCTCCTCCTGGTTCTTTGGATACTTCTCCGGTAGACTCTCATCCCACTTCCGATTTTGACCAAGTCACGACTGATCCTCCAACTGCTACTGAGTCTCATATGCCCACCATGGCCTTTCCTCAGCTTGATCCCTTACCTGATGTTTCTCTACCTGAGGTGGTTGATACTATCTCTGCAAATGCTGAAGCTCCTGATCACAATGTTGTGCCTCCCAGTCCTCTACAATCAACTGATCTATCTCTTGAGCCCCCCACATCCACACAAGTGCTACAACCTCCTTCTCCTCCCAATCGACATCACATGGTGACAAAGAGCAAGGCTGGTGTGTTTAAGCCTAAAGCCTATCACCTACAGTATAATGATATACTTGTGGACGTGCATGCTGCCATGCAAAGCCCTGATTGGAGTGCTGTAGTTAATGTTGAATATCAGGCTTTGCTTGATAATGACACATGGGATCTGGTGCCCTTGCCTAGTGATCGACGCGCCATTGGCTGTAAATGGATGTTTAAAATAAAACGCAATGTCGATGGTACCATTGATCGATATAAAGCACGACTAGTTGCGAAGGGCTATTCTCAGCTTGCAGATTGTGACTTCAGGGAAATTTTTAGCCCGGTTGTGAAGGCCTCTACTGTGAATTTTTTGGTGTCCCTAGTTGTCTCACATGATTGGACCATTCGACAAGTGGACATTAATAATGCCTTCCCTAAAGGGGACCTCACTGAGGATGTTTACATGATTCAGCCCAAGGGTTTTCAATTCATGGCAGATGATGGTACCAAACTTGTTTGTAAACTTAAGAAAGCTCTCTATGGGCTTCGACAAGCACCACGAAACTGGTTTGACAAGCTGAAATGCTTTCTTCAAGAGCTGCAATTTCGTTTCTTTAATGCTGACACTTCACTGTTTGTTTATGTTAGTGACACCACAACCATGTATGTGGTGGTCTATGTCGATGACATCTTAATCACAAGCTCCTCTCCTACTGATGTTGCCACTGTTGTGCACCAATTGAATCACAAGTTCTCCTTAAAAGATCTTGGTGAGTTGCATTTTTTCTTGGAATTGAGGTCATTCGCACTAAAGTTGGCCTATTCTTGTCCTAGAAGAAGTATATCACTAACTTACTGGTGAAGTCTGATATGCGTGAGGTTACCACTGTCCCTACTCCTATGGTCTCTACCACTAAACTTCACAAAGACGACACTGCTCCAGTCGAAAAGGCAATTGAATTTCGCAGCATTGTAGGCTCCTTACAGTACGTCTGTCACACTCGCCCAGACATTGCCTTCTCAGTCAATAAGGTGGCAAAATTCATGCAGCGGCCCACTGCGTTGCATTGGATGGCAGTCAAACGTATCCTACGTTATCTTAGGGGTACCCTCGACCTTGGTCTTTGGTTCTCTTCCCAGGCGCACCCTCATTTGGCCATACACTCGTTTTCCGACATAGATTGGGGCAGTGACCCAGATGATCGACGTTCTATTTCAGGGGACTGCACGTTCCTTGGTTCACACTTACTATCCTGGAGCTCTCGCAAGCAATGCTCGGTATCCATGTCCACTGCAGAGGCAGAATTTCGCAGCCTTGCTGATGCTGCTGCTGATGTTCTTTGGTTCCAAGCTATTCTGCAAGATATGAATGTGAAGTTGTCTCAATCTCCTACCATTTGGAGCGATAACATGAGCATTGTGGCTATGACAGCCAATCCGGTTCTGCATGCAAAAACAAAGCATGTGGACTTTGACCTATTTTTCATTCGAGAGAAAGTCATGGCACAGACACTCCAAGTCAACTACACACCAGCAACTGCTCAGTTAGCTGACATCTTTACCAAGGCGATCTCTATTGCTAGCTTTGAGGAATTTCGCTCCCAGCTGTGTGTTCGTGAGTTTTTATAACCAAGTCAAGGTGGTTAGGGTTTTAAATTAAATCTGTTAGGTTTGGCGGGCTTACTGGGTAGCTTTCCCTCTGTATAAAAGAATACCTGGTGTACTCTATTAAACCAACCTTTGATGAATGAAATAGAGTATTTACTCTCCATCTTTCTCTAATCCTTTACACTAGGCACATCAATTAAAGAAGCTGGAGCTACTTCTGAAAAATTTTGAAATTCAGATGCATCTGGCCTTGATAAGTCAGATTGAGGAATGACTGCCCCTGATGGTCTAGGCACATCAACTGAAGAAGCTGGTATATTGTTGTTGAAGATATTTGAATAGGTGAAGCATTCAAATTGTCACTACTATGTAGATTTTTAGTTGAATCATGTAGTGCCTCTGAATTGCTCACAGTATGTGTTGTTCTTGAATTGCTCTCAAGAGAAACTTAAGCAGAGATAGGACTTAATCGAGCCTTATCAACAGAATTTGGGTGTAATGTTTTTATTTTGCAAAACACAAAAGAACTTGTATGTTGATTTTGACTTTGCAAATGAGAGAAAGAAAAAATAGTTTCTTTGAATTGAACATGTCTTGACTCATATACTCTCTCATCCTTGCTTAAGCACTTGTAATCACATTGTTGAGGACAATAACCAAGAAAGGTACATGACTTAGATCTGAACTGTAACTTATACTAATCATATGGTCTCATTAAAGGGAAACATTCACAACCAAAAACTTTAAGAAATAAATAGACTGGCTTGTTTTTTAACAACTTGTCATGAGGAGAAAGACCTTGTAGCACATTAGAAGATAACCTATTATAATAAGAAATGTAGCAGAATAGAAAGTATCAATCCAAAATTTTAAAAGAAGAGATGGTTGAGCCAAAAGGGTTAACCCAAGCTCAACAATATGTATGTGTTTTCTTTCAATCATTCCATTTTACTCTGCAGTATGAGGGCAAGATTTTCTAAACTCAATACCTTGCTCACTAAAATAGGAAGTTAGTGGCTTATATTCAGATCCACAATCTATCTGAATAGCCTTAAGCTTGTAACTAAGCTTTCTTTCATCCATTTTATGAAAAGAAATTACTACACTAGCAGCATCAGATTTTCTAACAAGAAAATAAATTTAAGTATATCTTGTGTATGCATCTACAAAGCTAATATAATAACTAGCATTATTAGAAACTTCATGATCTGAACCCCACAAATCAATTTGCACAAGCTGTAAGGGATGTTTATAAATAGTTGAAGAACTAACAAAAGGCATCTTATGACTTTTACCCATTTTGCGAGCAGAAAAATTAACAGTTATTTTATTAACATATGAAAATTTACAATGTTTAAGAACTTCTGCAAGACTGTCATTAAAGGGATGACGAAGCCTATTATGCCGAAGTTGAGCATTGTCCACTAAAGCGAAAGAATTACATTGATTTGTACACGTATCATTATCGAAACTACTACATTTACTAGAATCAAATTGTAAACTATCAGATTTAGAGGCTGAACAACATTGAAAACTTTCAGCAGAATTAATACTTCCGGATCCAGAGGCATTCTTAATCATCATATCACCTGGTAACAACTTGTAAAGACCATTGTTTTTCTGTCCCTGAAGAATTACTTGTTGAGTTGCTAAATCTTTTAGAACACAAAATTTAGGGAAAAATTTCATTGATACATTGTTATCCTTAGTAAAACAAGATATTGACAATAAATTTTTAATAGAAGAAACATGTTGTAAATTATTTAAGAAAAAGTGATCTTGAAGTCGTAATCAAAGAAGCTTGGTTGGCCTTTGAAATTGAGACATTCATACCATTAACAACAGAAATTTTACATGAACCTTGATACTCGGTAGGATTGATGTGAGATGGACTGTGGCCCTAAAGTCAGGGTTCCAAAGCTAAACTCTCCAGCCATATTAATTCATTACAAGAAAATGTATTTTTAGTGACATTGAAAATGGTCACTAAAAGTATTAAATTTAGTCACTGAAATTCATAGTGATCATTTTTCTGAGTCGTCACCATTCCCCACTAATAATTCTGTCACTATTATATTAGTGACAACTTTTATGTGTTTCGTCACAATTAGTTATATTATTTGTGACAACATTTTTGACACAAAAGATTAATAACAGTGACTAAAATTTAGACACTGATGTTATTCTTATTAGTGACAAATATTTTTATCACAAATACATATTGACATAGTGTCTAAAATATGTTGTCACTTTTAATTATAAAAAAATTAATTATATAATAATTATATTTTTAGATGTAAACATCTTATTTATGTCCCTGGAATTTAATGGGTCATTTGCTTTATAGTCAACAAATACTTTTAACCTTTCATTGGGTCACTGAAGTTTTAATTTTAGATGATGTGACACCTTTATATGTCAATTTGTAATAAATAAATACAATACATGGCTTCATGGAGGATTGAACATGGAACCTTTAGGGGGAAAGTGCAATGTCTATCCACTAGACTAGGCAAGAAATTTATTATTATTTTAAAAAAATAGTATTTAGGTTAAATTTTAACTGAAATTAATTTTATTTATTTTAAAAATATGTATTAATTATAACACTAATTATTATAATAATAATTTAATTAATTTTATATGGTTTCTTTTATGAAATAGGTTTATCGAAGAATATATATAAAACTAATTGCATTGGTTTTAAAATATAAACATATTTTATTAAAATTTACACTTAAAATATTATATATTATATTTTCATTAATTACATGAATTAATTTTATTTAAATTATTGATAGATTTATCCTTTATGCGATAATTACTTTGCATACTAACAATGCAAATTTTAACTTCACAAGCAAAGTTAAAACAAATATAAGCGTAAAATTTTTTTACAGGGTAAAATTTTGCTATCACATATTATGGCAAGATTACATATTAGTCTTTTTACTTTAATTTGGTCACTTTAAGTTTCTGTGCTTTTTAAATTTTAAAATTTCGATCTTGACATTAATAATGGTTTTTAAATATGTTAAGTAAAAATTTATTTTTTAGCTTATTTGTTACACATAAGTTGCATATTTGATTTTCGTTCTTTTATTTTTGTCATTTTTAGTCATTGCAATTTAGTCATATTGTCGTAGTCCATTTGGATTAGGATTGAAATTTTAAATTTTGAAAAATATAGGGACTAAAAATGATCGAAATAGAATGACTAAAACAACAATTTACACATAGTATAGAGACTAATAGAATTATTTTACCTTTTGACAAACTAGTTTATGGTAACTTCAATTTTTTATAATTTTAATTATTATTATTATTATTATTATTATTATTATTATTATTATTATTATTATTATTATAAAAATTAATTTATTATTGTGAAAATATCTAATTTGTCATTAATTTTATTTTACAATTGGTGACAAAACTTATCACAACAAAAATGTAAGATTTTAAGTGACAAACAATTTCATTGTCACAAGAGATATCAAATAATAGTGACCGCTTTATATATTGTCACTATTATGTGTCAAAGTTTTAGTGACAATAAAATTTGTGTCACAATTATAGACTTATAGTGAGAATTTAATTTTGAAAAATATAACCGTCACAATTATTACTATAATAGTGACCAAATAAAAATACACCACAATTACTTATACTAATATTGTCGCACCAAAAATATGTCACAAAAGTTTAATATTTGTGACAGAATTACTTCTAGTCATTGTCAAATTGTCACTAAAAGTCTAAATTGTTGTAGCGATTATACTATCCTCATAACCATCTTGAACAACACTGTAATTAGAGGTTTCAAAGCCAGTAACATAACAATGATTCGCAAGTTGTCATAAATTAGATTCATTACCACCAATACCTCCATAGGACTGATCAAATCTATAAAAGTATCGACTAACCAAATGACAAATTCTACCACAAATTTGACGTTGAACATGAGATTATCCTCCATAACGACCGCCTCATCCTCGAAATAATCGTCCTTGAGAATATGTTGGCCTAACTCCTTGAAAAACACCATTAACAAAACCATTGTGTGAAAACCCTGAAGGTATTCTACTGACTATTCCCTGATTATTGGCATAAGAAACATGACTACTAACAGGATAAGAAACTTGATTAGCAACCCCATTATCAGGAAAGAAAGAATTCCCTTGAAAAGAAGGACTTTGCATTGAATTCGAAGAATCTTGAACCATATTAATAGAAAGATTTTGAGATATAACATCTCGTTGTTGTGCTTCTGTGTCAAGAAGAACACCACACACACCATGGATCTTATAGAGTTGTTGACTTGAATTTATAACTGCAACAACTGGCTCATTTCATGTGGAAGACCTGACAAGATTGTTTATATATGCATCGTTTTAGTGAGGGAATTACAATATGCAGCAAGACTATCGCAAATTGTCTGAATCTGTCCTAGATACTCCTTCATGCTTTGATCTCATTTCCTCAAACTTTTCAAAGAACAATGCAAATGCATGATCTTGGTTGTTGAAGAGGCTAAAAAATTATGTTGTAGTTTCTCACAAATATCCAACTAACAAAGATAAACCGAATGGCTAATAGAAGTAAGAAGCAATGAACACAGCGCACTATCTTATTGTTTATAGAACACGTAATCTTGATTAGGAACCTTCAAGCCTTTGTCATCAAGAACATATAGTGCAGGTATCACCATCGTTTCATCGATGTGCTTTGTTAAAGCAAGGCTTTCAACATCAAAGAAAATTTGATGTTTCCAAAGCAAGGCTTTATCATATACTCATAACACTTCTCTTTATGTTTGGAACTTTCAGGTTCCTTTTGGCTGAAATAGTCTATTGATTTTGCTATATCTATAAACAAAATTAGTTGTAATCTGGGACGAAAGTAGGGTTTTATGTTAGGAAACTAATTTATAAAATTCTAAGGGATGAATCTACAAAATTTTAAAGGGGCAAAAATGAATTTTCAATAGAAAATACATTAAAAATAATTCTAAACTATATACGAATTTCAAATTTTCAGTGGGCGGTTGTCCCTTCCTCCCTTCGGTTCATCCCTGATTGTAATGATAAAAAATGAATACTATAAACAATAATCAACAAGTATATGGTATAATAGTATGATGATTTATATTTTAAAATAAAATTAATATTTAAATATGACATTGATGAGAAAGATGGTAAACAAATATAAAATATAAACCGTAAAATAAAATAATAATATTTTTGTAACCCTTCATCCCGGTTTGGCCGGATGACCGGTCCGAGTAGGCCACACGGGGAAAACCGAAGCGAAACCCGTTAAGGTTCCCCTCGGTTAGCAATCCTAATTTTTTTTCTTTTAATCTTATCTTCTCTAATGACACATTTAAGTCCTATGTGATCATAACAGCGGAATAAAATGAGGAAGACAATCATCTGAACACTAAACAGCAATTAAACAGTCCAATTTTAATCCTTTAGGCAGGCCGTTTCGAAACACCACTGAGGCGTATCGAAACGACTTGACAAGGTCAACTGACCCAAGCCCATACGAGGAGGCCGTATTGGAACGGAGGTCAACCGTTCCGAAACACCCTCAACGGTCAACTTCTCGTGGTCAACGAGATATTGATCGTTTCGAAACCTTTAGACCCGTTTCGAAACGCTTTCATCTCGGCAATTTCTCAGATTTCTAGTAGCCAAAGTGTTCCGAAACTCGCATCGGAACAGGGGTTCACAGTGGCCAAACCGTATCGAAACGAGTTCCAATACGGGGTCCTTGAAGCCTTACCCGTTCCGAAACGAATCAGCCTGTTTCGAAACACGGGCTGTCTGCAACCTTCAAAAACCAGACTTAGGCATTACTCAACAATTCTAAAGGCCCTAAACGACCCCAAGCAACACTCAGCATAAGCATACATGAACTAGAGGCGTGGATCCTATGATAAACGTACTCAAACACACAAGGCATATGAAGAAACATCCATTCATGGCATTCACACAAAAAGGCAACATTACAAGTAAGGCATGCTTGAAGACTTAAAAGCCAAATGCACATTTCATCACAAATAGGTTTAGATGTCATTCAAAGCAATTTAAACATCCATAAGGCATACTATCACACAAGCATTTGGCAAGACATAACATGTTTACAATCAAAGTCAATCCTTAAACATCAAACACATAGAGGAGTCATATATAGCTCATACAAAACACACTCTTGCCACATTGCTAAACTACTACATAATTGCTAAACCGTACTTGAGCAACAAAACTTGGAAAGCCCCTTTTCGCCTAGCTCCGAGCTAACACCACGCTAATGATCTGCTTTGTTGAAAATTGAGAGCGTAAGCTAGAAGCTTAGTGAGGATGCTCTAAAACCGAAAACATCAACATGCAGGGTTCAAGCATGCAAATCCTAATCTCACATACAACATACATAGATATCAACGAGTCAACTTAGCTAGTCTTTCAAGAGTCATAATATGACATCTTACATCATACTAAGCTCAACATCATAACATCATAATTATGAGAACAAGTTCAATTGGCCACTATTAGTTTACTCGGATGTGCGGATTTAATCTCAACAATCACTTTACCTTGGTGGGATTACACTCATCACCGGACCTCGCATGGGCGGGATTCCACTCATCACCACATGCCCTACGGATGGGATTCCACTCATCATCCCATAGAATATAAATAAATTTCCGGTGGAATGTTACATCACCGTACTCCCCCTTGATGACTCAACGCCGTCAAGGCCACGTACGTTTTGACTCAATTTGTGTGCACACTAATCCTAATGATCGATCATTTACACCCGGTAAGTTAATTAGTGCCAATTTCATTTACCACATCACATATCCACCATTTACATCACATACTCATCACATATATATGTCAAGATACACAACTACATATCAAACCACATTTCACAAGAGCAAATAGGCAAGGCATAAGTAGCATTTAATGGAAATCAATGAGCTAAGTTACCAATTTAACTCCACATAGGAATGGCCTACCAAGCACATTCCAACACATACAATACACACACTTGAACCAACTTTAAAACACATTTAAGGTTACTCACCACCCTTCCTTAGCAACCAAAGCAAGCCTCCTAAATGCCCGGATTCGATCCCGATGCTCCACCAATGTCTCCTCTTGTTTCTAGCCAAACAAAACACATCCATTACTTCACAAATCAATGCTAAAACTCAGTCATCATCTCACCCCATAAGTTCAAGCCAAACTTCAACAATTTCCAATCCAAACAAGCACCCAAAAGACCATTTTCGAGCTCCCCTTAAACTTAGCTGAAAACAATATTTTCCAACACCTAAATGACACCCCAAATGGTCCCAAAACACCTTCATAACATCCCTAAACCATCAGCCCTCCAAATTAATCGTAAAACTCACCAAAAACCAAGTTTTAGACACTTTAAACATAGCCACAAAGACCTATTTCGGGTTTTCACCCAAACTCACTCATTTCAACCTATCATGTGTATTTTAGGGTGAATAAACCAAAACCCAACTTAATATTTCAAAACCAATTGAAAAACCCAATAAAAACTCAAACTTTCTTTAAACCCTAAATTTCCAAAAGTTGATAGTTTCAAATCTACAACCATGTAAAGGTAGAGAATGAAGAGGAGAGTCCAAAAATATATTTACCTTTGAAAATGGCCTTGAGTTGAAGAAGTAATTTAATGGAATAGTAATTTAGGGTATTATGGAGGGTTTATAAGCTTCCAACGTTGGAAGAGAAAAAGAGGGGAGAAAAGATGGTGCCTTTCCTTTTTGTTCTCTTTTAATTTCAAAAAGTTGTCTACCTTTTAAATTATTTTGGGTTTAGTCACCAAATTGGTCCCTCCTTATTATTTAAAACTCAATTAGCTCAAGACAAGGTCAAATTGACTAAAATTAATTTTATTGACTCGAACCAACTAACCGGACTAACTCCTAACCCCAAAACACGGATGTTACAACTCTCTCCCACTTAAGGAATTTCGTCCCCGAAATTACCTGACTGAAAGAGATACGGAAACTGCCTTTCCATATCCTCCTTTCTCTCCCAAGTGGCCTCGTCCACACCTCGACGTTGCCACCGCACCTTTACTAACTCAATTGATCTACCCCGCAACACCTTACTGTCAGAAGCTAGGATCTCAACTGGTTCTTCCTCATAAGTCAAATCCGGATTCAATTCAATCTCCTCTACAGGCATAACATGTGATGGATCGGACCTATACTTACGGAGCATCGAAACATGAAATACATCGTGTATCTTCTCTAGCTCGGACGGCAAACGCAATCTGATAAGCAATCGGGCCAACCCTCTTCACAATCTCATACGGTCCTATGTACCTCGGACTCAACTTCCTTTTCCGGCCAAATCTCATCACCTTCTTCCACGGAGACACTTTCAAGAATACCTTCTCACCCACTGAGAACTCAACTTCCTTCCTCTTCAAGTCGGCATAGGACTTTTGCCTATCCGAAGCAGCCTTCAATCGATCGCAAATCAATTTTACCTTGTCAGTTGTCCCCTTGAGCAAATTCGGCATAGGTAACAACTTTTGTCCCACTTCGGCTCAACAAACTGGAGTTCTACACTTCCGGCCATAGAAGGCCTCATACGGAGCCATCTGAATACTCGACTGGAAGCTATTATTGTAAGCAAACTCTACTAGAGGCAAGTGCTTCTCCCACGTACCCTGAAAGTTAATAATACAACAACGCAACATATCCTCTAAGATCTGTATAACTCTCTCTGATCGACCATCTGACTGAGGATGATAAGACGTGCTGAAGTTCAAACGGGTACCCAAAGCTGTATGCAGACACTCCCAAAATCGAGATGTGAACCTCGGATCTCTATCGGACACAATAGACTTCGGTACACCATGCAGTCTAACAATCTCACCAATGTACAAATCGGCCAATCTATCTAAAGTATAAGTAGTATTGACTGCCAAGAAGTGAGCACACTTTGTAAAACGATCCACAATAACCCACACTGAGTTCTTCTTCGTAGGAGTCAAAGAAAACCCGAAACAAAATCTATGGTGATATTCTCCCATTTCCACTCCGGAATCCTCAACGGTTGCAACAAACCTGAGGGAACCTGATGTTCCGCCTTCACTCTCTGACACACTAAACACTTACTCACAAAGTCGGCCACATCTCTCTTCAAGCCAACCCAAAAGTACTCATTCTTCAAATCACGATACATCTTCGTACTTCCAGGATGCATAGCAAACGGACTACTGTGTGCTTCTGTCAAGATCGTACGTCTCAAGTCACTGTCTTCTGGCACAACTATCCTATTCTTGAAACACAAAACCCCATCAGTACTGAAACTATAGTCTTAAGATCTACCTTCGGCTATATCTTGCACGTGAGGTGCCAAAGATCTATCTAAGAGTTGTTTCTCTCTAATCAACTGACCTAGAGTAGGTCTAACCTGAAGCTCGGCTACCAAGCCACCATCTCCGGACAAGCTCAATCTAGCAAACATGGCTCTCAAGTCTACGGCCATCTTCCTACTCAATGCATCGGCCACTACATTGGCCTTACCCGGATGATACTCAATGGTAAGATCATAGTCTTTTAGCAACTCTAACCACCTACGCTGTCTGAGATTCAAATCTCGCTAGGTCATAATAAACTTCAAACTCTTGTGATCGGTGTACACTGTGCATCTCTCACCGTACAAATAGTGCCTCCAAATCTTCAGAGCAAACACAACTGCAGCTAACTCTATGTCATGGGTCGGATAAATTTACTGAAAGTTCTACATGTTCATGAACAGATCTAAAAGACAGTAGAGAATGAATTGATTGAAATGATCGAAATAACCTCAAACACTAAATTTAACGAATTAACTGAAATGATGGATAAACCTTCGAGAAATGAAATGAATGAATTGTTTGGAAATACTGGAAGTATCTGAATGACTGAAACACCCATGGCTATCGAAGTGTCCGAAATACCCTCAAATACTAAAATGACTGAAAACACCTCTAAGACATGGAATAGGAAATATTAATAAAGTTAAACGAGCGTGATGGCTCTAAAAGTTGTAGTACATGACACGTGGTTGTTGGTCACTTCTAATGTTAAGGTAATATTGAAAGAATATTGCATGAAGCTATGTTCGATTTATTTGGAGAAATTACATTGTTGACTATAAGAATAACTTGTTGTTCTAAAAGGTACATTCTGGTTAGGAACTGAGTTCGTGTGATATGTACATGTCCGAATACTTGTTAAGTACCACGAAAATGTGAAATGTTCAATTTTAGTGGACTTGGAGGATGATAAGCAGTTAGAAGTCTTGGATGCAAATGCTTGTAATGCCCCTATGTGATATAAAGCGTGACTCGTGTACGATAGTCACTCATGGTATTGCTATAGTACATGGAAAATACCGTGTGGATACATGTTCGATTTCTTGTAACATGTCCATTGATTAATTGGTGAACATGATCTACTTTGTCATACCTTGTATTCAGTTCTGATAATCGAATACTTAAGGTGTACCTATCCAGCTGAATAGTAAACACTATAATGATGGGTTCTGATTAGTACAAATGGCCTTCAAAACCTGATGAGTAACTAGAATTTCAGAGTTCATCAGATCACCATATATACCTTGTTGGTTTAAATTACCAAATTGCCCATAAATATCAAAATGACCATAATACCCTTATGAGAAAAATAGATTGGAACACTCTTGATATGTTTAAATCCTTAAATGAGTTTGATATATATGAAATATTTATTGATCTTGAACTTCAAAGAATTTTGAAATATATCCTAATACACTTGAGTTCTTGCATAATGAAGATGTATCATATTTTCATATTGCATTTGAAGTATAACTCTTGAAAACTTGGAAGAAGTCGATATTTACAAGATTACTTTGAATAAGGTTCTTGAATTCTGAAATCAGACTAGAAGGGACTACAGTTTAGAGTTTTCCTTCTACTTCTAATAAGGACATCAAAGTGATAATTTAGAATTATCTTGTGTGTTCCAAGTATACTTGAAAAATCTTCCTAACTAGAATCTAAGTCTATTTCTTCTGACTTCTAGTGATCAAGTTATTAGAAGAAAAATATGACTTATAGTTCCTGATATCTGACATCAGTAAACCCGATTCATGGGTCTTGATATTTCAGTTCCACTGATCACCCATATACTTGTATCTTAAATTCCTGACAAACTACTACTAATTAATGAGATGATTGTTACCATTCAAAATTGTTTTATTGGGTATTGGGTATTAATTTCAGACTATAGGCTCAGCTCTTATCAAGCTGGTAAGTCTGCCCATATTCGGTTCCTCCCTTTGGCTAGGGTCCACATGTATTAGGTTCCTAGTTTCGGTTATGGTAATTTCGCATGTATTATGTTCCTAGCTTCGGCTAGGGTAATTTTGCCTAGACCTAAGGTATTCACTAAGGATGGTACCAACACCCAATGAGCATGGGTTAATGCCTTTATAGATAAAGCCCAGAACTACATATTAGAGTACAATTGGAGGGTAGTTAATAACTTAAAATGAACCGTAATTGGAACCTGTTGTTACCCAGAACACCATGACGGTTTTATGTTCTACCATATACCTACTTTACCTTATACATGCATGTGCTTACAACATCATTTGGTAGTTCTATGTTACTGAGCTTTTTCAAGCTCACGTTGTTTTTACCATCGAAAGCTAGATGAAATCTTTCTTGGTATAGTGATCGACATCAATGGTTTGAGTTCTTTCGGCTTTGCGTTCGCAGTACGATACTGGTACAGTTAGCAGGCATGTATGGTGTGCATTGTTTTACTTTGGTGTTTGTAATACATTTTCTAAACTACTGATATATGTTGAAATGATCTTCTAAAATGCTATTTTAAACATAAGATTGTTTTGTAGTTATTAATGTATTAGAAAAAAAATTTCGGGTTTTACTATGGGTAGTTGTTGTCACCCTAATGTGACCTTTTAGAATCTGATACAACACATAGGCGGGTTTAAGGGGTTACACGGCGTGGGAAAAATAAGAGTAAAAATAAGAGGGTAAATTTTCAAGGTTTGAAAAGTTAACCTAGGTGGCTAGGGTTTCCCACTTCAACCAACAAATTACTCCCTCTTAGGCCTGATTTACATAAGGTCTACGTATTGTCCAATCTTACGACGATGGGTGTCCAAATATCGACCTGTCTTAGGAAAATATCCTGGCAAAATGTCTTGTACTAACACTCAAAAAAACCTTTCAAAACAAAAAAAAGAATATAAAAATAAAAATAAACTGAAATACTAAAAAGAAAAACAACAAACCTAACTGTTTACAATGATCAAATGATGATGGCATAATTACTAAATTTCTGCAACGAGAATAACCTCCTTGGCATTCCTTTAACTTCCTAACAATAATGCTTCAATCTTTGGCCATTCACTTTGAACGTTGTCCATGTTTCAAGTCTTTAATATCTACTACTCCATTAGCGTAAGGCTTGACAACTTCAAATGGTTATGACCATCTGGATTTGAGTTTTCCTGGAAATAACTTAAGCCTTGAATTGAACAACAACACTCTTTTCCCTTCTTCAAACAATCTTGACAAAATTTTGTTATCATGCCACCTTTTTGTTTTTTCTTTATAAAGCTTGGCATTTTCATAGGCTTGTGCTCTAAACTCCTCCAATTCATTCAAATCTAACAAACATTTCTTAATATAGCCCTCCATTACATGGTCATCTGCTTGGTTTCCCAATAAGCTCGATGCTCTAACTCCACCGAAAAATGGCGTGACTTCCCAAATACAAGCTTGTATGGGTAAAATCCTATTGGAGTTTTGAAGGTTTTTCTGTATGCTCACAAGGAATCATCTAGCCTCAAGTACTAGTCCTTCCTCGTTGGGTTCATTGTCTTCTCCAAAATGTTCTTGATCTCTTTGTTTGAAATTTTTGCCTGGCCATTTGTTTGAGGGTGGTAAGCAGTGGCAATTATTTGCTAGATTCCGTACATGCACAAAGCTTTAGTGATTAGAGGGCATTTAAAATGAGTATCTTCATCACGTATAATGGCTCTAGGGGCACCAAATCTGGTAAAGATGTGCTTGTGTAGAAACTTGGCAACTGTCTTGGCATCATTTGTTGGAGCACAACAACTTCAACCCACTTTGAGACGTAATCGACTGCCACAAGGATGTATAAATTGCCAAACGGTGGAGGAAAGAACCCATAATGTCTATCCCTCACACATCAAACAACTTTACTGGCATAATATTCTGAAGTGGAAATTGATGTCTACTAGAAATACTTCCAGTACGCTAGCATTTGTCGCATGCGTTGGCAAAATAATGGGCATCCTTGAACAGTGTGGGCCAGAAAATCTTGACTGTAACATTTTAGTCGTTGTCTTCATTCCAGCAAAGTGTCCTCCATATGGTGTTGCATCGAAAAGTTGGAGAATTTTTCGTTGTTCATCCTCTGGCACAAAACGACAAATGACTTGGTCGACACATTGCTTGAACAAGAACGAGTCATTCTAATAATATTTCCGGACATCCCTCAGAAATATCTTCCTGGAATTACTTGACAAGTCTGGTGGCAATATTTTGCTAACCATGTAGTTGACTATGTCAGCATACCATGGAATAGTAGTGATCGCAAGCAAATGTTTATCTGGAAAATCATCTCTAATGGCAGTTGTGTTGCCATCCTCATGGCGGTGCTCTAGTCGAGACAAATGATCAGTTGTCTGATTCTCACTTCCCTTCTTATCTTGAACATCTAGGTCAAACTATTGCAATAAGAGTGCCCCTCGAATCAGACTGGGCTTGGCATCATTCTTTGTCAAAAGGTACTTGAGTGTAGAATGGTCTCTGTATACCACAACTTTACTACCCACCAGGTAATACCTGAATTTATCAAAAGCAAATACAACTGCAAGGAATTCTTTCTCAGTTGTTATATAGTTAAGTTGTTCCTCATTCAACGTGCGGCTGCATAGTAGATGGTATGGAATTTTTGCCTCTCCTCTATCCTAACACAACTCCAACGGTATAGTCGCTAACATCGCACATGAGCTCAAATGGCTCATTCAAATCTGGTGTCACAACTATAGGTGTAACCCCCTTAGCCCGGCCTAGACGGTTGACCCGAACTACGAAGATTACACGGGGAAAACCAAAGTCAACCCGAAAGTTAACCTTGATTAACGACCCTTTTTTCTTTTTAAACTTGTCTAGATGCACATTAAACCTAGGCATACTCTTGAGATAAGCATACTCAAAAATCACAGCAATCGGAAAACAATAAGGGACCCAATTGCACAAAATACGAATTTAGGGACCAAATTGTAAATTCTGAAATTAAGAGGACTTTACCAATTCGTAAGTTACCATTATGAAATTAGTCATGTTTCATGCCTCTCTGCCAAATTTCACCTTAAACGGACATCTCGAACTCAAGCAATTGTACATACAAAAATCAGGACTAAAACGTAAAGTCGCAAACCTCAAAACATTTATAAAATATGCCCAACGGTCAAGTGTTCTGAAACGGGTCTAGGTCGTTCAGGAACACCCCTTGGCAGTAGCCAAAGTGTTCAGAAACGGGTCTAGGCCGTTCAGGAACACCCAGGCCAAATCAAGGGCCTGTTTCGAAATAGGCAAGAGTGTTTCGAAACACCCTGCCCAGAAACAGCAGATAGGCCTGTTTAAACACCTTTAAACCCCATCAAACATGTTCCAAACCATTCCACAATAAATCAACAACATGCCAAACATCATACCTACCAAATTTCATCAAAATCTAGATACAAAACCACCCCTAGGTGCACCAACTCATTCAACACATCCAACACTTAATCATGCTTTTAAAACAAGAAGCATAGCATAATGACTTATGAATAAGAAGATTCAAACGTTGCTAGCGTTAAACCACATAGTTCAAAACCATAAACCAAACTTGTCCAACATACACAATCTCATTAAACATCAACTTAAAAGACTCTCCCCCCCATTGCCTTTATTATCTATAGCTATTAACCGAGACATACATCTCAAGTGGAGCTCTCCTTGAATCCCTTGCTTCTTGCTGTCCCAACTTCAAATATCTGCATTGATGGACAAAAAGGAGCGTAAGCACATAATGCTTAGTGAGGAATGCTCAAACCAAAACACCAACAATACAGCGAGTCATAAAACCTCTTTAAAAAGGAAACACATTTCGATAAACCAAAGCAATGTTCGAAAACCCCTTTTTAAACCACATGCTTTAAATCATGCATTGCTCAAACATGAAAAACAACCCTTAGCTTAGAAAAGCTAAGTAACTCACTTCAAAGCACAACCTTGCAAAACCATCAATTTAACCTTTTCATGCATGAACATCATATACAAAGTTAAATACAAAACCCTTGGAAAACACTTCTACTTCACATTATACTTTTCTCATTCTTGAAAATCATCTCAAGCAAGAAACCTTTAAAAACCACTTACTCCTTCAATCTAACTCATGCATTAAACAAATGCAACATATGAACCACAAAATCAACATTTGCATTTCATTCCTTTTAAAACAAGCCTTCACAAGACTTCTATGCACTAAGGAGATTTCATGCACACATGCACCATTCTCAATAGAAAATAAACACTTGTTCAAGCTAACAAGTAATACATGCATTCTTGGTACATTACACCCTTTCCATGCAACCTTGCATCATTTCAAGCATCTCATGCTTCATTACATTCAAGAACATTATATTGGCACCCAAGTGATAATCACAAACCATCAAAACACAAGACACAATCGGATACGCGGATTACAAGCGTTGTCCCACACGCTCCATACACACTTCCGAACAACACAAGGTGGAGTTTACCAGTACAATCACAACCCCTCAACACCCGTGATGGAGTTTAACGGTACAATCACAACCCCTCAACATCACTCATCGGAAGTTGTATAATACACTAGCGAGAGACGGGACACATCACAAGGCTTACACATGGAAGCTACCACAACCATTGTAATCACCTTAACCAAGCTCACACACGGGAGCAACCCTCCACCGTTGTGACGCTTAACAAAGTCCACCCATGAGAGCCATCCTCCATCATGGTGACTTTAACAAGGTTCACCCACGAGAGCCATCCTCCATCGTGGTGGCACTAAACCAAGCCCACCCACGAGAGCCAACCTCCATCGTAGTGGCACTAAACCAAGCCCACTCACAAGAGCCAACCTCCATCGTAGTGGCACTAAACCAAGCCCACTCACGAGAGCCAACCTCCATCGTGGTGACACCAATTTCCTCAATCGCTAGGATTCTTGGATGGAGTTTACGGTACATTACAACCCCCTCGACATCCAAGGCGACTCAATTCACGGTGCACCCAATCCTATAGCCGGCTAACTATATCCGATTAAAGTAACCAAGAACCACTTACATCACTTGCCAATATAACCATTTTACCTCATTAAACCATTGTTTTTATAAGCATAACCAAAATGCCAAAACCACCAATTACCATCATGATTTCACTGTTTTGAAGCATTAAACAAAGCCATTAAACAACATGCAACACTATGCATAAATTCCACAATTCCAATGTACAAAACCAAGGATCTCTTACCTTGAGCCTCCTTCACCCATGACTTTCAAAACCAGCATTAAACCATGCCAAAATATGCTTTCAAAACAGAATTTAAACATGCAAATCACATGCATTGCATCCAACAATCACAAGTGCTTTAAAAACCAATTCATAACACAAACCAAGAGAGAAATTCCATTTACTTACTCTTGAGCTTAGCTAAGTTGTTTAGACTTAAACCAAGCTCCCAAAACCTTCAAACATAGGTTTCAAAGCTGAAAACCCAACTTCACTCACCAATAACCAAAACTAGGCTAGCCAACAAGCCCTCCAAGCATCCGAAAACCTTCAACGCCACCTCTATTGCTCACGGATCATTCTCCCCTGTTTCAAGCACATAACAACAGAGGATTAATGCATCATTATGCATTAAAAACACCAGCAACACACCTAAACTCGCTGCTCTTTGCAAATCCAACATTCGGCTACCAAACACAACCGAAATCACCTGCAAACACTTCCAAAACTTAACCCAGCCAAGATCCATCACTTCTAACCATTTTTAGACATCAATTAACATCCAAAATAATATCAAACTCGTCCTTATACCTCCAGCATTAACAAAACACCAAGATCACCCCAAAAACCACCATTTTCACAAGTAAAAACTTAGGAAAATCAACCTATTCGGGATTGCATTGATTAAACCTCAATTACACATCATTTATACATCCAATATACATCAAAAAGACATCTCAAAACAGAGCCCAATCATTTATTACGAATTTCCACAAAATTAAATCCAAATCTTGCAATTTAAGCCAAAATCAAGATCACAACATCAAAACCTTTAATAAAACTCAAATCAAGGATTGAGAACTTGGGAATTTCAGTAAAGAACTGAGTATTTAGAGGAGAAGGACGTTCATACCTCTAAATGTGAGTTTCTCCTTGTTTAGAACCAAGATTCTTGAAAATCCAATAAGCAAATGAATAGAATTTGGTGTAGAAATGATTAGAGATCAATTAGAGATTGAAATCTCATCTTTAGATGTTAAAATCAGAGGAAAAATGGCTGGGGAAAAGTGTTTGGGCTGAGAGAAAAATTGAGAGAAAAGAAATGGGAAAATTTTGAGAAAAGTTAGTTATGAAATCAAAAATATCTATTTCCCTCTTTTTCCTTTTATTAAAAATCATTAATTAAATCTTTAATATTAAGAAAAATCTGGAGAAAACTCTTCTTGGGTAAATTAGCTCCTTAAAGATTCAAAGTTTCAATCCTTTTAAAACAGTCACCAACTTTTTAAAAATTACATTTTAGTCACTAACTCAAAATGTCATATTTCCAAACCTCATTTTGTAAAATTGATTTCACCACTCTCTTATATATAATAAAAGAGGATTTTTGGATATTTTTCCATATTTTTAATGCATCCCGAACTAGGCTTTCCTTAAAACCACCTTTTATATTCGAACCGAAAATCCGACCGGTCCGGTTCAAACCCAAAACTTCTAAGCCCAAAATTGGGGTGTTACAATAGGGGCATTAATTAACTTGTTTTTTAATTCCTAAAAGCTTTCAAAAATAATCATCAAACGCAAAAGTGGTATTCTGTTCCAAAAGTAAACATAAAGGTTTAGAAATTTTTGAGAAATCTTTAATAAAACGACGATTAAAACATGCATGTCTCAAGAAACTTCTAATATCGTTGACACTTGTGGGAGGTGGCAATTTTTTATTACCTCTACCTTTGCTTTGTCTACTTCCAGTCCCTTGTTGGTCACTTTGTATCCCAAAACTATGCCCTTCTTCGCCATGAAGTGGCATTTTTTTTCCAATTCATGACCAGGTTGTTTTCAATGCATCTTTGTAAAACAAGTTCTAAACTCTGAAGGCATTCCTCGAAACTTTTTCCAAATACTGAGAAGTCATCCACGAAAACTTCTAAGTTATTCTCGATCATATCCGAGAAAATCGACGTCATGCAACGTTGGAATGTTGTTGGGGCATTACAAAATCCAAAAAACATTCTTCTAAAAGTGAATATCACATATGGACAAATGAACATAGTTTTCTCATAATCTTTTGGAGCGATAGAAATCTGATTATACCCCGAGTAGCCGTCCAGGAAGCAATAAAATGCCTTGCCTGCCAATATGTCCAACATCTGATTGATGAAGAGCAATGGAAAATGATCCTTCCGTATGGTATTATTTAACTTCTTGTAATCTATTCACACCCTCTAGCCCGTCACGATTCTCGATGGGATCAGTTAATCTTTGTTATTCTGTACCATGATCATTTCACCATTCTTCGACACACATTGTACCAGGTTAACCCACGAGCTATCAGAAATTGGATAAGTTATCCTGGCATCCAACCGCTTTATGACTACTTTCTCGATTACCTCTTTCATGCTCGGGTTCAGTCTCCTCTGAGCCTCGATTGTTTTGCCATGGTAATCCTTCTAAATGATTTTGTACATGGATTTTATTCGGCTTATCCCTCGGATTTTGTTGGGTTCAGTCTCCGAAATGATTTTGTACATGGATTTTGTTTGCCTCTTGGTCTTTCGTCAGATTAGCGACAATGATCACTGGCAAAGTGGAGTTATCTCCTAGGTAAGTGTATTTGAGGTGGCTTGGCAAAGGTTTTAGTTCCATTTCTAGTGGCTCATCTATAGATGGTTTGGGTGCCTTGATTTTTTTCCAGCCAACTCTAGTGGCTCAGGTCTCCCGAAATAACTCATCACCTCATTCAGCATGGTTGGTTCTTAATATGCTTCACTCATCATGTCCTTATCGTCTAGTTCTCTTGTATCATCATCATTGTCTTGGCAAATCTGTGCCATGTTCATAGTGAAAACAGACTCCAACATCTCAACAGCTTGGCATTGCTCAGGTTCATCTGTACACTTAAGAGCTTGAAATACGTTAAACGTAACCTGTTGGTTATTCATATGCATAATAAACACACCTTTTTGAACGTCAATGAAAGTCCTGCCCGTGGTAAGAAATGGTCTTCCCAAAATTATTGGGATATTATCATCAGTTTCATATTCTAAAATAATAAAATCAGCAAGGAATATGAATTTATCTACCTTTATCAACACATCCTCAATCTTACCCTTGGGATGTGCATAAGATCGATCTATGAACTGAAGTGTTACTATAGTAAGCCTTGCTTCAATTCCAAGCTTCCTGAAAACTGACATTGGCATCAAATTGATGCTGGTTCCCAGGTCACACAGTGCCTTACTCATGAATCTATTGCCAATCGCACAGGGAATAGTGAAACTTCCCAGATATTTTAGTTTCGGTGTGAATCTATTGGTTATCATTACACTACATCCCTCAGTAAGAGCAACAGTCTCGAAATCACCTAGCTTCCTCTTTTTTGACAAAATGTCCTTTATGAATTTGACATAGTTGGGCATTTTTTCGAGAGCTTCCACTAATTGTATGTTGATCTGCAGTTGTTTAAGGACTTCCAAGAAGCGCTTAAAATGCTGATCTTGCTTGTGTTTCTAGAGCCTCTATAGAAAAGGTGGTGGCGTATGGGCCAATGATGGCTCCACTGGTATTGCCAAAGGTGTGGTGGCATCATATTGAGGTCTGGAAATATCAGTGCTAGCCTTCTTTTTCTATGCTTCAATGGGTTTATCTACTAGCACCAACTTCTCGTCCTGGCAAATAGTTGAATGTTTGACAAGTGTTTCCTTCTCACATTGTTTTCCACTCCGAAGAGTAACTGCTTTGCATTGTTCTCTCCCTTTTTGCCAAGCATCCTCTGTATTGTTTGGCAAAGTTCCCTAGAGTCTGTTATTGAGTGCATTGGAAATATGCCCTAGCTGAACCTCTAAGTTTTGCATAGATGATGCTAAACTTTGGACATTTTCATTATTTCATTCCATGTACTCTGTTAAAGAATTTCTCTGGGTAGATCTCTGACCTGGTTGGAATTTGTTTTGTGCTCTCTGTGTCATTGCATTTTGGTTGAATCTGGGCGGTGCATTGTTGTTCTAACATTGGGCATTAAATTGTTTACCTTCCTGATTTGCCCAAGAAAAGTTTGGGTGTTACTTCCAACCTGCATTATAAGTATTGGAATGTGGTTTAAACTGCGATTGAATTTGCCAACAAAATTTACTGATTCAGGGTTTGATGGGCATTCATCCACATAATGATCCTCTCCAAAAATTTTGCATAATGGTTCTAGTGCCTTTACTTCTTGAAATTTAGTAGGCTTTTGCATTGCTTTCAGTTGGAAATTTGAGCTTTGATAGATGACAAAGCATCAAGCTCCAATTTTTAGCGACTTTTGTTCTGGTTCCCAATCTGGCAGTAGGATATTGTAGGTCATTTGTGGTGATCCTTTCAAGGATGTCAAATGCCTTCGTGTAATTCTTGTCTAGCAACGAACCGTTGCCGAAGCATCAACCACAATCCTGTCATGAGCATTGAGTTTGTTGTAAAAGGTCTCCATCTAGGCCCAAGTAGGAAATCCATGCATGGGCACCTTCTCAATAGGTCATTGGATCGCTCTCAAGCATCATACAAAATCTCGTCATTATCCTGCTTAAAAATAATGATTTCACTCTGCAGTGTGGCTCCTAGTCATACACCAAATAAACAAAATAAGTAAAATAAACAAACACAAGTAAAAAAATAAAAACAATAAATTCCTTTGCAATCCCTGACAACGGCGCCAAAAAACTTGTCGACTAACTAACGCTTGGCAAACAAATGATAAATTAACGAAAATATGAAGGGAAATAATGCCAAGTTTAAGTCTTTTGTGTGCAAGTATACACAATCATCAAGCAATACAGCTGTAAGCTAAGTATCATATCCACGTGGATTGTCCAAGAATTAAATACCATGATATTTTACTTGTGAATGGGAACGAATGAGTCGAATTGGATTTCAGATTTTAAATAAGAAAATGACTAAGAAAAATGCAATGAAAATGCAGACAGTTTGGCCAACATATGTATTCAATTAGATGGTTGGTGTTGGTAAGGGATGTATAGATTTCACGCTAGTTGTGACAGTAAATAATAAATTTCAGCCTTGGTTTTATTACTGAGCAGATTTTAAGTAGTGTTGCCTCTGTCGATGGCAACACACTAAGTTAAATACAATTAACCCCTATATCAAAAATGTGTTGTGTGTAAATAGTGCTCCGCAATTGTGCAAGTATACACGATGCAAGTAATATAGGGATAAGTATATGAGTATCGTCTCCACAGTGATTGGTACTCAACCTTCGGTTCTACTCCCTTGCACTGAAAAATAAATAAAGTAAAAACACAAATTAATTGGGTGATTTGATATATAAAAATAACTAAACTAAGAAAATCTAGTAAATAAAATAAAGAAGAAATCAAGATGAGAAGATGGGCCGGATAAGAGTGTGTTGAAGTGTGGAATCCTCTTGACTTTATTTCTGTTCTTGAATGCAGCAACGCACTACTGTCGTGGCAGTGACCTAAATCCCTGTCGCAACCGCAATGGCTGAATTCATGCCGCAGCAATCCCTTACTCGTGGGCAGATGCAGTTAAGGCTCGGCAAAGTGTCCTTGGGTGGTTCTGCCTTATCCCTAAGCACAAAACGTTGGTTGATGATTGAACTCTGATGATACCTCTCAGCGTGAATCAAAGGGAAAACACCAATTGTTCATACACATTTTTTAGCCGCTAAAACTCTAACCTATCCCTAGGCTGAGTTAGTTAACACCACGTGAGGTGAAAACCGTACTTATTCCTTTTGTGAGCTCAAGTCTCTCGATATTGAACAAATGAATGATCTCACAAACCCTCTCCCGAGTAGAATGTAAAAATAATTAAAGCCAGAATAAGCAAACCTTAACTTTTATTGTATTAAGAATAAAAACTAAGTACAAAGAGTTTTCACACAACTACTAAACAAACTAATCCTAACCCTAAGAAATTTAGAACATAATTAAACTAATCCTAAACTCAATCTCTCTTCAGAGATCTCTCTCTATTCCCCCTCTTCTTTTTGGCGGCAAGCCTCTTATATATGGGAAGCTATAGGCACAAATCCTTCTTGCAGAGGAAGTTAAGTTGGACTTGGGCTAGACTTTATTAAAGAGGTGAATCTCTTTAATTTATTTCAATATACATTTTTGGCAAAAAGTCGAACTTTACCCTTACTTCCATGTTTTCGCCATCTTCTCGAACTCCAACTGCCACGCAAAATGTGTAGAAAAATCTGGCGTTTAAAACTCTTCAAGTCGATTACCACTTTGCCTGATTTGACCTCCGGTGGAATGTTGTCGTGGCCTGGCTTTTGCTGCCTCGGCATTGGACTGTTCTTGGCTTTGCTCCGCAAGGCTTCAACAGCTTCCCTTAGTAGAAGTTTTCATGTGGTTTGCTCGATCAGGGTCTATCGTCTGCTAATTTTGCCTCATCTTCCCTCCTGCTTTCTGTGCTGTGGCGGCATCTTCCTGGTCCAGCAGTATACGTCCTGCAAAAATATCAATCATGCATTAAATAGTACCTTTTTTATAGAATAAACAGAATATAAGGCTCAAAGGCATAAATGATTAAATATATGCATGAAAGGCCATAATGCAGCTCAAATGGGTGCATGTTGAGTGATAATTTCCATGAAAAGGGGTCAAAATATAGGACTTTTGGGCACTTATCAAACCCCCAAACTCGAACTATTGCTTGTCCTCAAGCAATGCAAACCATCAATTGCCAAACCTTAGTTTTTATAAACTGCCTCCTTGGTCTTATTTTTCCTTCTCTCTTCAAACCATGGCAAAGAATGCTCCGAACCTTAAATCTTTGGATGCCTTAGGAATTTCCTGGAATCAAACTATATGATTTGTGAGTGTGTGCATACATTGTGACATGATTATTATATGGGTTCTAGATAAATGCTTAAGCATTAAACTACTTAACTTGGGTATTTTTTTAAGCATCCTAACCTATTGGAGCCAGTTTTGGGCACCTCGAGTGATTAGCCTAGAGCCGGTTTCGGGCACCTCTAGGGCTTTCTTAAGCTAGTGCTAGTGGTGGGCACCTCTACCTTTTACCCAAATTTGTTTCTAAGCTAGTTTATGTCCTAAGTGTAATAGAATTCCTTAAATCATGCAAGTCACAAAGGTGTTTAAGTTTTAATCTCATAGTGTGATCCTAAGTTATCTTCCTTTAAGCATCCTAAAAATAAAGGCTCTAAATAGTTCTAAACAATGGTAAGAAGAGAGAGTTTTATTGCCAAGAAAGATGATTTTATTAAAACTAAACTAAGGCAATTGATAGAAAGTATTGTCGCGACTTAAGCAAAATTTGGTTAAGGCAATGCAATTAAAAAAATTGACAAGTAAAAGCACAAAATAGCATGGTGATTATATTTTACTGTCGCGGCATGGCAGTGCCTTGGCTTCTCAACCTACACCCCAAACTCGAACCAAGCATTGCCCTCAATGCTTTACAAATCATGTATAAGATAGGAAAAATTAAATCACAAAATATAAGGGCGAAACGGATAAGCAGCAAAAAAATGAAGAGGAATGGATTTAGAGGTGGTAGAATCATCCTTCTCTTCACTATCGGACTGCAAAATTAGCCTCTTCATCGGCTTAGAAGCTGCTCGCTTGATTCGTTATTTGTTGTTAGGGCAGTTACTTCTTCTCCTGAATTAGGGTGATCTTTATCCTGAGAATGAAAAAAAAAGCAATTTATTCCTGAGAATTCAAAAATGTGGGAATGCAAAAGAAAAATTAAAAATAAAAGTAAAAGATGAAATGAAGAGAAAGAGTCAGGATACTCAAGGAGTGCATGTGTGTGCATCCCCAAGAGTGATTTCTTTCCTATCCCTCATGGCATGTGATCCCAAGTAGTGCTTCAGTCTTTGCCCATTGACTTTGAACTCATGCCCATCCTTGTTGGACTTAATTGTTACTGCTCCATGTGGGAAGACTTGGACAACTTCAAACGGCCCAGACCATCATGATCGGAGTTTTCCCAGAAATAGTTTAAGGTGAGAATTGAAAAGCAACACCTGCTACAAAGGCAAGAACTGCTGCGACAAGAGTTTGATGTCGTGCAAGTGTTTAGTTTTTTCCTTCTATATTCTCGCATTATCATATGTTGTAGCTCAGAACTCCTCTATCTCATTGAGGTCTAAGAGTCGTTTCTGCCCGGCATTCTCCCAATCCACATTAACTGTTTTGATAGCCCAATATGTCTTGTGTTCTATTTCCACTGGTAAATGGCATGTTTTTCTGTACACAAGTCTATAGGGAGACATTCCTAATGGAGTCTTGAATGCCGTTCAGTACGCCCACAGTGCATCGTCGGGTCGAAGAGGCAAGTCCTTTCGAGAGGGATTAACCACCTTTTTTAGGATTGTTTTTAATTCTTTGTTTGATTTCTCGGCATGCCCATTTGTCTGTGGGTGGTATGTCGTGGCAAGCTTGTGTGGGATACCGTACTTCTTTAATGTCGCGTCAATGAGTCTATTATCGAAGTGCTTGCCTTCGTCACTGATTATTGCTCTTGGTATCCCAAACTACGTGAATATGTTTTTTTGCATGAATTTCTGCACAATTTTGGAATCATTGTTTGGTGTGGCAATTGCTTTGACCCACTTGGACACATAGTCAACTGCTAGCAAAATGTAAAGGTTCCCACAAGATGATGGGAATGGTCCCATGAAATCGATACCCCATACATCAAATAGTTCCACCTCTAATATGGTTTGCAAGGGCATCTCATTACGCTTGGAGAAGTTGATGATTCGTTGACCTGAGTCACATTGTTTATAGAAATCTTGGGCATCTTTATAGAGTGTTGGCCAATAGAGTCCCGACTGAAGTACTTTGGTTATGGTTCTGGTTCCTCCTAAGTGTCCTCCATATGGTGAGTCGTGGCACCGTTGAAGCACTTCTCTTTGTTCCTCATTGGGGACACGTCTCTTTATGACCTGATCTGTGCATTGTTTGAACTGAAGAGGCTTGTCCCAAAAATAATGCTTAGCATCATGTTGGAACCGCTTCTTTCCTTGATAGTTAAGATTATAAGGTAATACACCATTAACTAAAAAATTAACAATATCAACGTACCACGGTGCTGTCTTGGCCGTCATGACTGTCAGGGGTAATACCGCGGCAATGTAGTACGTCAGTGCCGAGGCAAGGCTTACTTCTAATGCCGCGGCAGGATCATCTTCCACTACCGAGGGAAGTAATAGCTACTCATATGGGAAAGAATATTGTATCTCTTTGCTAGTGGCCTCCTCTCTTCCTGATTCCAGTCTTGAGATGTGATCGGCAACCCTGTTTTCAGTTCCTTTTTTATCCTTGATTTTGACATCAAATTCTTGCAGAAGGAGAATCCATCAAATCAATCATAGCTTGGCATCCTTTAAAGAGAACATATACTTTATTGTCGATTGGTCAGTGTGAATCGTCACCTTAGTTCCAATTAAGTATGATTGAAACTTGTCAAAGCCGAAAACTAGAGCTAGCAATTCTTTTTCAGTGGTTGTATAATTAATTTAGGCCTCATTCAGCGTTTTGCTAGCATAGTTGATCATATGGAAGAGGTTGCTTTTTCTTTGGCCGAGAACTGCCCCGATGACATAGTCACTAGCATCGCATATAAGTTCGAATAGCTGCGTCCAATCTGGCGGCACGACTATAGGTGCAGATATCAACTTTTGTTGGAGTGTCTCGAATGCCTCAGTGCATTCGCCAAGCAAATGGCAAAGGGTTTAGAAATTTTATAAAAATTTGCAATGGATCTCCTATAAAAACTTGCATGCCCCAAAAAGCTGCGGATGCCCTTGACTGTGGTTGGTGGAGGTAGTTTTTTTATCACATCGATCTTCGCTTTATCTACTTCAATTCCCTTTTGATGAAATCTTATGGCCAAGCACTATGCCCTCGTCTACCATGAAGTGTCATTTCTCCCAATTTAGGACTAGGTTGGAATCCTCACATCTTTGAAGCACCTTCTCCAAGTTGTCATTTCTCCCATTAGGGAACACCTAGTTCAGGATGCTTTAAAAATATGAAAAATACCAAAAATCCTCATTTATTATATGAATGACTATGGTGAAAACAATTTTACAAAATTAGGTTTGGAAATACTACATTTCGGTGTAGTGACCAAATTGCAGTTTTTGCAAAAGTTAAATAGTGATTGTTTTGTAAAGGATTGAAACTTTGAATCATTAAGGAGCTAATTTTACCAAAATGTTTTTAATCAGATTTCTCCTTATTTTGTGTGATTTTAATAATGTTTTAATTAAAGGAAATAAAGAATGATTAAAGGAAAAACTATATTTGACTTTTCAAAACTACCTTACGTCAATTTTCTCTCATTTCATTTTCTCTCAATTTGTTTTCAGCCAAACACATTTCCTCCATCAATTAGCCTCTGATTTTCATTCCTTTTGATGAGATTTCAATCTCTTTTTGATTCCTAATCTTTTCCTCACCAAATCCTATTGTTTTTACATTGGATTTTCAAGAAAACTTGCCCAAATCAAGGAGAAATCAGCCATTGGAGGTAAGCTTTGTCCTTCTCCTCTAATGATCAGTTCTTTACAGAAATTCCCAAGTTATCAATCCTTTGTTAATGATTTTTGAGTTGCTTTAATGTTAGAAACAAGAAATTGTATTAAAACTCAAGGTTTTTGGAGAGATCTTGATGATTTTCGTGGTTGTTGGTTGGGCTCTGTTTTGAGGTTGTTTTCTAATGTATTTTGGATGGTAATTGATGTTATAAATGAGGTTTTATCAAACAAATCCCGAATAGGTTTGGATTCCTAAGTTTTGTATGCTAGAATGATGGTTTTGGGGTGGTTTGGTGTTCTACTATAGATGGAGGTATAAGGACGGGTTTGTGGTGGTTTTTGGTGTTGATTGATGTTTAGAAATGATTAGAAGTGATAGATATTGGCTGGGCTTTGTTTTGGGAGAGTTTTGAGATGATTCCGGTTGTTTTTGGTGGCCGAAATGAGGTTCTTGAGTAGAGCAGCGAGTTTAGATGTGTGGCTGATGATTTCAATGCATGATGATACATTAATCTTCTGCTCTTATGTGTTATAAACAGGGGAGACATCTTCGGACGCCTTTGGTGTTGATCCGAGAGCTTAGATAGAGTTTCAGCAAGCAAGCGAAACGTAATCGATGAGTGCGAATGGTTTTAGGAGTCCTTGAGGGACAAAGAAACAAGGTTTGGGGATTTAGGAAAGGTTTGAAACACCTTCCTAAGTCCGGAAGTAAGTATTGGCTAGATTGCTCTCATGTATGTGGTGGTTGCCCCTAATATGCTTTTACATGCTCATGTTTTGAGATAGATAAATTCCTACTGTTTTTATGCATGATTTGTAACATGAGATGATGCTTGAAAAGATTTCATAATATAACATGTTGCATTGATGAGTTTTGAGCTTTTGCTTTAAAGCGTGGCAAATGTTATGATTTTGAATGAGATGAGAAAGCTTTGAGAAATGTTGCATTAAAAACATTAGGTGAGATGATGTTTTAACATAATATATTGGCATATAATATGAGCTACTTACCGTATATAATTGTTCGATCAATAGGATGAGAGTGCACTATAAACTAAAAATTCGTACGTGCTCTTTGTATTCAATCCAAAGGGAGAGATCGATGATGGGCATTCCATCGGGTAGGACTTGGTGAAATACCCAAGCATTGTGGCGATGAGAGATTCCGCCATGTGAGTACGGTGATGTGAGATTCCACCGGAAATTATGTTACTAGACAAGTGTGTACGGTGATATGAGATTCCACCGGAAGAGTTTAGTGGTTTAAGATTGTTGTCTGCATATCCGAGTAATAATGAGATGTGAAATGCCAATATAATATATATGAAAATGCTTTTGAATCACATGTACCTATTGATGAGATGATTTATGCTATGAGAAATGCATATGAGATTTGTGTATGAAATGCTTAGTTTCACAAGCATGTGAATGGCCTTGCCATGAGTTTTGTATTGGTTTAAATGCATGAGATATAATTGAGGTACATGTGTTTCCAATGAAGATTTGCTTTGAAATGGTTTTCAAGCATGAGATAGAATGGGAATGTGGTAGAAAAAGGCATTTGAGAAAGTGTTTTGAATAATGCATTATTGTGTTGGTTTTCTTTAGAGCATGCCTCACTAAGCAAATGTGCTTACGCTCTCTTTTATCAATAATGCAGATAATTGAGGTGTTTTGGGCAGCAAGAATGTTAAGAACATCCAAGGAAGTACAAAGCTCATGTATGGTGATGTTTTTATATACTTTAGTTTTGATATTTGGCAATGGGACTCCAAGGTTGTATTTGGGAGATGTGTTTTAAACTCCCAAAGTTTGTGGCATGTTTGCGATGGCCTTTATGGGTTGTAAATGGTCCTAATGGTTTGGTTGGAGGTTTGAGCTCTATATTTGGTTTGGTGGATAGGAAGCATGCATATAGTTTGAGTGTTATTGTGCTTGATGACGTGTTTGACCTTACGCTTCTTATACATGATCCTTGATGTTTAATCATGTTGCTGGTATGATATTGTAACCCCCTTAACCCGGCCTAGACGGTTGACCCGAATTAAGAAAGTCACACGGGGAAAACCAAAGTCAACCCGAAAGTCAACCTTGATTAACGACCTTTTTTTTCTTTTTACTCTTGTCTAGATGCACATTAGCCCTAGTTGTGATCACACAAACAACATACCCGAAGATCAAAAACATCAGAGATTAAACAGGGACCCAATTGAACAATTTACAACTTAAGGGACCAAATTGTAAATTCTGTAAATTATAAGGCCTTCATCCAAATTAAAGTTACCATCTTGAAATTATTCAGGTTTCATGCTTCTCTGTGAAATTTCAGCTCAAAAGGACATCCCAAACTCATACAATTGCACAAACAAGTTTCTGGACTAAAATGCAAACTTTCCAAAACATTTAACTACCATTGTCAGCCCTCAACGGTCGGCTGTTCCGAAACAGGGTGAGCCTGTTTCGAAACACGGGGCCGTTCCGCAACGCGTACCGATACGCGGGCTGGCAGTGGCCTTTCCGTTTCGGAACGGTGCCTACCGTTTCGGACGCCTGGGCTCATTTAAGGCACCCGTTCCGAAACGGTAGCCTCTGTTCCGAAACGCCCTGCACAGATTGCAGCAAAAGGCTTCCTAAAACATGCAATTGATCAACCAAACATGCTCCAAATGCTACCAAACTTTACCAGCATGAAATTCAACATATAAAAGACATACTTGCATCAACAATTCAACATTATAACATCATATAAGAAAAGCCCCAATTCTAATGGCATGCTTCCTACACAAGCAAACATTCAAGCATAAAACCTCCAAATCAAACACATTTAGACAAATTACAAATCCAACATTTCCAACAACATTAAACATACTTAGGGAGTTCATAACATCTCCCGAAACATACACATAGGTCCCTCATTGCCAAATTACCAAAAGCTAAAGTGTACATGAAAACCTTTCCATACTTTGAGCTTTACTTCCACTTGATTGCTTGCCTTCCTTGCTGCCCTCAAGTACCTTAATGGTCTGCATTATTGGTTTAAGAAAACGAAAGAGAGCGTAAGCAAAAGCCTAGTGAGGAATGCTCTTAAAACCATTCAATAATGCATTTATAAACCACTTTATAAATCATAGTTCAAAACATCATATATACATGCTCACTAGCATTCTTAAACAAGCAATACATGCTTCCATATCGTTTCATGTCATATTGGCCACAAGTGATAAGTTTCATCTTTTAAAAATAAGATCAACATAAGACTCACACATGGACTTTTAAACACCATTGTGATCTTATAATTCTCAAGAACCACATAAGGACTTTTAACCACCTTAGTGTTCTTCCCAAGGACTTTTAAACACCTTGGCCCCAAGGACTTTTAAACACCTTGGCCCATGGACTTTTAAACACCATGGCAAGGACCACACAAGGAATTTTAACCACCTTTGTGTCCTTAACAAGAACCATCCAAGGACTTTTAACCACCTTGATGTTCTTAAGTAACAAGGCTCACTCAAGGACTTTTAACCACCTAAGTGACCTTAACAAGAATCATCATGGACTTTTAACCACCATGAAGTTCTTAGAAACCACAAGGCTCACTCAAGGACTTTTAACCACCTTAGTGACCTTAACCTTTTCAAAACATCACTTGCCAATATACATCATTATCATCAAATAATCCACTGTTTTAAAGCATTTAACCAAGCCATATACATCATGCATTTATAAGCATCAAACCACATTTTAACCATGCTCAAAAACAAGGAACTCTTACCTTGAGCTTCCTTCAACATATGGCTTACAAAATCAGCAATAACCATGCTAAATCATGCTTTCAAAACAGAATTTAAAACATGCAATAAACCACATTGCACAACAATCAATTCATGGCCACCACTAGAGAGTTCTTTTGAAAACTTACACTTGAGCTTAGCAAAGTTGTTTAGACTTAAACTAAGCTCCCAAGACATTGGTTTCAAAGCCGAAAACCCAATTTCACTCACCGATTCCACTTCGCCTCTTGCCAAAGCACAAATCAAGCTACCGGATCACCACCTCTTGGATCCAAAGATGACTCCCCTGTTTTAAACACATCAAAGCAGAGGATTAATGCATCATCATGCATTAATAGCTTCAATGAAAGCACCTAAACTCGCTGCTCTCATCCACACTCCACTTTCGGCCACCAAACACAACCAAAAATGCATCCAAACCACTTCTCAACAAAGCCCAGCCATAAACCATCAAAACCACACATCCTTTAGCATCATTTAACATCTAAAAAGAACCTAATAACATCCTTATACCTCCAACAACATCAGATCCACAAGATCACCTTAAAAACAACCAAGAATCACAAGCTACACTTAGGAAATTCAACCTATCCGGGATTGCATTAATCAAAACTCAATTCCTTATAAAATTAACATTCATTAATCATCAAAAACACATCTCAAATCACAGCTTTAACAGATCCAACGAAAATTCATCAAAAATCATCAAATCTTGCATTTTAAGCCAAGATTCATTTACACAACTTAAAACCCAATTATAAAACATCAATTAAGGATTGAGAACTTAGGAATTTCAGTAAAGAACTGAGAGTTTAGAGGAGAAGGACGTTCTTACCTCCAAACTTGAGTTTCTCCTCTTTTAGAACCAAAAAGCTTGAAGAATCAACTTGAAATTGGTGAGGTTTTGTTGTAGAGATGATTAGCAATCAAAAGAGATTTGAAAAGATAGATTTAGGTGACAAAATCTGAAAAGAAACTCTGGAGGAAATATGTTTGGCTTGAGAGAAAATGAGAGAAAATAGAATTGAGAGAAAAGTTAGTTAAAACCCAAAAATATCTTCCCTCCACTTTTTAATTCATTTAAAATCAAAATTAAACCTTAAAATATCTTAGAAAATTCTGGAGAAACTCCCTTTAGAATAATAGCTCCTTAAAGATTCAAAGTTTCAACCCTTTCTAAAACAGTCACGCAACTTTCAAAAATTACATTTTGGTCACTAGCCAAAACGTCAGCCTTCCCAAACTCATTTTGTAAAATTGATTTCACAGTTCACTTATATATATTAAATGATGATTTTAGAACATTTTTCCATATTTTTAATGCAACCCGGACTAGGCTTACCTAATTTTACCTTTTTAGATTCGAACAGCACTTTGACCAAACCGGTCAACGCCCAAAACTTCTAAGCCCAAAACCGGGGCGTTACAACTCTCCCCCCTTAAGAAATTTCGTCCTCGAAATTTACCTGAAGGAAAGAGATAAGGAAACTGCTTCAGCATGTCTTCCTTCCGCTCCCACGTGGCTTCCTCAACACCTCGATGCTTCCACATCACCTTCACCAACTCAATGGTCTTGCCACGAAGAACCTTGCTATCCGAATCCAGAACCTTCACCGGTTCCTCATCATAGGTCAAATCCGGATTCAATTCCACTTCCTCCACAGGCATCACATGCGAAGGATCAGATCTATACTTCCGGAGCATAGAAACATGGAACACATCATGAATCTTCTCCAACTCTTGAGGTAGCCTCAACTTGTACGCAACAGGACCCACACGCTCAACCACCTCATATGGTCCAATGTACCTAGGGCTCAACTTACCCTTCCGGCCAAACCTCATCACCTTCTTCCAAGGCGAAACCTTCAAGAACACACGGTCACCCACCGCATACTCAACCTCCTTACGCTTCAAATCCGCGTAAGACTTTTGCCGATCAGAAGCAGCCTTCAAACGCTCACAAATGAGCTTCACCTTCTCGGTGGTTCCTTTCAACAAAGCCGGCATCGAAACCAACTTCTGACCCGTTTCAGCCCAACAAAGAGGAGTCCTACACTTCCTCCCGTACAACGCCTCATAAGGTGCCATCTGTATACTCGCCTGATAACTATTGTTATAAGCGAACTCAACCAAAGGTAGATGCTTCTCCCAAGAACCCTGAAACTCAATCACGCAACACCTCAGCATATCCTCCAAAATCTGAATAACACGCTCAGATTGACCATCCGACTGAGTATGATAGGATGTACTGAAATTCAACCTTGTACCCAAAGCTTGATGCAAACTCTGCCAGAAACGCGATGTGAACCTCGGATCCCTATCCGACACAATCGACTTAGGCACACCATGCAGCCGCACAATCTCAGCAATGTACAGCTCCGCCAGCTTATCCAAAGAAAACGTAGTATGCACAGGCAAGAAATGCGCACACTTCGTCAGGCGATCCACAATCACCCAAACCGAATTCTTCTTCGACGGAGACAAAGGTAAACCAGATACAAAATCCATGGTAACCCTTTCCCACTTCCATTCAGGGATTCTCAACGGTTGCAACAACCCTGAAGGAACCTGATGCTCAGCCTTAACTCGCTGACACACCATACACTTGCTCACAAACTCCGCAACATCCTTTTTCAAACCCACCCAATAGTACTCATCACGAAGATCACGGTACATCTTAGTACTACCAGGGTGCATAGCAAAAGGACTACTATGACCTTCAGTCAGAATAGCACGCCTCAACTCAGCATCATTGGGCACTACTATTCGGCTCCCAAAACACAACATACCATCATCATTAAAACAGAAAACCGAAGGTCTACCCTCCGCGATATCCTGAACATGCGGTACCAAAGAATCATCCAGCAACTGCTTTTCCTTGATCAACTGAACCATAGATGGCTTCACTTGCAACTCAGCTATAAGAACACCATCACGCGATATACTCAGGCTAGCAAACATAGCTCTCAGCTCAACAGCCACCTTCCTGCTCAAGGCATCCGCAACAACATTAGCCTTTCCAGGATGGTACTCGATCGTCAAATCATAATCCTTGAGCAACTTCAACCAACGCCGCTGCCTAAGATTCAACTCCTTCTGAGACATCAGATACCTCAAGCTCTTGTGATCCGTGTACACCGTACACTTCTCACCATACAGATAATGTCTCCAAATCTTCAAAGCAAAAACCACTGCAGCCAGCTCAATATCATGCGTAGGATAATTGCGCTCATGCACCTTCAACTGCCGCGACGCATAAGCAACCACCTTACCCTCTTGCATCAGCACACATCCCAAACCAACATAGGATGCATCACTGTAGACAACAAACTCTTTCCCTGATTCAGGCTGAACCAAGATAGGAGCTTGCGTCAAAGCCGCCTTAAGCTTCTCAAAAGCCTGCTGTCTCGCTTCCGTCCACTCATACTTAACATCTTTCTGCAACAGCTTCGTCAAAGGTGCAGCAATCTTAGAAAAACCATCCACAAACCTCCGGTAGTATCCCGCCAAACCAAGGAAACTACGGACCTCATGAACAGACTTAGGAACCTTCCAGTTCATCACCGCCTCAATCTTCTGAGGATCAACACGAATCCCCTCAGCAGAAACTACATGCCCAAGGAACACCACCTCCTTAAGCCAAAACTCACACTTGCTCAGCTTAGCATAAAGCTGATTCTCCAACAAAGCTTGCAAAACAATCCTCAAATGCTCTTCATGTTCCTCCTCAGTACGCGAGTACACGAGGATATCATCAATGAACACCACAACAAACTTGTCCAGGTACTCATGAAACACACGATTCATCATGTCCATGAAAGCAGCAGGAGCATTTGTCAAACCAAACGGCATCACAAGAAACTCATAATGCCCATACCTTGTCCTGAAAGCTGTCTTAGGCACATCCACATCCTTCACCTTCAACTGATAATACCTTGACCTCAAGTCAATCTTAGAGAACACCGCTGCTCCCCGAAATTGATCAAAGAGATCATCAATCCTCGGCAAAGGATACCGATTCTTGATAGTCAACTTGTTCAGCTGACGGTAATCAATGCACATCCTCATAGTGCCATCCTTCTTCTTCACAAACAAGACCGGTGCACCCCAAGATGACACACTCGGCCGGATGAAACCACGATCAAGCAGCTCTTGCAACTGCGTCTTCAGCTCCTTCAGCTCCTTAGGTGCCATTCTATAAGGAGTAATGGACACAGGAGTAGTATTCTCATACAGCTCAATTCCAAACTCCACCTCGCGATTAGGAGGTAAACCAGGCAACTCCTCAGGAAACACTCTAGGAAACTCTTTCACAACTCTGATATCTTGCACCCTCAACTTCTTAGAGCTAGGATTCATCACAAAGGCTAGATAAGCTTCACAACCTTGCCTCAGCATCCTGCTCGCTTCCAAGGTAGACACCACATTGGCAAGAAACTTCACATTCTCACCAACCACAACAACTTCGTAATCATCTGCAAGCTTCAACGAAACTCGCTTATTCTCACAATCCACAACAGCACGATGCTCAGCAAGCCAATCCATACCAAGGATTACATCAAAACCATAGAAAGGCAACTCAATAAGGTCAACATGAAAAACATGCTCTTGAACAACCAAAGGACACCTCCTATACAACTTTCGAGTCACAACAGTCTCACCAAAAGAACTAGTGACACGAACACCAACATCCAAAGACTCAACAGGCAAACCAAGCAGTTCAGCATGCTCACGCAAAATGTATGAATGCGTAGATCCAGAATCTATCAAGGAAAGTAATGACAAGGATTGCAAAGTAAAGGTACCTGCAATCACATCAGCATCATTCCTTCCCTCACGCTGAGCATACACCCTAGCTTGACCTCCACCTTCAGGCTGAATAGCCACAACATGGGCCACTCCTCGGCCACCTTCTTCTCTCCGCTGGAAATTACCACGGCCGCGCCCACGACCTCTCTGCGGTGCAGCAACAACAGGTGCACGCACTTGGCCACCGGCCAACATAGGACAATCTCGCCTCAAATGGTCCGCAGATCCGCAATTCCAGCATCCATTACCAGCTGCTGCAACAGGAGCTTGCACCTCCCTCACAGCACGAGGACAGTCATGCTTCATGTGACCACGCGAACCACAAATCCAACAAGCACTCGGATCAGCTCTAGGATTGCCTCCTCTAGCAGGTGCACCACCACCTCTCTTAGCTGAGGACTGATACTTCTGATCACGTCCCCTCTTGTTCCGTCCACCACCGGAACTAAACTCAGCAGCTCCCTTACCAGAACTCGCTCCAGCACCTCTAGCAGACAAACCCAAGTTCATCTCAATATCCTTGGCTCGGCCCACTAACACATCAAAATCATCATACTCAGTGGCCAGCACATACATCTTCACCTCCGTCACTAAACCATAACGGAACCTTTCGCACCTCTCCCGCTCATCAGGTACCAGCTCAGGTGCATACTGACTGAGTCTAACAAACTGCACTTCATACTCAGCCACCGTCATGCTCCCTTAGGTAAGAGACATGAACTCACGCTTCTTTTCATCAAGATATCTCACACCAAGATATCTCCTCTTGAACACATTCTGAAAGAATGTCCAGGTCACATCAGCTTCAGCCATTCCAGCAATAGTGGTCGTCCACCACGTATAAGCATCATCCTGTAGTAAAGATACTACACAGCCCAGCTTTTGCACATCCGTGCAACTCATCTGACCCAGAATCCTCTTGGTACTCTCTAACCAAGCTTCAGAACCCTCAGCAGACATACCCCTGAATTCAGTCCCACCAAGACTGCGCAAACGCTCCAAAGGTAGTCTAACTCCAGCATCTCCCTGATGCCCAGCTCCTTGAGCTCCAGCTACTGCCACTCGAAAAGCACCCACAATAGCTTGTACCAACATAGACATGTCAGGCATGGCTTGCCCCTGTCCAACCTCAGGACCAGTAGCTCCAGCACCAGCTGCAGCTTCAGCTCTTTCTCCCTCAGCACCACCACCACCAGGTGGAGGAGGAGGTAACACCGCACTACCCGCATTTTCCTCATTCTCATTCTCATTAGGAGCTGTAACTCGCACATTACTTCTCAACTAAAACAAGTCAGGCCCAGCAAGGTAAGCAATTCAAGTACTCAAGCTCAATTTCATTCAAAATCAACATCATTCATTAGCTTTGATTTGGCAATGGGTACCCACAACATGCTACATCACCGTAAACAACTCAATTGCATCAAAATCACAAGCCACTAAACATGCTTTTACTCAACAAGCATACAAAGCATACATACTTCAATCCAGCACACATTCAATCCCAATTACTCGAGAACTCAGCTTTGATACCACCAAATGTAACCCCCTTAACCCGGCCTAGACGGTTGACCCGAATTAAGAAAGTCACACGGGGAAAACCAAAGTCAACCCGAAAGTCAACCTTGATTAACGACCCTTTTTTTCTTTTTACTCTTGTCTAGATGCACATTAGCCCTAGTTGTGATCACACAAACAACATACCCGAAGATCATAAACATCAGAGATTAAACAGGGACACAATTGAACAATTTACAACTTAAGGGACCAAATTGTAAATTCTGTAAATTATAAGGCCTTCATCCAAATTAAAGTTACCATCTTGAAATTATTCAGGTTTCATGCTTCTCTGTGAAATTTCAGCTCAAAAGGACATCCCAAACTCATACAATTGCACAAACAAGTTTTTGGACTAAAATGCAAACTTTCCAAAACATTTAACTGCCATTGTCAGCCCTCAACGGTCAGCTGTTCCGAAACAGGGTGAGCCTGTTTCGAAACATGGGGCCGTTCCGCAACGCGTACCGATACGCGGGCGGGCAGTGGCCTTTCCGTTTCGGAACGGTGCCTACCGTTTCGGACGCCTGGGCTCATTTAAGGCACCCGTTCCGAAACGGTAGCCTCTGTTCCGAAATGCCCTGCACAGATTGCAGCAAAAGGCTTCCTAAAACATGCAATTGATCAACCAAACATGCTCCAAATGCTACCAAACTTTACCAGCATGAAATTCAACATATAAAAGACATACTTGCATCAACAATTCAACATTATAACATCATATAAGGAAAGCCCCAATTCTAATGGCATGCTTCCTACACAAGCAAACATTCAAGCATAAAACCTCCAAATCAAACACATTTAGACCAATTACAAATCCAGCATTTCCAACAACATTAAACATACTTAGGGAGTTCATAACATCTCCCGAAACATACACATAGGTCCCCCATTGCCAAATTACCAAAAGCTAAAGTGTACATGAAAACCTTTCCATACTTTGAGCTTTACTTCCACTTGATTGCTTGCCTTCCTTGCTGCCCTCAAGTACCTTAATGGTCTGCATTATTGGTTTAAGAAAACGAAAGAGAGCGTAAGCAAAAGCTTAGTGAGGAATGCTCTTAAAACCATTCAATAATGCATTTATAAACCACTTTATAAATCATACTTCAAAACATCATATATACATGCTCACTAGCATTCTTAAACAAGCAATACATGCTTCCATATCGTTTCATGTCATATTGGCCACAAGTGATAAGTTTCATCTTTTAAAAATAAGATCAACATAAGACTCACACATGGACTTTTAAACACCATTGTGATCTTATAATTCTCAAGAACCACATAAGGACTTTTAACCACCTTAGTGTTCTTCCCAAGGACTTTTAAACACCTTGGCCCCAAGGACTTTTAAACACCTTGGCCCCAAGGACTTTTAAACACCTTGGCCCATGGACTTTTAAACATCATGGCAAGGACCACACAAGGAATTTTAACCACCTTTGTGTCCTTAACAAGAACCATCCAAGGACTTTTAACCACCTTGATGTTCTTAAGTAACAAGGCTCACTCAAGGACTTTTAACCACCTTAGTGACCTTAACAAGAATCATCATGGACTTTTAACCACCATGAAGTTCTTAGAAACCACAAGGCTCACTCAAGGACTTTTAACCACCTTAGTGACCTTAACCTTTTCAAAACATCACTTGCCAATATACATCATTATCATCAAATAATCCACTGTTTTAAAGCATTTAACCAAGCCATATACATCATGCATTTATAAGCATCAAACCACATTTTAACCATGCTCAAAAACAAGGAACTCTTACCTTGAGCTTCCTTCAACATATGGCTTACAAAATCAGCAATAACCATGCTAAATCATGCTTTCAAAACAGAATTTAAAACATGCAATAAACCACATTGCACAACAATCAATTCATGGCCACCACTAGAGAGTTCTTTTGAAAACTTACACTTGAGCTTAGCAAAGTTGTTTAGACTTAAACTAAGCTCCCAAGACATTGGTTTCAAAGCCGAAAACCCAATTTCACTCACCGATTCCACTTCGCCTCTTGCCAAAGCACAAATCAAGCTACCGGATCACCACCTCTTGGATCCAAAGATGACTCCCCTGTTTTAAACACATCAAAGCAGAGGATTAATGCATCATCATGCATTAATAGCTTCAATGAAAGCACCCAATTATAAAACATCAATTAAGGATTGAGAACTTAGGAATTTCAGTAAAGAACTGAGAGTTTAGAGGAGAAGGACGTTCTTACCTCCAAACTTGAGTTTCTCCTCTTTTAGAACCAAAAAGCTTGAAGAATCAACTTGAAATTGGTGAGGTTTTGTTGTAGAGATGATTAACAATCAAAAGAGATTTGAAAAGATAGATTTAGGTGACAAAATCTGAAAAGAAACTCTGGAGGAAATATGTTTGGCTTGAAAGAAAATGAGAGAAAATAGAATTGAGAGAAAAGTTACTTAAAACCCAAAAATATATTCCCTCCACTTTTTAATTCAGTTAAAATCAGAATTAAACCTTAAAATATCTTAGAAAATTCTGGAGAAACTCCCTTTGGAATAATAGCTCCTTAAAGATTCAAAGTTTCAACCCTTTCTAAAACAGTCACGCAACTTTCAAAAATTACATTTTGGTCACTAGCCAAAACGCCAGCCTTCCAAAACTCATTTTGTAAAATTGATTTCACAGTTCACTTATATATATTAAATGATGATTTTAGAACATTTTTCCATATTTTTAATGCAACCCGAACTAGGCTTTCCTAATTTTACCTTTTTAGATTCGAACAGCACTTTGACCAAACCGGTCAACGCCCAAAACTTCTAAGCCCAAAACCGGGGCGTTACAGATATGGTATGCTTTGGAGCATGTTTGAGTGGGTTAAGAGGAGAAAACCCAGCATTTTTTGCTGTCACGGGGCAGGGTGTATCGAAACACCCTTAACTGTTTCGGAACGGGGGTCTGTAATGGCCATAGCGTTTCAGAACGGTTGAAGGTGTTTCGGAACATTTTGGCTACTAGAGACGCCTGTTTTGGTACCGGTCTCAAAACGCACCCGAGTACAGAAACGGTCAACACCGTTTCGATACGAGCGTTTCAGTACGAAGGGTTGGTGTTCCGAAACAGATGATCGTTAGATGATGGTTTGAATTGTTTTAAGTTTTCATGTTTTGCATTTTAGTCCTGAATGTTGTGGATGCAATTGCTTGAGCTTGGAATGTCCTTTTAAGCTGAAATTTTACAGAGAAGCATGTAATATGATTAATTACTTATTGATAATCTTAAATTCTGCAAAGTTCTTATATTTTCTAAAAATTACATTTTGGTCCCTAAAAGTGTAGTTCATGCAATTGAGTCCCTAAATGTTTCCCGGTTGGTGTGCTTTTCTCTCATAAGATTCTTGAGTAATCACATAGGCTTAATGTGCATCTAGAAAAGATAAAAATAAAAAAGGTCGTTAATCAAGGTTGACTTCCGGGTTGACTTTGGTTTTCCCCGTGTAATCTTCGTAGTTCGGGTCAAACGTCTAGGTGGGGCTAATGGGGTTACATTTGTTGGTATCAGATCCAGGTTAACGAATAATTGGGGCTTGGTAAATGGTTATTGTATGCAGTTATGTATGTTTGTGATTTTCGGTGAAAGTGTGATGTATGAATATTGATGTATGATTCAATTGAGATGAATTTGTGATGCTATGCTGTGTTTGGGGTATAGTTGGGGATCCCATTGCCATATCAATACTAATGAGAGGAATTGTTTTCAAAAAATGAGCTTGAGTACTTGGATTACTTACCTTATTATGCCTAATCGGATTTATTGTGTTTTGTCGGTTGCATTGTTTTATTATGGGGCCACATAGAGAGCTTAGAATCAATACCCGTTCCATGGCTGAGAATGAGAATGTAGAGAATGTTGAGGATCTACCTCCCCCTCCCCTTAGTGGACCACCTGGTGGTGGTGGAGCTAGGGTTGGTGCTGCTGGAGTTGGTGTTGGGGTTGCTAGACCCGAGGGAGGTCAGGGGCAAGCTGCTCCTGATATGACCGTGTTGATACAAGCTATTGCTGGAGCTTTCCAGGAAGCAGTAGCTGGAGCTCATGGAGTTGTACCTCAGGATGGTGCTAATGTGAGGTTGCCGTTGGAGCGCCTTCGCAGTCTGGGAGGGACTGAGTCTAGGGGTTTGACCCCGGAAGGTTTCGAGTCTTGGTTGGAGAGCACCAAGAGGATACTTGGACAACTGAATTGCAACAATGTTCAGAAGCTGGGATGTATAGTGTCCCTGTTGCATGGTGATGCATACACGTGGTGGACGACCACTATTGCGGGAATGGAGGATGATGAAGTGACTTGGACATTCTTTTTGAATGCGTTCAAGCAGAAATATTTGGGAGTTCGTCACCTTGACGAGAATAAGAGGGAGTTTATGTCCCTTGTGCAAGGGAGCATGACGGTGGCGGAATATGAGATTTAGTTTGTTCGCCTTGGCCAATATGCACCTGAGCTGATTCCGAGTGAGCGAGAAAGATGTGAACGATTATGTTACGGGCTGGTGGCATACGTGAAAACGTATATGGTCGCAGCCGATTATACTGATTTCGATGTCTTGGTCACTAGAGCCAAGGACATTGAGTTGAATCTTGGTTTGGCTAGCCGAGCAGGAGAATCTAGCTCGGGGAAGCGAGCTGCATTTTGATTCTAGACGCGGGGGTGGTAACCTTGGAAGAGGTCAGCAAGGACCGAATGCTTTCTCGAGAACTCCTGAGTGTAACCGGTGTGGTAGGAGACATGCTGGTGAGTGTTGGGGTAACCTTTGTACTTGTTGGAACTGTGGTAACCGGGGGCATATGAAGAAAGATTGTCCTCAGCCGCTGAGAGAGGGACAGGCTCCGGTGAGAGAAGTTGAGCCAAGAGAGGTCCGGGGCACGGCCGTGGTAATTTCCAGCACAGAGATGAGGGTGGAAGGAATGTGGCACATGTGGTGGCTGTCCAACCTGAGGGTGGCGGATAGGCTCGAGTGTATGCCCATCGTGAGGGAAGGAATGACTCGGACGTGATCACAGGTACCTTTATTTTGCAATTCTGTCATTACTTTCTTTGATTGATTTTGGATCTACACACTCGTACATATTGCGTGAACATGCTCAAATGCTTGGTTTACCTGTTGAGTCTTTGGATGTTGGTATGCGTGTGACTAGTTCCTTTGGTGAGACGGTTGTTACAAGAAGGTTATATAGGAGATGCCCCTTGAAGGTGCAAGATCATGTGTTTCTTGTTGATCTTATGGAATTGTCATTCTATGGTTTTGATATAATCCTTGGCATGGATTGGCTTGTTTAGCATAGAGCCGTTGTGGATTTCGAAAGCAAGAGAGTTTCGTTGAAACTTGCGGATGATTATGAGGTTATGGTGGTAGGAGAAAATGTGAAGTGTCTAGCTAATGTGGTGTCTTCATTGGAAGCAAGCTGGATGTTTTGGCAAGGGTGTGAGGCTTATCTAGCATTTGTTATGAATCCCAATTCAAAGGAGGTGCGCGTTCATGATATAAGACCCGTGTGTGAGTTCCCTGGAGTGTTTCACAAGGAATTACCTGGTTTGCCGCCTAGTCGAGAGGTTGAATTTGGGATTGAGTTGTATGAGAACACAACTCCGATGTCCATTGCTCTCTATCGCGTGGCACCCAAAGAGTTGAAGGAGTTGAAGGTGCAACTTCAAGAGTTGCTTGGCCGTGGCTTCATTCGGCCTAGTGTGTCACCTTGGGGTGCACCGGTCTTGTTTGTTAAGAAGAAAGATGGCACGATGAGGATGTGCATTGTCTATCATCAATTGAATAAGTTGATCATCAAAAACAAGTATCCTTTGCTGAGGATTGATGATCTTTTTGATCAGTTTCGCGGAGCGACTGTGTTTTCAAAGATTGACCTGAGGTCAGGGTACTATCAGTTAAAGGTGAAGGATGTTGATGTGCCGAAAATAGCCTTTCGAATGAGGTATGGGCATTATGAGTTCTTGGTGATGTCGTTTGGATTGACGAATGCTCCTGCTGCTTTCATGGATATGATGAATAGGGTGTTCCATGAATTCTTGGACAAGTTCATTGTGGTGTTCATCGACGATATCCTTGTGTACTCTCGTACCGAGGAGGAGTATGAGGGTCATTTGAGGATCGTTTTGCAAGTGTTGTTGAAAAAATCAGCTTTATGCTAAGCTGTGCAAATGTGAGTTTTGGCTAAAAGAAGTTGTTTTCCCTTGTCATGTGGTTTCGGCTGAAGGGATCCGAGTTGATCCTCAGAAGGTTAAGGCGGTGATGAATTGGAAGCCTCCTAAGTCCGTTCATGAAGTCCGTAGTTTCCTTGGGTTGGCAGGATACTACCGGAGGTTTGTGGATGGATTTTCTAAGATTGCTGGCCCTTTGACGAAGTTGTTTCAAAAGGATGTTAAGTATGAGTGGACAGACGCGAGACAGCAAGCTTTTGAAAAGCTAAAAGCAGCTTTGACGCAAGCTCCTATCTTGGTTCAATCTGAATCAAGGAAATAGTTTGTGGTGTATAGTGACACATCCTATGTTGGTTCGGGGTGTGTGTTAATGCAAGAGGGTAAGGTGGTGGCTTATGCATCGCGACAGTTGAAAGTGCATGAACGCAATTATCCTACGCATGATATTGAGTTGGCTGCAGTAGTTTTTGCTCTAAAGATCTGGAGACATTATCTCTATGGTGAGAAGTGTACTGTGTATACGGATCACAAAAGTTTGAAGTATTTGGTGTCTCAGAAGGAGTTAAATCTTAGGCAACAACGTTGGGTGGAGTTCCTTAAGGATTACGATCTAACAATCGAGTACCATCCGGGGAAGGAAAATGTTGTGGTCGATGCTTTGAGCAGGAAAGTGGCGGTGGAGTTAAGAGCAATGTTTGCTAGCTTGAGTATATTGCGAGATGGTGGTCTTGTTGCTGAATTGCAAGTGAAACCATCTCTAATTCAGTTGATAAAGGACAAACAGTTGTTGGATGATTCCTTGGTGCCACATGTTCAGGATATTGCTGAAGGTAGACCATCAGATTTCTGTTTTAATGATGATGGTGTTTTGTTTTTTGGAAGTCGGATAGTGGTGCTGAGTGATGTTGAGTTGAGGCGCACTATTTTGACCGAATCTCATAGTAGTCCTTTTGCTATGCACCCTGGTAGTACAAAGATGTATCGTGATCTGAAGGATGAGTACTATTGGGTGGGGTTAAAGAAAGATGTCGCTGAGTACGTTAGCAAATGTATGGTTTGTCAGCAGGTTAAGGTTGAACATCAGTTTCCTTCAGGGTTGTTGCAACCGTTAAGGATCCCTGAATGGAAGTGGGAGAGGATCACCATGGACTTTGTGTCTGGTTTGCCTCTATCGCCATCAAAAAAGAATTATGTTTGGGTCATTGTGGATCGCCTTACGAAGTGTGCGCATTTCTTGCATGTGCATACTACGTACACCTTGGAGAAGCTTGCGGAGTTGTACATTGCTGAGATTGTACGTTTGCGTGGTGTACCAAAATCTATAGTGTCGGATAGGGATCCGAGGTTCACCGTAAGGTTTTGGGAATGTTTGCATCAAGCATTGGGTACGCGGTTGAATTTCAGTACTTCTTATCATCTGCAGACGGATGGACAGTCTGAGCGTGTTATCCAAGTGCTTGAGGATATGTTGAAGTGATGTGTTATTGAATTTCAAGGCTCTTGGGAGAAGCACTTGCCTTTGGTGGAGTTTGCTTATAATAATAATTACCAGGCGAGTATTCAAATGGCACCTTATGAAGCTTTGTACGGGAGGAAGTGTAGAACTCCTCTTTGCTGGGCTGAAACGGGACGAAAGTTGGTCTCGATGCCAGCTTTGAAGGGAACCACCGAGAAGGTGAAGCTCATTTGTGAGCGGTTGAAGGCAGCGTCAGATCGACAAAAGTCTTACGCGGATTTGAAGCATAAGGAGATAGAATTTGTGGTGGGTGACCGTGTGTTTCTGAAAGTTTCACCTTGGAAGAAGGTGATGAGGTTTGGTCGGAAGGGCAAGTTGAGCCCAAGGTACATTGGACCATACGAGGTGATAGAACGTATGGGTCTTGTTGCTTATAAGCTGATACTACCTCAAGAGTTAGAAAAGATACATAATGTGTTTCATGTATCCATGCTTCGAAGGTATAGATCAGATCCTTTGCATGTTATGCATGTGGAGGAAGTTGAGTTGAATCCAGATTTGACATATGATGAGGAACCTGTTGAGATTTTGGATTCGGATAGTATGGTTCTCCGTGGTAAGACCATTGAGCTGGTCAAAGTGTTGTGGAGACATCGTGGTGTTGATGAAGCCACTTGGGAAAGGAAGGAAGACATGAAAAGGCAATTTCCTTACCTTTTTCCTCCAGGTAAATTTCGTGGAAGAAATTTCTTAAGAGGGAGAGAGTTGTAAGGCCCTGACTTTGGGCCTAGATGTTTTAGAGTTCGAATCGGACCGGTCGAGAATGGTTCGAATCTTAAAGGGGGGTTTAGGGAACACCTAGTTCGGGATTCTTTAAAAATATGGGAAAATACCTAAAAATCCTCATTTATTATATGAATGACTATGGTGAAAATAATTTTACAAAATAAGGTTTGGAAATACTACATTTCGGTGTAGTGACCAAATCGCAGTTTTTGCAAAAGTTAAATACCGACTGTTTTGTAAAGGATCGAAACATTGAATCTTTAAGGAGCTAATTTTACCAAAATGTTTTTAATCAGATTTCTCCTTATTTTGGGTGATTTTAATATTGTTTTAATTAAAGGAAATAAAGATTCCTTAAAGGAAAAACTATCTTTGACTTTTCAAAACTACATTACGTCAATTTTCTCTCTTTTGATTTTCTCTCAATTTCTTTTCATCCAAACACATTTCCTCCATCAATTAGCCTCTGATTTTCATTCCTTTTGATGAGATTTCAATCTCCTTTTGATTCCTAATCTTTTCCACGCCAAATCCTATTGTTTTTACATTGGATTTTCAAGAAAACTTGCCCAAATCAAGGAGAAATCAGCCATTAGAGGTAAGCTTCGTCCTTCTCCTCTAATGATCAGTTCTTTACTGAAATTCCCAAGTTATCGATCCTTTGTTAATGATTTTTGAGTTGCTTTAATGTTAGAAACAAGAAATTATATTAAAACTCAAGGTTTTTGAAGAGATCTTGATGATTTTCGTGGTTGTTAGTTGGGCTCTATTTTGAGGTTGTTTTCTAATGTATTTTGGATGGTAATTGATATTATAAATGAGGTTTTATCAAACAAATCCCGAATAGGTTTGGATTCCTAAGTTTTGTATGCTATAATGATGGTTTTTGGGGTGGTTTTGATGTTCTGTTATAGCTTGAGGTATAAGGACGAGTTTTTGGTGGTTTTTGGTGTTGATTGATGTTTAGAAATGGTTAGAAAAGATAGATCTTGGCTGGGCTTTGTTTTGGGAGAGTTTGGAGATGATTTCGGTTGTTTTTGGTAGTCGAAATGAGGTTCTTGAGTAGAGCAGCGAGTTTAGATGCGTGGCTGATGATTTCAATGCATGATGATACATTAATCCTCAGCTCTTATGTGTTATAAACAGGGGAGACATCTTCGGACGCCTTTGGTATTGATCCGAGAGCTTGGATAGCATTTCGGCAAGCAAGCGAAACGTAATCGATGAGTGCGAATGGTTTTCGGAGTCCTTGAGGGACAAAGAAACAAGGTTTGGGGATTTAGGAAAGGTTTGAAACACCTTCCTAAGTTTGAAAGTAAGTATTGGCTAGATTGCTCTCATGTATGTGGTGGTTGCCCCTAATATGCTTTTACATGCTCATGTTTTGAGATAGATAAATTCCTACTGTTTTTATGCATGATTTGTAACATGAGATGATGCTTGAAAAGATTTCATAATATAACAAGTTGCATTGATTAGTTTTGAGCTTTTGTTTTAAAGCGTGGCAAATGTTATGATTTTGAATGAGATGAGAAATCTTTGAGAAATGTTGCATTAAAAATAGTAGGTGAGATGATGTTTTGACATAATATATTGGCATAGAATATGAGCTACTTATCAGATATAATTGATCGGTCAATAGGATGAGAGTGCACTATAAACTAAAAATCCGCATGTGCTCTTTGGATTCAATCCAAAAGGAGAGACCGATGATGGGCATTCCATCGGGTAGGACTTGGTGAAATACCCAAGCTTTGTGGCGATGAGAGATTCCGCCATGTGAGTACGGTGATGTGAGATTCCACCGGAAATTATGTTACTAGACAAGTGAGTACGGTGATGTGAGATTCCACCGAAAGAGTCTAGTGGTTTGAGAATGTTGTTTGCATATCCGAGTAATAATGAGATTTGAAATGCCAATATAATATAATATATGAAAATGCTTTTGAATCACATGTACCTATTGATGAGATGATTTATGCTATGAGAAATGCATATGAGATTTGTGTATGAAATGCTTAGTTTCACAAGCATGTGAATGGCCTTGCCATGAGTTTTGTATTGGTTTAAATGCATGAGATAGAATTGAGGTACATGTGTTTTCAATGAAGATTTGCTTTGAAATGGTTTTCAAGCATGAGATAGAATGAGCATGTGGTAGAAAAGGGCTTTTGAGAAAGTGTTTTGAATAATGCATTATTGTGTTGGTTTTCTTTAGAGCATGCCTCACTAAGCAAATGTGCTTACGCTCTCTTTTACCAATAATGCAGATAATTGAGGTGTTTTAGACAGCAAGAAGGTTAAGAACATCCAAGGAAGTGCAAAGCTCATGTATGGTGATGTTTTTATACACTTTAGTTTTGATATTTGGCAATGGGACTCCAAGGTTGTATTTGGGAGATGTGTTTTAAACTCCCTAAGTTTGTGGCATGTTTATGATGGCCTTTATGGGTTCTAAATGATCCTAATGGTTTGGTTGGAGGTTTGAGCTCTATATTTGGTTTGGTGGATAAGAAGCAAGAATATAGTTTGAGTGTTATTGTGTTTGATGCCGTGTTTGAGCTTACGCTTCTTATACATGATCCTTGATGTTTAATCATGTTGCTGGTATGATATGGTATGCTTTGGAGCATGTTTGAGTGGGTTAAGAGGAGAAAACCAGCATTTTCTGCTGTCACAGGGCAGGGTGTATCGAAACACCCTTAACTGTTTTGGAACGGGGGCCTGTAATGGCCATAGCGTTTCGGAACGGTTGAAGGTGTTTCGGAACATTTTGGCTACTTGAGAGGTCTGTTTTGGTACCGGTCTCGAAACACACCCAAGTATCGAAATGGTCAACAATGTTTCGATACGGGCATTTCGGTATGAAGGGATGGTGTTTCGAAACGGATGACCTTTGGATGATGGTTTGAATTGTTTTAAGTTTTCATGTTTTGCATTTTAGTCCTGAATGTTGTGGATGTAATTGCTTGAGCTTGGAATGTTTTTTGAAGCTGAAATTTTATAGAGAAGCATGTAATATGATTAATTACTAATTGATAATCTTAAATTCCTGCAAAGTCCTTATATTTTCTAAAAATTACATTTTGGTCCCTAAAAGTGTAGTTCATGCAATTGAGTCCCTAAATGTTTCCCGGTCGTTTTGCTTTTCTCTCATATGATTCTTGAATAATCACATAGACTTAATGTGCATCTAGAAAAGATAAAAAGAAAAAAAAGGTCGTTAATCAAGGTTGACTTTGGTTTTCCCCGTGTAATCTTCGTAGTTCGGGTCAAACGTCTAGGCCGGGCTAAGGGGGTTACAGAGAAATCATCCATGAATATCTCTAGGAAATCTTCCATCATATCGTAGAAAATTGCCATCGTGCACTGTTGAAATTTTGTCGGGGCATTGCAAAAGCTAAACGACATTCTTCTAAATGCGTACGTTCCATAAGGGCATGTGAAGGTGGTTTTTGCCTAATCATCTGGGGTTCTGGAAATTTGATTATAACCTGAATAACCATTAAGAAAACAATAAAATGGTTTATCGGCAAGTCGATCTAGCATTTTATCAATAAAGGGTAAGGGAAAGTGATTCTTTCGAGTTGATTTGTTCAACTTGCAATAATCCATACAAACCCTCCAACCGGTCACGGTCCTGGTTGGGATTTACTCATTATTTTTGTTGGTTATCACGGTCATTACGCCATTCTTTGGCACACATTGCATTGGGCTCACCCATGTACTATTGGAGATGGAGTAGGTAATTCTGGCATCAAGCCATTTGATAATTTCTTTTCTCACCACCTCTTTCATTTCTAGGTTAAGACTTCTTTGAGCCTCAATGGTAGGTTTATGATCGTCCTCCAAAAGGATTTTGTGCATACCTACCGCTGGGCTTATCCCCTTCACATCGGTCATCGTCCACCCTATTGCCCTTGTATGCCGCTGCAACATGTTGATCAAGCTTTGTTCCTGTTTTGGCTGCAATTTAGAAGAGATGATTACGGGCAAAGTATCATTGGTTCCCAAATAAATATATTTTAATTTATCAGGGAATTGTTTTAATTCAAGAACCGGTGGTTTCTCGATTGACGGTTTCTCAATTTTTTGTTCTTCTCCAGAATAAATGAGGGGTTCAAAGTACTTACCTGGATGAGGGGATGTCCAGTGTGCTTACTCAATTTAATCTTCATCGATCTCTTCAACTTCATCAAGGCTGTCCAGAATGCTATTGAGGTAGTCGTTTGAGTGCATGTCGAGGCAGTGGCCATGATCATTGTCGAGGCAATGTTTGCCGAGGCATAGTGCATTAATATCAAAATTGAATTCTGCAGTTCCTTGCATCACTTGACATTCTTCCTGATTGTTTGCACGTTTTAGAGTTTGGAGCACGTTAAGCTTGACTTGTTGCTTGTTTACCCTCATTGTTAGTTCTCCTTTTTTCTACGTCGATTTGGGTCCTCCCAGTGGCTAAGAATGGTCGCCCAAGTATGATGGGTGCATGTTTATCTGCCTCACAATCAAGAATAAGGAAATCAGCAGGAAAAATAAATTTATCCACTCTTACCAGTATGTCTTCTATTTTTCCTTCGGGGAGAACATAGGAGCGATCGGCCAACTGGAGCATTACTGTTCTAGGTTTAGCCTTCCCTATTCCTTGCTTTTAAAATACGGATTTTGGCATTAAATTTATGCTTGCCCCCAAATCGCACAATGCCTTCCCCACATAGTGATTTCTGATGGCACATGGTATTGTGAAGCTCCCCGGGTCTTTAAGTTTAGGTGGTGCTCAGTTCTATAACATTCCTTTTGTTGTGGCAACCATCTCGAACCTCTATCCTTGATCGCTTGGATACCATGTCCTTGAGGAATTTGACGTAATTCAGTATTTTCTCTATCGCTTCCACAAAGGGTATGTTGATATGGACATGTTTTAAGATATCTAGGAATTTCTTGAACTGATATTCTTGCTTTGGACGCTTCAGCCTTTGTGGGAATGGTGGTGGGAGTCGCATATCCTCGATTCGTTCCTTGCCTGGTAATCTAATTTGCGGTAGTGGATATGGGTTACCACGTCTTTATGCATGTCATTGGCAGGATCGATTGGTTCTGCCGGGGCAATGGTGTTGGCTTCGACCGAGGCAGGGGTATTAGGTACTGCCGCGGCATGATCTACTGTGGGAGAGGCTTCATTTTCCTTAACTTCTTCACTAGTCTCGGATTCCTTTAGCTGCTTACCACTCCTAGTTCTGACCACCTTGCATTGTTCGTGTGTTGCTTCTTTTAGTCTGGAACTCAAAATTTGCGCAAACTGCCCCACTTAGGATTCCAAGGATTTCAACGTTGCCTCATGATTTTGTAGCAGTGCCTCGGTCATGTCCATAAAAATGTCAGTATTTTTTATGAACTTATCAGTGTTAGCCATATATACACTAGTTTGATTCATAAAAGCATGAAGTGTTTTCTAAAAAACTGGACTACATCGGCTGTTGTGACGGCATGTGTTGCTGCTGCAGCATGTTTTGCCGAGGCATGTTTTGTTGGAATCCTGTTGCTGGAGCATTCTGATTTTGCGTATTGGGTGCATTGTTAGGGTTGCCCCAGGAGAAGTTGGGGTGTTTTTTCCAGGCTAGATTGTAATTATTGGACATATGGTTGTTGTTGCAATTGAAGTTTCCAACATAGCAGGCTGACTCTGGATTCTGTGGGCATTCAAAAAAAGCATGGTTACCTCCACAATTTTTTCAAAATAATTCCATTACCTTGACTTCCTGTTGAATGTTTTGCGACTTGAAGTTCAGAACCAGCTTTGTCAAGGTGACAATCTGAGATGAAATTGAGTCCGGAGACTCTATTTCATTAACTGTGGGTTGACAAAGGTCTCCTCCCCTACTGGCCGTGGGGAGCTGATAATCATTCTTGGTCGTCATGTTTAAAATATCCATGGCTTTTTTGGCTCTTTGTCTAGGAGTATGCCATTTTCCAAGGCATCGAGCATCATCCTAGTTGTCGTGTTAACCGCATTGGAGAACATGGTCACTTGCGTCCATACTGGAAATCCGTGCAAGGGGCATTTGTGTCATAGTTCTCGATATCACTCCCATGCCTTATGCATGGACTCATCTTCAGCCTGTCAAAAAGAAGTGATCTCGTTACGTAATCTGTGAGTTAAATTTGTTGGATTAAAACGAGACATGAAATCACGACAAATATCACTCCAGGATCCAATTGATCCTGCTGGGATACTGTTGAGCCAGGTTTTTGCCCTATCCACTAGTGAATAGGGAAATAGCTTCAATCTCAAAATATCCTCATGTATTCTTTGAATTTTAAATGAGTTACATATTTGGAGGAAGGACTTGAGGTGATGTCTGGCATCTTCAGTTGCGGAGCCGCCAAATTGCCCCATAGTGTTGGTCATGTTAAACATCACGGGCTTCAGCTCAAAGTGGGCGGCCTTGATTTCTGGGGTAACAACTCCAGGGTTTAGTCCGTTCAGGTCCTCTTCAAGGTAGTCTCGGACTATGGGGTGTCGAACTGGTACGAATTGAACTTCCAGATTTGCTCCATCTCCTGTCGGGATCTGCTGCTCATCAACAAGTGGCTGCCCATCGGCAAGGTGTTGCCCTATGACAATGTGTGTCGGGGCCACTTGGTTGATGCCTCGACTGCAACCTCGGGGTTGGTCCTCATGTTGATGCATTGCGGCTTCGTTCTCCTGTCTAAGCCTTCGATAAGTGCATTCGATTTCTGAATCTGGATCGCGTAATGGGCTTCCTGGGTTAGCTCTAGTCATGCACCAAGACAAAACCAAGTTTTATTAACACTAAAATAAAAATAAAATAAATAAACTAAATAAAATAGAAAGTGCAAGAAAATAAAAATAAAAGTTGACAATCCCCGATAACGGCGCCAAAAACTTGTTGCGTGTAAATAGTGCTTCACAATTGTGCAAGTATACACGATGCAAGTAATATAGGGATAAGTATATAAGTATCGTCTCCACATGGATTTGTACTCTACCTTCGGTTCTACTCCCTCGCACTGAAAAATAAATAAAGTAAAAACACAAACTAATTTGGTGATTTGATATAATCTAAAAATAACTAAACTAAGAAAATCCAGTAAATAAAATAAAGAAGTAATCAAGATGAGAAGATGGGCCGGATTAGAGTGTATCGTAGTGTGGAATCTTCTTGAATTTATTTCTGTTCTTGAATGCAGCAACGCACTACTGTCGTGGCAGTGACCTAAATCCATGTCGCGGCCGCAATGGCAGAATTCATGCTGCGACAATCCCTTGCTCATTGGAAGATGCAGTAAGGCTCGGCAAAGTGTCCATGGGTGGTTCCTCCTTATCCCTAAGCACGGAATGATGGTTGATAACTGAACTCTGATGATATCTCCCAGCATGAATCAAAGGGCAAACACCAACTGTTCATACACTTATTTTAGCCACTGAAACTCTAACCTATCCCTAGGTCGAGTTAGTTAACACCATGTGGGGCGAAAACCGTACTTATTCCTTTCGTGAGCTCAACTCTCATGATATTGAACAAATTGATGATCTCACAAACCCTCTCCCGAGTAGAATGCGAAAATAATTAAAGCCAAAATAAGCAAACCTTAACTTTTATTGCATTAAGAACAAAAACTAAGTACAAAGAGTTTTCACACAATTACTAAACAAACTAATCCTAACCCTAAGAAATTTAGAACATAATTAAACTAATCCTAAGCTCAAACTCTCTTTTGTGATCTCTCCTCTATTCCCCCTCTTCTTGTTGGCAACAAGCCCCTTGTATAGGGGAAGGTATATGCACAAATCTTTCTTGGAGAGGAAGTTAAGTTGGACTTGGACTAGACTTTATTAAAGAGGTAAATCTCTTTAATTTATTACAATATACACTTTTGGCAAAAAGTCCAACTTTACCCTTCCTTCCATGTTTTTGTCCTCTTCTCAAATTCCAACTGTCACGCAAAATGTGTAGAAAAATCCGGAATTTAAAGCTCTTCAAGTCGACTACCACATTGCTTGATTTGCCCTCCTGCAATATGCTGTCGCGGCCTGGCTTTTGCTGCCTCAACATTGGTCTGTTCTTGGCTCTGCTCCGCAAGGCTTCATCAGCTTCCCTCAGTAGAAGTTGTCATATGGCTTGGCTCGATCAGGGTATATTGTTTGCTAATTCTGCCTCATCTTCCCTCCTGTTTTCTGTGTTGTGGCGGCATCTTCTTGCTCCAACTGTATACATCCTGCAAAAATACCAATCATGCATTAAATAGTACCATTTTCATAGAATGATGAAATCTATGCACGAAAGGCCATAATACAGCTAAAATGGGTGTAGGTTGAGTGATAATTGTCATGAAAAGGGGTCAGAATATAGGACTTTTGGGCACCTATCATGTTTATAGTAATGTTTTTCAATAATTAACTTGGAAAACTTTTAATCTTTACTTCTACGGGGTAGATTCACTCTCGAAGTAAGATCATCTACTTGAACATCTTCTGTCAAAGTTTCTCTCCTTAGTATTTGGCAACTAATCGTTATCTCCTAAGTTTGCTATGATATTAAGGGATAATAGGCATGCAATGCCAACTATCGTTTGGCAAAGAATTTAAGAAAATTAAGCACTAGCAAAATAGATAAAATGCCTAGACATTCATTTATTAAAAACTGAAAAACAACTAAGTGTTCATCGCAAAATATCCCAGTGAACTTAAGAACATCAGTTCATGGCTAGGGAAACCATCAACAAAATATAGTTTGAAAACATTACCGTAATAAAAATTAGAATTAAACTAAGAGAAATGGACAAAGAAAGAGATCTAGCGATGCAACCCTTCAATGTATCCACTGCTCTCGGTGACAACCTGGCCGAACTTCGCTTTGCCCTCTACCTTCTTTTTTAACCACGGCACAGCCTCCTTGGCTCAACGATAGGCTTCTTTTATATAGGCGCTCATGGAAACCCTAGATTGGGTTTGAATCTTGAAAGTTTGTTATGCACTAGGATAGGCGTGTTATCCTCTTTTTGAATTTTAGGGTCGATTGGGTCTTTGACCAACGGCTAACTGACTAGACATCGGCGTCCTTCTTTTTCCAACTAAGCTTGGCAATTCTCATCCTACTTTTGCCAACGGCACTCGGCATTTCTCTTCTGCTCCTCTGGCTTAATGCTCTTATCCATCTCCTGCCGACTGCTCTTGTTCTGCCAACAAAGCAAGAAAATATCCCTTCACTCTGGCAAAAGAAACATTCCTTAACTCATAGATGCAAATGCATGAATCTACTAGTTAAATGCACAAATATGTACTCAAAGTCAAGCAATGTCATGGTAATATATACATGAAAAGTAGTACTTTTGAGGAGTTAACAGTTACTCATAGTCAAATTATGTTGGTGGCATTTTGGCTTTAAAAGCAGAAAAGTTACCCATAATTTAATCATGTTGGAAACATTTAGATATTTTGAGACAAATAAAAGCTCGATGAAGAAATTTCTAGTAACGAAGTCGGGCTTTTAGCCTTGTAAAACTTTTGCTATAAGATTTGAGAGCTTCAATTTTAACATAAATTAATTTAGTTGATTTAACTGTAATTTTAGTGTACTAAATTTTAATAAATTTAATTTTAACATTTATATTGTTTATCAGTTTCAGAAATAGTGAAGTTACTATCACGTTTATAAAGTTTCTCATATTTTGATATTATCACTAGTAAAATCATGTTTAATTATATATATATATATATATATATTATGAATTAAACTTATTGATATTTAAAGTCATTTATGTAATCTATTTTCTAATCTAATAAAGTTAATAATCATGAATTAAACTTATAATTAAAATTTTTAATATAATGATCATAATTAACCTAGAAAACAAGTTTATTAATTTAATGATCATAATTAATAATTTTAATAACAAGTTGGGCAAAGAATTTAAAGATATAAAACAAGTTTATTAATTTAATGGTCATGTAACTTAAATTGTGAAGACACATTTTCTCACACTTTAATATAGTAAATTCATAATCTTAAAAATTCATCAATTGTAAATTTATAATCTACAACTTGCAAGTCATGTAAATATCATATCAGTTCAATAATAAGTCGGATCACTTACAGGTTGAGTCAATTACAGATCAAGTTCATAATAGGCCAGGTTGATAACAGGTCCAGTAATATCATTTATTTACCAGTTTAATCTCGGGTTCGGGTTCATATCAGGTCGAATACAGGTTGGGTTTGGTTATCACATTATCATATTCAATTCGGGTTCAGGTTGTTCTTAGGTCAGGTTCAGATCCAAAATTTTCAGGTCCAACTCGAGTTCAGGGCAACACTAGTTTAGACTCGAATCGATTTTGGATCACCACCACCTCGGGTCACAAGAAGTTCTGAATCAAGTCGGTTTCAGTCAATTTTACAGGTCGGGTCAACATTTTACATCTCTAGATAGGGGCACCAAAATGGGTCTAGTTAATTGTTTGATTCAAGTTGAGATGGGTTCGGGTCGACTTTGGTTCGAGTTAAAGTCGGGTTGATCCCAACTTAGACTCAATTCGAGACTGGTCAAAATGTTTCGGTCTGAACGGTTAATTCTAGAGTTAATTTGAGTTTAGATAGAGTTCAGGTGAAGTCATTATGGGTATTAGGTTAAGTTCAAGTCTGGTCACGTTGATTTAAAATAAAATTTAGGGAAGGTCACATTGGTTTCAGATAAAATTTAGGTCAAGTACTATATGTTTCGGGTGAACTTCATGTCGGGTCTTAACTAGATACAAATAAACTTCGACTTGTGTCATTTTGGGTATCGGATTAAGTTCAAGTCATTTCGAATATCATGTTAAATTATTCTATTGCAATTTACAATATATGTATTGTTTTATGTCTTTCACTTATCGTATATAAAGTTTAAGAAAATTAAGTTCTAAGGTTTAGAGTATATGAATAAATTTATGTTTTTTGAAAAATTAAATTTTAAATTAGGAGAGTAATTTTCCTCTCAAGCCCAAATGCCCAAATGTTCTTTTCACCCATATGAGAACAACTAAACAATAAATCATAATCACATTAAAACCTAATTGAACCAATTAGTACCTTAGACGTTATTGTTAAGCGTTGTGCCTTTGCACTAGACGTTGAGTTGCCTCCGTAACCGCACAAAGCACACACATCCGCTATGTAGATAGCGCTGATGCACATAATTTGTGGTGATTTTATTCAAATGTAATTTAATGCTTATTATTATGTATAATAAGTGTGAGGTAAGGTTTAGAGTATAGAGTTTATGGTTATAATGTTTAGAAATTGGATTTATAGGGTATATGAAAAAAAATGAATTTAGGATTGGTGAGTAATTTCTCTCAAGAGTTTTGGATTGGATGGGTAATTTCCTCTAAAAAATTAAGAGTTTTTGGGGTTAAACTTACGCATAATGTTAAAATATGTATATAACGTTTCACTGAATAGTCATTTTTGGGGTAAAAATAACGTGAGCTTGGAAAAGCTCAGTAATACAGAACTACCAAAAGATGCTAGAAGCTCATGCAGATATATGGTAGGCATAACATTTTCATGATGTTCCAAGCAGTGACAGTCCTCTTTTCCTTTATGTTATTTCAGGGTAACGTTATACTTGAGATTAACGGTACTTGTTCTTTATTCAATCATCGAGTAACAAATGGGAATTATACAAGTTGATAGTTTACGAAGATGAAAACAACGAGTTTAAAGTCTAGTGTGTCCCAAATGGTGCATATCAAATAGGCATAAATGCATACCAATCATATCATGAGAACACATAACAATTCAATGCAAATGTTCAAGTACATACAAGGGTTTACTAGTAACTACCCTCCAACCTTACACCAATATGCAGTCCCCCAGAACTGCATCCATAAGGACTTACCCTAGGCCCGATGGGCAAGGTGCCAACTAAGGGGCTGCCTTAGGTCCATAAGGATTTACCCGTGCTAAAGCATCGGTACCTACTCAAGGGGAGACCTTGAGTCCATAAGAATTTACCGGCTGGATCAGGGCTGTACCGACAGAGACTTCATAATATAACTCAATAGTATACCCCAGATAGTAATCAGTGTTCAAATTCCAGACATGAGTAACAGAATACATGTGACAGACATTCTATTTAGAGTATCAGAAATGGAAGATTCATGCTTTTGATAGATAAATGGGCATACCATTGAGTAGAGCATACATTTTCATCATTCATCCTGCAAACAGATTGTACCATTATAGGTCAAGCTAACAGATCATACTATCAAGTTCATTAGACAGTCAGGCAATACCATCATAGATCAAGCAATCACATAACAAGTATACAGATTGAGCAGACATACATCAAGTAGGTAGAGAATGTCATCATATATCCAATTCATCATTTCATCTCATTTTCCAACATAGTGATGCAATCTCAGTAACAATTGAAATGTTCATCAAACATAATATTATTCATGATTAAATCATTATACCATTCATTCAACAAAATATATCACACATGGAACACACTAGGTGGGACAGATCATTTCTTGGAGATACTTAGCATTTACGGAAGGGGACATATTAAACTTTTAACAATTTGAACGGATTTCTGAAACGTGGCCCCCTATTAAAAGGGGTTCATACTAACGGTTCAACCCAGATATTCAGGAGGTGATACATCAAGATCTTTGAGTGTTTAGATGCATCATGAGTTATTTAGTCACTTAAGCCTACAAGGGCATTATGGTCATTTTATCACATATGGACATTTTGGTAATTTATACCAACAAAGCATAAACAGTCGCTCAGGAAATTCTATTTGCTCATCAGGCTTCCAATCAGGCATTCAGAGATTTCTATGTCAAGATCTTAATTACTTTGGCCAACGAGGACATTTTAGTCTTTTAATTATCAGGGGTGATTTTTTGTAATTTAGCCCAGTAATATAAAATGACGATTTACAATATTTAATATATATTTGACTGTTTCTTTCACAATTCACCACAGGACTTGCCACAGAGTAGCCGAACTTATATTTTGTGCGGAAAACTTCCAACCTTATATTAATATCAGGAGTGATTAACATACATGAGTGTGCTTCCTAACACTTAGGGGCAGTTTAGCCCTTAAAATCTTATTAGAAATCTCAGAATTTCATCAAATGCATAACTGCACATTTAACTTAAAAAGGCTTTTCGGTCATTTTGGAAATTGGGATAAATTCACCACTTTTGTCAAATTTTACTATTTAGCACCTCCATCGTTTACGTACTCGATAGAGATTAAGTCGTTTTGATCTCTTCGGCCCTTATAGACGGTTTACTCATTTTAGAACTTAAGGGTAAAATTGTCATTCTAATTAATTAAGAATTTCGATGCTCGAAGGCATTAAAGTCTTTTTGGTCATCACGATTATTCCAATTAATTCATCCATTACTGTCGTAAGGATCAGCTCAAGAATACAACGATAATTCTAGTAAATTCACCTTCATGTGTTATACAGAGCTCGGGGGAAAATCCAAGTTTCTTTTAGTATCACACGCAATTGAATATTGATGTCGAAGTCTTTTCCAATATAACATACATCTTAGGTGGGGTGATTTTTCAATCAATTCGAATGCAGATTTCGGGTCACTTCCTTTATTAGGGGCAGTTTAGCCATTCTTATACCTCAAGGGCATTTCTGAAATCTCATATCCAATATCCTTTACTCCATATTATGGGCATTGAATCTTAGACACCATTGATCGAGTTGCAAATTTAATGTATTATTTATTACTATTAACTTTCGATACTTCTGGTCTATTAGTATTCTTATTCGAATATTTTTTTAATAATTTTCATACTTATTTCTCGTATCTAATTCGACTTAAGTAGAGTTTACAAAACACTTCATCATAAGCACGCATGCGTTAACCGGATATCGACATGTACATACAGCATACAAGGGGTAGTAATGTATTACCTTAACTCCAAGCTACATCAGTCGATTCATGATACGACATTCGAATACCCTCGAACCCGAATTGGACATTCCTCAGCATCGTGCATCCAAGAAACCGAGAATACCTTCAATTACACAAATTCGGGTTCAAGGTTAGATTCGAAGGCCTTCGAATCAGAATTTTTCAAAATGGGCTTCAAAACGGACTCAGGACGTCGAAAAACATGAAATAGGAGTTTTCGAAAAATTTAACTTTTTGGTCAACGGTCAAAGTCAACATTGACGTCAGTAGGTCAAAGTCAACGGGGTTAGGGTCAACACTAATGTCATGATGACATCAGCAGCCAACATGGGGTCAACTGAGTTGACTCAGTGAGTTGACTCGGACACGGGTCGATTTGGGTCAGAGACGGGTCGGGTCGAGTTGGACCGGTTTGGGTCGAGTACAGGTTTGGGTCAAGTACGGGTACGGATTGGGTCGGACTCGAGTTGGACCAGTTCGGACCGGGTTCATTCCGGTTTGGACCGAGTTTAGGGTAACCCCCTTAACCCGGCCTAGACGGTTGACCCGAATTAAGAAAGTCACACGGGGAAAACCAAAGTCAACCCGAAAGTCAACCTTGATTAACGACCCTTTTTTTTCTTTTTAATCTTGTCTAGATGCACATTAGCCCTAATTGTGATCACACAAACATCATACTCAAAGATCACAAACATCAGAGATCAAACAGGGACCCAATTGAACAAATTACAACTTTAGGGACCAAATTGTAATTTAAGATAAATATGAGGACTTAACCCAAATTAAAGTTACCAGCTTGTAATTAGTCAGGTTTCATGCTTCACTGTGAAATTTCAGCTCAAAAGGACTTCCCAAACTCATACAATTGCACAAACAAGATTCGGGACCAAAATGCAAACAATTCAAAACATATACCCGCCAGTGTCAGCCCCCAACGGTCACCCGTTCCGGAACACGCAGAACCCGTTCCGAAACACGGGCCGTTCCGCAACGCGTACCGCAACACGGGCTGGCAGAGGCCAAACCGTTTCGGAACGGTCCCTCCCGTTTCGGACGCCTGGGCTTGTTTAAGGCATCTGTTCCGAAACGGGTGGCTCTGTTCCGAAACGCCCTGCACAGATTTGCCCAAATTGCATTCTTAAACATGCAATTAAACGTTCAATCATGCTCCAAATGCTACCAAACTTTACCAGCATGCAATTCAACATATATAAGACATACTTGCATCATCAATTCATCAAAACAACATCATATGCAAAAAGCCCCAAATATATAGGCATGCTTCCTACACAAGCAAGCCTTTCAAGCATAATCTTCCAATTCAAGCATATAAAAGCCAAACATTTAAACCAGCATTCACATCAACATTCAACATACTTAGGGAGTTCAAAACCTCTCCCAAAACATATACATTGGTCCCCCATTGCCAAATTACCAAAAGCTAAATGAACTTAGGAAAACCTTCCATACTTTGAGCTTAATCACCACTTGATTGCTTGCCTTCCTTGCTGCCCTCAAATCCTCTTAATGTTCTGCATTATTGATTTAGAAAACGAAAGAGAGCGTAAGCAAAAGCTTAGTGAGGAATGCTCTTAAAAACCATTCAATAATGCATTTATAAAACATTTATAAATCATGCTTCAAATCATCAATTGCACATGCTCAAAGGCATACTTAAAACAAGCATCTCATGCTTCATAACATAACATGTCATATTGGCTCAAGTGATAGATTCCATTTCTTTAAAACAAGTTCATCAACTTTCCCAATGACTTTTAAACACCTTGGCCCCAAGGACTTTTAAACACCTTGGCCATGGACTTTTAAACACCATGAAAGAGGACCACACAAGGACTTTTAACCACCTTTGTGTCCACATCAAGTTTCACCACAAGGACTTTTAAACACCTTGGCCCCAAGGACTTTTAAACACCTTGGCCCCATGGACTGTTAAACACCATGGAAAGGATCACCTAAGGACTTTTAACCACCTTAGTGTCTGCAACAAGAACCATCCAAGGACTTTTAACCACCTTGATGTTCTTAAGTAAACAAGGCTCACTCAAGGACTTTTAACCACCTTAGTGACCTTAACCTTTTCAAAACATCACTTGCCAATATACATCATTTTCATCATTAAATCCACTGTTTTAAAGCATTAAACCAAGCCATATTCAACATGCATTTTAAGACATCAAACCACATTTTATCAATGCACAAAAACAAGGAACTCTTACCTAGAGCTTCCTTCATCATATGGCTTACAACAACAGCAAAAACCATGCTAAATCATGCTTTCAAAACAGTAATTAAAACATGCAATAAACCACATTGCATCACAACAAAATCATGGCCACCACTAGAGAGTATTTCCGAAAACTTACACTTGAGCTTAGCAAAGTTGTTTAGACTTAAACTAAGCTCCCAAGACATTGGTTTCAAAGCCGAAAACCCAATTTCACTCACCGATTCCACTTCGCCTCAAGCCAAAGCACCAATTCAAGCTTCCGGATCAACAATTCTTGGATCCAAAGATGCCTCCCCTGTTTTAACACATCAAAGCAGAGGATTAATGCAGCATCATGCATTAATAGCTTCAATGAAAGCACCTAAACTCGCTGCTCTCATCCACACTCCATTTTCGGCCACCAAACACAACCGAAAATGCATCCAAACCACTTCTCAACAAAGCCCAGCCATAAACCATCAACACCTAACATCTTTCAACATCATATAACATCTAAAAACAACCTATTAACATCCTTATACCTCTAGCAACATCAGATCCACAAGATCACCTCAAAAACAAACAAGAATCACAAGCTAAACTTAGGAAACTCAACCTATCCGGGATTGCATTGATCAAAGCTCAATTCCTTATCAATTTAGTGTTCATTTAACATCAAAAACACATCTCAAATCACAGATTAATCAGATCAAACGAAAATCATCAAAAATCACCAAATCTTGCATTATAAGCCAAGATCCAATTCACATCTTAAAAGCCTTTAATAAAACATCAATTAAGGATTGAAAACTTAGGAATTTCAGTAAAGAACTGATAGTTTAGAGGAGAAGGACGTTCTTACCTCCAAACTTGAGTTTCTCCTCTTTTTGGAATCAAAATCCTTGATGAAACAAGTGGCAAATGATGAGGTTTTGTAGATATGTTGATTAGGAATCAAAAGAGAGTTGAAAGGAGAGATTTAGGTGAGAAAATCAGAAGCAATTCTCTGGAAAATAGGTGTTTCGGTTGAGAGAAAATGAGAGAAAGAAAATTGGAAAGTTAGTTAACAAAATAGCCAAATGGCTTTTCCCTCCTCTTTTAACATGTTTTAAAATCAGAATAATTCTCAAAATATCTTAGAAAAATCTGGAGAAACTACTTTTGGAATAATAGCTCCTTAAAGATTCAAAGTTTCAACCCTTTCTAAAACAGTCACCAAACTTTCAAAAATTACATTTTGGTCACTATCCAAAATGTCACCCTTCCAAAACTCATTTTCCAAAATAGATTTCACAGTTCACTTAATTATATTAAAAGATGATTTTAGAACATTTTTCCATATTTTTAATGCAACCCGAACTAGGCTTTCCTAAATTCACCCTTTTAGATTCGAACAGCACTTTGACCAAACCGGTCAACGCCCAAGACTTCTAAGCCCAAAACCGGGGCGTTACATTTAGACTGGTTCACTTACCAAATCGGAAACCTGCCGAAATATCATCGAAAACCCCATCGGAAAGCCACCGGAGACCCCCAACAGCCTCGATTTTGCCGGAAAAACCGAGAGAAAGGCATTGTTAATTCAACCCATACCATGCATGTTGAAATAAAGCCGAAATCGAGCCGAAATTTACCTAGAATGGTGCGATTATGCCGAAAAATCGCGAAGCTCCGACGAGGCTTCTCCCGGCATTGGAACAGCGAACGGTCAGAGGGCTTTTGCTCGACCTGATGTGAGGAGTCCAACGGTGGTGGCCAAGCATCGATCGGACGTCAACCGACGCCGGGATCTTCAACAAAAAGGGACGGTGAGGGTTTGGGTTAAGCCGAGCCTTCGAACAAGCTTTTATCAACGATGACAGCTCGGTTGCGCGTGTGACAGGTGGCTAAAGGACCGGAATAGGACGTCGGACACACCGGTGGTGGCGGTGTCACGCACAGCGGTGCGGTGAGTGAGATCAGGAGGGCCGAACGAAGGTGGCTGGGAGAACAGTCTGAGAGAGTTCTAGAATTTCTCTCTCTGAATTTTCCATATTCGAAAAAAAAAGACAGGTGAGGAGTCAGACTTGATTATTATTGGTTCATACCATAGACAAAGGTTAAAAATTAAATCAGTGAAGGCAAAGATCAAAAAGACCTTGGCTCAGATGGCTAAGGTTTGTGTTTACCAACCGTAGGCCATGGGTTCAAAACCCTATGGCAACATGTCTCCCCTCTTCTTCTTCTTCTTTTTTTCCTTTTATCACATTTCTATTTTTACACTTATATCTTTTGTGAGTGTTACAACTCCTTCCCCCTTAAAAGAAATTTGGTCCTCGAATTTTACTAGAGTAGGACAAATACAAAAATTGATCTTTCATCCATTCATGTACTAAAACTTATCCAATCGAGCATCATTGTTTCTCGAGACTCACAAACAATCACGAATCAATCTAGTAGTGTCCTCAGTTACTCGAATTGACTTTGGACTCATAATCATCCCATCATACATTTTGGACCAATTAATCAGAATATAACATTTGGGTCCATACCGAACTTCATATAATGCAAAATAAACATTTGCCTCATAACTTTTTTTACAGTCTCGGTCAAGGATAAGAGACATTCCGATCTACCACGGAAGTTAATCATACCACCCAAAGGTATATCTTCTAGAGTCTGAATTACTATTCTAAGTTGACCATCAATTTTTAGATAAAAGACTTCAGTTACAGTTCGAACAAGCACTCTAGGACTCCAACAGCGACTCCAAGAATCAGGATGTAAACATCAAATTTCAGTCAAAGATGATATAAAACGTTACACCAAGCCACATCTTCAAGGGGATGTGTTTCTTTGTACTGATCGAACATAACTAAGGTCTTTAATGGGTATCATTTACTTTCATCGTAATATTCATACAACTATTTCTTTCATTTATAATAGAATTTTCACTGCCTTCACGCTCACTGGCACCTTTCTTACAAATTCATAATACTTTCATCAAGTTTCCCTCAGAATATTCTCAAACATAATCATCATTGTTGAATAGCATCATGTGAAATCTTATATATGTTACCTCACATGATCAACATTTGTTCTTATTTGTTTTTGATTCTTAAATTTCACGTGCATGAATAGTCTTAGAATGTTTGTCCAGATTCAAATCCATCAATTTAATCCAAGACGAAGGCGAACGATATAGACATTTCTTGCCAGTACAGATTGACCTATTATGGACGGAATGGATAGATACACTTATTGCGGGAAATGATTCGACATCAGAGTCTCGGCACTGAGGAGTACGGTTATGATCTAGGGGCATGCACAGACCTGACACCCTACAATAGACGATCGACTGATCTACTCAGAAAGACACAACCTAGCTCTGGTACCACTAAATGTAACCCCATATACCTGCCTATGCGTTACAACGGATCCTTGGAAGTCACATTAGGGTCACAAGAGCGACCCACAGTAAAAATACACATAAAACATTTTCTTTCTCAAAACACTTATTAAACTGTAAAATCAACTTCTGTTTAAAATACAATTTCAGGAAATCATTTAAACACATAACAAAAATTTCAGAAAGTATTTTACAGACACTGTCATAAAACATACATGACATACATGCCCACTAACTATACAATATCGTATTCCAGAAGCAACGCCGAATGAACTCTGAACATTGATGTCAAACATTAAACCATGCTATATTCTTTAAACCCGCGGTAGTAAAAATAACGTGAGCATGGAAAAGCTCAGTAATACAGAACTACCAAAAGATGTTATAAGCTCGTGCAGATATATGGTAGGCATAACATTTTCATGATGTTCCAAGCAGTGACAGTCCTCTTTTCCTTTAAGTTATTTCAGGGTAACGTTATACTTGAGATTAACGATACTTGTTCTTTATTCAATCATCGAGTAACAAACGGGAATTATACAAGTTGATAGTTTACGAAGATTAAAACAACGAGTTTAAAGTCTAGTGTGTCCCAAATGGTGCATATCAAATAGGCATAAATGCATACCAATCATATCATGAGAACACATAACAATTCAATGCAAATGTTCAAGTACATACAAGGGTTTACTAGTAACTACCCTCCAACCTTACACCAATATACAGTCCCCAGAACTGCATCCATAAGGACTTACCCTAGGCCTGATGGGGATAGGTTCCACCTAAGGGGCTGCCTTAGGTCCGTAAGGATTTACCCGTGCTAAAGCACCGGTACCTACTCAAGGGGAGACCTTGAGTCCATAAGGATTTACCAGTTGGATCATGGCTGTACCGACAGAGACTTCATAATATAACCCAATAGTATACCCAGATAGTAATCGGTGTTCAGATTCCAGACATGAGTAACAGAATACATGTGACAGACATTCTATTCAGAGTATCAGTAACGGAAGATTCATGCTTTTGACAGATAAATGGGCATACCATTGAGTAGAGTAGACATTTTCATCATTCATCATGCAAACAGATTGTACCATTATAGGTCAAGCTAACAGATCATACTATCAAGTTCATCAGACAGTCAGGCAAAACCATCACAGATCAAGCAATCACATAACAAGTATACAAATTGAGCAAACATACATCAAGTATGCAGAGAATGTCATCATATATCCAGTTCATCATTTCATCTCATTTTCCAACATAGTGATGCAATCTCAATAACAATTGAAATGTCCATCAAACATAATATTATTCATGATTAAATCATTATACCATCCATTCAACAGAATATATCACACATGGAACACACTAGGTGGGACAGATCATTTCTTTGAGATATTTGGCATTTACGGAATGGAACACATTAAACTTTTAACAATTTGAACGGATTTCTGAAACGTGGCCCCCTATTAAAAGGGGTTCATACTAACGGTTCAACCCAGATATTCAGGAGGTGATACATCCAGATCTTTGAGAGTTTAGACGCATCATGAGTTATTTAGTCATTTAAGCGTATAATGGCATTATGGTCATTTTACCACATATGGACATTTTGGTAATTTATACCAACAAAGCATAAACAGTTGCTCAGGAAATTCTATTTGCTCATCAGGCTTCCAATCAGGCATTCAGAGATTTCTATGTCAAGATCTTTCACGATATCGGATACATTCAAGGCTATCTTAATTACTTTGGCCAACGAGGACATTTTAGCCTTTTAATTATCAGGGGTGATTTTTTGTAATTTAGCCCAGTAGTATAAAATGACGATTTACAATATTTAATATATATTTGATGGATGCTTTCAAAATTCACCACAGGACTTGCCACAGAGTAGCCGAACTTATATTTTGTGCGGAAAACTTCCAACCTTATATTAATATCAGGAGTGATTAACATACATGAGTGTGCTTCCTAACACTTAGAGGTAGTTTAGCCCTTAAAATCTTATTACAAATCTCAGAATTTCATCAAATGAATAACTGCCTATTTAACTCAAATATGCTTTTCGGTCATTTTAGAAATTGGGATAAATTCGCCACTTTTGTCAAATTTTACTATTTAGCACCTCCATCGTTTACATACTCGGTAGAGATTAAGTCGTTTTGATCTCTTCGGCCCTTACAGACGGTTTACTCATTTTAGAACTTAAGGGTAAAATTGTCATTCTGATTAATTAAGAATTTCGGTGCTCGAAGGCATTACAGTCTTTTTGGTCATCACGGTCGTTCCAATTAATTCATCCATTACTGTCGTAAGGATCAGCTCAAGAATACAACGATAATTCCAATAAATTCACCTTCATGTGTTATACAGAGCTCGGGGGAAAATCCAAGTTTCTTTTAGTATCACACGCATTTGAATAATGATGCCGAAGTCTTTTCCAATAGAACATACATCTTAGGTGGGGTGATTTTTCAATCAATTCGAATGCAGATTTCGGGTCACTTCCTGTATTCGGGGCAGTTTAGTCATTCTTATACCTCAAGGGCATTTCTGAAATCTCATATCCAATATCCTTTACTCCATATTATGGGCATTGAATCTTAGACACCTTTGATCGAGTTGCAGATTTACTGTATTATTTATTACTATTAACTTTCGATACTTTTGGTCTATTAGTATTCTTATTCGAATATTTTGTTTTAATAATTTTCATACTTATTTCTCGTATCTAATTCGACTTAAGCAGAGTTTACAAAACACTTCATCATAAGCATGCATGCGTTAACCGGATATCGACATGTACATACATCATACAATGGGTGGTAGTTTATTACCTTAACTCCGAGCTACATCAGTCGATTCATGATATGACATTCGAATACCCTCGAACCCGATTCGACATTCCTTAGCATTGTGCATCCAAGGAACCGAGAATACCTTCAATTACAAATATTCCAAGATCAGATTTTACTCACAAGCTCTTAACCAATTAATTAAGTACAAAAACAAGTTCGGGTTCAAGGTCAGATTCGAAGGCTTTTGGATTAGAATTTTGCAAAACGGGCTTCAAAAACGGACTCAGGACGTCGAAAAACTTAAAATAGGAGTTTTTAGAAAATTTAACTTTTTTGTCAACGGTCAAAGTCAACGCTGACGTCATCAGGTCAAAGTCAACGGGGTCAGGGTCAACACTGACGTCATGATGACATCAGCAGCCAAGATGGGATCAACTGAGTTGACTCAGACACAGGTCGGTTCGGGTCAGAGACGGGTCGAGTCGGGTCGGACCGGTTCGGGTTGGGTACAGGTTTGGGTCAAGTACGGGTACGAATTGGGTCGGACTCGGGGTGGACCGGTTCGGACCAGGTTCAGACCGGTTTGGACCGAGTTCTGACCGGTTCACTTACCAAATCGGAAACCTGCCGGAATATCGCCGAAAACCCCATCGGAAAGCCACCGGAGACCCCCAACAGCCTCGATTTCGCCGGAAAAATGGAGAGAAATGCATTGTTAATTCAACCCATACCATGCATGTTGAAATAAAGCCGGAATCAAGCCGGAATTTACCTAGAATGGTGCGATTACGCCGGAAAATCGCGAAGCTTCGACGAGGCTTCTCCCGGTATCGGAACCGCGAATGGTCAAAGGGCTTTTGCTCGACCTAATGTTAAGAGTCCAACGGTGGTGGCCAAGCATTGATCGGACGTCAACCGAAGCTGGGATCTTCAACAAAAAGGGACGGTGAGGGTTTGGGTTAAGCCGAGCCTTCGAACGAGCTTTTACCGACGACGACGACAGCTCGGTTGCGCGTGTGACAGGTGGCTGAAGGACCGGAATAGGACGTCGGACACACCGGTGGTGGTGGTGTCACGCACGGCGGTGCGGTGAGTGAGATCAGGAGGGCCGAACGATGGTGGCTGGGAGAACAGTCTGAGAGAGTTCTAGAATTTCTCCCTCTCTGAATTTTCCATATTCGAATAAAAGACAGGTGAGGAGTCAGACTTAATTATTATTGGTTCATACCATAGACAAAGGTTAAAAATTAAATCAGTGAAGGCAAAGATCAAAAAGATCTTTGCTCAGATGGCTAAGGTTTGTGTTTACCAAGCAACATGTCTCCCCTCTTCTTCTTTTTTTTTCCTTTTATCACATTTCTATTTTTATATTTATATCTTTTGTGGGTGTTACATTAGATCTCTAGATTCGTGTTAGTGATAAACAAGGATCAACATTTATATCTGATATAAGATCTTCTTTATTCAACTCTACAACTAAAAACAGACATTTTCATTTTCATTAATAAATCCATTAAAAGAACTGTCCAATGTGAACAGAAAACTAAAGAAATTATTATAAAGTAATTGTCAATTCCAACATCAAAATCCAATCACGAACTCAAATGAAAAGAAGACTTTGCAAAAAAAATGAAGACGGACAAAATTTGAAAATGAAGACATGCAAAAAAAATTTAATAAATAATAGCTTTTTATAAACAAAAAATATAAAAATAATAAATTAAATTAAATATTATTTATTATTTTTCATCAAATATTTTACAAAAGAATAAATAATCAAATAATTTATTATTTATTTTCATAAAAATATTAAATTAAATAAATTAATAATTATTTTTAGAAAAATAAAAAAAAATTAAACTTTTGTTGGCAATTGGCATGGCAAAGTGTCACGTCAGCGTCCAAAGCCAAGTTAGCATGCCACATCAATGTCTTGCGTTTGATCGTTAGTCAACTAACGGTTTTCATCCACGGGGGCTTTTTTGACACAAAATGAAACGTTAGAGATGAAAATGCACCCCAAAAAATAGGGGTCAGAATGACAATTTAGTGAAATATTAGGTGCATTCGGTGGCATTATGCCTTAAAATTAATACAAAAGGTACCACTTACTCTACTCATTTACAAGTCGGGTCAATTAACATGCCCGATCATTTATAGGTCGGGCCAACAACAAATCGGGTAAAATCAAATCTTCAGTCGCTGCAAATCAGGTTAAATCATATATTTATCCTATTTATTTCGGGTTCAGGTTCATATCATGTATGTTACACGTCAAGTTCAGTTATGACATAATCTAATTCAATTTAGGTTAGATTCATTCTCAATTCGAATTCGAACCCAAAATCATCAAGTCCAACTCGAGTTCGAGTCAATTTTTTACACCCTAGACATAGGGAGTAAAAATTATAGTATTAAATTCATCTCCACATATTCATACTCTTAAACAACAATATCTATGTAAGAAGAGTGAACAAAATATTTTAAATAGTAACAATCAGTTGTCTAATAAGATAAGGCATAAGATCAAGAGTTCGGGTCCTAACATCATAAATAAAAAATGAATATTCACCAATAGATCAGATATAAAAGACTTTTGCAAAATGTGATTTGGATATTCACTAATAGATCATATACAAATAATTAAAAAAAATCTAAATAATATTAGGTTAAAGGGTTAAATTTGCCCCTATAGTAATCTGAAATAAGCAATGTTGCCCCTACTTTTTTTTCTCCGTAATTTTTCCCTCAAAGTCAGTCAATTGTAGCAATGTTGCCCTTTGACCGATTTTGACCGTTAAATGTTGACGTGGCAGTTAACGGTGCTGACGGGGCAATTTTATCCTCGAAGTCATTCATGCAATTTTGCCCACGAAGTCATTAATTGCAGCACTTTTACCCTTGGTTTATTTAGTTTTTGAATAAAATTGGATAAATAATTTGGTTTTTTCGAGTTGAACTTTAACAAACAGAATATATGAAAAATCGATTAACAAATTGATGTAAATATCCTTTGAGTCCCTAGTAATTTTAAAAATAAGCAAAATGAGAACTCTCACAAAAAATCAAAATATTATTCAATTTTTTAAAAAATCTATAAACTTAATAAAATAAATACGATATTCAAAAAAATTATTGAAAATAAACCAATGAGAAGCGTGTTAATTGAACGGTGAACGCGAACTATTCTATTCGAACGACGTTCGATTGACACACTTACCGACGATGGGTTGTTAGGAAAAAATGTACAGTGAACTCGAATCATGTGGCTCAAGCTGAATTCTTCTTTATCTTCTGGATATCCTTGTATTTATCTCATATGCCCTTATCTCCCATGTTGTTTTCGCCGAACACCACTAATGTCGTTTTCTGAGATCATCGTACATTTTTTCCTAACAACCCATCGTCGGTAAGTGTGTCAATCGAACGTCGTTCGAATAGAATAGTTCGCGTTCACCATTCAATTAACACGCTTCTCGTTGGTTTATTTACAATAATTTTTTTTAATATCGTATTTATTTTTATTAAGTTTATAGATTTAAAAAAATTGAATAGTATTTTGATTTTTTGTGAGAGTTCTCATTTTGCTTATTTTTAAAATTACTAGGGACTCAAAGGATATTTACATCAATTTGTTAATCGATTGTTCATATATTATGTTTGTTAAAGTTCAACTCGAAAAAACTAAATTATTTATCCAATTTTATTCAAAAACTAAATAAACCAAGGGTAAAAGTGCTGCAATTAATGACTTCGAGGGTAAAATTGCATGAATGACTTCGAGGGTAAAATTGCCCCGCCAACACCGTTAACTGTCACGTCAGCATTTAACGGTCAAAATCGGTCAAAGGGCAACATTGCTACAATTGATTGACTTTGAGGGCAAAATTACGGAGAAAAAAAGTAGGGGCAACATTGCTGATTTCGGATTACTACAAGGGAAAATTTGACCCTTTAGCCATAATATTACAACAATGTTATCAATCTGGCAAAGAGGTCAAGATGCCCATCATTGCTTGGATGCATACATCATTTAATAACTCTTTTTCCTTTTTTTGGTAAATCTATTTTCTTCTATTTTTCTTTAGGTGTTTTCTTGAGAGTCTAATTTTCTTATCTGTTTAACTTTATGAGTCCAGCATCTTCCTGTGGGAAAACAACGTGTTGCAGTGATGAAAGAAGGAAATTAGAAAAGAATACTCATTGAATATTGATTTCAATCAAAGCTTACATATTGTTTTACAAAGCTCTCACGTTCTTATATAATAAATGTTTTTCCTATAATAACTGAATCAGTTAATAACTGATCCTAGCTAACGTTAACTGATCCTATGGTAACTGACCCTAGTTGACTTTATCATATACTGATAACACACCTACTTTCTCCTTTCTTCTCCTTTTAAGAAAACAAACACCACTTATCAATCTTGCTTTCTTCATTCTTCATCATCATAAGCTTCATCATCAGAAAAGACTGAGTAACCATCAACCTTGTCATCACATCCTAAGCTGTGAGATATTCCATCGGTGAGCTCTTTTGGTGACCTTACTTTTAGCTTTTTCTTTAACCGAACAAAAAATGCAGCTCATACAGGTTTTGTTAAAATATCTGCAATTTGATCAGTTGCAGGAACATAGTTAACTCTAACTATTCCGTGAGCCACATTTTTCCTTACAAAGCTTAAATCAAGTTCCAAATGTTTCATCTTTGCATGGTGCACCGGATTTGAAGCATGTGCTATAGCATTTGTATTGTCACACTATATGATAGGAGTGGAATCAAGACGTACACCAATATCAGTCAACAAAGACTTAATCCACATAACCTTAGTCGTTGTATTAGCAAGACTCTTGTACTCAGCTTTTGTTGAAGATCTAAAAACCATAGTTTTTTTTAACTTTAGGCTATTGGATTACTTTCCAAAAACAAACAATAACCACCAGTGGATCGCCTATCATCAACACTAGTTCTCCAATCAGAGTTAAAAAATCTGACCAGCTCATTACATGAAGTTGATGCTTGAAACAGTAAACCATGATTAATAGTTACATCGAAGAATTCGTTTGACAGCCTTCCAATACTTGTTTAAAGGTTCATGCATGAATTGACTAACCTTATTAACGGCAAAGTGAATGCCAGGCCTTGTATTACAAATATGCTACAACATACCAACTATTTGTCTGTACAAAGTATCATCTGAACAAGGATCACCATCTTTAGCTGAAAGATAGGGAGAAGTAATAATAGGTGTTCAAAACCAGGTCTGCTTGTGAGGCTATAAAATGAAATTCCCCTAGAAGACATGCTCTAAACTTGCTGGGTTTTATATTAAATCTGTTAGATTTGGAGGGCTTACTGGGTAGCTTTCCCTCTGTATAAAAGAGTACCTGATGTACTCTATTAAACCAACCTTTGATGAATGAAATAGAGTATTTACTCTCCATCTTTCTTTAATCCTTTACATGGTATCATTCGATTTTCCGATTCTGGGCTATCTTCCTTGATTTCTTTTTCTTTCTTTTTCCATTCTTTCTTCTCATGCGCATCATGCCAGCTGATAATGCCTCAGCCATTACTCTCGATTCCACGGATGCTGTTGAATCCTCCTCTCAAGGTTTCTTCAACAAGCAAATCAGTGTTAAGCTTGATGATGCGAATTTCCTTTTATGGCGTCAGCAGGTTCTTCTCATGTTTCAAGGACAAGGTCTTGAGCATTATCTTGATGATGAGTATACTCCTCCGGCGAAATTTCTTGTGGCGGCTGATGGCACCAAAACACCTAACCCTATTTATCAACGCTTCTTCAAGCGGGATAGCTCCTTAGCCTCTTGGCTTCTATCCACGGTTAGTACACCTCTTCTTCCCAATCTTGTTGGTTCTGAATCTTCCTCTTCTATTTGGAAAACGCTTGTGCTTCAATGTTCTAAGCTCTCTACCACACAAGTCATGCATCTACATGTTCCTCTCTGATCTCTCAAGAAGGGATCTCTGTATATAAGTGCGTATACTGCTCAGGTGAAGGAAATCTGTGATCTGCTTGCAGTCTGTGGTAGCCTCATTTCTTAGATCGAGCAGGTGGCCACCATTCTTAATGGCTTGCCTTCCGAGTTTGAGTCGGTTGTGGCAGTCATAACTGCTAGCAAAGAGCCATATACCTTTGATGGGGCGGTCTCCTTACTTACTGATGCCGAGACACGCCTTGAAGATCCTCTACGACTATCTATAGGCATTAATAACACCACTCTCGATCAAGACTCTCGACAGGATGCTCCCTACAATCATGGTCCCCCTGGTCGTGGAGGGCGCTCTGGATCCAATACTGGTAATGGTGGTAGATTCAAGGGTCGACCTAGATTTCAATGCCAAATTTGTGGGAAGCTGGGGCATTTGGCAGATCGTTGTTGGTATCATTTCAATCAAAGCTACCAAGAGCCAGTGAAACCTAGTGCTGAAGCTCACAACTGTTGTTGTTCACATACTGATCCTGAGACTCGCTACTCTCCTTATGTTGCCACTAATACAAGTCCTGCCTCTCATGTTGATAACCCTCAAGTCAACACCCTTGTAGCTAAAACCAATGTCTAATATCCTGACTCCAGAGCCACGCACCATGTCACAAGTGACAAATCTCAGCTTCAGTCGGGTCAAACCTATGCTGGTCAGGGTAAGGTCTACATTGGGGATGGTTCTTCCCTTGCCATCTCTCATGTTGGTCAAGGTATGGTGACCACTGCCTCTCAGTCCTTACTCCTTGATCAATTACTTCTTGTTCCTGACATAACGCGGAATTTAATGTCTGTTTCAAAGGTTGCTACCGATAATGATGTTTATTCTGAATTCCATGCATCCTCTTGTTGTCTTAAGGATGAGCGTACAGGGCCAGTGTTGCTGAGTGGGGTTCAGAATGATGGATTGTATGAGTTTCCTAAGTAAAGTATGCATGCGGTTGCTTATTCTTCTTCTTCCTCAACTGATTACTGGCTTTGGCACAATAGGTTGGGCCACCCATCTGCTGACATTGTGAGTCTTGCACTTAATAAGAAGTTTGTTCCTCCCAAAGATACGTTTTGCCATGCTTGTCACCTAGGCAAAAGTCACAATTTACCATTACATGAGTCTTCTACAGTTTATAGCTCTCCATTTTAGTTAGTAGAAATCGACATCTGGGGTTCAGCTTCAGTGACCTCTGATGGATACCTTTTGCTATATGTCATGTATCGATTTGTTTTCTCGTAATACCTGGTTGTTTTTACTCAAGAAGAAGTTCGATGCTTGTAATGCCTTTAGACAGCTTTATGCATTAATAAATAATCAGTTTGGTTTAAATTTAATGGTTGTTCAAGTGGATGGTGGTGGTGAATTTCATTTCATGCATACTTTGCTGGCTCAGTTAGCGGTTCAGCTCAGGGTTACTTGCCCTCACACTTCCTTCCAAAATGGTGTGGTTGAGAGGAAGCATTGGCACATTGTTGAAACAACACTTACATTGCTAGCATAGGCCTCTCTTCCTCTCAGTTATTGGTCTTATGCTACCTTGAGTGCAGTATACTTAATTAACAGAATGCCCTCTAAGACACTTGCTGATCGATCACCTTTTCAAGTGTTATATCATAAAGATCATGATTATTGATTTCTCAAGGTATTTTCCTGCCTTTGTTACCCTCACCTACGTCCCTTTAACTCTCATAAACTTGACTTAAGATCTTGTGCATGTGTGTTCCTTGGTTACTCACCTTTACATCATGGATATTGGTGTCTTGATCAGTCTACTGGCAGAATTTTTGTTTCTCGGAATGTTGTTTTCCACGAGACAATGTTTCCTTTTCAATCTCCTGATCCTGGTTCATTGCCTCTCTCCTCTGATGAGGTATCTCCTGAATTGCACATTATTCCAACTTCAACTCCTCCTCCTGGTTCTTTGGATACTTCTCCGGCAGACTCTCATCCCACTTCCGATTCTGACCAAGTCACGACTGATCCTCCAACTGCTACTGAGTCTCCTATGCCCACCATGGCCTCTCCTCAGCTTGATCGCTTTCCTGATGTTTCTCTACTTGAGGTGGTTGATACTATCCCTGCGAATGCTAAAGCTCTTGATCACAATGTTGTGCCTCCCAGTCCTCTACAATCAACTGATTTATCTCTTGAACCCCCCACATCCACACAAGTGCTACAACCTCCATCTCCTCCCAATCGACATAACATGGTGACAAGGAGCAAGGCTGGTGTGTTCAAGCCTAAAGCCTATCACCTACAGTTTGATGATATACTTGTGGACGTGCATGCTGCCATGCAAAGCCCTGATTGGAGTGCTGCAGTTAATGCTGAATATCAGGCTTTGCTTGATAATGACATATAGGATCTGGTGCCCTTGCCTAGTAATCGACGCGCCATTGGCTGTAAATGGCTGTTTAAAATTAAACGCAATGTCGATGGTACCATTGATCGATATAAAGCACGGCTAGTCGCGAAGGGATATTCTCAGCTTGCAGGTTGTGACTTCAATGGAAATTTTTAGCCCAGTTGTGAAGGCCTCTACTGTGAATTTGTTGTTGTCCCTAGCTGTCTCACGTGATTGGAGCATTCGACAAGTGGACATTAATAATGCCTTATTTAAAGGGGACCTCACTGAGGATGTTTACATGATTCAGCCCAAGGGTTTTCAATTCATGGTAGATGATGGTACCAAACTTGTTGTAAACTTAAGAAAGCTCTCTATGGGCTTCGACAAGCACCACGAAACTGGTTTGACAAGCTGAAATGCTTTCTTCAAGAGCTGCAGTTTCGTTCCTCCAATGCTGACACTTCACTGTTTGTTTATGTTAGTGACACCACAACCACGTATGTGGTGGTCTATGTCGATGACATCTTAATCACAGGCTCCTCTCCTACTCATGTTGTCACTGTTGTGCACCAATTAAATCACAAGTTCTCCTTAAAAGATCTTGGTGAGTTGCATTTTTTTTCTTGGAATTGAGGTCATTCGCACTAAAGTTGACCTATTCTTGTCCCAGAAGAAGTATATCACTGACTTACTGGTGAAGTCTGATATGCGTGAGGTTACAACTGTCCCTACTCCTATGGTCTCCACCACTAAACTTCACAAAGACGACACTGCTCCAGTCGAAAAGGCCACTGAATTTCGCAGCATTGTAGGCTTCTTACAGTTCATCTGTCACACTCGCCCAGACATTGCCTTCTCAGTCAATAAGGTGGCAAAATTCATGCAGCGGCCCACTGCGTTGCATTGGATGGCAGTCAAACGTATCCTACGTTATCTTAGGGGTACCCTCGACCTTGGTCTTTGGTTCTCTTCCCAGGCGCGCCCTCATTTGGCCATACACTCGTTTTCGGACACAGATTGGGGCAGTGACCCAAATGATCGACGTTTTATTTTAGGGGACTGCACGTTCCTTGGTCAACACTTACTATCCTGGAGCTCTCGCAAGCAATGCTCGGTATCCAGGTCCACTGCAGAGGCAGAATTTCGCAGCCTTGCTGATGCTGCTGCTGATGTTCTTTGGTTCCAAGCTATTCTGCAAGATATGAATGTGAAGTAGTCTCAATCTCCTACCATTTGGAGCGATAACACGAGAACTGTGGCTATGGCAGCCAATCCGGTTCTGCATGCAAAAACAAAGCATGTGGACTTTGACCTATTTTTCATTCGAGAGAAAGTCCTGGCACAGACACTCCAAGTCAACTACATACCAGCAACTGCTCAATTAGCTGACATCTTTACCAAGGCGATCTCCATTGCTAGCTTTTAGGAATTTCGCTCCCAGTTGTGTGTTCGTGAGCTGTTATAACCAAGTTAATGTGGTTAGGATTTTATATTAAATCTGTTAGATTTGGCGGGCTTACTGGGTAGCTTTCCCTCTGTATAAAAGAGTACATGGTGTACTCTATTAAACCAACCTTTGATGAATGAAATAGAGTATTTACTCTCCATCTTTCTCTAATCCTTTACACTAGGCACATCAATTAAAGAAGCTGGAGCTACTTCTGAAGAATTTTGAAATTCAGATGCATCTGGCCTTGATAAGTCAGATTGAGGAATGACTGCCCCTGATGGTCCAGGCACATCAACTGAAGAAGCTGGTATTATTGTTGTTGAAGATCTTTGAATAGGTGAAGCATTCAAATTGTCATTGCTATGTAGATTTTTAGTTGAATCATGTAGTGCTTCTGAATTGCTCACAGCATGTGTTGTTCTTGAATTGCTCTCAAGAGAAACTGAAGTAGAGATGAGACTTAATCGAGCCTTACCAGCAGAATTTGGATGTAATGTTTTTATTTTGCAAAACACAAAAGAACTTGTATGTTGATTTTGACTTTGCAAATGAGAGAAAGAAAAAATAGTTTCTTTGAATTGAACATGTCTTGACTCATATACTCTCTCATTCTTACTTAAGCACTTGTAACCACATTGTTGAGGATAATAACCAAGAAAGGTACGTGACTTAGATCTGAACTGCAGCTTATACTAATCATATGGTCTCATTAAAGGGAAACATTCACAACTAAAAACTTTAAGAAATAAATGGACTGGCTTCTTTTTGAACAACTTGTCATGAGGAGAAAGACCTTGTAGCACATTAGAAGATAACCTATTATAATAAGAAATGTAGCAGAATAAAAAGTATCAATCCAAAATTTTAAAAGAATAGATGGTTGAGCCAAAAGGGTTAGCCCGAGCTCAACAATATGTATATGTTTCCTTTCAATCATTCTATTTTAATCTGCAGTATGAGGGCAAGATTTTCTAAACTCAATACCTTGCTCACTAAAATAGGAAGTTAGTGGCTTATATTCAGATCCACAATCTATCTGAATAGCCTTATGCTTATAAGTAAGCTTTCATCCATTTTATGAAAAGAAATTACTACACCAATATCATCAGATTTTCTAACAAGAAAATAAATTTAAGCATATCTTGTGTAGGCATCTACAAAGTTAATATAATAACTAGCATTATTAGAAACTTCATGAGCTGGACCCCACAAATCAATTTGCACAAGCTGTAAGGGAGGTTTATAAATAGTTGAAAAACTAACAAAAGGCATCTTATGACTTTTACTCATTTTGCAAGCAAAAAAATTAACATGTAACACCCGGGTTTAGGGGTTAGGTGAAAATAATATTTTAATGTTATTTTTGGGCTCGGTTTTATAACTGAAATGGTTTCTAAGAATTCCGGGTTTCATTTCCAAATCAAATTAATTTAATTTGATCTACTATGTTTTGCAATTTAACCCCAAATAGCCATGGAGGGTGTGCCCTTGTGAATACCCCATTTCATTAAGGGCAATATGGTCTATTGGCTTTTAAATTTAAACCAACAATTAAAACACCCATTTCTTCCTATTTTTCCCACTATTCATCTTCTTCTATAACGTGAAAAGAGCCTCCTCTCTTCAATCTACTATTCCATTCCAAAACTTCTCCATTTCAACTCCAAATTGAAAGGTAATGGTAATTTTGAACTCCCCTCACCTCCCTCTTCTTAAAAGTACATTTTATTTTCGTTTCCATGAAGATTTTAGAAATGGAGGTTTTGAATGTTTTGACTTAAAAATGAGAACTTTATGTAGTTAAGTGGAGTATTTGGATTTAATATGCTTAGTTATGGTATATAGAGACCAAATGGTATAACATATATAAATTTCAAATGATTTGGGGCAATTTTCGGAATTGTGTTTCAAGGGGTTTTTGGAGGGTTTTAAAGTGGGTTTTGGGGCTGTTTAAGGTTGGGTTTTGGGGGCTGTAGGTAGTATGATATATGAGGATCATTTTGGGTGTAATTGATGGTTGTTTGGGTGTTCGAAATAGAAGATTTCAGTGGGTGTTAAGGGCTGCTCGAAAATTCTATTTTTGGGGTTGATTTTGAGTGTTGGATACTTGGTAATGTTAATCCGGGTTAGCTTCGATGATAAGATATTAATTGTGGATGTTTTGTTGTGTTTGGGATTGATTAGAATCAAGTTTGGGCATCGGTGAAGCATCGGAAGTGAATCCGGAAAGTTGAAGGTTGTTGCTTGCTTGGTCTTGAGCTCGGGAGCTTAGGTGAGTGGTTAATTACTTTAAATGACTTTTAAAATAGTTGGTTCGAGTATTTGGACTAGGTTGGGCTTGGTAGACCCACCTAGAGTTAGGATTAGGGTGGTAGCCTAATCCTAAACTTGATCTAGAGCCATTGGATGAACTCATTATATGGTTGTGTATGTCTCGTATGAAGTGTGATGTGAATGTTTATGTATATTGTATTATACATGTGAAATGAGTTATGAGTTGTGATTATTGAGACATGCATGATGATGGATGTTGGTGAGTACGTGCTAAGCACGAATGTGATTGAATGAGTAATGAGAATGAGTACATATTGGCACTAGTTTACTTGAATACAAATGATCGATCATTAGGATGTTAGTGTGTACACATGAGTCTAAAGTCGCGCGTGGCCTTGGTGGCGTTGAGTCACCAAGGAGGAGTACGGCTTCGCCCGGAATTGTATTTAAATGTAGTCGGTGATGAGTGGAATCCCATCGACGGGGCGTGAGGATGAGTGGAATCCCCTCCGCGAGACCGGTGATGAGTGAAATCTCACCGTGAGGTAATGTGGTTGTTGGATATGAGTTTCCAACATGTCTATCCGCGTATTCGGGTCTTAACTAGGTGCCAATGTTGATTGATATGTGTATCAATGTGTTGTGACATATGAGCTATGAATTGAATATTAAATGTGGTTACATGTATCATGGAAATTGAGCTTATGATCATGACTTTAATATTGTCTATTGCTCATGCATTTTACCTTGTGGACCTTTGGAATGATTGTGTTTTACCTTGGCTAGATCGTGCTCGGACCCTGCGATGTTGAGGTTTGTTTTTAGAGCTTACCCTCACTAAGCATCATTGCTTACGCTCTCTTTGTTCAACATTGCAGATCCTTAGTTCGTGGGTTGCTCGGGCAAGTGGAGGGCCTCCAAGTGTGGTTTTGGCTTGAGTTCATCAAGTATGGATTTTTAATGTTAGACATGTAATAGTTAGAGCAATGGGACATGTATGGTTTTGTTGGATTGTTGTTGGTTGCTAGGAGCATGTATAGACTCCTTAGTATCTTGCTTTTGCATGGTTGTGTTGCCATGATGAATGTTAACTCATGCCTAATTGCTTATTTTGAATGCTTGCTAAATGCCTTAGAGGTCATCCTTATGATTGATTGATGTTTGAATGAATGTTTGTTTGAGGGTGGTTGTCTTAGTGTTAGACATGTCTAAATCTTGTTAAAGCATGATAGATTTATTGGTATGCCTTGGGTTTGATTGGTTGGGTGTTGTGATGTGTTTTGGTAGTGTTTTGGGGCACCTTTGTGCCTTAAAACAGCAATTTCGAGTCTGCAGACAGGGGGCGTTTCGGAACGGGTCCCCCTGTTCCGGAACGGGTCCTTTGCAAATGGCCTGCCGTTTCGAAACGGATGAGGGGCGTTTCGGAACATTTTCGCTACTGGAATTTTGAGAAATTGGCGAGATGAAGCCGTTCCGAAATGGGCCTTTGATGTTTCGAAACGGTCAAATCTCGTTGACCACGAGATATTGACCGTCAAGGTCGTTCCGATACGGGTCTCCCCTGTTTCGGAACGGTCACCCTATGGTTGACCCAGGCCCGTTGACTAGGTCAAGGCGTTTCGGAACACCCTAAGGGCGTTTCGAAACGGCCTGCTGTAAAACCTTAAAATGAGCTGTTGAACGATTTGTTGGTCGGTGCTTGGTGAAATGTTTGTATTATTCCGCTGCTGTGCTCCACATAGGATTAACTTATGCATATAGACAAGATAAAATAATAAAAAAAATTTAGGGTCGTTAACCGAGGGGAAATCTTAACGGGTTTCGCTTCGGTTTTCCCTGTGTGGCCCACTCGGACCGGTCATCCGACCAGACCGGGACGAGGGGGTTACATAACAGTTATTTTATTAACATATGAAAGTTTACAATGTTTAAGAACTTTTGGAAGACTATCATTAGAGGGATGACGAAGCCTATTATGCAGAAGTTGAGCATTGTCCACTAAAGCGGAAGAATTACATTGATTTGTACACATATCATTATTGAAACTACTACATTTACTAGAATCAAATTGTAAACTATCATATTTAGAGGCTGAACAACATTGAAAACTTTCAGCAGCATTAATACTTCCTAATCCAGAGACATTCTTAATCATCATATCACCTGGTAACAGCTTGTAAAGACCATTATTTTCATGTCCCTGAAGAATTACTTGTTGAGTTGCTAAATCCTTTACAACGCAAAATTTAGGGAAAATTCCATTAATACATTGTTATCCTTAGTAAAACGAGATATTGACAATAAATTTTTAATAGAAAGAACACGTTGTAAATTATTTTAAAAAAGTGATATTGAAGTCGTAATCAAAGAAGCTTGGTCGGCCTTTGAAATTGAGACATTCATACCATTAGCAACAGAAATTTTACATGAACCTTGATACTCGGTAGGATTGATGTGAGATGGACTGTGGCCCCAAAGTCAGGGTTCCAAAGCTAAACTCTCCAGCCATATTAATTCACTACAAGAAAATGCATTTTTAGTGACATTGAAAATGGTCACTAAAAGTATTAAATTTAGTCACTGAAATTCATAGTGATAATTTTTCTGAGTCGTCACCACTCCCCACTAATAACTCCGTCACTATTATATTAGTGACAATTTTTATGTGTTTCGTCACAATTAGTTATATTATTTGTGACTACATTTTTGACACAAGATTAATAACAGTGACTAAAATTTAGACACTAATGTTATTCTTATTAGTGACAAACATTTTTATCACAAATACATATTGAAATAGTATGACTAAAACAACAATTTATACATAGTATAGAGACTAATAGAATTATTTTACCATTTGACAAATTAGTTTATGTAACTTCAATTTTTTATAATTTTAATTTTTATAATTTTAATTATTATTATTATTATTATTATAAAAATTAATTTATTATTGTGAAAATATCTAATTTGTCATTAATTTTATTTTACAATTGGTGACAAAACTTATCACAACAAAAATGTAAGATTTTAAGTGAGAAACAATTTCATTGTCACAAGAGATATCAAATCATAGTGACCACTTTATATATTGTCACTATTATGTGTCAAAGTTTTAGTGACAATAAAATTTGTGTCACAATTATAGACTTATAGTGAGAATTTAATTGTGAAAAATATAACCGTCACAATTATTACTATAATAGTGACCAAATAAAAATACACCACAATTACTTATACTAATATTGTCGCACCAAAAATATGTCACAAAAGTTTAATATTTGTGACAGAATTACTTCTAATCATTGTAAAATTGTCACTAAAAGTCTAAATTGTTGTAGCGATTATACTATCCTCATAACCATCTTGAACAACACTGTAATTAGAGGTTTCAAAGCCAGTAACATAACAATGATTCGCAAGTTGTCATAAATTAGATTCATTACCACCAATACCTCCATAGGACTGATCAGATCTATAAAAGTATCGACTAACCAAATGACAAATTCTACCACAAATTTGACGTTGAACATGAGATTATCCTCCATAACGACCGCCTCATCCTCGAAATAATCGTCCTTGAGAATATGTTGGCCTAACTCCTTGAAAAACACCATTAACAAAACCATTGTGTGAAAACCCTGAAGGTATTCTACTGACTATTCCCTGATTATTGGCATAAGAAACATGACTACTAACAGGATAAGAAACTTGATTAGCAACCCCATTATCAGGAAAGAAAGAATTCCCTTGAAAAGAAGGACTTTGCATTGAATTCGAAGAATCTTGAACCATATTAATAGAAAGATTTTGAGATATAACATCTCGTTGTTGTGCTTCTGTGTCAAGAAGAACACCACACACACCATGGATCTTATAGAGTTGTTGACTTGAATTTATAACTGCAACAACTGGCTCATTTCATGTGGAAGACCTGACAAGATTGTTTATATATGCATCGTTTTAGTGAGGGAATTACAATATGCAGCAAGACTATCGCAAATTGTCTGAATCTGTCCTAGATACTCCTTCATGCTTTGATCTCATTTCCTCAAACTTTTCAAAGAACAATGCAAATGCATGATCTTGGTTGTTGAAGAGACTAAAAAATTATGTTGTAGTTTCTCACAAATATCCAACTAACAAAGATAAACCGAATGGCTAATAGAAGTAAGAAGCAATGAACACAGCGCACTATCTTATTGTTTATAGAACACGTAATCTTGATTAGGAACCTTCAAGCCTTTGTCATCAAGAACATATAGTGCAGGTATCACCATCGTTTCATCGATGTGCTTTGTTAAAGCAAGGCTTTCAACATCAAAGAAAATTTGATGTTTCCAAAGCAAGGCTTTATCATATACTCATAACACTTCTCTTTATGTTTGGAACTTTCAGGTTCCTTTTGGCTGAAATAGTCTATTGATTTTGCTATATCTATAAACAAAATTAGTTGTAATCTGGGACGAAAGTAGGGTTTTATGTTAGGAAACTAATTTATAAAATTCTAAGGGATGAATCTACAAAATTTTAAAGGGGCAAAAATGAATTTTCAATAGAAAATACATTAAAAATAATTCTAAACTATATACGAATTTCAAATTTTCAGTGGGCGGTTGTCCCTTCCTCCCTTCGGTTCATCCTTGATTGTAATGATAAAAAATGAATACTATAAACAATAATCAACAAGTATATGGTATAATAGTATGATGATTTATATTTTAAAATAAAATTAATATTTAAATATGACATTGATGAGAAAGATGGTAAACAAATATAAAATATAAACCGTAAAATAAAATAATAATATTTTTGTAACCCTTCATCCCGGTTTGGCCGGATGACCGGTCCGAGTAGGCCACACGGGGAAAACCGAAGCGAAACCCGTTAAGGTTCCCCTCGGTTAGCAATCCTAATTTTTTTTCTTTTAATCTTATCTTCTCTAATGACACATTTAAGTCCTATGTGATCATAACAGCGGAATAAAATGAGGAAGACAATCATCTGAACACTAAACAGCAATTAAACAGTCCAATTTTAATCCTTTAGGCAGGCCGTTTCGAAACACCACTGAGGCGTATCGAAACGACTTGACCAGGTCAACTGCCCCAAGCCCATACGAGGAGACCGTATTGGAACGGAGGTCAACCGTTCCGAAACACCCTCAACGGTCAACTTCTCGTGGTCAACGAGATATTGATCGTTTCGAAACCTTTAGACCCGTTTCGAAACGCTTTCATCTCGGCAATTTCTCAGATTTCTAGTAGCCAAAGTGTTCCGAAACTCGTATCGGAACAGGGGTTCACAGTGGCCAAACCGTATCGAAACGAGTTCCAATACGGGGTCCTTGAAGCCTTACCCGTTCCGAAACGAATCAGCCTGTTTCGAAACACGGGCTGTCTGCAACCTTCAAAAACCAGACTTAGGCATTACTCAACAATTCTAAAGGCCCTAAACGACCCCAAGCAACACTCAGCATAAGCATACATGAACTAGAGGCGTGGATCCTATGATAAACGTACTCAAACACACAAGGCATATGAAGAAACATCCATTCATGGCATTCACACAAAAAGGCAACATTACAAGTAAGGCATGCTTGAAGACTTAAAAGCCAAATGCACATTTCATCACAAATAGGTTTAGATGTCATTCAAAGCAATTTAAACATCCATAAGGCATACTATCACACAAGCATTTGGCAAGACATAACATGTTTACAATCAAAGTCAATCCTTAAACATCAAACACATAGAGGAGTCATATATAGCTCATACAAAACACACTCTTGCCACATTGCTAAACTACTACATAATTGCTAAACCGTACTTGAGCAACAAAACTTGGAAAGCCCCTTTTCGCCTAGCTCCGAGCTAACACCACGCTAATGATCTGCTTTGTTGAAAATTGACAGCGTAAGCTAGAAGCTTAGTGAGGATGCTCTAAAACCGAAAACATCAACAATGCAGGGTTCAAGCATGCAAATCCTAATCTCACATACAACATACATAGATATCAACGAGTTAACTTAGCTAGTCTTTCAAGAGTCATAATATGACATCTTACATCATACTAAGCTCAACATCATAACATCATAATTATGAGAACAAGTTCAATTGGCCACTATTAGTTTACTCGGATGTGCGGATTTAATCTCAACAATCACTTTACCTCGGTGGGATTACACTCATCACCGGACCTCGCATGGGCGGGATTCCACTCATCACCACATGCCCTACGGATGGGATTCCACTCATCATCCCATAGAATATAAATAAATTTCCGGTGGAATGTTACATCACCGTACTCCCCCTTGATGACTCAACGCCGTCAAGGCCACGTACGTTTTGACTCAATTTGTGTGCACACTAATCCTAATGATCGATCATTTACACCCGGTAAGTTAATTAGTGCCAATTTCATTTACCACATCACATATCCACCATTTACATCACATACTCATCACATATATATGTCAAGATACACAACTACATATCAAACCACATTTCACAAGAGCAAATAGGCAAGGCATAAGTAGCATTTAATGGAAATCAATGAGCTAAGTTACCAATTTAACTCCACATAGGAATGGCCTACCAAGCACATTCCAACACATACACTACACACACTTGAACCAACTTTAAAACACATTTAAGGTTACTCACCACCCTTCCTTAGCAACCAAAGCAAGCCTCCTAAATGCCCGGATTCGATCCCGATGCTCCACCAATGTCTCCTCTTGTTTCTAGCCAAACAAAACACATCCATTACTTCACAAATCAATGCTAAAACCCAGTCATCATCTCACCCCATAAGTTCAAGCCAAACTTCAACAATTTCCAATCCAAACAAGCACCCAAAAGACCATTTTCGAGCTCCCCTTAAACTTAGCTGAAAACAATATTTTCCAACACCTAAATGACACCCCAAATGGTCCCAAAACACCTTCATAACATCCCTAAACCATCAGCCCTCCAAATTAATCGTAAAACTCACCAAAAACCAAGTTTTAGACACTTTAAACATAGCCACAAAGACCTATTTCGGGTTTTCACCCAAACTCACTCATTTCAACCTATCATGTGTATTTTAGGGTGAATAAACCAAAACCCAACTTAATATTTCAAAACCAATTGAAAAACCCAATAAAAACTCAAACTTTCTTTAAACCCTAAATTTCCAAAAGTTGATAGTTTCAAATCTACAACCATGTAAAGGTAGAGAATGAAGAGGAGAGTCCAAAAATATATTTACCTTTGAAAATGGCCTTGAGTTGAAGAAGTAATTTAATGGAATAGTAATTTAGGGTATTATGGAGGGTTTATAAGCTTCCAACGTTGGAAGAGAAAAAGAGGGGAGAAAAGATGGTGCCTTTCCTTTTTGTTCTCTTTTAATTTCAAAAAGTTGTCTACCTTTTAAATTATTTTGGGTTTAATCACCAAATTGGTCCCTCCTTATTATTTAAAACTCAATTAGCTCAAGACAAGGTCAAATTGACTAAAATTAATTTTATTGACTCGAACCAACTAACCGGACTAACTCCTAACCCCAAAACACGGATGTTACAACTCTCTCCCACTTAAGGAATTTCGTCCCCGAAATTACCTGACTGAAAGAGATACGGAAACTGCCTTTCCATATCCTCCTTTCTCTCCCAAGTGGCCTCGTCCACACCTCGACGTTGCCACCGCACCTTTACTAACTCAATTGATCTACCCCGCAACACCTTACTGTCAGAAGCTAGGATCTCAACTGGTTCTTCCTCATAAGTCAAATCCGGATTCAATTCAATCTCCTCTACAGGCATAACATGTGATGGATCGGACCTATACTTACGGAGCATCGAAACATGAAATACATCGTGTATCTTCTCTAGCTCGGACGGCAAACGCAATCTGATAAGCAATCGGGCCAACCCTCTTCACAATCTCATACGGTCCTATGTACCTCGGACTCAACTTCCTTTTTCGGCCAAATCTCATCACCTTCTTCCACGGAGACACTTTCAAGAATACCTTCTCACCCACTGAGAACTCAACTTCCTTCCTCTTCAAGTCGGCATAGGACTTTTGCCTATCCGAAGCAGCCTTCAATCGATCGCAAATCAATTTTACCTTGTCAGTTGTCCCCTTGAGCAAATTCGGCATAGGTAACAACTTTTGTCCCACTTCGGCTCAACAAACTGGAGTTCTACACTTCCGGCCATAGAAGGCCTCATACGGAGCCATCTGAATACTCGACTGGAAGCTATTATTGTAAGCAAACTCTACTAGAGGCAAGTGCTTCTCCCACGTACCCTGAAAGTTAATAATACAACAACGCAACATATCCTCTAAGATCTGTATAACTCTCTCTGATTGACCATCTGACTGAGGATGATAAGACGTGCTGAAGTTCAAACGGGTACCCAAAGCTGTATGCAGACACTCCCAAAATCGAGATGTGAACCTCGGATCTCTATCGGACACAATAGACTTCGGTACACCATGCAGTCTAACAATCTCACCAATGTACAAATCGGCCAATCTATCTAAAGTATAAGTAGTATTGACTGCCAAGAAGTGAGCACACTTTGTAAAACGATCCACAATAACCCACACTGAGTTCTTCTTCGTAGGAGTCAAAGAAAACCCGAAACAAAATCTATGGTGATATTCTCCCATTTCCACTCCGGAATCCTCAACGGTTGCAACAAACCTGAGGGAACCTGATGTTCCGCCTTCACTCTCTGACACACTAAACACTTACTCACAAAGTCGGCCACATCTCTCTTCAAGCCAACCCAAAAGTACTCATTCTTCAAATCACGATACATCTTCGTACTTCCAGGATGCATAGCAAACGGACTACTGTGTGCTTCTGTCAAGATCGTACGTCTCAAGTCACTGTCTTCTGGCACAACTATCCTATTCTTGAAACACAAAACCCCATCAGTACTGAAACTATAGTCTTAAGATCTACCTTCGGCTATATCTTGCACGTGAGGTGCCAAAGATCTATCTAAGAGTTGTTTCTCTCTAATCAACTGACCTAGAGTAGGTCTAACCTGAAGCTCGGCTACCAAGCCACCATCTCCGGACAAGCTCAATCTAGCAAACATGGCTCTCAAGTCTACGGCCATCTTCCTACTCAATGCATCGGCCACTACATTGGCCTTACCCGGATGATACTCAATGGTAAGATCATAGTCTTTTAGCAACTCTAACCACCTACGCTGTCTGAGATTCAAATCTCGCTAGGTCATAATAAACATCAAACTCTTGTGATCGGTGTACACTGTGCATCTCTCACCGTACAAATAGTGCCTCCAAATCTTCAGAGCAAACACAACTGCAGCTAACTCTATGTCATGGGTCGGATAAATTTACTGAAAGTTCTACATGTTCATGAACAGATCTAAAAGACAGTAGAGAATGAATTGATTGAAATGATCGAAATAACCTCAAACACTAAATTTAACGAATTAACTAAAATGATGGATAAACCTTCGAGAAATGAAATGAATGAATTGTTTGGAAATACTGGAAGTATCTGAATGACTGAAACACCCATGGCTATCGAAGTGTCCGAAATACCCTCAAATACTAAAATGACTGAAAACACCTCTAAGACATGGAATAGGAAATATTAATAAAGTTAAACGAGCGTGATGGCTCTAAAAGTTGTAGTACATGACACGTGGTTGTTGGTCACTTCTAATGTTAAGGTAATATTGAAAGAATATTGCATGAAGCTATGTTCGATTTATTTGGAGAAATTACATTGTTGACTATAAGAATAACTTGTTGTTCTAAAAGGTACATTCTGGTTAGGAACTGAGTTCGTGTGATATGTACATGTCCGAATACTTGTTAAGTACCACGAAAATGTGAAATGTTCAATTTTAGTGGACTTGGAGGATGATAAGCAGTTAGAAGTCTTGGATGCAAATGCTTGTAATGCCCCTATGTGATATAAAGCGTGACTCGTGTACGATAGTCACTCATGGTATTGCTATAGTACATGGAAAATACCGTGTGGATACATGTTCGATTTCTTGTAACATGTCCATTGATTAATTGGTGAACATGATCTACTTTGTCATACCTTGTATTAAGTTCTGATAATCGAATACTTAAGGTGTACCTATCCAGCTGAATAGTAAACACTATAATGATGGGTTCTGATTAGTACAAATGGCCTTCAAAACCTGATGAGTAACTAGAATTTCAGAGTTCATCAGATCACCATATATACCTTGTTGGTTTAAATTACCAAATTGCCCATAAATATCAAAATGACCATAATACCCTTATGAGAAAAATAGATTGGAACACTCTTGATATGTTTAAATCCTTAAATGAGTTTGATATATATGAAATATTTATTGATCTTGAACTTCAAAGAATTTTGAAATATATCCTAATACACTTGAGTTCTTGCATAATGAAGATGTATCATATTTTCATATTGCATTTGAAGTATAACTCTTGAAAACTTGGAAGAAGTCGATATTTACAAGATTACTTTGAATAAGGTTCTTGAATTCTGAAATCAGACTAGAAGGGACTACAGTTTAGAGTTTTCCTTCTACTTCTAATAAGGACATCAAAGTGATAATTTAGAATTATCTTGTGTGTTCCAAGTATACTTGAAAAATCTTCCTAACTAGAATCTAAGTCTATTTCTTCTGACTTCTAGTGATCAAGTTATTAGAAGAAAAATATGACTTATAGTTCCTGATATCTGACATCAGTAAACCCGATTCATGGGTCTTGATATTTCAGTTCCACTGATTACCCATATACTTGTATCTTAAATTCCTGACAAACTACTACTAATTAATGAGATGATTGTTACCATTCAAAATTGTTTTATTGGGTATTGGGTATTAATTTCAGACTATAGGCTCAGCTCTTATCAAGCTGGTAAGTCTGCCCATATTCGGTTCCTCCCTTTGGCTAGGGTCCACATGTATTAGGTTCCTAGTTTCGGTTATGGTAATTTCGCATGTATTATGTTCCTAGCTTCGGCTAGGGTAATTTTGCCTAGACCTAAGGTATTCACTAAGGATGGTACCAACACCCAATGAGCATGGGTTAATGCCTTTATAGATAAAGCCCAGAACTACATATTAGAGTACAATTGGAGGGTAGTTAATAACTTAAAATGAACCGTAATTGGAACCTGTTGTTACCCAGAACACCATGACGGTTTTATGTTCTACCATATACCTACTTTACCTTATACATGCATGTGCTTACAACATCATTTGGTAGTTCTATGTTACTGAGCTTTTTCAAGCTCACGTTGTTTTTACCATCGAAAGCTAGATGAAATCTTTCTTGGTATAGTGATCGACATCAATGGTTTGAGTTCTTTCGGCTTTGCGTTCGCAGTACGATACTGGTACAGTTAGCATGCATGTATGGTGTGCATTGTTTTACTTTGGTGTTTGTAATACATTTTCTAAACTACTGATATATGTTGAAATGATCTTCTAAAATGCTATTTTAAACATAAGATTGTTTTGTAGTTATTAATGTATTAGAAAAAAAATTTCGGGTTTTACTATGGGTAGTTGTTGTCACCCTAATGTGACCTTTTAGAATCTGATACAACACATAGGCGGGTTTAAGGGGTTACACGGCGTGGGAAAAATAAGAGTAAAAATAAGAGGGTAAATTTTCAAGGTTTGAAAAGTTAACCTAGGTGGCTAGGGTTTCCCACTTCAACCAACAAATTACTCCCTCTTAGGCCTGATTTACATAAGGTCTACGTATTGTCCGATCTTACGACGATGGGTGTCCAAATATCGACTTGTCTTAGGAAAATATCCTGGCAAAATGTCTTGTACTAACACTCAAAAAAACCTTTCAAAACAAAAAAAAGAATATAAAAATAAAAATAAACGGAAATACTAAAAAGAAAAACAACAAACCTAACTGTTTACAATGATCAAATGATGATGGCATAATTACTAAATTTCTGCAACGAGAATAACCTCCTTGGCATTCCTTTAACTTCCTAACAATAATGCTTCAATCTTTGGCCATTCACTTTGAACGTTGTCCATGTTTCAAGTCTTTAATATCTACTACTCCATTAGCGTAAGGCTTGACAACTTCAAATGGTTATGACCATCTGGATTTGAGTTTTCCTGGAAATAACTTAAGCCTTGAATTGAACAACAACACTCTTTTCCCTTCTTCAAACAGTCTTGACAAAATTTTGTTATCATGCCACCTTTTTGTTTTTTCTTTATAAAGCTTGGCATTTTCATAGGCTTGTGCTCTAAACTCCTCCAATTCATTCAAATCTAACAAACATTTCTTAATATAGCCCTCCATTACATGGTCATCTGCTTGGTTTCCCAATAAGCTCGATGCTCTAACTCCACCGAAAAATGGCGTGACTTCCCAAATACAAGCTTGTATGGGTAAAATCCTATTGGAGTTTTGAAGGTTTTTCTGTATGCTCACAAGGAATCATCTAGCCTCAAGTACTAGTCCTTCCTCGTTGGGTTCATTGTCTTCTCCAAAATGTTCTTGATCTCTTTGTTTGAAATTTTTGCCTGGCCATTTGTTTGAGGGTGGTAAGCAGTGGCAATTATTTGCTAGATTCCATACATGCACAAAGCTTTAGTGATTAGAGGGCATTTAAAATGAGTATCTTCATCACGTATAATGGCTCTAGGGGCACCAAATCTGGTAAAGATGTGCTTGTGTAGAAACTTGGCAACTGTCTTGGCATCATTTGTTGGAGCACAACAACTTCAACCCACTTTGAGACGTAATCGACTGCCACAAGGATGTATAAATTGCCAAACGGTGGAGGAAAGAACCCATAATGTCTATCCCTCACACATCAAACAACTTTACTGGCATAATATTCTGAAGTGGAAATTGATGTCTACTAGAAATACTTCCAGTACGCTAGCATTTGTCGCATGCGTTGGCAAAATAATGGGCATCCTTGAACAGTGTGGGCCAGAAAATCTTGACTGTAACATTTTAGTCGTTGTCTTCATTCCAGCAAAGTGTCCTCCATATGGTGTTGCATTGAAAAGTTGGAGAATTTTTCGTTGTTCATCCTCTGGCACAAAACGACAAATGACTTGGTCGACACATTGCTTGAACAAGAACGAGTCATTCTAATAATATTTCCGGACATCCCTCAGAAATATCTTCCTGGAATTACTTGACAAGTCTGGTGGCAATATTTTGCTAACCATGTAGTTGACTATGTCAGCATACCATGGAATAGTAGTGATCGCAAGCAAATGTTTATCTGGAAAATCATCTCTAATGGCAGTTGTGTTGCCATCCTCATGGCGGTGCTCTAGTCGAGACAAATGATCAGTTGTCTGATTCTCACTTCCCTTCTTATCTTGAACATCTAGGTCAAACTATTGCAATAAGAGTGCCCCTCGAATCAGACTGGGCTTGGCATCATTCTTTGTCAAAAGGTACTTGAGTGTAGAATGGTCTCTGTATACCACAACTTTACTACCCACCAGGTAATACCTGAATTTATCAAAAGCAAATACAACTGCAAGGAATTCTTTCTCAGTTGTTATATAGTTAAGTTGTTCCTCATTCAACGTGCGGCTGCATAGTAGATGGTATGGAATTTTTGCCTCTCCTCTATCCTAACACAACTCCAACGGTATAGTCGCTAACATCGCACATGAGCTCAAATGGCTCATTCAAATCTGGTGTCACAACTATAGGTGTAACCCCCTTAGCCCGGCCTAGACGGTTGACCCGAACTACGAAGATTACACGGGGAAAACCAAAGTCAACCCGAAAGTTAACCTTGATTAACGACCCTTTTTTCTTTTTAAACTTGTCTAGATGCACATTAAACCTAGGCATACTCTTGAGATAAGCATACTCAAAAATCACAGCAATCGGAAAACAATAAGGGACCCAATTGCACAAAATACGAATTTAGGGACCAAATTGTAAATTCTGAAATTAAGAGGACTTTACCAATTCGTAAGTTACCATTATGAAATTAGTCATGTTTCATGCCTCTCTGCCAAATTTCACCTTAAACGGACATCTCGAACTCAAGCAATTGCACATACAAAAATCAGGACTAAAACGTAAAGTCGCAAACCTCAAAACATTTATAAAATATGCCCAACGGTCAAGTGTTCTGAAACGGGTCTAGGTCGTTCAGGAACACCCCTTGGCAGTAGCCAAAGTGTTCAGAAACGGGTCTAGGCCGTTCAGGAACACCCAGGCCAAATCAAGGGCCTGTTTCGAAATAGGCAAGAGTGTTTCGAAACACCCTGCCCAGAAACAGCAGATAGGCCTGTTTAAACACCTTTAAACCCCATCAAACATGTTCCAAACCATTCCACAATAAATCAACAACATGCCAAACATCATACCTACCAAATTTCATCAAAATCTAGATACAAAACCACCCCTAGGTGCACCAACTCATTCAACACATCCAACACTTAATCATGCTTTTAAAACAAGAAGCATAGCATAATGACTTATGAATAAGAAGATTCAAACGTTGCTAGCGTTAAACCACATAGTTCAAAACCATAAACCAAACTTGTCCAACATACACAATTTCATTAAACATCAACTTAAAAGACTCTCCCCCCATTGCCTTTATTATCTATAGCTATTAACCGAGACATACATCTCAAGTGGAGCTCTCCTTGAATCCCTTGCTTCTTGCTGTCCCAACTTCAAATATCTGCATTGATGGACAAAAAGGAGCGTAAGCACATAATGCTTAGTGAGGAATGCTCAAACCAAAACACCAACAATACAGCGAGTCATAAAACCTCTTTAAAAAGGAAACACATTTCGATAAACCAAAGCAATGTTCGAAAACCCCTTTTTAAACCACATGCTTTAAATCATGCATTGCTCAAACATGAAAAACAACCCTTAGCTTAGAAAAGCTAAGTAACTCACTTCAAAGCACAACCTTGCAAAACCATCAATTTAACCTTTTCATGCATGAACATCATATACAAAGTTAAATACAAAACCCTTGGAAAACACTTCTACTTCACATTATACTTTTCTCATTCTTGAAAATCATCTCAAGCAAGAAACCTTTAAAAACCACTTACTCCTTCAATCTAACTCATGCATTAAACAAATGCAACATATGAACCACAAAATCAACATTTGCATTTCATTCCTTTTAAAACAAGACTTCTATGCACTAAGGAGATTTCATGCACACATGCACCATTCTCAATAGAAAATAAACACTTGTTCAAGCTAACAAGTAATACATGCATTCTTGGTACATTACACCCTTTCCATGCAACCTTGCATCATTTCAAGCATCTCATGCTTCATTACATTCAAGAACATTATATTGGCACCCAAGTGATAATCACAAACCATCAAAACACAAGACACAATCGGATACGCGGATTACAAGCGTTGTCCCACACGCTCCATACACACTTCCGAACAACACAAGGTGGAGTTTACCAGTACAATCACAACCCCTCAACACCCGTGATGGAGTTTAACGGTACAATCACAACCCCTCAACATCACTCATCGGAAGTTGTATAATACACTAGCGAGAGACGGGACACATCACAAGGCTTACACATGGAAGCTACCACAACCATTGTAATCACCTTAACCAAGCTCACACACGGGAGCAACCCTCTACCGTTGTGACGCTTAACAAAGTCCACCCATGAGAGCCATCCTCCATCATGGTGACTTTAACAAGGTTCACCCACGAGAGCCATCCTCCATCGTGGTGGCACTAAACCAAGCCCACCCACGAGAGCCAACCTCCATCGTAGTGGCACTAAACCAAGCCCACTCACAAGAGCCAACCTCCATCGTAGTGGCACTAAACCAAGCCCACTCACGAGAGCCAACCTCCATCGTGGTGACACCAATTTCCTCAATCACTAGGATTCTTGGATGGAGTTTACGGTACATTACAACCCCCTCGACATCCAAGGCGACTCAATTCACGGTGCACCCAATCCTATAGCCGGCTAACTATATCCGATTAAAGTAACCAAGAACCACTTACATCACTTGCCAATATAACCATTTTACCTCATTAAACCATTGTTTTTATAAGCATAACCAAAATGCCAAAACCACCAATTACCATCATGATTTCACTGTTTTGAAGCATTAAACAAAGCCATTAAACAACATGCAACACTATGCATAAATTCCACAATTCCAATGTACAAAACCAAGGATCTCTTACCTTGAGCCTTCTTCACCCATGACTTTCAAAACCAGCATTAAACCATGCCAAAATATGCTTTCAAAACAGAATTTAAACATGCAAATCACATGCATTGCATCCAACAATCACAAGTGCTTTAAAAACCAATTCATAACACAAACCAAGAGAGAAATTCCATTTACTTACTCTTGAGCTTAGCTAAGTTGTTTAGACTTAAACCAAGCTCCCAAAACCTTCAAACATAGGTTTCAAAGCTGAAAACCCAACTTCACTCACCAATAACCAAAACTAGGCTAGCCAACAAGCCCTCCAAGCATCCGAAAACCTTCAACGCCACCTCTATTGCTCACGGATCATTCTCCCCTGTTTCAAGCACATAACAACAGAGGATTAATGCATCATTATGCATTAAAAACACCAGCAACACACCTAAACTCGCTGCTCTTTGCAAATCCAACATTCGGCTACCAAACACAACCGAAATCACCTCCAAACACTTCCAAAACTTAACCCAGCCAAGATCCATCACTTCTAACCATTTTTAGACATCAATTAACATCCAAAATAATATCAAACTCGTCCTTATACCTCCAGCATTAACAAAACACCAAGATCACCCCAAAAACCACCATTTTCACAAGTAAAAACTTAGGAAAATCAACCTATTCGGGATTGCATTGATTAAACCTCAATTACACATCATTTATACATCCAATATACATCAAAAAGACATCTCAAAACAGAGCCCAATCATTTATTACGAATTTCCACAAAATTAAATCCAAATCTTGCAATTTAAGCCAAAATCAAGATCACAACATCAAAACCTTTAATAAAACTCAAATCAAGGATTGAGAACTTGGGAATTTCAGTAAAGAACTGAGTATTTAGAGGAGAATGACGTTCATACCTCTAAATGTGAGTTTCTCCTTGTTTAGAACCAAGATTCTTGAAAATCCAATAAGCAAATGAATAGAATTTGGTGTAGAAATGATTAGAGATCAATTAGAGATTGAAATCTCATCTTTAGATGTTAAAATCAGAGGAAAAATGGCTGGGGAAAAGTGTTTGGGCTGAGAGAAAAATTGAGAGAAAAGAAATGGGAAAATTTTGAGAAAAGTTAGTTATGAAATCAAAAATATCTATTTCCCTCTTTTTCCTTTTATTAAAAATCATTAATTAAATCTTTAATATTAAGAAAAATCTGGAGAAAACTGTTCTTGGGTAAATTAGCTCCTTAAAGATTCAAAGTTTCAATCCTTTTAAAACAGTCACCAACTTTTTAAAAATTACATTTTAGTCACTAACTCAAAATGTCATATTTCCAAACCTCATTTTGTAAAATTGATTTCACCACTCTCTTATATATAATAAAAGAGGATTTTTGGATATTTTTCCATATTTTTAATGCATCCCGAACTAGGCTTTCCTTAAAACCACCTTTTATATTCGAACCGAAAATCCGACCGGTCCGGTTCAAACCCAAAACTTCTAAGCCCAAAATTGGGGTGTTACAATAGGGGCATTAATTAACTTGTTTTTTAATTCCTAAAAGCTTTCAAACAATAATCATCAAACGCAAAAGTGGTATTCTGTTCCAAAAGTAAACATAAAGGTTTAGAAATTTTTGAGAAATCTTTAATAAAACGACGATTAAAACATGCATGTCTCAAGAAACTTCTAATATCGTTGACACTTGTGGGAGGTGGCAATTTTTTATTACCTCTACCTTTGCTTTGTCTACTTCCAGTCCCTTGTTGGTCACTTTGTATCCCAAAACTATGCCCTTCTTCGCCATGAAGTGGCATTTTTTTCCAATTCATGACCAGGTTGTTTTCAATGCATCTTTGTAAAACAAGTTCTAAACTCTGAAGGCATTCCTCGAAACTTTTTCCAAATACTGAGAAGTCATCCACGAAAACTTCTAAGTTATTCTCGATCATATCCGAGAAAATCGACGTCATGCAACGTTGGAATGTTGTTGGGGCATTACAAAATCCAAAAAACATTCTTCTAAAAGTGAATATCACATATGGACAAATGAACATAGTTTTCTCATAATCTTTTGGAGCGATAGAAATCTGATTATACCCCGAGTAGCCGTCCAGGAAGCAATAAAATGCCTTGCCTGCCAATATGTCCAACATCTGATTGATGAAGAGCAATGGAAAATGATCCTTCCGTATGGTATTATTTAACTTCTTGTAATCTATTCACACCCTCTAGCCCGTCACGATTCTCGATGGGATCAGTTAATCTTTGTTATTATGTACCATGATCATTTCACCATTCTTCGACACACATTGTACCAGGTTAACCCATGAGCTATCAGAAATTGGATAAGTTATCCTGGCATCCAACCGCTTTATGACTACTTTCTCGATTACCTCTTTCATGCTCGGGTTCAGTCTCCTCTGAGCCTCGATTGTTTTGCCATGGTAATCCTTCTAAATGATTTTGTACATGGATTTTATTCGGCTTATCCCTCGGATTTTGTTGGGTTCAGTCTCCGAAATGATTTTGTACATGGATTTTGTTTGCCTCTTGGTCTTTCGTCAGATTAGCGACAATGATCACTGGCAAAGTGGAGTTATCTCCTAGGTAAGTGTATTTGAGGTGGCTTGGCAAAGGTTTTAGTTCCATTTCTAGTGGCTCATCTATAGATGGTTTGGGTGCCTTGATTTTTTTCCAGCCAACTCTAGTGGCTCAGGTCTCCCGAAATAACTCATCACCTCATTCAGCATGGTTGGTTCTTAATATGCTTCACTCATCATGTCCTTATCGTCTAGTTCTCTTGTATCATCATCATTGTCTTGGCAAATCTGTGCCATGTTCATAGTGAAAACAGACTCCAACATCTCAACAGCTTGGCATTGCTCAGGTTCATCTGTACACTTAAGAGCTTGAAATACGTTAAACGTAACCTGTTGGTTATTCATATGCATAATAAACACACCTTTTTGAACGTCAATGAAAGTCCTGCCCGTGGTAAGAAATGGTCTTCCCAAAATTATTGGGATATTATCATCAGTTTCATATTCTAAAATAATAAAATCAGCAAGGAATATGAATTTATCTACCTTTATCAACACATCCTCAATCTTACCCTTGGGATGTGCATAAGATCGATCTATGAACTGAAGTGTTACTATAGTAAGCCTTGCTTCAATTCCAAGCTTCCTGAAAACTGACATTGGCATCAAATTGATGCTGGTTCCCAGGTCACACAGTGCCTTACTCATGAATCTATTGCCAATCGCGCAGGGAATAGTGAAACTTCCCAGATATTTTAGTTTCGGTGTGAATCTATTGGTTATCATTACACTACATCCCTCAGTAAGAGCAACAGTCTCGAAATCACCTAGCTTCCTCTTTTTTGACAAAATGTCCTTTATGAATTTGACATAGTTGGGCATTTTTTCGAGAGCTTCCACTAATTGTATGTTGATCTGCAGTTGTTTAAGGACTTCCAAGAAGCGCTTAAAATGCTGATCTTGCTTGTGTTTCTAGAGCCTCTATAGAAAAGGTGGTGGCGTATGGGCCAATGATGGCTCCACTGGTATTGCCAAAGGTGTGGTGGCATCATATTGAGGTCTGGAAATATCAGTGCTAGCCTTCTTTTTCTATGCTTCAATGGGTTTATCTACTAGCACCAACTTCTCGTCCTGGCAAATAGTTGAATGTTTGACAAGTGTTTCCTTCTCACATTGTTTTCCACTCCGAAGAGTAACTGCTTTGCATTGTTCTCTCCCTTTTTGCCAAGCATCCTCTGTATTGTTTGGCAAAGTTCCCTAGAGTCTGTTATTGAGTGCATTGGAAATATGCCCTAGCTGAACCTCAAAGTTTTGCATAGATGATGCTAAACTTTGGACATTTTCATTATTTCGTTCCATGTACTCTGTTAAAGAATTTCTCTGGGTAGATCTCTGACCTGGTTGGAATTTGTTTTGTGCTCTCTGTGTCATTGCATTTTGGTTGAATCTGGGCGGTGCATTGTTGTTCTAACATTGGGCATTAAATTGTTTACCTTCCTAATTTGCCCAAGAAAAGTTTGGGTGTTACTTCCAACCTGCATTATAAGTATTGGAATGTGGTTTAAACTGCGATTGAATTTGCCAACAAAATTTACTGATTCAGGGTTTGATGGGCATTCATCCACATAATGATCCTCTCCAAAAATTTTGCATAATGGTTCTAGTGCCTTTACTTCTTGAAATTTAGTAGGCTTTTGCATTGCTTTCAGTTGGAAATTTGAGCTTTGATAGATGACAAAGCATCAAGCTCCAATTTTTAGCGACTTTTGTTCTGGTTCCCAATCTGGCAGTAGGATATTGTAGGTCATTTGTGGTGATCCTTTCAAGGATGTCAAATGCCTTCGTGTAATTCTTGTCTAGCAACGAACCGTTGCCGAAGCATCAACCACAATCCTGTCATGAGCATTGAGTTTGTTGTAAAAGGTCTCCATCTAGGCCCAAGTAGGAAATCCATGCATGGGCACCTTCTCAATAGGTCATTGGATCGCTCTCAAGCATCATACAAAATCTCGTCATTATCCTGCTTAAAAATAATGATTTCACTCTGCAGTGTGGCTCCTAGTCATACACCAAATAAACAAAATAAGTAAAATAAACAAACACAAGTAAAAAAATAAAAACAATAAATTCCTTTGCAATCCCTGACAACGGCGCCAAAAAACTTGTCGACTAACTAACGCTTGGCAAACAAATGATAAATTAACGAAAATATGAAGGGAAATAATGCCAAGTTTAAGTCTTTTGTGTGCAAGTATACACAATCATCAAGCAATACAGCTGTAAGCTAAGTATCATATCCACGTGGATTGTCCAAGAATTAAATACCATGATATTTTACTTGTGAATGGGAACGAATGAGTCGAATTGGATTTCAGATTTTAAATAAGAAAATGACTAAGAAAAATGCAATGAAAATGCAGACAGTTTGGCCAACATATGTATTCAATTAGATGGTTGGTGTTGGTAAGGGATGTATAGATTTCACGCTAGTTGTGACAGTAAATAATAAATTTCAGCCTTGGTTTTATTACTGAGCAGATTTTAAGTAGTGTTGCCTCTGTCGATGGCAACACACTAAGTTAAATACAATTAACCCCTATATCAAAAACGTGTTGTGTGTAAATAGTGCTCCGCAATTGTGCAAGTATACACGATGCAAGTAATATAGGGATAAGTATATGAGTATCGTCTCCACAGTGATTGGTACTCAACCTTCGGTTCTACTCCCTTGCACTGAAAAATAAATAAAGTAAAAACACAAATTAATTGGGTGATTTGATATATAAAAATAACTAAACTAAGAAAATCTAGTAAATAAAATAAAGAAGAAATCAAGATGAGAAGATGGGCCGGATAAGAGTGTGTTGAAGTGTGGAATCCTCTTGACTTTATTTCTGTTCTTGAATGCAGCAACGCACTACTGTCGTGGCAGTGACCTAAATCCCTGTCGCAACCGCAATGGCTGAATTCATGCCGCAGCAATCCCTTACTCGTGGGCAGATGCAGTTAAGGCTCGGCAAAGTGTCCTTGGGTGGTTCTGCCTTATCCCTAAGCACAAAACGTTGGTTGATGATTGAACTCTGATGATACCTCTCAGCGTGAATCAAAGGGAAAACACCAATTGTTCATACACATTTTTTAGCCGCTAAAACTCTAACCTATCCCTAGGCTGAGTTAGTTAACACCACGTGAGGTGAAAACCGTACTTATTCCTTTTGTGAGCTCAAGTCTCTCGATATTGAACAAATGAATGATCTCACAAACCCTCTCCCGAGTAGAATGTAAAAATAATTAAAGCCAGAATAAGCAAACCTTAACTTTTATTGTATTAAGAATAAAAACTAAGTACAAAGAGTTTTCACACAACTACTAAACAAACTAATCCTAACCCTAAGAAATTTAGAACATAATTAAACTAATCCTAAACTCAATCTCTCTTCAGAGATCTCTCTCTATTCCCCCTCTTCTTTTTGGCGGCAAGCCTCTTATATATGGGAAGCTATAGGCACAAATCCTTCTTGCAGAGGAAGTTAAGTTGGACTTGGGCTAGACTTTATTAAAGAGGTGAATCTCTTTAATTTATTTCAATATACATTTTTGGCAAAAAGTCGAACTTTACCCTTACTTCCATGTTTTCGCCATCTTCTCGAACTCCAACTGCCGCGCAAAATGTGTAGAAAAATCTGGCGTTTAAAACTCTTCAAGTCGATTACCACTTTGCCTGATTTGACCTCCGGTGGAATGTTGTCGTGGCCTGGCTTTTGCTGCCTCGGCATTGGACTGTTCTTGGCTTTGCTCCGCAAGGCTTCAACAGCTTCCCTTAGTAGAAGTTTTCATGTGGCTTGCTCGATCAGGGTCTATCGTCTGCTAATTTTGCCTCATCTTCCCTCCTGCTTTCTGTGCTGTGGCGGCATCTTCCTGGTCCAGCAGTATACGTCCTGCAAAAATATCAATCATGCATTAAATAGTACCTTTTTTATAGAATAAACAGAATATAAGGCTCAAAGGCATAAATGATTAAATATATGCATGAAAGGCCATAATGCAGCTCAAATGGGTGCATGTTGAGTGATAATTTCCATGAAAAGGGGTCAAAATATAGGACTTTTGGGCACTTATCAAACCCCCAAACTCGAACTATTGCTTGTCCTCAAGCAATGCAAACCATCAATTGCCAAACCTTAGTTTTTATAAACTGCCTCCTTGGTCTTATTTTTCCTTCTCTCTTCAAACCATGGCAAAGAATGCTCCGAACCTTAAATCTTTGGATGCCTTAGGAATTTCCTGGAATCAAACTATATGATTTGTGAGTGTGTGCATACATTGTGACATGATTATTATATGGGTTCTAGATAAATGCTTAAGCATTAAACTACTTAACTTGGGTATTTTTTTAAGCATCCTAACCTATTGGAGCCAGTTTTGGGCACCTCGAGTGATTAGCCTAGAGCCGGTTTCGGGCACCTCTAGGGCTTTCTTAAGCTAGTGCTAGTGGTGGGCACCTCTACCTTTTACCCAAATTTGTTTCTAAGCTAGTTTATGTCCTAAGTGTAATAGAATTCCTTAAATCATGCAAGTCACAAAGGTGTTTAAGTTTTAATCTCATAGTGTGATCCTAAGTTATCTTCCTTTAAGCATCCTAAAAATAAAGGCTCTAAATAGTTCTAAACAATGGTAAGAAGAGAGAGTTTTATTGCCAAGAAAGATGATTTTATTAAAACTAAACTAAGGCAATTGATAGAAAGTATTGTCGCGACTTAAGCAAAATTTGGTTAAGGCAATGCAATTAAAAAAATTGACAAGTAAAAGCACAAAATAGCATGGTGATTATATTTTACTGTCGCGGCATGGCAGTGCCTTGGCTTCTCAACCTACACCCCAAACTCGAACCAAGCATTGCCCTCAATGCTTTACAAATCATGTATAAGATAGGAAAAATTAAATCACAAAATATAAGGGCGAAACGGATAAGCAGCAAAAAAATGAAGAGGAATGGATTTAGAGGTGGTAGAATCATCCTTCTCTTCACTATCGGACTGCAAAATTAGCCTCTTCATCGGCTTAGAAGCTGCTCGCTTGATTCGTTATTTGTTGTTAGGGCAGTTACTTCTTCTCCTGAATTAGGGTGATCTTTATCCTGAGAATGAAAAAAAAGCAATTTATTCCTGAGAATTCAAAAATGTGGGAATGCAAAAGAAAAATTAAAAATAAAAGTAAAAGATGAAATGAAGAGAAAGAGTCAGGATACTCAAGGAGTGCATGTGTGTGCATCCCCAAGAGTGATTTCTTTCCTATCCCTCATGGCATGTGATCCCAAGTAGTGCTTCAGTCTTTGCCCATTGACTTTGAACTCATGCCCATCCTTGTTGGACTTAATTGTTACTGCTCCATGTGGGAAGACTTGGACAACTTCAAACGGCCCAGACCATCGTGATCGGAGTTTTCCCAGAAATAGTTTAAGGTGAGAATTGAAAAGCAACACCTGCTACAAAGGCAAGAACTGCTGCGACAAGAGTTTGATGTCGTGCAAGTGTTTAGTTTTTTCCTTCTATATTCTCGCATTATCATATGTTGTAGCTCAGAACTCCTCTATCTCATTGAGGTCTAAGAGTCGTTTCTGCCCGGCATTCTCCCAATCCACATTAACTGTTTTGATAGCCCAATATGTCTTGTGTTCTATTTCCACTGGTAAATGGCATGTTTTTCTGTACACAAGTCTATAGGGAGACATTCCTAATGGAGTCTTGAATGCCGTTCAGTACGCCCACAGTGCATCGTCGGGTCGAAAAGGCAAGTCCTTTCGAGAGGGATTAACCACCTTTTTTAGGATTGTTTTTAATTCTTTGTTTGATTTCTCGGCATGCCCATTTGTCTGTGGGTGGTATGTCGTGGCAAGCTTGTGTGGGATACCGTACTTCTTTAATGTCGCGTCAATGAGTCTATTATCGAAGTGCTTGCCTTCGTCACTGATTATTGCTCTTGGTATCCCAAACTACGTGAATATGTTTTTTTGCATGAATTTCTGCACAATTTTGGAATCATTGTTTGGTGTGGCAATTGCTTCGACCCACTTGGACACATAGTCAACTGCTAGCAAAATGTAAAGGTTCCCACAAGATGATGGGAATGGTCCCATGAAATCGATACCCCATACATCAAATAGTTCCACCTCTAATATGGTTTGCAAGGGCATCTCATTACGCTTGGAGAAGTTGATGATTCGTTGACATGAGTCACATTGTTTATAGAAATCTTGGGCATCTTTATAGAGTGTTGGCCAATAGAGTCCCGACTGAAGTACTTTGGTTATGGTTCTGGTTCCTCCTAAGTGTCCTCCATATGGTGAGTCGTGGCACCGTTGAAGCACTTCTCTTTGTTCCTCATTGGGGACACGTCTCTTTATGACCTGATCTGTGCATTGTTTGAACTGAAGAGGCTTGTCCCAAAAATAATGCTTAGCATCATGTTGGAACCGCTTCTTTCCTTGATAGTTAAGATTATAAGGTAATACACCATTAACTAAAAAATTAACAATATCAACGTACCACGGTGCTGTCTTGGCCGTCATGACTGTCAGGGGTAATACCGCGGCAATGTAGTACGTCAGTGCCGAGGCAAGGCTTACTTCTAATGCCGCGGCAGGATCATCTTCCACTACCGAGGGAAGTAATAGCTACTCATATGGGAAAGAATATTGTATCTCTTTGCTAGTGGCCTCCTCTCTTCCTGATTCCAGTCTTGAGATGTGATCGGCAACCCTGTTTTCAGTTCCTTTTTTATCCTTGATTTTGACATCAAATTCTTGCAGAAGGAGAATCCATCAAATCAATCATAGCTTGGCATCCTTTAAAGAGAACATATACTTTATTGTCGATTGGTCAGTGTGAATCGTCACCTTAGTTCCAATTAAGTATGATTGAAACTTGTCAAAGCCGAAAACTAGAGCTAGCAATTCTTTTTCAGTGGTTGTATAATTAATTTAGGCCTCATTCAGCGTTTTGCTAGCATAGTTGATCATATGGAAGAGGTTGCTTTTTCTTTGGCCGAGAACTGCCCCGATGACATAGTCACTAGCATCGCATATAAGTTCGAATAGCTGCGTCCAATCTGGCGGCACGACTATAGGTGCAGATATCAACTTTTGTTGGAGTGTCTCGAATGCCTCAGTGCATTCGCCAAGCAAATGGCAAAGGGTTTAGAAATTTTATAAAAATTTGCAATGGATCTCCTATAAAAACTTGCATGCCCCAAAAAGCTGCGGATGCCCTTGACTGTGGTTGGTGGAGGTAGTTTTTTTATCACATCGATCTTCGCTTTATCTACTTCAATTCCCTTTTGATGAAATCTTATGGCCAAGCACTATGCCCTCGTCTACCATGAAGTGTCATTTCTCCCAATTTAGGACTAGGTTGGAATCCTCACATCTTTGAAGCACCTTCTCCAAGTTGTCATTTCTCCCATTAGGGAACACCTAGTTCAGGATGCTTTAAAAATATGGAAAATACCAAAAATCCTCATTTATTATATGAATGACTATGGTGAAAACAATTTTACAAAATTAGGTTTGGAAATACTACATTTCGGTGTAGTGACCAAATTGCAGTTTTTGCAAAAGTTAAATAGTGATTGTTTTGTAAAGGATTGAAACTTTGAATCATTAAGGAGCTAATTTTACCAAAATGTTTTTAATCAGATTTCTCCTTATTTTGTGTGATTTTAATAATGTTTTAATTAAAGGAAATAAAGAATGATTAAAGGAAAAACTATATTTGACTTTTCAAAACTACCTTACGTCAATTTTCTCTCATTTCATTTTCTCTCAATTTGTTTTCAGCCAAACACATTTCCTCCATCAATTAGCCTCTGATTTTCATTCCTTTTGATGAGATTTCAATCTCCTTTTGATTCCTAATCTTTTCCTCACCAAATCCTATTGTTTTTACATTGGATTTTCAAGAAAACTTGCCCAAATCAAGGAGAAATCAGCCATTGGAGGTAAGCTTTGTCCTTCTCCTCTAATGATCAGTTCTTTACAGAAATTCCCAAGTTATCAATCCTTTGTTAATGATTTTTGAGTTGCTTTAATGTTAGAAACAAGAAATTGTATTAAAACTCAAGGTTTTTGGAGAGATCTTGATGATTTTCGTGGTTGTTGGTTGGGCTCTGTTTTGAGGTTGTTTTCTAATGTATTTTGGATGGTAATTGATGTTATAAATGAGGTTTTATCAAACAAATCCCGAATAGGTTTGGATTCCTAAGTTTTGTATTCTAGAATGATGGTTTTGGGGTGGTTTGGTGTTCTACTATAGATGGAGGTATAAGGACGGGTTTGTGGTGGTTTTTGGTGTTGATTGATGTTTAGAAATGATTAGAAGTGATAGATATTGGCTGGGCTTTGTTTTGGGAGAGTTTTGAGATGATTCCGGTTGTTTTTGGTGGCCGAAATGAGGTTCTTGAGTAGAGCAGCGAGTTTAGATGTGTGGCTGATGATTTCAATGCATGATGATACATTAATCTTCTGCTCTTATGTGTTATAAACAGGGGAGACATCTTCGGACGCCTTTGGTGTTGATCCGAGAGCTTAGATAGAGTTTCGGCAAGCAAGCGAAACGTAATCGATGAGTGTGAATGGTTTTAGGAGTCCTTGAGGGACAAAGAAACAAGGTTTGGGGATTTAGGAAAGGTTTGAAACACCTTCCTAAGTCCGGAAGTAAGTATTGGCTAGATTGCTCTCATGTATGTGGTGGTTGCCCCTAATATGCTTTTACATGCTCATGTTTTGAGATAGATAAATTCCTACTGTTTTTATGCATGATTTGTAACATGAGATGATGCTTGAAAAGATTTCATAATATAACATGTTGCATTGATGAGTTTTGAGCTTTTGCTTTAAAGCGTGGCAAATGTTATGATTTTGAATGAGATGAGAAAACTTTGAGAAATGTTGCATTAAAAACATTAGGTGAGATGATGTTTTAACATAATATATTGGCATATAATATGAGCTACTTACCGTATATAATTGTTCGATCAATAGGATGAGAGTGCACTATAAACTAAAAATTCGTACGTGCTCTTTGTATTCAATCCAAAGGGAGAGATCGATGATGGGCATTCCATCGGGTAGGACTTGGTGAAATACCCAAGCATTGTAGCGATGAGAGATTCCGCCATGTGAGTACGGTGATGTGAGATTCCACCGGAAATTATGTTACTAGACAAGTGTGTACGGTGATATGAGATTCCACCGGAAGAGTTTAGTGGTTTAAGATTGTTGTCTGCATATCCGAGTAATAATGAGATGTGAAATGCCAATATAATATATATGAAAATGCTTTTGAATCACATGTACCTATTGATGAGATGATTTATGCTATGAGAAATGCATATGAGATTTGTGTATGAAATGCTTAGTTTCACAAGCATGTGAATGGCCTTGCCATGAGTTTTGTATTGGTTTAAATGCATGAGATATAATTGAGGTACATGTGTTTCCAATGAAGATTTGCTTTGAAATGGTTTTCAAGCATGAGATAGAATGAGAATGTGGTAGAAAAAGGCATTTGAGAAAGTGTTTTGAATAATGCATTATTGTGTTGGTTTTCTTTAGAGCATGCCTCACTAAGCAAATGTGCTTACGCTCTCTTTTATCAATAATGCAGATAATTGAGGTGTTTTGGGCAGCAAGAATGTTAAGAACATCCAAGGAAGTACAAAGCTCATGTATGGTGATGTTTTTATATACTTTAGTTTTGATATTTGGCAATGGGACTCCAAGGTTGTATTTGGGAGATGTGTTTTAAACTCCCAAAGTTTGTGGCATGTTTGCGATGGCCTTTATGGGTTGTAAATGGTCCTAATGGTTTGGTTGGAGGTTTGAGCTCTATATTTGGTTTGGTGGATAGGAAGCATGCATATAGTTTGAGTGTTATTGTGCTTGATGACGTGTTTGACCTTACGCTTCTTATACATGATCCTTGATGTTTAATCATGTTGCTGGTATGATATTGTAACCCCCTTAACCCGGCCTAGACGGTTGACCCGAATTAAGAAAGTCACACGGGGAAAACCAAAGTCAACCCGAAAGTCAACCTTGATTAACGACCTTTTTTTTCTTTTTACTCTTGTCTAGATGCACATTAGCCCTAGTTGTGATCACACAAACAACATACCCGAAGATCATAAACATCAGAGATTAAACAGGGACCCAATTGAACAATTTACAACTTAAGGGACCAAATTGTAAATTCTGTAAATTATAAGGCCTTCATCCAAATTAAAGTTACCATCTTGAAATTATTCAGGTTTCATGCTTCTCTGTGAAATTTCAGCTCAAAAGGACATCCCAAACTCATACAATTGCACAAACAAGTTTCTGGACTAAAATGCAAACTTTCCAAAACATTTAACTGCCATTGTCAGCCCTCAACGGTCGGCTGTTCCGAAACAGGGTGAGCCTGTTTCGAAACACGGGGCCGTTCCGCAACGCGTACCGATACGCGGGCTGGCAGTGGCCTTTCCGTTTCGGAACGGTGCCTACCGTTTCGGACGCCTGGGCTCATTTAAGGCACCCGTTCCGAAACGGTAGCCTCTGTTCCGAAACGCCCTGCACAGATTGCAGCAAAAGGCTTCCTAAAACATGCAATTGATCAACCAAACATGCTCCAAATGCTACCAAACTTTACCAGCATGAAATTCAACATATAAAAGACATACTTGCATCAACAATTCAACATTATAACATCATATAAGAAAAGCCCCAATTCTAATGGCATGCTTCCTACACAAGCAAACATTCAAGCATAAAACCTCCAAATCAAACACATTTAGACAAATTACAAATCCAGCATTTCCAACAACATTAAACATACTTAGGGAGTTCATAACATCTCCCGAAACATACACATAGGTCCCTCATTGCCAAATTACCAAAAGCTAAAGTGTACATGAAAACCTTTCCATACTTTGAGCTTTACTTCCACTTGATTGCTTGCCTTCCTTGCTGCCCTCAAGTACCTTAATGGTCTGCATTATTGGTTTAAGAAAACGAAAGAGAGCGTAAGCAAAAGCCTAGTGAGGAATGCTCTTAAAACCATTCAATAATGCATTTATAAACCACTTTATAAATCATAGTTCAAAACATCATATATACATGCTCACTAGCATTCTTAAACAAGCAATACATGCTTCCATATCGTTTCATGTCATATTGGCCACAAGTGATAAGTTTCATCTTTTAAAAATAAGATCAACATAAGACTCACACATGGACTTTTAAACACCATTGTGATCTTATAATTCTCAAGAACCACATAAGGACTTTTAACCACCTTAGTGTTCTTCCCAAGGACTTTTAAACACCTTGGCCCCAAGGACTTTTAAACACCTTGGCCCATGGACTTTTAAACACCATGGCAAGGACCACACAAGGAATTTTAACCACCTTTGTGTCCTTAACAAGAACCATCCAAGGACTTTTAACCACCTTGATGTTCTTAAGTAACAAGGCTCACTCAAGGACTTTTAACCACCTTAGTGACCTTAACAAGAATCATCATGGACTTTTAACCACCATGAAGTTCTTAGAAACCACAAGGCTCACTCAAGGACTTTTAACCACCTTAGTGACCTTAACCTTTTCAAAACATCACTTGCCAATATACATCATTATCATCAAATAATCCACTGTTTTAAAGCATTTAACCAAGCCATATACATCATGCATTTATAAGCATCAAACCACATTTTAACCATGCTCAAAAACAAGGAACTCTTACCTTGAGCTTCCTTCAACATATGGCTTACAAAATCAGCAATAACCATGCTAAATCATGCTTTCAAAACAGAATTTAAAACATGCAATAAACCACATTGCACAACAATCAATTCATGGCCACCACTAGAGAGTTCTTTTGAAAACTTACACTTGAGCTTAGCAAAGTTGTTTAGACTTAAACTAAGCTCCCAAGACATTGGTTTCAAAGCCGAAAACCCAATTTCACTCACCGATTCCACTTCGCCTCTTGCCAAAGCACAAATCAAGCTACCGGATCACCACCTCTTGGATCCAAAGATGACTCCCCTGTTTTAAACACATCAAAGCAGAGGATTAATGCATCATCATGCATTAATAGCTTCAATGAAAGCACCTAAACTCGCTGCTCTCATCCACACTCCACTTTCGGCCACCAAACACAACCAAAAATGCATCCAAACCACTTCTCAACAAAGCCCAGCCATAAACCATCAAAACCACACATCCTTTAGCATCATTTAACATCTAAAAAGAACCTAATAACATCCTTATACCTCCAACAACATCAGATCCACAAGATCACCTTAAAAACAACCAAGAATCACAAGCTACACTTAGGAAATTCAACCTATCCGGGATTGCATTAATCAAAACTCAATTCCTTATAAAATTAACATTCATTAATCATCAAAAACACATCTCAAATCACAGCTTTAACAGATCCAACGAAAATTCATCAAAAATCATCAAATCTTGCATTTTAAGCCAAGATTCATTTACACAACTTAAAAACCAATTATAAAACATCAATTAAGGATTGAGAACTTAGGAATTTCAGTAAAGAACTGAGAGTTTAGAGGAGAAGGACGTTCTTACCTCCAAACTTGAGTTTCTCCTCTTTTAGAACCAAAAAGCTTGAAGAATCAACTTGAAATTGGTGAGGTTTTGTTGTAGAGATGATTAGCAATCAAAGGAGATTTGAAAAGATAGATTTAGGTGACAAAATCTGAAAAGAAACTCTGGAGGAAATATGTTTGGCTTGAGAGAAAATGAGAGAAAATAGAATTGAGAGAAAAGTTAGTTAAAACCCAAAAATATCTTCCCTCCACTTTTTAATTCATTTAAAATCAAAATTAAACCTTAAAATATCTTAGAAAATTCTGGAGAAACTCCCTTTAGAATAATAGCTCCTTAAAGATTCAAAGTTTCAACCCTTTCTAAAACAGTCACGCAACTTTCAAAAATTACATTTTGGTCACTAGCCAAAACGTCAGCCTTCCCAAACTCATTTTGTAAAATTGATTTCACAGTTCACTTATATATATTAAATGATGATTTTAGAACATTTTTCCATATTTTTAATGCAACCCGGACTAGGCTTACCTAATTTTACCTTTTTAGATTCGAACAACACTTTGACCAAACCGGTCAACGCCCAAAACTTCTAAGCCCAAAACCGGGGCGTTACAACTCTCCCCCCTTAAGAAATTTCGTCCTCGAAATTTACCTGAAGGAAAGAGATAAGGAAACTGCTTCAGCATGTCTTCCTTCCGCTCCCACGTGGCTTCCTCAACACCTCGATGCTTCCACATCACCTTCACCAACTCAATGGTCTTGCCACGAAGAACCTTGCTATCCGAATCCAGAACCTTCACCGGTTCCTCATCATAGGTCAAATCCGGATTCAATTCCACTTCCTCCACAGGCATCACATGCGAAGGATCAGATCTATACTTCCGGAGCATAGAAACATGGAACACATCATGAATCTTCTCCAACTCTTGAGGTAGCCTCAACTTGTACGCAACAGGACCCACACGCTCAACCACCTCATATGGTCCAATGTACCTAGGGCTCAACTTACCCTTCCGGCCAAACCTCATCACCTTCTTCCAAGGCGAAACCTTCAAGAACACACGGTCACCCACCGCATACTCAACCTCCTTACGCTTCAAATCCGCGTAAGACTTTTGCCGATCAGAAGCAGCCTTCAAACGCTCACAAATGAGCTTCACCTTCTCGGTGGTTCCTTTCAACAAAGCCGGCATCGAAACCAACTTCTGACCCGTTTCAGCCCAACAAAGAGGAGTCCTACACTTCCTCCCGTACAACGCCTCATAAGGTGCCATCTGTATACTCGCCTGATAACTATTGTTATAAGCGAACTCAACCAAAGGCAGATGCTTCTCCCAAGAACCCTGAAACTCAATCACGCAACACCTCAGCATATCCTCCAAAATCTGAATAACACGCTCAGATTGACCATCCGACTGAGGATGATAGGATGTACTGAAATTCAACCTTGTACCCAAAGCTTGATGCAAACTCTGCCAGAAACGCGATGTGAACCTCGGATCCCTATCCGACACAATCGACTTAGGCACACCATGCAGCCGCACAATCTCAGCAATGTACAGCTCCGCCAGCTTATCCAAAGAAAACGTAGTATGCACAGGCAAGAAATGCGCACACTTCGTCAGGCGATCCACAATCACCCAAACCGAATTCTTCTTCGACGGAGACAAAGGTAAACCAGATACAAAATCCATGGTAACCCTTTCCCACTTCCATTCAGGGATTCTCAACGGTTGCAACAACCCTGAAGGAACCTGATGCTCAGCCTTAACTCGCTGACACACCATACACTTGCTCACAAACTCCGCAACATCCTTTTTCAAACCCACCCAATAGTACTCATCACGAAGATCACGGTACATCTTAGTACTACCAGGGTGCATAGCAAAAGGACTACTATGACCTTCAGTCAGAATAGCACGCCTCAACTCAGCATCATTGGGCACTACTATTCGGCTCCCAAAACACAACATACCATCATCATTAAAACAGAAAACCGAAGGTCTACCCTCCGCGATATCCTGAACATGCGGTACCAAAGAATCATCCAGCAACTGCTTTTCCTTGATCAACTGAACCATAGATGGCTTCACTTGCAACTCAACTATAAGACCACCATCACGCGATATACTCAGGCTAGCAAACATAGCTCTCAGCTCAACAGCCACCTTCCTGCTCAAGGCATCCGCAACAACATTAGCCTTTCCAGGATGGTACTCGATCGTCAAATCATAATCCTTGAGCAACTCCAACCAACGCCGCTGCCTAAGATTCAACTCATTCTGAGACATCAGATACCTCAAGCTCTTGTGATCCGTGTACACCGTACACTTCTCACCATACAGATAATGTCTCCAAATCTTCAAAGCAAAAACCACTGCAGCCAGCTCAATATCATGCGTAGGATAATTGCGCTCATGCACCTTCAACTGCCGCGACGCATAAGCAACCACCTTACCCTCTTGCATCAGCACACATCCCAAACCAACATAGGATGCATCACTGTAGACAACAAACTCTTTCCCTGATTCAGGCTGAACCAAGATAGGAGCTTGCGTCAAAGCCGCCTTAAGCTTCTCAAAAGCCTGCTGTCTCGCTTCCGTCCACTCATACTTAACATCTTTCTGCAACAGCTTCGTCAAAGGTGCAGCAATCTTAGAAAAACCATCCACAAACCTCCGGTAGTATCCCGCCAAACCAAGGAAACTACGGACCTCATGAACAGACTTAGGAACCTTCCAGTTCATCACCGCCTCAATCTTCTGAGGATCAACACGAATCCCCTCAGCAGAAACTACATGCCCAAGGAACACCACCTCCTTAAGCCAAAACTCACACTTGCTCAGCTTAGCATAAAGCTGATTCTCCAACAAAGCTTGCAAAACAATCCTCAAATGCTCTTCATGTTCCTCCTCAGTACGCGAGTACACGAGGATATCATCAATGAACACCACAACAAACTTGTCCAGGTACTCATGAAACACACGATTCATCATGTCCATGAAAGCAGCAGGAGCATTTGTCAAACCAAACGGCATCACAAGAAACTCATAATGCACATACCTTGTCCTGAAAGCTGTCTTAGGCACATCCACATCCTTCACCTTCAACTGATAATACCCTGACCTCAAGCCAATCTTAGAGAACACCGCTGCTCCCCGAAATTGATCAAAGAGATCATCAATCCTCGGCAAAGGATACCGATTCTTGATAGTCAACTTGTTCAGCTGACGGTAATCAATGCACATCCTCATAGTGCCATCCTTCTTCTTCACAAACAAGACCGGTGCACCCCAAGATGACACACTCGGCCGGATGAAACCACGATCAAGCAGCTCTTGCAACTGCGTCTTCAGCTCCTTCAGCTCCTTAGGTGCCATTCTATAAGGAGTAATGGACACAGGAGTAGTATTCTCATACAGCTCAATTCCAAACTCCACCTCGCGATTAGGAGGTAAACCAGGCAACTCCTCAGGAAACACTCCAGGAAACTCTTTCACAACTCTGATATCTTGCACCCTCAACTTCTTAGAGCTAGGATTCATCACAAAGGCTAGATAAGCTTCACAACCTTGCCTCAGCATCCTGCTCGCTTCCAAGGTAGACACCACATTGGCAAGAAACTTCACATTCTCACCAACCACAACAACTTCGTAATCATCTGCAAGCTTCAACGAAACTCGCTTATTCTCACAATCCACAACAGCACGATGCTCAGCAAGCCAATCCATACCAAGGATTACATCAAAACCATAGAAAGGCAACTCAATAAGGTCAACATGAAAAACATGCTCTTGAACAACCAAAGGACACCTCCTATACAACTTTCGAGTCACAACAGTCTCACCAAAAGAACTAGTGACACGAACACCAACATCCAAAGACTCAACAGGCAAACCAAGCAGTTCAGCATGCTCACGCAAAATGTATGAATGCGTAGATCCAGAATCTATCAAGGAAAGTAATGACAAGGATTGCAAAGTAAAGGTACCTGCAATCACATCAGCATCATTCCTTCCCTCACGCTGAGCATACACCCTAGCTTGACCTCCACCTTCAGGCTGAATAGCCACAACATGGGCCACTCCTCGGCCACCTTCTTCTCTCCGCTGGAAATTACCACGGCCGCGCCCACGACCTCTCTGCGGTGCAGCAACAACAGGTGCACGCACTTGGCCACCGGCCAACATAGGACAATCTCGCCTCAAATGGTCCGCAGATCCGCAATTCCAGCATCCATTACCAGCTGCTGCAACAGGAGCTTGCACCTCCCTCACAGCACGAGGACAGTCATGCTTCATGTGACCACGCGAACCACAAATCCAACAAGCACTCGGATCAGCTCTAGGATTGCCTCCTCTAGCAGGTGCACCACCACCTCTCTTAGCTGAGGACTGATACTTCTGATCACGTCCCCTCTTGTTCCGTCCACCACCGGAACTAAACTCAGCAGCTCTCTTACCAGAACTCGCTCCAGCACCTCTAGCAGACAAACCCAAGTTCATCTCAATATCCTTGGCTCGGCCCACTAACACATCAAAATCATCATACTCAGTGGCCAGCACATACATCTTCACCTCCGTCACTAAACCATAACGGAACCTTTCGCACCTCTCCCGCTCATCAGGTACCAGCTCAGGTGCATACTGACTGAGTCTAACAAACTGCACTTCATACTCAGCCACCGTCATGCTCCCTTGGGTAAGAGACATGAACTCACGCTTCTTTTCATCAAGATATCTCACACCAAGATATCTCCTCTTGAACACATTCTGAAAGAATGTCCAGGTCACATCAGCTTCAGCCATTCCAGCAATAGTGGTCGTCCACCACGTATAAGCATCATCCTGTAGTAAAGATACTACACAGCCCAGCTTTTGCACATCCGTGCAACTCATCTGACCCAGAATCCTCTTGGTACTCTCTAACCAAGCTTCAGAACCCTCAGCAGACATACCCCTGAATTCAGTCCCACCAAGACTGCGCAAACGCTCCAAAGGTAGTCTAACTCCAGCATCTCCCTGATGCCCAGCTCCTTGAGCTCCAGCTACTGCCACTCGAAAAGCACCCACAATAGCTTGTACCAACATAGACATGTCAGGCATGGCTTGCCCCTGTCCAACCTCAGGACCAGCAGCTCCAGCACCAGCTGCAGCTTCAGCTCTTTCTCCCTCAGCACCACCACCACCAGGTGGAGGAGGAGGTAACACCGCACTACCCGCATTTTCCTCATTCTCATTCTCATTAGGAGCTGTAACTCGCACATTACTTCTCAACTAAAACAAGTCAGGCCCAGCAAGGTAAGCAATTCAAGTACTCAAGCTCAATTTCATTCAAAATCAACATCATTCATTAGCTTTGATTTGGCAATGGGTACCCACAACATGCTACATCACCGTAAACAACTCAATTGCATCAAAATCACAAGCCACTAAACATGCTTTTACTCAACAAGCATACAAAGCATACATACTTCAATCCAGCACACATTCAATCCCAATTACTCGAGAACTCAGCTTTGATACCACCAAATGTAACCCCCTTAACCCGGCCTAGACGGTTGACCCGAATTAAGAAAGTCACACGGGGAAAACCAAAGTCAACCCGAAAGTCAACCTTGATTAACGACCCTTTTTTTCTTTTTACTCTTGTCTAGATGCACATTAGCCCTAGTTGTGATCACACAAACAACATACCCGAAGATCATAAACATCAGAGATTAAACAGGGACACAATTGAACAATTTACAACTTAAGGGACCAAATTGTAAATTCTGTAAATTATAAGGCCTTCATCCAAATTAAAGTTACCATCTTGAAATTATTCAGGTTTCATGCTTCTCTGTGAAATTTCAGCTCAAAAGGACATCCCAAACTCATACAATTGCACAAACAAGTTTCTGGACTAAAATGCAAACTTTCCAAAACATTTAACTGCCATTGTCAGCCCTCAACGGTCAGCTGTTCCGAAACAGGGTGAGCCTGTTTCGAAACATGGGGCCGTTCCGCAACGCGTACCGATACGCGGGCTGGCAGTGGCCTTTCCGTTTCGGAACGGTGCCTACCGTTTCGGACGCCTGGGCTCATTTAAGGCACCCGTTCCGAAACGGTAGCCTCTGTTCCGAAACGCCCTGCACAGATTGCAGCAAAAGGCTTCCTAAAACATGCAATTGATCAACCAAACATGCTCCAAATGCTACCAAACTTTACCAGCATGAAATTCAACATATAAAAGACATACTTGCATCAACAATTCAACATTATAACATCATATAAGGAAAGCCCCAATTCTAATGGCATGCTTCCTACACAAGCAAACATTCAAGCATAAAACCTCCAAATCAAACACATTTAGACCAATTACAAATCCAACATTTCCAACAACATTAAACATACTTAGGGAGTTCATAACATCTCCCGAAACATACACATAGGTCCCCCATTGCCAAATTACCAAAAGCTAAAGTGTACATGAAAACCTTTCCATACTTTGAGCTTTACTTCCACTTGATTGCTTGCCTTCCTTGCTGCCCTCAAGTACCTTAATGGTCTGCATTATTGGTTTAAGAAAACGAAAGAGAGCGTAAGCAAAAGCTTAGTGAGGAATGCTCTTAAAACCATTCAATAATGCATTTATAAACCACTTTATAAATCATACTTCAAAACATCATATATACATGCTCACTAGCATTCTTAAACAAGCAATACATGCTTCCATATCGTTTCATGTCATATTGGCCACAAGTGATAAGTTTCATCTTTTAAAAATAAGATCAACATAAGACTCACACATGGACTTTTAAACACCATTGTGATCTTATAATTCTCAAGAACCACATAAGGACTTTTAACCACCTTAGTGTTCTTCCCAAGGACTTTTAAACACCTTGGCCCCAAGGACTTTTAAACACCTTGGCCCCAAGGACTTTTAAACACCTTGGCCCATGGACTTTTAAACACCATGGCAAGGACCACACAAGGAATTTTAACCACCTTTGTGTCCTTAACAAGAACCATCCAAGGACTTTTAACCACCTTGATGTTCTTAAGTAACAAGGCTCACTCAAGGACTTTTAACCACCATAGTGACCTTAACAAGAATCATCATGGACTTTTAACCACCATGAAGTTCTTAGTAACCACAAGGCTCACTCAAGGACTTTTAACCACCTTAGTGACCTTAACCTTTTCAAAACATCACTTGCCAATATACATCATTATCATCAAATAATCCACTGTTTTAAAGCATTTAACCAAGCCATATACATCATGCATTTATAAGCATCAAACCACATTTTAACCATGCTCAAAAACAAGGAACTCTTACCTTGAGCTTCCTTCAACATATGGCTTACAAAATCAGCAATAACCATGCTAAATCATGCTTTCAAAACAGAATTTAAAACATGCAATAAACCACATTGCACAACAATCAATTCATGGCCACCACTAGAGAGTTCTTTTGAAAACTTACACTTGAGCTTACCAAAGTTGTTTAGACTTAAACTAAGCTCCCAAGACATTGGTTTCAAAGCCGAAAACCCAATTTCACTCACCGATTCCACTTCGCCTCTTGCCAAAGCACAAATCAAGCTACCGGATCACCACCTCTTGGATCCAAAGATGACTCCCCTGTTTTAAACACATCAAAGCAGAGGATTAATGCATCATCATGCATTAATAGCTTCAATGAAAGCACCCAATTATAAAACATCAATTAAGGATTGAGAACTTAGGAATTTCAGTAAAGAACTGAGAGTTTAGAGGAGAAGGACGTTCTTACCTCCAAACTTGAGTTTCTCCTCTTTTAGAACCAAAAAGCTTGAAGAATCAACTTGAAATTGGTGAGGTTTTGTTGTAGAGATGATTAACAATCAAAAGAGATTTGAAAAGATAGATTTAGGTGACAAAATCTGAAAAGAAACTCTGGAGGAAATATGTTTGGCTTGAAAGAAAATGAGAGAAAATAGAATTGAGAGAAAAGTTACTTAAAACCCAAAAATATATTCCCTCCACTTTTTAATTCAGTTAAAATCAGAATTAAACCTTAAAATATCTTAGAAAATTCTGGAGAAACTCCCTTTGGAATAATAGCTCCTTAAAGATTCAAAGTTTCAACCCTTTCTAAAACAGTCACGCAACTTTCAAAAATTACATTTTGGTCACTAGCCAAAACGTCAGCCTTCCAAAACTCATTTTGTAAAATTGATTTCACAGTTCACTTATATATATTAAATGATGATTTTAGAACATTTTTCCATATTTTTAATGCAACCCGAACTAGGCTTTCCTAATTTTACCTTTTTAGATTCGAACAGCACTTTGACCAAACCGGTCAACGCCCAAAACTTCTAAGCCCAAAACCGGGGCGTTACAGATATGGTATGCTTTGGAGCATGTTTGAGTGGGTTAAGAGGAGAAAACCCAGCATTTTTTGCTGTCACGGGGCAGGGTGTATCGAAACACCCTTAACTGTTTCGGAACGGGGGTCTGTAATGGCCATAGCGTTTCAGAACGGTTGAAGGTGTTTCGGAACATTTTGGCTACTAGAGACGCCTGTTTTGGTACCGGTCTCAAAACGCACCCGAGTACAAAAACGGTCAACACCGTTTCGATACGAGCATTTCAGTACGAAGGGTTGGTGTTCCGAAACAGATGATCGTTAGATGATGGTTTGAATTGTTTTAAGTTTTCATGTTTTGCATTTTAGTCCTGAATGTTGTGGATGCAATTGCTTGAGCTTGGAATGTCCTTTTAAGCTGAAATTTTACAGAGAAGCATGTAATATGATTAATTACTTATTGATAATCTTAAATTCTGCAAAGTTCTTATATTTTCTAAAAATTACATTTTGGTCCCTAAAAGTGTAGTTCATGCAATTGAGTCCCTAAATGTTTCCCGGTTGGTGTGCTTTTCTCTCATAAGATTCTTGAGTAATCACATAGGCTTAATGTGCATCTAGAAAAGATAAAAATAAAAAAGGTCGTTAATCAAGGTTGACTTCCGGGTTGACTTTGGTTTTCCCCGTGTAATCTTCGTAGTTCGGGTCAAACGTCTAGGTGGGGCTAATGGGGTTACATTTGTTGGTATCAGATCCAGGTTAACGAATAATTGGGGCTTGGTAAATGGTTATTGTATGCAGTTATGTATGTTTGTGATTTTCGGTGAAAGTGTGATGTATGAATATTGATGTATGATTCAATTGAGATGAATTTGTGATGCTATGCTGTGTTTGGGGTATAGTTGGGGATCCCATTGCCATATCAATACTAATGAGAGGAATTGTTTTCAAAAAATGAGCTTGAGTACTTGGATTACTTACCTTATTATGCCTAATCGGATTTATTGTGTTTTGTCGGTTGCATTGTTTTATTATGGGGCCACATAGAGAGCTTAGAATCAATACCCGTTCCATGGCTGAGAATGAGAATGTAGAGAATGTTGAGGATCTACCTCCCCCTCCCCTTAGTGGACCACCTGGTGGTGGTGGAGCTAGGGTTGGTGCTGCTGGAGTTGGTGTTGGGGTTGCTAGACCCGAGGGAGGTCAGGGGCAAGCTGCTCCTGATATGACCGTGTTGATACAAGCTATTGCTGGAGCTTTCCAGGAAGCAGTAGCTGGAGCTCATGGAGTTGTACCTCAGGATGGTGCTAATGTGAGGTTGCCGTTGGAGCGCCTTCGCAGTCTGGGAGGGACTGAGTCTAGGGGTTTGACCCCGGAAGGTTTCGAGTCTTGGTTGGAGAGCACCAAGAGGATACTTGGACAACTGAATTGCAACAATGTTCAGAAGCTGGGATGTATAGTGTCCCTGTTGCATGGTGATGCATACACGTGGTGGACGACCACTATTGCGGGAATGGAGGATGATGAAGTGACTTGGACATTCTTTTTGAATGCGTTCAAGCAGAAATATTTGGGAGTTCGTCACCTCGACGAGAATAAGAGGGAGTTTATGTCCCTTGTGCAAGGGAGCATGACGGTGGCGGAATATGAGATTCAGTTTGTTCGCCTTGGCCAATATGCACCTGAGCTGATTCCGAGTGAGCGAGAAAGATGTGAACGATTATGTTACGGGCTGGTGGCATACGTGAAAACGTATATGGTCGCAGCCGATTATACTGATTTCGATGTCTTGGTCACTAGAGCCAAGGACATTGAGTTGAATCTTGGTTTGGCTAGCCGAGCAGGAGAATCTAGCTCGGGGAAGCGAGCTGCATTTTGATTCTAGACGCGGGGGTGGTAACCTTGGAAGAGGTCAGCAAGGACCGAATGCTTTCTCGAGAACTCCTGAGTGTAACCGGTGTGGTAGGAGACATGCTGGTGAGTGTTGGGGTAACCTTTGTACTTGTTGGAACTGTGGTAACCGGGGGCATATGAAGAAAGATTGTCCTCAGCCGCTGAGAGAGGGACAGGCTCCGGTGAGAGAAGTTGAGCCAAGAGAGGTCCGGGGCACGGCCGTGGTAATTTCCAGCACAGAGATGAGGGTGGAAGGAATGTGGCACATGTGGTGGCTGTCCAACCTGAGGGTGGCGGATAGGCTCGAGTGTATGCCCATCGTGAGGGAAGGAATGACTCGGACGTGATCACAGGTACCTTTATTTTGCAATTCTGTCATTACTTTCTTTGATTGATTTTGGATCTACACACTCGTACATATTGCGTGAACATGCTCAAATGCTTGGTTTACCTGTTGAGTCTTTGGATGTTGGTATGCGTGTGACTAGTTCCTTTGGTGAGACGGTTGTTACAAGAAGGTTATATAGGAGATGCCCCTTGAAGGTGCAAGATCATGTGTTTCTTGTTGATCTTATGGAATTGTCATTCTATGGTTTTGATATAATCCTTGGCATGGATTGGCTTGTTTAGCATAGAGCCGTTGTGGATTTCGAAAGCAAGCGAGTTTCGTTGAAACTTGCGGATGATTATGAGGTTATGGTGGTAGGAGAAAATGTGAAGTGTCTAGCTAATGTGGTGTCTTCATTGGAAGCAAGCTGGATGTTTTGGCAAGGGTGTGAGGCTTATCTAGCATTTGTTATGAATCCCAATTCAAAGGAGGTGCGCGTTCATGATATAAGACCCGTGTGTGAGTTCCCTGGAGTGTTTCACAAGGAATTACCTGGTTTGCCGCCTAGTCGAGAGGTTGAATTTGGGATTGAGTTGTATGAGAACACAACTCCGATGTCCATTGCTCTCTATCGCGTGGCACCCAAAGAGTTGAAGGAGTTGAAGGTGCAACTTCAAGAGTTGCTTGGCCGTGGCTTCATTCGGCCTAGTGTGTCACCTTGGGGTGCACCGGTCTTGTTTGTTAAGAAGAAAGATGGCACGATGAGGATGTGCATTGTCTATCATCAATTGAATAAGTTGATCATCAAAAACAAGTATCCTTTGCTGAGGATTGATGATCTTTTTGATCAGTTTCGCGGAGCGACTGTGTTTTCAAAGATTGACCTGAGGTCAGGGTACTATCAGTTAAAGGTGAAGGATGTTGATGTGCCGAAAATAGCCTTTCGAATGAGGTATGGGCATTATGAGTTCTTGGTGATGTCGTTTGGATTGACGAATGCTCCTGCTGCTTTCATGGATATGATGAATAGGGTGTTCCATGAATTCTTGGACAAGTTCATTGTGGTGTTCATCGACGATATCCTTGTGTACTCTCGTACCGAGGAGGAGTATGAGGGTCATTTGAGGATCGTTTTGCAAGTGTTGTTGAAAAAATCAGCTTTATGCTAAGCTGTGCAAATGTGAGTTTTGGCTAAAAGAAGTTGTTTTCCCTTGTCATGTGGTTTCGGCTGAAGGGATCCGAGTTGATCCTCAGAAGGTTAAGGCGGTGATGAATTGGAAGCCTCCTAAGTCCGTTCATGAAGTCCGTAGTTTCCTTGGGTTGGCAGGATACTACCGGAGGTTTGTGGATGGATTTTCTAAGATTGCTGGCCCTTTGACGAAGTTGTTTCAAAAGGATGTTAAGTATGAGTGGACAGACGCGAGACAGCAAGCTTTTGAAAAGCTAAAAGCAGCTTTGACGCAAGCTCCTATCTTGGTTCAACCTGAATCAAGGAAATAGTTTGTGGTGTATAGTGACACATCCTATGTTGGTTCGGGGTGTGTGTTAATGCAAGAGGGTAAGGTGGTGGCTTATGCATCGCGACAGTTGAAAGTGCATGAACGCAATTATCCTACGCATGATATTGAGTTGGCTGCAGTAGTTTTTGCTCTAAAGATCCGGAGACATTATCTCTATGGTGAGAAGTGTACTGTGTATACGGATCACAAAAGTTTGAAGTATTTGGTGTCTCAGAAGGAGTTAAATCTTAGGCAACAACGTTGGGTGGAGTTCCTTAAGGATTACGATCTAACAATCGAGTACCATCCGGGGAAGGAAAATGTTGTGGTCGATGCTTTGAGCAGGAAAGTGGCGGTGGAGTTAAGAGCAATGTTTGCTAGCTTGAGTATATTGCGAGATGGTGGTCTTGTTGCTGAATTGCAAGTGAAACCATCTCTAATTCAGTTGATAAAGGACAAACAGTTGTTGGATGATTCCTTGGTGCCACGTGTTCAGGATATTGCTGAAGGTAGACCATCGGATTTCTGTTTTAATGATGATGGTGTTTTGTTTTTTGGAAGTCGGATAGTGGTGCTGAGTGATGTTGAGTTGAGGCGCACTATTTTGACCGAATCTCATAGTAGTCCTTTTGCTATGCACCCTGGTAGTACAAAGATGTATCGTGATCTGAAGGATGAGTACTATTGGGTGGGGTTAAAGAAAGATGTCGCTGAGTACGTTAGCAAATGTATGGTTTGTCAGCAGGTTAAGGTTGAACATCAGTTTCCTTCAGGGTTGTTGCAACCGTTAAGGATCCCTGAATGGAAGTGGGAGAGGATCACCATGGACTTTGTGTCTGGTTTGCCTCTATCGCCATCAAAAAAGAATTATGTTTGGGTCATTGTGGATCGCCTTACGAAGTGTGCGCATTTCTTGCATGTGCATACTACGTACACCTTGGAGAAGCTTGCGGAGTTGTACATTGCTGAGATTGTACGTTTGCGTGGTGTACCAAAATCTATAGTGTCGGATAGGGATCCGAGGTTCACCGCAAGGTTTTGGGAATGTTTGCATCAAGCATTGGGTACGCGGTTGAATTTCAGTACTTCTTATCATCTGCAGACGGATGGACAGTCTGAGCGTGTTATCCAAGTGCTTGAGGATATGTTGAAGTGATGTGTTATTGAATTTCAAGGCTCTTGGGAGAAGCACTTGCCTTTGGTGGAGTTTGCTTATAATAATAATTACCAGGTGAGTATTCAAATGGCACCTTATGAAGCTTTGTACGGGAGGAAGTGTAGAACTCCTCTTTGCTGGGCTGAAACGGGACGAAAGTTGGTCTCGATGCCAGCTTTGAAGGGAACCACCGAGAAGGTGAAGCTCATTTGTGAGCGGTTGAAGGCAGCGTCAGATCGACAAAAGTCTTACGCGGATTTGAAGCATAAGGAGATAGAATTTGTGGTGGGTGACCGTGTGTTTCTGAAAGTTTCACCTTGGAAGAAGGTGATGAGGTTTGGTCGGAAGGGCAAGTTGAGCCCAAGGTACATTGGACCATACGAGGTGATAGAACGTATGGGTCTTGTTGCTTATAAGCTGATACTACCTCAAGAGTTAGAAAAGATACATAATGTGTTTCATGTATCCATGCTTCGAAGGTATAGATCAGATCCTTTGCATGTTATGCATGTGGAGGAAGTTGAGTTGAATCCAGATTTGACATATGATGAGGAACCTGTTGAGATTTTGGATTCGGATAGTATGGTTCTCCGTGGTAAGACCATTGAGCTGGTCAAAGTGTTGTGGAGACATCGTGGTGTTGATGAAGCCACTTGGGAAAGGAAGGAAGACATGAAAAGGCAATTTCCTTACCTTTTTCCTCCAGGTAAATTTCGTGGAAGAAATTTCTTAAGAGGGAGAGAGTTGTAAGGCCCCGACTTTGGGCCTAGATGTTTTAGAGTTCGAATCGGACCAGTCGAGAATGGTTCGAATCTTAAAGGGGGGTTTAGGGAACACCTAGTTCGGGATTCTTTAAAAATATGGGAAAATACCTAAAAATCCTCATTTATTATATGAATGACTATGGTGAAAATAATTTTACAAAATAAGGTTTGGAAATACTACATTTCGGTGTAGTGACCAAATCGCAGTTTTTACAAAAGTTAAATACCGACTGTTTTGTAAAGGATCGAAACATTGAATCTTTAAGGAGCTAATTTTACCAAAATGTTTTTAATCAGATTTCTCCTTATTTTGGGTGATTTTAATATTGTTTTAATTAAAGGAAATAAAGATTCATTAAAGGAAAAACTATCTTTGACTTTTCAAAACTACATTACGTCAATTTTCTCTCTTTTGATTTTCTCTCAATTTCTTTTCATCCAAACACATTTCCTCCATCAATTAGCCTCTGATTTTCATTCCTTTTGATGAGATTTCAATCTCCTTTTGATTCCTAATCTTTTCCACGCCAAATCCTATTGTTTTTACATTGGATTTTCAAGAAAACTTGCCCAAATCAAGGAGAAATCAGCCATTAGAGGTAAGCTTCGTCCTTCTCCTCTAATGATCAGTTCTTTACTGAAATTCCCAAGTTATCGATCCTTTGTTAATGATTTTTGAGTTGCTTTAATGTTAGAAACAAGAAATTATATTAAAACTCAATGTTTTTGAAGAGATCTTGATGATTTTCGTGGTTGTTAGTTGGGCTCTATTTTGAGGTTGTTTTCTAATGTATTTTGGATGGTAATTGATATTATAAATGAGGTTTTATCAAACAAATCCCGAATAGGTTTGGATTCCTAAGTTTTGTATGCTATAATGATGGTTTTTGGGGTGGTTTTGATGTTCTGTTATAGCTTGAGGTATAAGGACGAGTTTTTGGTGGTTTTTGGTGTTGATTGATGTTTAGAAATGGTTAGAAAAGATAGATCTTGGCTGGGCTTTGTTTTGGGAGAGTTTGGAGATGATTTCGGTTGTTTTTGGTAGTCGAAATGAGGTTCTTGAGTAGAGCAGCGAGTTTAGATGCGTGGCTGATGATTTCAATGCATGATGATACATTAATCCTCAGCTCTTATGTGTTATAAACAGGGGAGACATCTTCGGACGCCTTTGGTATTGATCCGAGAGCTTGGATAGCATTTCGGCAAGCAAGCGAAACGTAATCGATGAGTGCGAATGGTTTTCGGAGTCCTTGAGGGACAAAGAAACAAGGTTTGGGGATTTAGGAAAGGTTTGAAACACCTTCCTAAGTTTGAAAGTAAGTATTGGCTAGATTGCTCTCATGTATGTGGTGGTTGCCCCTAATATGCTTTTACATGCTCATGTTTTGAGATAGATAAATTCCTACTGTTTTTATGCATGATTTGTAACATGAGATGATGCTTGAAAAGATTTCATAATATAACAAGTTGCATTGATTAGTTTTGAGCTTTTGTTTTAAAGCGTGGCAAATGTTATGATTTTGAATGAGATGAGAAATCTTTGAGAAATGTTGCATTAAAAATAGTAGGTGAGATGATGTTTTGACATAATATATTGGCATAGAATATGAGCTACTTATCAGATATAATTGATCGATCAATAGGATGAGAGTGCACTATAAACTAAAAATCCGCATGTGCTCTTTGGATTCAATCCAAAAGGAGAGACCGATGATGGGCATTCCATCGGGTAGGACTTGGTGAAATACCCAAGCTTTGTGGCGATGAGAGATTCCGCCATGTGAGTACGGTGATGTGAGATTCCACCGGAAATTATGTTACTAGACAAGTGAGTACGGTGATGTGAGATTCCACCGAAAGAGTCTAGTGGTTTGAGAATGTTGTTTGCATATCCGAGTAATAATGAGATTTGAAATGCCAATATAATATAATATATGAAAATGCTTTTGAATCACATGTACCTATTGATGAGATGATTTATGCTATGAGAAATGCATATGAGATTTGTGTATGAAATGCTTAGTTTCACAAGCATGTGAATGGCCTTGCCATGAGTTTTGTATTGGTTTAAATGCATGAGATAGAATTGAGGTACATGTGTTTTCAATGAAGATTTGCTTTGAAATGGTTTTCAAGCATGAGATAGAATGAGCATGTGGTAGAAAAGGGCTTTTGAGAAAGTGTTTTGAATAATGCATTATTGTGTTGGTTTTCTTTAGAGCATGCCTCACTAAGCAAATGTGCTTACGCTCTCTTTTACCAATAATGCAGATAATTGAGGTGTTTTAGACAGCAAGAAGGTTAAGAACATCCAAGGAAGTGCAAAGCTCATGTATGGTGATGTTTTTATACACTTTAGTTTTGATATTTGGCAATGGGACTCCAAGGTTGTATTTGGGAGATGTGTTTTAAACTCCCTAAGTTTGTGGCATGTTTATGATGGCCTTTATGGGTTCTAAATGATCCTAATGGTTTGGTTGGAGGTTTGAGCTCTATATTTGGTTTGGTGGATAAGAAGCAAGAATATAGTTTGAGTGTTATTGTGTTTGATGCCGTGTTTGAGCTTACGCTTCTTATACATGATCCTTGATGTTTAATCATGTTGCTGGTATGATATGGTATGCTTTGGAGCATGTTTGAGTGGGTTAAGAGGAGAAAACCAGCATTTTCTGCTGTCACAGGGCAGGGTGTATCGAAACACCCTTAACTGTTTTGGAACGGGGGCCTGTAATGGCCATAGCGTTTCGGAACGGTTGAAGGTGTTTCGGAACATTTTGGCTACTTGAGAGGTCTGTTTTGGTACCGGTCTCGAAACACACCCAAGTATCGAAATGGTCAACAATGTTTCGATACGGGCATTTCGGTATGAAGGGATGGTGTTTCGAAACGGATGACCTTTGGATGATGGTTTGAATTGTTTTAAGTTTTCATGTTTTGCATTTTAGTCCTGAATGTTGTGGATGTAATTGCTTGAGCTTGGAATGTTTTTTGAAGCTGAAATTTTATAGAGAAGCATGTAATATGATTAATTACTAATTGATAATCTTAAATTCCTGCAAAGTCCTTATATTTTCTAAAAATTACATTTTGGTCCCTAAAAGTGTAGTTCATGCAATTGAGTCCCTAAATGTTTCCCGGTCGTTTTGCTTTTCTCTCATATGATTCTTGAATAATCACATAGACTTAATGTGCATCTAGAAAAGATAAAAAGAAAAAAAAGGTCGTTAATCAAGGTTGACTTTGGTTTTCCCCGTGTAATCTTCGTAGTTCGGGTCAAACGTCTAGGCCGGGCTAAGGGGGTTACAGAGAAATCATCCATGAATATCTCTAGGAAATCTTCCATCATATCGTAGAAAATTGCCATCGTGCACTGTTGAAATTTTGTCGGGGCATTGCAAAAGCTAAACGACATTCTTCTAAATGTGTACGTTCCATAAGGGCATGTGAAGGTGGTTTTTGCCTAATCATCTGGGGTTCTGGAAATTTGATTATAACCTGAATAACCATTAAGAAAACAATAAAATGGTTTATCGGCAAGTCGATCTAGCATTTTATCAATAAAGGGTAAGGGAAAGTGATTCTTTCGAGTTGATTTGTTCAACTTGCAATAATCCATACAAACCCTCCAACCGGTCACGGTCCTGGTTGGGATTTACTCATTATTTTTGTTGGTTATCACGGTCATTACGCCATTCTTTGGCACACATTGCATTGGGCTCACCCATGTACTATTGGAGATGGAGTAGGTAATTCTGGCATCAAGCCATTTGATAATTTCTTTTCTCACCACCTCTTTCATTTCTAGGTTAAGACTTCTTTGAGCCTCAATGGTAGGTTTATGATCGTCCTCCAAAAGGATTTTGTGCATACCTACCGCTGGGCTTATCCCCTTCAGATCGGTCATCGTCCACCCTATTGCCCTTGTATGCCGCTGCAACATGTTGATCAAGCTTTGTTCCTGTTTTGGCTGCAATTTAGAAGAGATGATTACGGGCAAAGTATCATTGGTTCCCAAATAAATATATTTTAATTTATCAGGGAATTGTTTTAATTCAAGAACCGGTGGTTTCTCGATTGACGGTTTCTCAATTTTTTGTTCTTCTCCAGAATAAATGAGGGGTTCAAAGTACTTACCTGGATGAGGGGATGTCCAGTGTGCTTACTCAATTTAATCTTCATCGATCTCTTCAACTTCATCAAGGCTGTCCAGAATGCTATTGAGGTAGTCGTTTGAGTGCATGTCGAGGCAGTGGCCATGATCATTGTCGAGGCAATGTTTGCCGAGGCATAGTGCATTAATATCAAAATTGAATTCTGCAGTTCCTTGCATCACTTGACATTCTTCCTGATTGTTTGCACGTTTTAGAGTTTGGAGCACGTTAAGCTTGACTTGTTGCTTGTTTACCCTCATTGTTAGTTCTCCTTTTTTCTACGTCGATTTGGGTCCTCCCAGTGGCTAAGAATGGTCGCCCAAGTATGATGGGTGCATGTTTATCTGCCTCACAATCAAGAATAAGGAAATCAGCAGGAAAAATAAATTTATCCACTCTTACCAGTATGTCTTCTATTTTTCCTTCGGGGAGAACATAGGAGCGATCGGCCAACTGGAGCATTACTGTTCTAGGTTTAGCCTTCCCTATTCCTTGCTTTTAAAATACGGATTTTGGCATTAAATTTATGCTTGCCCCCAAATCGCACAATGCCTTCCCCACATAGTGATTTCTGATGGCACATGGTATTGTGAAGCTCCCCGGGTCTTTAAGTTTAGGTGGTGCTCAGTTCTATAACATTCCTTTTGTTGTGGCAACCATCTCGAACCTCTATCCTTGATCGCTTGGATACCATGTCCTTGAGGAATTTGACGTAATTCAGTATTTTCTCTATCGCTTCCACAAAGGGTATGTTGATATGGACATGTTTTAAGATATCTAGGAATTTCTTGAACTGATATTCTTGCTTTGGACGCTTCAGCCTTTGTGGGAATGGTGGTGGGAGTCGCATATCCTCGATTCGTTCCTTGCCTGGTAATCTAATTTGCGGTAGTGGATATGGGTTACCACGTCTTTATGCATGTCATTGGCAGGATCGATTGGTTCTGCCGGGGCAATGGTGTTGGCTTCGACCGAGGCAGGGGTATTAGGTACTGCCGCGGCATGATCTACTGTGGGAGAGGCTTCATTTTCCTTAACTTCTTCACTAGTCTCGGATTCCTTTAGCTGCTTACCACTCCTAGTTCTGACCACCTTGCATTGTTCGTGTGTTGCTTCTTTTAGTCTGGAACTCAAAATTTGCGCAAACTGCCCCACTTAGGATTCCAAGGATTTCAACGTTGCCTCATGATTTTGTAGCAGTGCCTCGGTCATGTCCATAAAAATGTCAGTATTTTTTATGAACTTATCAGTGTTAGCCATATATACACTAGTTTGATTCATAAAAGCATGAAGTGTTTTCTAAAAAACTGGACTACATCGGCTGTTGTGACGGCATGTGTTGCTGCTGCAGCATGTTTTGCCGAGGCATGTTTTGTTGGAATCCTGTTGCTGGAGCATTCTGATTTTGCGTATTGGGTGCATTGTTAGGGTTGCCCCAGGAGAAGTTGGGGTGTTTTTTCCAGGCTAGATTGTAATTATTGGACATATGGTTGTTGTTGCAATTGAAGTTTCCAACATAGCAGGCTGACTCTGGATTCTGTGGGCATTCAAAAAAAGCATGGTTACCTCCACAATTTTTTCAAAATAATTCCATTACCTTGACTTCCTGTTGAATGTTTTGCGACTGGAAGTTCAGAACCAGCTTTGTCAAGGTGACAATCTGAGATGAAATTGAGTCCGGAGACTCTATTTCATTAACTGTGGGTTGACAAAGGTCTCCTCCCCTACTGGCCGTGGGGAGCTGATAATCATTCTTGGTCGTCATGTTTAAAATATCCATGGCTTTTTTGGCTCTTTGTCTAGGAGTATGCCATTTTCCAAGGCATCGAGCATCATCCTAGTTGTCGTGTTAACCGCATTGGAGAACATGGTCACTTGCGTCCATACTGGAAATCCGTGCAAGGGGCATTTGTGTCATAGTTCTCGATATCACTCCCATGCCTTATGCATGGACTCATCTTCAGCCTGTCAAAAAGAAGTGATCTCGTTACGTAATCTGTGAGTTAAATTTGTTGGATTAAAACGAGACATGAAATCACGACAAATATCACTTCAGGATCCAATTGATCCTGCTGGGATACTGTTGAGCCAGGTTTTTGCCCTATCCACTAGTGAATAGGGAAATAGCTTCAATCTCAAAATATCCTCATGTATTCTCTGAATTTTAAATGAGTTACATATTTGGAGGAAGGACTTGAGGTGATGTCTGGCATCTTCAGTTGCGGAGCCGCCAAATTGCCCCATAGTGTTGGTCATGTTAAACATCACGGGCTTCAGCTCAAAGTGGGCGGCCTTGATTTCTGGGGTAACAACTCCAGGGTTTAGTCCATTCAGGTCCTCTTCAAGGTAGTCTCGGACTATGGGGTGTCGAACTGGTACGAATTGAACTTCCAGATTTGCTCCATCTCCTGTCGGGATCTGCTGCTCATCAATAAGTGGCTGCCCATCGGCAAGGTGTTGCCCTATGACAATGTGTGTCGGGGCCACTTGGTTGATGCCTCGACTGCAACCTCGGGGTTGGTCCTCATGTTGATGCATTGCGGCTTCGTTCTCCTGTCTAAGCCTTCGATAAGTGCATTCGATTTCTGAATCTGGATCGTGTAATGGGCTTCCTGGGTTAGCTCTAGTCATGCACCAAGACAAAACCAAGTTTTATTAACACTAAAATAAAAATAAAATAAATAAACTAAATAAAATAGAAAGTGCAAGAAAATAAAAATAAAAGTTGACAATCCCCGATAACGGCGCCAAAAACTTGTTGCGTGTAAATAGTGCTTCACAATTGTGCAAGTATACACGATGCAAGTAATATAGGGATAAGTATATAAGTATCGTCTCCACATGGATTTGTACTCTACCTTCGGTTCTACTCCCTCGCACTGAAAAATAAATAAAGTAAAAACACAAATTAATTTGGTGATTTGATATAATCTAAAAATAACTAAACTAAGAAAATCCAGTAAATAAAATAAAGAAGTAATCAAGATGAGAAGATGGGCCGGATTAGAGTGTATCGTAGTGTGGAATCTTCTTGAATTTATTTCTGTTCTTGAATGCAGCAACGCACTACTGTCGTGGCAGTGACCTAAATCCATGTCGCGGCCGCAATGGCAGAATTCATGCTGCGACAATCCCTTGCTCATTGGAAGATGCAGTAAGGCTCGGCAAAGTGTCCATGGGTGGTTCCTCCTTATCCCTAAGCACGGAATGATGGTTGATAACTGAACTCTGATGATATCTCCCAGCATGAATCAAAGGGCAAACACCAACTGTTCATACACTTATTTTAGCCACTAAAACTCTAACCTATCCCTAGGTCGAGTTAGTTAACACCATGTGGGGCGAAAACCGTACTTATTCCTTTCGTGAGCTCAACTCTCATGATATTGAACAAATTGATGATCTCACAAACCCTCTCCCGAGTAGAATGAGAAAATAATTAAAGCCAAAATAAGCAAACCTTAACTTTTATTGCATTAAGAACAAAAACTAAGTACAAAGAGTTTTCACACAATTACTAAACAAACTAATCCTAACCCTAAGAAATTTAGAACATAATTAAACTAATCCTAAGCTCAAACTCTCTTTGGTGATCTCTCCTCTATTCCCCCTCTTCTTGTTGGCAACAAGCCCCTTGTATAGGGGAAGGTATATGCACAAATCTTTCTTGGAGAGGAAGTTAAGTTGGACTTGGACTAGACTTTATTAAAGAGGTAAATCTCTTTAATTTATTACAATATACACTTTTGGCAAAAAGTCCAACTTTACCCTTCCTTCCATGTTTTTGTCCTCTTCTCAAATTCCAACTGTCACGCAAAATGTGTAGAAAAATCCGGAATTTAAAGCTCTTCAAGTCGACTACCACATTGCTTGATTTGCCCTCCTGCAATATGCTGTCGCGGCCTGGCTTTTGCTGCCTCAACATTGGTCTGTTCTTGGCTCTGCTCCGCAAGGCTTCATCAGCTTCCCTCAGTAGAAGTTGTCATATGGCTTGGCTCGATCAGGGTATATTGTTTGCTAATTCTGCCTCATCTTCCCTCCTGTTTTCTGTGTTGTGGCGGCATCTTCTTGCTCCAACTGTATACATCCTGCAAAAATACCAATCATGCATTAAATAGTACCATTTTCATAGAATGATGAAATCTATGCACGAAAGGCCATAATACAGCTAAAATGGGTGTAGGTTGAGTGATAATTGTCATGAAAAGGGGTCAGAATATAGGACTTTTGGGCACCTATCATGTTTATAGTAATGTTTTTCAATAATTAACTTGGAAAACTTTTAATCTTTACTTCTACGGGGTAGATTCACTCTCGAAGTAAGATCATCTACTTGAACATCTTCTGTCAAAGTTTCTCTCCTTAGTATTTGGCAACTAATCGTTATCTCCTAAGTTTGCTAAGATATTAAGGGATAATAGGCATGCAATGCCAACTACCGTTTGGCAAAGAATTTAAGAAAATTAAGCACTAGCAAAATAGATAAAATGCCTAGACATTCATTTATTAAAAACTGAAAAACAACTAAGTGTTCATCGCAAAATATCCCAGTGAACTTAAGAACATCAGTTCATGGCTAGGGAAACCATCAACAAAATATAGTTTGAAAACATTACCGTAATAAAAAATTAGAATTAAACTAAGAGAAATGGACAAAGAAAGAGATCTAGCGATGCAACCCTTCAATGTATCCACTGCTCTCGGTGACAACCTGGCTGAACTTCGCTTTGCCCTCTACCTTCTTTTTTAACCACGGCACAGCCTCCTTGGCTCAACGATAGGCTTCTTTTATATAGGCGCTCATGGAAACCCTAGATTGGGTTTGAATCTTGAAAGTTTGTTATGCACTAGGATAGGCGTGTTATCCTCTTTTTGAATTTTAGGGTCGATTGGGTCTTTGACCAACGGCTAACTGACTAGACATCGGCGTCCTTCTTTTTCCAACTAAGCTTGGCAATTCTCATCCTACTTTTGCCAACGGCACTCGGCATTTCTCTTCTGCTCCTCTGGCTTAATGCTCTTATCCATCTCCTGCCGACTGCTCTTGTTCTGCCAACAAAGCAAGAAAATATCCCTTCACTCTGGCAAAAGAAACATTCCTTAACTCATAGATGCAAATGCATGAATCTACTAGTTAAATGCACAAATATGTACTCAAAGTCAAGCAATATCATGGTAATATATACATGAAAAGTAGTACTTTTGAGGAGTTAACAGTTACTCATAGTCAAATTATGTTGGTGGCATTTTGGCTTTAAAAGCAGAAAAGTTACCCATAATTTAATCATGTTGGAAACATTTAGATATTTTGAGACAAATAAAAGCTCGATGAAGAAATTTCTAGTAACGAAGTCGGGCTTTTAGCCTTGTAAAACTTTTGCTATAAGATTTGAGAGCTTCAATTTTAACATAAATTAATTTAGTTGATTTAACTGTAATTTTAGTGTACTAAATTTTAATAAATTTAATTTTAACATTTATATTGTTTATCAGTTTCAGAAATAGTGAAGTTACTATCACGTTTATAAAGTTTCTCATATTTTGATATTATCACTAGTAAAATCATGTTTAATTATATATATATATATATATATATATATATTATGAATTAAACTTATTGATATTTAAAGTCATTTATGTAATCTATTTTCTAATCTAATAAAGTTAATAATCATGAATTAAACTTATAATTAAAATTTTTAATATAATGATCATAATTAACCTAGAAAACAAGTTTATTAATTTAATGATCATAATTAATAATTTCAATAACAAGTTGGGCAAAGAATTTAAAGATATAAAACAAGTTTATTAATTTAATGGTCATGTAACTTAAATTGTGAAGACACATTTTCTCACACTTTAATATAGTAAATTCATAATCTTAAAAATTCATCAATTGTAAATTTATAATCTACAACTTGCAAGTCATGTAAATATCATATCAGTTCAATAATAAGTCGGATCACTTACAGGTTGAGTCAATTACAGATCAAGTTCATAATAGGCCAGGTTGATAACAGGTCCAGTAATATCATTTATTTACCAGTTTAATCTCGGGTTCGGGTTCATATCAGGTCGAATACAGGTTGGGTTTGGTTATCACATTATCATATTCAATTCGGGTTCAGGTTGTTCTTAGGTCAGGTTCAGATCCAAAATTTTCAGGTCCAACTCGAGTTCAGGGCAACACTAGTTTAGACTCGAATCGATTTTGGATCACCACCACCTCGGGTCACAAGAAGTTCTGAATCAAGTCGGTTTCAGTCAATTTTACAGGTCGGGTCAACATTTTACATCTCTAGATAGGGGCACCAAAATGGGTCTAGTTAATTGTTTGATTCAAGTTGAGATGGGTTCGGGTCGACTTTGGTTCGAGTTAAAGTCGGGTTGATCCCAACTTAGACTCAATTCGGGACTGGTCAAAATGTTTCGGTCTGAACGGTTAATTCTAGAGTTAATTTGAGTTTAGATAGAGTTCAGGTGAAGTCATTATGGGTATTAGGTTAAGTTCAAGTCTGGTCACGTTGATTTAAAATAAAATTTAGGGAAGGTCACATTGGTTTCAGATAAAATTTAGGTCAAGTACTATATGTTTCGGGTGAACTTCATGTCGGGTCTTAACTAGATACAAATAAACTTCGACTTGTGTCATTTTGGGTATCGGATTAAGTTCAAGTCATTTCGAATATCATGTTAAATTATTCTATTGCAATTTACAATATATGTATTGTTTTATGTCTTTCACTTATCGTATATAGAGTTTAAGAAAATTAAGTTCTAAGGTTTAGAGTATATGAATAAATTTATGTTTTTTGAAAAATTAAATTTTAAATTAGGAGAGTAATTTTCCTCTCAAGCCCAAATGCCCAAATGTTCTTTTCACCCATATGAGAACAACTAAACAATAAATCATAATCACATTAAAACCTAATTGAACCAATTAGTACCTTAGACGTTATTGTTAAGCGTTGTGCCTTTGCATTAGACGTTGAGTTGCCTCCGTAACCGCACAAAGCACACACATCCGCTATGTAGATAGCGCTGATGCACATAATTTGTGGTGATTTTATTCAAATGTAATTTAATGCTTATTATTATGTATAATAAGTGTGAGGTAAGGTTTAGAGTATAGAGTTTATGGTTATAATGTTTAGAAATTGGATTTATAGGGTATATGAAAAAAAATGAATTTAGGATTGGTGAGTAATTTCTCTCAAGAGTTTTGGATTGGATGGGTAATTTCCTCTAAAAAATTAAGAGTTTTTGGGGTTAAACTTACGCATAATGTTAAAATATGTATATAACGTTTCACTGAATAGTCATTTTTGGGGTAAAAATAACGTGAGCTTGGAAAAGCTCAGTAATACAGAACTACCAAAAGATGCTAGAAGCTCATGCAGATATATGGTAGGCATAACATTTTCATGATGTTCCAAGCAGTGACAGTCCTCTTTTCCTTTATGTTATTTCAGGGTAACGTTATACTTGAGATTAACGGTACTTGTTCTTTATTCAATCATCGAGTAACAAATGGGAATTATACAAGTTGATAGTTTACGAAGATGAAAACAACGAGTTTAAAGTCTAGTGTGTCCCAAATGGTGCATATCAAATAGGCATAAATGCATACCAATCATATCATGAGAACACATAACAATTCAATGCAAATGTTCAAGTACATACAAGGGTTTACTAGTAACTACCCTCCAACCTTACACCAATATGCAGTCCCCTAGAACTGCATCCATAAGGACTTACCCTAGGCCCGATGGGCAAGGTGCCACCTAAGGGGCTGCCTTAGGTCCATAAGGATTTACCCGTGCTAAAGCATCGGTACCTACTCAAGGGGAGACCTTGAGTCCATAAGAATTTACCGGCTGGATCAGGGCTGTACCGACAGAGACTTCATAATATAACTCAATAGTATACCCCAGATAGTAATCAGTGTTCAAATTCCAGACATGAGTAACAGAATACATGTGACAGACATTCTATTTAGAGTATCAGAAATGGAAGATTCATGCTTTTGATAGATAAATGGGCATACCATTGAGTAGAGCATACATTTTCATCATTCATCCTGCAAACAGATTGTACCATTATAGGTCAAGCTAACAGATCATACTATCAAGTTCATTAGACAGTCAGGCAATACCATCATAGATCAAGCAATCACATAACAAGTATACAGATTGAGCAGACATACATCAAGTAGGTAGAGAATGTCATCATATATCCAATTCATCATTTCATCTCATTTTCCAACATAGTGATGCAATCTCAGTAACAATTGAAATGTTCATCAAACATAATATTATTCATGATTAAATCATTATACCATTCATTCAACAAAATATATCACACATGGAACACACTAGGTGGGACAGATCATTTCTTGGAGATACTTAGCATTTACGGAAGGGGACATATTAAACTTTTAACAATTTGAACGGATTTCTGAAACGTGGCCCCCTATTAAAAGGGGTTCATACTAACGGTTCAACCCAGATATTCAGGAGGTGATACATCAAGATCTTTGAGTGTTTAGATGCATCATGAGTTATTTAGTCACTTAAGCCTACAAGGGCATTATGGTCATTTTATCACATATGGACATTTTGGTAATTTATACCAACAAAGCATAAACAGTCGCTCAGGAAATTCTATTTGCTCATCAGGCTTCCAATCAGGCATTCAGAGATTTCTATGTCAAGATCTTAATTACTTTGGCCAACGAGGACATTTTAGTCTTTTAATTATCAGGGGTGATTTTTTGTAATTTAGCCCAGTAATATAAAATGACGATTTACAATATTTAATATATATTTGACTGTTTCTTTCACAATTCACCACAGGACTTGCCACAGAGTAGCCGAACTTATATTTTGTGCGGAAAACTTCCAACCTTATATTAATATCAGGAGTGATTAACATACATGAGTGTGCTTCCTAACACTTAGGGGCAGTTTAGCCCTTAAAATCTTATTAGAAATCTCAGAATTTCATCAAATGCATAACTGCACATTTAACTTAAAAAGGCTTTTCGATCATTTTGGAAATTGGGATAAATTCACCACTTTTGTCAAATTTTACTATTTAGCACCTCCATCGTTTACGTACTCGATAGAGATTAAGTCGTTTTGATCTCTTCGGCCCTTATAGACGGTTTACTCATTTTAGAACTTAAGGGTAAAATTGTCATTCTGATTAATTAAGAATTTCGATGCTCGAAGGCATTAAAGTCTTTTTGGTCATCACGATTATTCCAATTAATTCATCCATTACTGTCGTAAGGATCAGCTCAAGAATACAACGATAATTCCAGTAAATTCACCTTCATGTGTTATACAGAGCTCGGGGGAAAATCCAAGTTTCTTTTAGTATCACACGCAATTGAATATTGATGTCGAAGTCTTTTCCAATATAACATACATCTTAGGTGGGGTGATTTTTCAATCAATTCGAATGCAGATTTCGGGTCACTTCCTTTATTAGGGGCAGTTTAGCCATTCTTATACCTCAAGGGCATTTCTGAAATCTCATATCCAATATCCTTTACTCCATATTATGGGCATTGAATCTTAGACACCATTGATCGAGTTGCAAATTTAATGTATTATTTATTACTATTAACTTTCGATACTTCTGGTCTATTAGTATTCTTATTCGAATATTTTTTTAATAATTTTCATACTTATTTCTCGTATCTAATTCGACTTAAGTAGAGTTTACAAAACACTTCATCATAAGCACGCATGCGTTAACCGGATATCGACATGTACATACAGCATACAAGGGGTAGTAATGTATTACCTTAACTCCAAGCTACATCAGTCGATTCATGATACGACATTCGAATACCCTCGAACCCGAATTGGACATTCCTCAGCATCGTGCATCCAAGAAACCGAGAATACCTTCAATTACACAAATTCAGGTTCAAGGTTAGATTCGAAGGCCTTCGAATCAGAATTTTTCAAAATGGGCTTCAAAACGGACTCAGGACGTCGAAAAACATGAAATAGGAGTTTTCGAAAAATTTAACTTTTTGGTCAACGGTCAAAGTCAACATTGACGTCAGTAGGTCAAAGTCAACGGGGTTAGGGTCAACACTAATGTCATGATGACATCAGCAGCCAACATGGGGTCAACTGAGTTGACTCAGTGAGTTGACTCGGACACGGGTCGATTTGGGTCAGAGACGGGTCGGGTCGAGTTGGACCGGTTTGGGTCGAGTACAGGTTTGGGTCAAGTACGGGTACGGATTGGGTCGGACTCGAGTTGGACCAGTTCGGACCGGGTTCATTCCGGTTTGGACCGAGTTTAGTGTAACCCCCTTAACCCGGCCTAGACGGTTGACCCGAATTAAGAAAGTCACACGGGGAAAACCAAAGTCAACCCGAAAGTCAACCTTGATTAACGACCCTTTTTTTTCTTTTTAATCTTGTCTAGATGCACATTAGCCCTAATTGTGATCACACAAACATCATACTCAAAGATCACAAACATCAGAGATCAAACAGGGACCCAATTGAACAAATTACAACTTTAGGGACCAAATTGTAATTTAAGATAAATATGAGGACTTAACCCAAATTAAAGTTACCAGCTTGTAATTAGTCAGGTTTCATGCTTCACTGTGAAATTTCAGCTCAAAAGGACTTCCCAAACTCATACAATTGCACAAACAAGATTCGGGACCAAAATGCAAACAATTCAAAACATATACCCGCCAGTGTCAGCCCCCAACGGTCACCCGTTCCGAAACACGAAGAACCCGTTCCGAAACACGGGCCGTTCCGCAACGCGTACCGCAACACGGGCTGGCAGAGGCCAAACCGTTTCGGAACGGTCCCTCCCGTTTCGGACGCCTGGGCTTGTTTAAGGCATCTGTTCCGAAACGGGTGGCTCTGTTCCGAAACGCCCTGCACAGATTTGCCCAAATTGCATTCTTAAACATGCAATTAAACGTTCAATCATGCTCCAAATGCTACCAAACTTTACCAGCATGCAATTCAACATATATAAGACATACTTGCATCATCAATTCATCAAAACAACATCATATGCAAAAAGCCCCAAATATATAGGCATGCTTCCTACACAAGCAAGCCTTTCAAGCATAATCTTCCAATTCAAGCATATAAAAGCCAAACATTTAAACCAGCATTCACATCAACATTCAACATACTTAGGGAGTTCAAAACCTCTCCCAAAACATATACATTGGTCCCCCATTGCCAAATTACCAAAAGCTAAATGAACTTAGGAAAACCTTCCATACTTTGAGCTTAATCACCACTTGATTGCTTGCCTTCCTTGCTGCCCTCAAATCCTCTTAATGTTCTGCATTATTGATTTAGAAAACGAAAGAGAGCGTAAGCAAAAGCTTAGTGAGGAATGCTCTTAAAAACCATTCAATAATGCATTTATAAAACATTTATAAATCATGCTTCAAATCATCAATTGCACATGCTCAAAGGCATACTTAAAACAAGCATCTCATGCTTCATAACATAACATGTCATATTGGCTCAAGTGATAGATTCCATTTCTTTAAAACAAGTTCATCAACTTTCCCAATGACTTTTAAACACCTTGGCCCCAAGGACTTTTAAACACCTTGGCCATGGACTTTTAAACACCATGAAAGAGGACCACACAAGGACTTTTAACCACCTTTGTGTCCACATCAAGTTTCACCACAAGGACTTTTAAACACCTTGGCCCCAAGGACTTTTAAACACCTTGGCCCCATGGACTTTTAAACACCATGGAAAGGATCACCTAAGGACTTTTAACCACCTTAGTGTCCGCAACAAGAACAATCCAAGGACTTTTAACCACCTTGATGTTCTTAAGTAAACAAGGCTCACTCAAGGACTTTTAACCACCTTAGTGACCTTAACCTTTTCAAAACATCACTTGCCAATATACATCATTTTCATCATTAAATCCACTGTTTTAAAGCATTAAACCAAGCCATATTCAACATGCATTTTAAGACATCAAACCACATTTTATCAATGCACAAAAACAAGGAACTCTTACCTAGAGCTTCCTTCATCATATGGCTTACAACAACAGCAAAAACCATGCTAAATCATGCTTTCAAAACAGTAATTAAAACATGCAATAAACCACATTGCATCACAACAAAATCATGGCCACCACTAGAGAGTATTTCCAAAAACTTACACTTGAGCTTAGCAAAGTTGTTTAGACTTAAACTAAGCTCCCAAGACATTGGTTTCAAAGCCGAAAACCCAATTTCACTCACCGATTCCACTTCGCCTCAAGCCAAAGCACCAATTCAAGCTTCCGGATCAACAATTCTTGGATCCAAAGATGCCTCCCCTGTTTTAACACATCAAAGCAGAGGATTAATGCAGCATCATGCATTAATAGCTTCAATGAAAGCACCTAAACTCGCTGCTCTCATCCACACTCCATTTTCGGCCACCAAACACAACCGAAAATGCATCCAAACCACTTCTCAACAAAGCCCAGCCATAAACCATCAACACCTAACATCTTTCAACATCATATAACATCTAAAAACAACCTATTAACATCCTTATACCTCTAGCAACATCAGATCCACAAGATCACCTCAAAAACAAACAAGAATCACAAGCTAAACTTAGGAAACTCAACCTATCCGGGATTGCATTGATCAAAGCTCAATTCCTTATCAATTTAGTGTTCATTTAACATCAAAAACACATCTCAAATCACAGATTAATCAGATCAAACGAAAATCATCAAAAATCACCAAATCTTGCATTATAAGCCAAGATCCAATTCACATCTTAAAAGCCTTTAATAAAACATCAATTAAGGATTGAAAACTTAGGAATTTCAGTAAAGAACTGATAGTTTAGAGGAGAAGGACGTTCTTACCTCCAAACTTGAGTTTCTCCTCTTTTTGGAATCAAAATCCTTGATGAAACAAGTGGCAAATGATGAGGTTTTGTAGATATGTTGATTAGGAATCAAAAGAGAGTTGAAAGGAGAGATTTAGGTGAGAAAATCAGAAGCAATTCTCTGGAAAATAGGTGTTTGGGTTGAGAGAAAATGAGAGAAAGAAAATTGGAAAGTTAGTTAACAAAATAGCCAAATGGCTTTTCCCTCCTCTTTTAACATGTTTTAAAATCAGAATAATTCTCAAAATATCTTAGAAAAATCTGGAGAAACTACTTTTGGAATAATAGCTCCTTAAAGATTCAAAGTTTCAACCCTTTCTAAAACAGTCACCAAACTTTCAAAAATTACATTTTGGTCACTAGCCAAAATGTCACCCTTCCAAAACTCATTTTCCAAAATCGATTTCACAGTTCACTTAATTATATTAAAAGATGATTTTAGAACATTTTTCCATATTTTTAATGCAACCCGAACTAGGCTTTCCTAAATTCACCCTTTTAGATTCGAACAGCACTTTGACCAAACCGGTCAACGCCCAAGACTTCTAAGCCCAAAATCGGGGCGTTACATTTAGACTGGTTCACTTACCAAATCGGAAACCTGCCGGAATATCATCGAAAACCCCATCGGAAAGCCACCGGAGACCCCCAACAGCCTCGATTTTGCCGGAAAAACCGAGAGAAAGGCATTGTTAATTCAACCCATACCATGCATGTTGAAATAAAGCCGAAATCGAGCCGAAATTTACCTAGAATGGTGCGATTATGCCGAAAAATCGCGAAGCTCCGACGAGGCTTCTCCCGGCATTGGAACAGCGAACGGTCAGAGGGCTTTTGCTCGACCTGATGTGAGGAGTCCAACGGTGGTGGCCAAGCATCGATCGGACGTCAACCGACGCCGGGATCTTCAACAAAAAGGGACGGTGAGGGTTTGGGTTAAGCCGAGCCTTCGAACAAGCTTTTATCAACGATGACAGCTCGGTTGCGCGTGTGACAGGTGGCTAAAGGACCGGAATAGGACGTCGGACACACCGGTGGTGGCGGTGTCACGCACAGCGGTGCGGTGAGTGAGATCAGGAGGGCCGAACGAAGGTGGCTGGGAGAACAGTCTGAGAGAGTTCTAGAATTTCTCTCTCTGAATTTTCCATATTCGAAAAAAAAAGACAGGTGAGGAGTCAGACTTGATTATTATTGGTTCATACCATAGACAAAGGTTAAAAATTAAATCAGTGAAGGCAAAGATCAAAAAGACCTTGGCTCAGATGGCTAAGGTTTGTGTTTACCAACCGTAGGCCATGGGTTCAAAACCCTATGGCAACATGTCTCCCCTCTTCTTCTTCTTCTTTTTTTCCTTTTATCACATTTCTATTTTTACACTTATATCTTTTGTGATTGTTACAACTCCTTCCCCCTTAAAAGAAATTTGGTCCTCGAATTTTACTAAAGTAGGACAAATACAAAAATTGATCTTTCATCCATTCATGTACTAAAACTTATCCAATCGAGCATCATTGTTTCTCGAGACTCACAAACAATCACGAATCAATCTAGTAGTGTCCTCAGTTACTCGAATTGACTTTGGACTCATAATCATCCCATCATACATTTTGGACCAATTAATCAGAATATAACATTTGGGTCCATACCGAACTTCATATAATGCAAAATAAACATTTGCCTCATAACTTTTTTTACAGTCTCGGTCAAGGATAAGAGACATTCCGATCTACCACGGAAGTTAATCATACCACCCAAAGGTATATCTTCTAGAGTCTGAATTACTATTCTAAGTTGACCATCAATTTTTAGATAAAAGACTTCAGTTACAGTTCGAACAAGCACTCTAGGACTCCAACAGCGACTCCAAGAATCAGGATGTAAACATCAAATTTCAGTCAAAGATGATATAAAACGTTACACCAAGCCACATCTTCAAGGGGATGTGTTTCTTTGTACTGATCGAACATAACTAAGGTCTTTAATGGGTATCATTTACTTTCATCGTAATATTCATACAACTATTTCTTTCATTTATAATAGAATTTTCACTGCCTTCACGCTCACTGGCACCTTTCTTACAAATTCATAATACTTTCATCAAGTTTCCCTCAGAATATTCTCAAACATAATCATCATTGTTGAATAGCATCATGTGAAATCTTATATATGTTACCTCACATGATCAACATTTGTTCTTATTTGTTTTTGATTCTTAAATTTCACGTGCATGAATAGTCTTAGAATGTTTGTCCAGATTCAAATCCATCAATTTAATCCAAGACGAAGGCGAACGATATAGACATTTCTTGCCAGTACAGATTGACCTATTATGGACGGAATGGATAGATACACTTATTGCGGGAAATGATTCGACATCAGAGTCTCGGCACTGAGGAGTACGGTTATGATCTAGGGGCATGCACAGACCTGACACCCTACAATAGACGATCGACTGATCTACTCAGAAAGACACAACCTAGCTCTGGTACCACTAAATGTAACCCCATATACCCGCCTATGCGTTACAACGGATCCTTGGAAGTCACATTAGGGTCACAAGAGCGACCCACAGTAAAAATACACATAAAACATTTTCTTTCTCAAAACACTTATTAAACTGTAAAATCAACTTCTGTTTAAAATACAATTTCAGGAAATCATTTAAACACATAACAAAAATTTCAGAAAGTATTTTACAGACATTGTCATAAAACATACATGACATACATGCCCACTAACTATACAATATCGTATTCCAGAAGCAACGCCGAATGAACTCTGAACATTGATGTCAAACATTAAACCATGCTATATTCTTTAAACCCGCGGTAGTAAAAATAACGTGAGCATGGAAAAGCTCAGTAATACAGAACTACCAAAAGATGTTATAAGCTCGTGCAGATATATGGTAGGCATAACATTTTCATGATGTTCCAAGCAGTGACAGTCCTCTTTTCCTTTAAGTTATTTCAGGGTAACGTTATACTTGAGATTAACGATACTTGTTCTTTATTCAATCATCGAGTAACAAACGGGAATTATACAAGTTGATAGTTTACGAAGATTAAAACAACGAGTTTAAAGTCTAGTGTGTCCCAAATGGTGCATATCAAATAGGCATAAATGCATACCAATCATATCATGAGAACACATAACAATTCAATGCAAATGTTCAAGTACATACAAGGGTTTACTAGTAACTACCCTCCAACCTTACACCAATATACAGTCCCCAGAACTGCATCCATAAGGACTTACCCTAGGCCTGATGGGGATAGGTTCCACCTAAGGGGCTGCCTTAGGTCCGTAAGGATTTACCCGTGCTAAAGCACCGGTACCTACTCAAGGGGAGACCTTGAGTCCATAAGGATTTACCAGTTGGATCATGGCTGTACCGACAGAGACTTCATAATATAACCCAATAGTATACCCAGATAGTAATCGGTGTTCAGATTCCAGACATGAGTAACAGAATACATGTGACAGACATTCTATTCAGAGTATCAGTAACGGAAGATTCATGCTTTTGACAGATAAATGGGCATACCATTGAGTAGAGCAGACATTTTCATCATTCATCATGCAAACAGATTGTACCATTATAGGTCAAGCTAACAGATCATACTATCAAGTTCATCAGACAGTCAGGCAAAACCATCACAGATCAAGCAATCACATAACAAGTATACAAATTGAGCAAACATACATCAAGTATGCAGAGAATGTCATCATATATCCAGTTCATCATTTCATCTCATTTTCCAACATAGTGATGCAATCTCAATAACAATTGAAATGTCCATCAAACATAATATTATTCATGATTAAATCATTATACCATCCATTCAACAGAATATATCACACATGGAACACACTAGGTGGGACAGATCATTTCTTTGAGATATTTGGCATTTACGGAAGGGAACACATTAAACTTTTAACAATTTGAACGGATTTCTGAAACGTGGCCCCCTATTAAAAGGGGTTCATACTAACGGTTCAACCCAGATATTCAGGAGGTGATACATCCAGATCTTTGAGAGTTTAGACGCATCATGAGTTATTTAGTCATTTAAGCGTATAAGGGCATTATGGTCATTTTACCACATATGGACATTTTGGTAATTTATACCAACAAAGCATAAACAGTTGCTCAGGAAATTCTATTTGCTCATCAGGCTTCCAATCAGGCATTCAGAGATTTCTATGTCAAGATCTTTCACGATATCGGATACATTCAAGGCTATCTTAATTACTTTGGCCAACGAGGACATTTTAGCCTTTTAATTATCAGGGGTGATTTTTTGTAATTTAGCCCAGTAGTATAAAATGACGATTTACAATATTTAATATATATTTGATGGATGCTTTCAAAATTCACCACAGGACTTGCCACAGAGTAGCCGAACTTATATTTTGTGCGGAAAACTTCCAACCTTATATTAATATCAGGAGTGATTAACATACATGAGTGTGCTTCCTAACACTTAGAGGTAGTTTAGCCCTTAAAATCTTATTAGAAATCTCAGAATTTCATCAAATGAATAACTGCCTATTTAACTCAAATATGCTTTTCGGTCATTTTAGAAATTGGGATAAATTCGCCACTTTTGTCAAATTTTACTATTTAGCACCTCCATCGTTTACATACTCGGTAGAGATTAAGTCGTTTTGATCTCTTCGGCCCTTACAGACGGTTTACTCATTTTAGAACTTAAGGGTAAAATTGTCATTCTGATTAATTAAGAATTTCGGTGCTCGAAGGCATTACAGTCTTTTTGGTCATCACGGTCGTTCCAATTAATTCATCCATTACTGTCGTAAGGATCAGCTCAAGAATACAACGATAATTCCAATAAATTCACCTTCATGTGTTATACAGAGCTCGGGGGAAAATCCAAGTTTCTTTTAGTATCACACGCATTTGAATAATGATGCCGAAGTCTTTTCCAATAGAACATACATCTTAGGTGGGGTGATTTTTCAATCAATTCGAATGCAGATTTCGGGTCACTTCCTGTATTCGGGGCAGTTTAGTCATTCTTATACCTCAAGGGCATTTCTGAAATCTCATATCCAATATCCTTTACTCCATATTATGGGCATTGAATCTTAGACACCTTTGATCGAGTTGCAGATTTACTGTATTATTTATTACTATTAACTTTCGATACTTTTGGTCTATTAGTATTCTTATTCGAATATTTTGTTTTAATAATTTTCATACTTATTTCTCGTATCTAATTCGACTTAAGCAGAGTTTACAAAACACTTCATCATAAGCATGCATGCGTTAACCGGATATCGACATGTACATACATCATAGAATGGGTGGTAGTTTATTACCTTAACTCCGAGCTACATCAGTCGATTCATGATATGACATTCGAATACCCTCGAACCCGATTCGACATTCCTTAGCATTGTGCATCCAAGGAACCGAGAATACCTTCAATTACAAATATTCCAAGATCAGATTTTACTCACAAGCTCTTAACCAATTAATTAAGTACAAAAACAAGTTCGGGTTCAAGGTCAGATTCGAAGGCTTTTGGATTAGAATTTTGCAAAACGGGCTTCAAAAACGGACTCAGGACGTCGAAAAACTTAAAATAGGAGTTTTTAGAAAATTTAACTTTTTTGTCAACGGTCAAAGTCAACGCTGACGTCATCAGGTCAAAGTCAACGGGGTCAGGGTCAACACTGACGTCATGATGACATCAGCAGCCAACATGGGATCAACTGAGTTGACTCAGACACAGGTCGGTTCGGGTCAGAGACGGGTCGGGTCGGGTCGGACCGGTTCGGGTTGGGTACAGGTTTGGGTCAAGTACGGGTACGAATTGGGTCGGACTCGGGGTGGACCGGTTCGGACCAGGTTCAGACCGGTTTGGACCGAGTTCTGACCGGTTCACTTACCAAATCGGAAACCTGCCGGAATATCGCCGAAAACCCCATCGGAAAGCCACCGGAGACCCCCAACAGCCTCGATTTCGCCGGAAAAATGGAGAGAAATGCATTGTTAATTCAACCCATACCATGCATGTTGAAATAAAGCCGGAATCAAGCCGGAATTTACCTAGAATGGTGCGATTACGCCGGAAAATCGCGAAGCTTCGACGAGGCTTCTCCCGGTATCGGAACCGCGAATGGTCAAAGGGCTTTTGCTCGACCTGATGTTAAGAGTCCAACGGTGGTGGCCAAGCATTGATCGGACGTCAACCGAAGCTGGGATCTTCAACAAAAAGGGACGGTGAGGGTTTGGGTTAAGCCGAGCCTTCGAACGAGCTTTTACCGACGACGACGACAGCTTGGTTGCGCGTGTGACAGGTGGTTGAAGGACCGGAATAGGACGTCGGACACACCGGTGGTGGTGGTGTTACGCACGGCGGTGCGGTGAGTGAGATCAGGAGGGCCGAACGATGGTGGCTGGGAGAACAGTCTGAGAGAGTTCTAGAATTTCTCCCTCTCTGAATTTTCCATATTCGAATAAAATACAGGTGAGGAGTCAGACTTAATTATTATTGGTTCATACCATAGACAAAGGTTAAAAATTAAATCAGTGAAGGCAAAGATCAAAAAGATCTTTGCTCAGATGGCTAAGGTTTGTGTTTACCAAGCAACATGTCTCCCCTCTTCTTCTTTTTTTTCCTTTTATCACATTTCTATTTTTATATTTATATCTTTTGTGGGTGTTACATTAGATCTCTAGATTCGTGTTAGTGATAAACAAGGATCAACATTTATATCTGATATAAGATCTTCTTTATTCAACTCTACAACTAAAAACAGACATTTTCATTTTCATTAATAAATCCATTAAAAGAACTGTCCAATGTGAACAGAAAACTAAAGAAATTATTATAAAGTAATTGTCAATTCCAACATCAAAATCCAATCACGAACTCAAATGAAAAGAAGACTTTGCAAAAAAAATGAAGACGGACAAAATTTGAAAATGAAGACATGCAAAAAAAAATTTAATAAATAATAGCTTTTTATAAACAAAAAATATAAAAATAATAAATTAAATTAAATATTATTTATTATTTTTCATCAAATATTTTACAAAAGAATAAATAATCAAATAATTTATTATTTATTTTCATAAAAATATTAAATTAAATAAATTAATAATTATTTTTAGAAAAATAAAAAAAATTAAACTTTTGTTGGCAATTGCCATGGCAAAGTGTCACGTCAGCGTCCAAAGCCAAGTTAGCATGCCACATCAATGTCTTGCGTTTGATCGTTAGTCAACTAACGGTTTTCATCCACAGGGGCTTTTTTGACACAAAATGAAACGTTAGAGATGAAAATGCACCCCAAAAAATAGGGGTCAGAATGACAATTTAGTGAAATATTAGGTGCATTCGGTGGCATTATGCCTTAAAATTAATACAAAAGGTACCACTTACTCTACTCATTTACAAGTCGGGTCAATTAACATGCCCGATCATTTATAGGTCGGGCCAACAACAAATCGGGTAAAATCAAATCTTCAGTCGCTGCAAATCAGGTTAAATCATATATTTATCCTATTTATTTCGGGTTCAGGTTCATATCATGTATGTTACACGTCAAGTTCAGTTATGACATAATCTAATTCAATTTAGGTTAGATTCATTCTCAATTCGAATTCGAACCCAAAATCATCAAGTCCAACTCGAGTTCGAGTCAATTTTTTACACCCTAGACATAGGGAGTAAAAATTATAGTATTAAATTCATCTCCACATATTCATACTCTTAAACAACAATATCTATGTAAGAAGAGTGAACAAAATATTTTAAATAGTAACAATCAGTTGTCTAATAAGATAAGGCATAAGATCAAGAGTTCGGGTCCTAACATCATAAATAAAAAATGAATATTCACCAATAGATCAGATATAAAAGACTTTTGCAAAATGTGATTTGGATATTCACTAATAGATCATATACAAATAATTAAAAAAAATCTAAATAATATTAGGTTAAAGGGTTAAATTTGCCCCTATAGTAATCTGAAATAAGCAATGTTGCCCCTACTTTTTTTTCTCCGTAATTTTTCCCTCAAAGTCAGTCAATTGTAGCAATGTTGCCCTTTGACCGATTTTGACCGTTAAATGTTGACGTGGCAGTTAACGGTGCTGACGGGGCAATTTTATCCTCGAAGTCATTCATGCAATTTTGCCCTCGAAGTCATTAATTGCAGCACTTTTACCCTTGGTTTATTTAGTTTTTGAATAAAATTGGATAAATAATTTGGTTTTTTCGAGTTGAACTTTAACAAACAGAATATATGAAAAATCGATTAACAAATTGATGTAAATATCCTTTGAGTCCCTAGTAATTTTAAAAATAAGCAAAATGAGAACTCTCACAAAAAATCAAAATATTATTCAATTTTTTAAAAAATCTATAAACTTAATAAAATAAATACGATATTCAAAAAAATTATTGAAAATAAACCAATGAGAAGCGTGTTAATTGAACGGTGAACGCGAACTATTCTATTCGAACGACGTTCGATTGACACACTTACCGACGATGGGTTGTTAGGAAAAAATGTACAGTGAACTCGAATCATGTGGCTCAAGCTGAATTCTTCTTTATCTTCTGGATATCCTTGTATTTATCTCATATGCCCTTATCTCCCATGTTGTTTTCGCCGAACACCACTAATGTCGTTTTCTGAGATCATCGTACATTTTTTCCTAACAACCCATCGTCGGTAAGTGTGTCAATCGAACGTCGTTCGAATAGAATAGTTCGCGTTCACCATTCAATTAACACGCTTCTCGTTGGTTTATTTACAATAATTTTTTTTAATATCGTATTTATTTTTATTAAGTTTATAGATTTAAAAAAATTGAATAGTATTTTGATTTTTTGTGAGAGTTCTCATTTTGCTTATTTTTAAAATTACTAGGGACTCAAAGGATATTTACATCAATTTGTTAATCGATTGTTCATATATTATGTTTGTTAAAGTTCAACTCGAAAAAACTAAATTATTTATCCAATTTTATTCAAAAACTAAATAAACCAAGGGTAAAAGTGCTGCAATTAATGACTTCGAGGGTAAAATTGCATGAATGACTTCGAGGGTAAAATTGCCCCGCCAACACCGTTAACTGTCACGTCAGCATTTAACGGTCAAAATCGGTCAAAGGGCAACATTGCTACAATTGATTGACTTTGAGGGCAAAATTACGGAGAAAAAAAGTAGGGGCAACATTGCTGATTTCGGATTACTACAAGGGAAAATTTGACCCTTTAGCCATAATATTACAACAACGTTATCAATCTGGCAAAGAGGTCAAGATGCCCATCATTGCTTGGATGCATACATCATTTAATAACTCTTTTTCCTTTTTTTGGTAAATCTATTTTCTTCTATTTTTCTTTAGGTGTTTTCTTGAGAGTCTAATTTTCTTATCTGTTTAACTTTATGAGTCCAGCATCTTCTTGTGGGAAAACAACGTGTTGCAGTGATGAAAGAAGGATATTAGAAAAGAATACTCATTGAATATTGATTTCAATCAAAGCTTACATATTGTTTTACAAAGCTCTCACGTTCTTATATAATAAATGTTTTTCCTATAATAACTGAATCAGTTAATAACTGATCCTAGCTAACGTTAATTGATCCTATGGTAACTGACCCTAGTTGACTTTATCATATACTGATAACACACCTACTTTCTCCTTTCTTCTCCTTTTAAGAAAACAAACACCACTTATCAATCTTGCTTTCTTCATTCTTCATCATCATAAGCTTCATCATCAGAAAAGACTGAGTAACCATCAACCTTGTCATCACATCCTAAGCTGTGAGATATTCCATCGGTGAGCTCTTTTGGTGACCTTACTTTTAGCTTTTTCTTTAACCGAACAAAAAATGCAGCTCATACAGGTTTTGTTAAAATATCTGCAATTTGATCAATTGCAGGAACATAGTTAACTCTAACTATTCCGTGAGCCACATTTTTCCTTACAAAGCTTAAATCAAGTTCCAAATGTTTCATCTTTGCATGGTGCACCGGATTTGAAGCATGTGCTATAGCATTTGTATTGTCACACTATATGATAGGAGTGGAATCAAGACGTACACCAATATCAGTCAACAAAGACTTAATCCACATAACCTTAGTCGTTGTATTAGCAAGACTCTTGTACTCAGCTTTTGTTGAAGATCTAAAAACCATAGTTTTTTTTAACTTTAGGCTATTGGATTACTTTCCAAAAACAAACAATAACCACCAGTGGATCGCCTATCATCAACACTAGTTCTCCAATCAGAGTTAAAAAATCTGACCAGCTCATTACATGAAGTTGATGCTTGAAACAGTAAACCATGATTAATAGTTACATCGAAGAATTCGTTTGACAGCCTTCCAATACTTGTTTAAAGGTTCATGCATGAATTGACTAACCTTATTAACGGCAAAGTGAATGCCAGGCCTTGTATTACAAATATGCTACAACATACCAACTATTTGTCTGTACAAAGTATCATCTGAACAAGGATCACCATCTTTAGCTGAAAGATAGGGAGAAGTAATAATAGGTGTTCAAAACCAGGTCTGCTTGTGAGGCTATAAAATGAAATTCCCCTAGAAGACATGCTCTAAACTTGCTGGGTTTTATATTAAATCTGTTAGATTTGGAGGGCTTACTGGGTAGCTTTCCCTCTGTATAAAAGAGTACCTGATGTACTCTATTAAACCAACCTTTGATGAATGAAATAGAGTATTTACTCTCCATCTTTCTTTAATCCTTTACATGGTATCATTCGATTTTCCGATTCTGGGCTATCTTCCTTGATTTCTTTTTCTTTCTTTTTCCATTCTTTCTTCTCATGCGCATCATGCCAGCTGATAATGCCTCAGCCATTACTCTCGATTCCACGGATGCTGTTGAATCCTCCTCTCAAGGTTTCTTCAACAAGCAAATCAGTGTTAAGCTTGATGATGCGAATTTCCTTTTATGGCGTCAGCAGGTTCTTCTCATGTTTCAAGGACAAGGTCTTGAGCATTATCTTGATGATGAGTATACTCCTCCGGCGAAATTTCTTGTGGCGGCTGATGGCACCAAAACACCTAACCCTATTTATCAACGCTTCTTCAAGCGGGATAGCTCCTTAGCCTCTTGGCTTCTATCCACGGTTAGTACGCCTCTTCTTCCCAATCTTGTTGGTTCTGAATCTTCCTCTTCTATTTGGAAAACGCTTGTGCTTCAATGTTCTAAGCTCTCTACCACACGAGTCATGCATCTACATGTTCCTCTCTGATCTCTCAAGAAGGGATCTCTGTATATAAGTGCGTATACTGCTCAGGTGAAGGAAATCTGTGATCTGCTTGCAGTCTGTGGTAGCCTCATTTCTTAGATCGAGCAGGTGGCCACCATTCTTAATGGCTTGCCTTCCGAGTTTGAGTCGGTTGTGGCAGTCATAACTGCTAGCAAAGAGCCATATACCTTTGATGGGGCGGTCTCCTTACTTACTGATGCCGAGACACGCCTTGAAGATCCTCTACGACTATCTATAGGCATTAATAACACCACTCTCGATCAAGACTCTCGACAGAATGCTCCCTACAATCATGGTCCCCCTGGTCGTGGAGGGCGCTCTGGATCCAATACTGGTAATGGTGGTAGATTCAAGGGTCGACCTAGATTTCAATGCCAAATTTGTGGGAAGCTGGGGCATTTGGCAGATCGTTGTTGGTATCATTTCAATCAAAGCTACCAAGAGCCAGTGAAACCTAGTGCTGAAGCTCACAACTGTTGTTGTTCACATACTGATCCTGAGACTCGCTACTCTCCTTATGTTGCCACTAATACAAGTCCTGCCTCTCATGTTGATAACCCTCAAGTCAACACCCTTGTAGCTAAAACCAATGTCTAATATCCTGACTCCAGAGCCACGCACCATGTCACAAGTGACAAATCTCAGCTTCAGTCGGGTCAAACCTATGCTGGTCAGGGTAAGGTCTACATTGGGGATGGTTCTTCCCTTGCCATCTCTCATGTTGGTCAAGGTATGGTGACCACTGCCTCTCAGTCCTTACTCCTTGATCAATTACTTCTTGTTCCTGACATAACACGGAATTTAATGTCTGTTTCAAAGGTTGCTACCGATAATGATGTTTATTCTGAATTCCATGCATCCTCTTGTTGTCTTAAGGATGAGCGTACAGGGCCAGTGTTGCTGAGTGGGGTTCAGAATGATGGATTGTATGAGTTTCCTCAGTAAAGTATGCATGCGGTTGCTTATTCTTCTTCTTCCTCAACTGATTACTGGCTTTGGCACAATAGGTTGGGCCACCCATCTGCTGACATTGTGAGTCTTGCACTTAATAAGAAGTTTGTTCCTCCCAAAGATACGTTTTGCCATGCTTGTCACCTAGGCAAAAGTCACAATTTACCATTACATGAGTCTTCTACAGTTTATAGCTCTCCATTTTAGTTAGTAGAAATCGACATCTGGGGTTCAGCTTCAGTGACCTCTGATGGATACCTTTACTATATGTCATGTATCGATTTGTTTTCTCGTAATACCTGGTTGTTTTTACTCAAGAAGAAGTTCGATGCTTGTAATGCCTTTAGACAGCTTTATGCATTAATAAATAATCAGTTTGGTTTAAATTTAATGGTTGTTCAAGTGGATGGTGGTGGTGAATTTCATTTCATGCATACTTTGCTGGCTCAGTTAGCGGTTCAGCTCAGGGTTACTTGCCCTCACACTTCCTTCCAAAATGGTGTGGTTGAGAGGAAGCATTGGCACATTGTTGAAACAACACTTACATTGCTAGCATAGGCCTCTCTTCCTCTCAGTTATTGGTCTTATGCTACCTTGAGTGCAGTATACTTAATTAACAGAATGCCCTCTAAGACACTTGCTGATCGATCACCTTTTCAAGTGTTATATCATAAAGATCATGATTATTGATTTCTCAAGGTATTTTCCTGCCTTTGTTACCCTCACCTACGTCCCTTTAACTCTCATAAACTTGACTTAAGATCTCGTGCATGTGTGTTCCTTGGTTACTCACCTTTACATCATGGATATTGGTGTCTTGATCAGTCTACTGGCAGAATTTTTGTTTCTCGGAATGTTGTTTTCCACGAGACAATGTTTCCTTTTCAATCTCCTGATCCTGGTTCATTGCCTCTCTCCTCTGATGAGGTATCTCCTGAATTGCACATTATTCCAACTTCAACTCCTCCTCCTGGTTCTTTGGATACTTCTCCGGCAGACTCTCATCCCACTTCCGATTCTGACCAAGTCACGACTGATCCTCCAACTGCTACTGAGTCTCCTATGCCCACCATGGCCTCTCCTCAGCTTGATCGCTTTCCTGATGTTTCTCTACTTGAGGTGGTTGATACTATCCCTGCGAATGCTAAAGCTCTTGATCACAATGTTGTGCCTCCCAGTCCTCTACAATCAACTGATTTATCTCTTGAGCCCCCCACATCCACACAAGTGCTACAACCTCCATCTCCTCCCAATCGACATAACATGGTGACAAGGAGCAAGGCTGGTGTGTTCAAGCCTAAAGCCTATCACCTACAGTTTGATGATATACTTGTGGACGTGCATGCTGCCATGCAAAGCCCTGATTGGAGTGCTGCAGTTAATGCTGAATATCAGGCTTTGCTTGATAATGACATATAGGATCTGGTGCCCTTGCCTAGTAATCGACGCGCCATTGGCTGTAAATGGCTGTTTAAAATTAAACGCAATGTCGATGGTACCATTGATCGATATAAAGCACGGCTAGTCGCGAAGGGCTATTCTCAGCTTGCAGGTTGTGATTTCAATGGAAATTTTTAGCCCAGTTGTGAAGGCCTCTACTGTGAATTTGTTGTTGTCCCTAGCTGTCTCACGTGATTGGAGCATTCGACAAGTGGACATTAATAATGCCTTATTTAAAGGGGACCTCACTGAGGATGTTTACATGATTCAGCCCAAGGGTTTTCAATTCATGGTAGATGATGGTACCAAACTTGTTGTAAACTTAAGAAAGCTCTCTATGGGCTTCGACAAGCACCACGAAACTGGTTTGACAAGCTGAAATGCTTTCTTCAAGAGCTGCAGTTTCGTTCCTCCAATGCTGACACTTCACTGTTTGTTTATGTTAGTGACACCACAACCACGTATGTGGTGGTCTATGTCGATGACATCTTAATCACAGGCTCCTCTCCTACTCATGTTGTCACTGTTGTGCACCAATTAAATCACAAGTTCTCCTTAAAAGATCTTGGTGAGTTGCATTTTTTTTCTTGGAATTGAGGTCATTCGCACTAAAGTTGACCTATTCTTGTCCCAGAAGAAGTATATCACTGACTTACTGGTGAAGTCTGATATGCGTGAGGTTACAACTGTCCCTACTCCTATGGTCTCCACCACTAAACTTCACAAAGACGACACTGCTCCAGTCGAAAAGGCCACTGAATTTCGCAGCATTGTAGGCTTCTTACAGTTCATCTGTCACACTCGCCCAGACATTGCCTTCTCAGTCAATAAGGTGGCAAAATTCATGCAGCGGCCCACTGCGTTGCATTGGATGGCAGTCAAACGTATCCTACGTTATCTTAGGGGTACCCTCGACCTTGGTCTTTGGTTCTCTTCCCAGGCGCGCCCTCATTTGGCCATACACTCGTTTTCGTACACAGATTGGGGCAGTGACCCAAATGATCGACGTTTTATTTTAGGGGACTGCACGTTCCTTGGTCAACACTTACTATCCTGGAGCTCTCGCAAGCAATGCTCGGTATCCAGGTCCACTGCAGATGCAGAATTTCGCAGCCTTGCTGATGCTGCTGCTGATGTTCTTTGGTTCCAAGCTATTCTGCAAGATATGAATGTGAAGTAGTCTCAATCTCCTACCATTTGGAGCGATAACACGAGAACTGTGGCTATGGCAGCCAATCCGGTTCTGCATGCAAAAACAAAGCATGTGGACTTTGACCTATTTTTCATTCGAGAGAAAGTCCTGGCACAGACACTCCAAGTCAACTACATACCAGCAACTGCTCAATTAGCTGACATCTTTACCAAGGCGATCTCCATTGCTAGCTTTTAGGAATTTCGCTCTCAGTTGTGTGTTCGTGAGCTGTTATAACCAAGTTAATGTGGTTAGGATTTTATATTAAATCTGTTAGATTTGGCGGGCTTACTGGGTAGCTTTCCCTCTGTATAAAAGAGTACATGGTGTACTCTATTAAACCAACCTTTGATGAATGAAATAGAGTATTTACTCTCCATCTTTCTCTAATCCTTTACACTAGGCACATCAATTAAAGAAGCTGGAGCTACTTCTGAAGAATTTTGAAATTCAGATGCATCTGGCCTTGATAAGTCAGATTGAGGAATGACTGCCCCTGATGGTCCAGGCACATCAACTGAAGAAGCTGGTATTATTGTTGTTGAAGATCTTTGAATAGGTGAAGCATTCAAATTGTCATTGCTATGTAGATTTTTAGTTGAATCATGTAGTGCTTCTGAATTGCTCACAGCATGTGTTGTTCTTGAATTGCTCTCAAGAGAAACTGAAGTAGAGATGAGACTTAATCGAGCCTTACCAGCAGAATTTGGATGTAATGTTTTTATTTTGCAAAACACAAAAGAACTTGTATGTTGATTTTGACTTTGCAAATGAGAGAAAGAAAAAATAGTTTCTTTGAATTGAACATGTCTTGACTCATATACTCTCTCATTCTTACTTAAGCACTTGTAACCACATTGTTGAGGATAATAACCAAGAAAGGTACGTGACTTAGATCTGAACTGCAGCTTATACTAATCATATGGTCTCATTAAAGGGAAACATTCACAACTAAAAACTTTAAGAAATAAATGGACTGGCTTCTTTTTGAACAACTTGTCATGAGGAGAAAGACCTTGTAGCACATTAGAAGATAACCTATTATAATAAGAAATGTAGCAGAATAAAAAGTATCAATCCAAAATTTTAAAAGAATAGATGGTTGAGCCAAAAGGGTTAGCCCGAGCTCAACAATATGTATATGTTTCCTTTCAATCATTCTATTTTAATCTGCAGTATGAGGGCAAGATTTTCTAAACTCAATACCTTGCTCACTAAAATAGGAAGTTAGTGGCTTATATTCAGATCCACAATCTATCTGAATAGCCTTATGCTTATAAGTAAGCTTTCATCCATTTTATGAAAAGAAATTACTACACCAATATCATCAGATTTTCTAACAAGAAAATAAATTTAAGCATATCTTGTGTAGGCATCTACAAAGTTAATATAATAACTAGCATTATTAGAAACTTCATGAGCTGGACCCCACAAATCAATTTGCACAAGCTGTAAGGGAGGTTTATAAATAGTTGAAAAACTAACAAAAGGCATCTTATGACTTTTACTCATTTTGCAAGCAAAAAAATTAACATGTAACACCCGGGTTTAGGGGTTAGGTGAAAATAATATTTTAATGTTATTTTTGGGCTCGGTTTTATAACTGAAATGGTTTCTAAGAATTTCGGGTTTCATTTCCAAATCAAATTAATTTAATTTGATCTACTATGTTTTGCAATTTAACCCCAAATAGCCATGGAGGGTGTGCCCTTGTGAATACCCCATTTCATTAAGGGCAATATGGTCTATTGGCTTTTAAATTTAAACCAACAATTAAAACACCCATTTCTTCCTATTTTTCCCACTATTCATCTTCTTCTATAACGTGAAAAGAGCCTCCTCTCTTCAATCTACTATTCCATTCCAAAACTTCTCCATTTCAACTCCAAATTGAAAGGTAATGGTAATTTTGAACTCCCCTCACCTCCCTCTTCTTAAAAGTACATTTTATTTTCGTTTCCATGAAGATTTTAGAAATGGAGGTTTTGAATGTTTTGACTTAAAAATGAGAACTTTATGTAGTTAAGTGGAGTATTTGGATTTAATATGCTTAGTTATGGTATATAGAGACCAAATGGTATAACATATATAAATTTCAAATGATTTGGGGCAATTTTCGGAATTGTGTTTCAAGGGGTTTTTGGAGGGTTTTAAAGTGGGTTTTGGGGCTGTTTAAGGTTGGGTTTTGGGGGCTGTAGGTAGTATGATATATGAGGATCATTTTGGGTGTAATTGATGGTTGTTTGGGTGTTCGAAATAGAAGATTTCAGTGGGTGTTAAGGGCTGCTCGAAAATTCTATTTTTGGGGTTGATTTTGAGTGTTGGATACTTGGTAATGTTAATCCGGGTTAGCTTCGATGATAAGATATTAATTGTGGATGTTTTGTTGTGTTTGGGATTGATTAGAATCAAGTTTGGGCATCGGTGAAGCATCGGAAGTGAATCCGGAAAGTTGAAGGTTGTTGCTTGCTTGGTCTTGAGCTCGGGAGCTTAGGTGAGTGGTTAATTACTTTAAATGACTTTTAAAATAGTTGGTTCGAGTATTTGGACTAGGTTGGGCTTGGTAGACCCACCTAGAGTTAGGATTAGGGTGTAGCCTAATCCTAAACTTGATCTAGAGCCATTGGATGAACTCATTATATGGTTGTGTATGTCTCGTATGAAGTGTGATGTGAATGTTTATGTATATTGTATTATACATGTGAAATGAGTTATGAGTTGTGATTATTGAGACATGCATGATGATGGATGTTGGTGAGTACGTGCTAAGCACGAATGTGATTGAATGAGTAATGAGAATGAGTACATATTGGCACTAGTTTACTTGAATACAAATGATCGATCATTAGGATGTTAGTGTGTACACATGAGTCTAAAGTCGCGCGTGGCCTTGGTGGCGTTGAGTCACCAAGGAGGAGTACGGCTTCGCCCGGAATTGTATTTAAATGTAGTCGGTGATGAGTGGAATCCCATCGACGGGGCGTGAGGATGAGTGGAATCCCCTCCGCGAGACCGGTGATGAGTGAAATCTCACCGTGAGGTAATGTGGTTGTTGGATATGAGTTTCCAACATGTCTATCCGCGTATTCGGGTCTTAACTAGGTGCCAATGTTGATTGATATGTGTATCAATGTGTTGTGACATATGAGCTATGAATTGAATATTAAATGTGGTTACATGTATCATGGAAATTGAGCTTATGATCATGACTTTAATATTGTCTATTGCTCATGCATTTTACCTTGTGGACCTTTGGAATGATTGTGTTTTACCTTGGCTAGATCGTGCTCCGACCCTGCGATGTTGAGGTTTGTTTTTAGAGCTTACCCTCACTAAGCATCATTGCTTACGCTCTCTTTGTTCAACATTGCAGATCCTTAGTTCGTGGGTTGCTCGGGCAAGTGGAGGGCCTCCAAGTGTGGTTTTGGCTTGAGTTCATCAAGTATGGATTTTTAATGTTAGACATGTAATAGTTAGAGCAATGGGACATGTATGGTTTTGTTGGATTGTTGTTGGTTGCTAGGAGCTTGTATAGACTCCTTAGTATCTTGCTTTTGCATGGTTGTGTTGCCATGATGAATGTTAACTCATGCCTAATTGCTTATTTTGAATGCTTGCTAAATGCCTTAGAGGTCATCCTTATGATTGATTGATGTTTGAATGAATGTTTGTTTGAGGGTGGTTGTCTTAGTGTTAGACATGTCTAAATCTTGTTAAAGCATGATAGATTTATTGGTATGCCTTGGGTTTGATTGGTTGGGTGTTGTGATGTGTTTTGGTAGTGTTTTGGGGCACCTTTGTGCCTTAAAACAGCAATTTCGAGTCTGCAGACAGGGGGCGTTTCGGAACGGGTCCCCCTGTTCCGGAACGGGTCCTTTGCAAATGGCCTGCCGTTTCGAAACGGATGAGGGGCGTTTCGGAACATTTTCGCTACTGGAATTTTGAGAAATTGGCGAGATGAAGCCGTTCCGAAACGGGCCTTTGATGTTTCGAAACGGTCAAATCTCGTTGACCACGAGATATTGACCGTCAAGGTCGTTCCGATACGGGTCTCCCCTGTTTCGGAACGGTCACCCTATGGTTGACCCAGGCCCGTTGACTAGGTCAAGGCGTTTCGGAACACCCTAAGGGCGTTTCGAAACGGCCTGCTGTAAAACCTTAAAATGAGCTGTTGAACGATTTGTTGGTCGGTGCTTGGTGAAATGTTTGTATTATTCCGCTGCTGTGCTCCACATAGGATTAACTTATGCATATAGACAAGATAAAATAATAATAAAAAATTTAGGGTCGTTAACCGAGGGGAAATCTTAACGGGTTTCGCTTCGGTTTTCCCTGTGTGGCCCACTTGGACCGGTCATCCGACCAGACCGGGACGAGGGGGTTACATAACAGTTATTTTATTAACATATGAAAGTTTACAATGTTTAAGAACTTTTGGAAGACTATCATTAGAGGGATGACGAAGCCTATTATGCAGAAGTTGAGCATTGTCCACTAAAGCGGAAGAATTACATTGATTTGTACACATATCATTATTGAAACTACTACATTTACTAGAATCAAATTGTAAACTATCATATTTAGAGGCTGAACAACATTGAAAACTTTCAGCAGCATTAATACTTCCTAATCCAGAGACATTCTTAATCATCATATCACCTGGTAACAGCTTGTAAAGACCATTATTTTCATGTCCCTGAAGAATTACTTGTTGAGTTGCTAAATCCTTTACAACGCAAAATTTAGGGAAAATTCCATTAATACATTGTTATCCTTAGTAAAACGAGATATTGACAATAAATTTTTAATAGAAAGAACACGTTGTAAATTATTTTAAAAAAGTGATATTGAAGTCGTAATCAAAGAAGCTTGGTCGGCCTTTGAAATTGAGACATTCATACCATTAGCAACAGAAATTTTACATGAACCTTGATACTCGGTAGGATTGATGTGAGATGGACTGTGGCCCCAAAGTCAGGGTTCCAAAGCTAAACTCTCCAGCCATATTAATTCACTACAAGAAAATGCATTTTTAGTGACATTGAAAATGGTCACTAAAAGTATTAAATTTAGTCACTGAAATTCATAGTGATAATTTTTCTGAGTCGTCACCACTCCCCACTAATAACTCCGTCACTATTATATTAGTGACAATTTTTATGTGTTTCGTCACAATTAGTTATATTATTTGTGACTACATTTTTGACACAAGATTAATAACAGTGACTAAAATTTAGACACTAATGTTATTCTTATTAGTGACAAACATTTTTATCACAAATACATATTGAAATAGTATGACTAAAACAACAATTTATACATAGTATAGAGACTAATAGAATTATTTTACCATTTGACAAATTAGTTTATGTAACTTCAATTTTTTATAATTTTAATTTTTATAATTTTAATTTTTATTATTATTATTATTATAAAAATTAATTTATTATTGTGAAAATATCTAATTTGTCATTAATTTTATTTTACAATTGGTGACAAAACTTATCACAACAAAAATGTAAGATTTTAAGTGACAAACAATTTCATTGTCACAAGAGATATCAAATCATAGTGACCACTTTATATATTGTCACTATTATGTGTCAAAGTTTTAGTGACAATAAAATTTGTGTCACAATTATAGACTTATAGTGAGAATTTAATTGTGAAAAATATAACCGTCACAATTATTACTATAATAGTGACCAAATAAAAATACACCACAATTACTTATACTAATATTGTCGCACCAAAAATATGTCACAAAAGTTTAATATTTGTGACAGAATTACTTCTAATCATTGTAAAATTGTCACTAAAAGTCTAAATTGTTGTAGCGATTATACTATCCTCATAACCATCTTGAACAACACTGTAATTAGAGGTTTCAAAGCCAGTAACATAACAATGATTCGCAAGTTGTCATAAATTAGATTCATTACCACCAATACCTCCATAGGACTGATCAGATCTATAAAAGTATCGACTAACCAAATGACAAATTCTACCACAAATTTGACGTTGAACATGAGATTATCCTCCATAACGACCGCCTCATCCTCGAAATAATCGTCCTTGAGAATATGTTGGCCTAACTCCTTGAAAAACACCATTAACAAAACCATTGTGTGAAAACCCTGAAGGTATTCTACTGACTATTCCCTGATTATTGGCATAAGAAACATGACTACTAACAGGATAAGAAACTTGATTAGCAACCCCATTATCAGGAAAGAAAGAATTCCCTTGAAAAGAAGGACTTTGCATTGAATTCGAAGAATCTTGAACCATATTAATAGAAAGATTTTGAGATATAACATCTCGTTGTTGTGCTTCTGTGTCAAGAAGAACACCACACACACCATGGATCTTATAGAGTTGTTGACTTGAATTTATAACTGCAACAACTGGCTCATTTCATGTGGAAGACCTGACAAGATTGTTTATATATGCATCGTTTTAGTGAGGGAATTACAATATGCAGCAAGACTATCGCAAATTGTCTGAATCTGTCCTAGATACTCCTTCATGCTTTGATCTCATTTCCTCAAACTTTTCAAAGAACAATGCAAATGCATGATCTTGGTTGTTGAAGAGACTAAAAAATTATGTTGTAGTTTCTCACAAATATCCAACTAACAAAGATAAACCGAATGGCTAATAGAAGTAAGAAGCAATGAACACAGCGCACTATCTTATTGTTTATAGAACACGTAATCTTGATTAGGAACCTTCAAGCCTTTGTCATCAAGAACATATAGTGCAGGTATCACCATCGTTTCATCGATGTGCTTTGTTAAAGCAAGGCTTTCAACATCAAAGAAAATTTGATGTTTCCAAAGCAAGGCTTTATCATATACTCATAACACTTCTCTTTAAGTTTGGAACTTTCAGGTTCCTTTTGGCTGAAATAGTCTATTGATTTTGCTATATCTATAAACAAAATTAGTTGTAATCTGGGACGAAAGTAGGGTTTTATGTTAGGAAACTAATTTATAAAATTCTAAGGGATGAATCTACAAAATTTTAAAGGGGCAAAAATGAATTTTCAATAGAAAATACATTAAAAATAATTCTAAACTATATACGAATTTCAAATTTTCAGTGGGCGGTTGTCCCTTCCTCCCTTCGGTTCATCCCTGATTGTAATGATAAAAAATGAATACTATAAACAATAATCAACAAGTATATGGTATAATAGTATGATGATTTATATTTTAAAATAAAATTAATATTTAAATATGACATTGATGAGAAAGATGGTAAACAAATATAAAATATAAACCGTAAAATAAAATAATAATATTTTTGTAACCCTTCGTCCCGGTTTGGCCGGATGACCGGTCCGAGTAGGCCACACGGGAAAAACCGAAGCGAAACCCGTTAAGGTTCCCCTCGGTTAGCAATCCTAATTTTTTTTTCTTTTAATCTTATCTTCTCTAATGGCACATTTAAGTCCTATGTGATCATAACAGCGGAATAAAATGAGGAAGACAATCATCTGAACACTAAACAGCAATTAAACAGTCCAATTTTAATCCTTTAGGCAGGCCGTTTCGAAACACCACTGAGGCGTATCGAAACGACTTGACCAGGTCAACTGCCCCAAGCCCATACGAGGAGGCTGTATTGGAACGGAGGTCAACCGTTCCGAAACACCCTCAACGGTCAACTTCTCGTGGTCAACAAGATATTGATCGTTTCGAAACCTTTAGACCCGTTTCGAAACGCTTTCATCTCGGCAATTTCTCAGATTTCCAGTAGCCAAAGTGTTCCGAAACTCGTATCGGAACAGGGGTTCACAGTGGCCAAACCGTATCGAAACGAGTTCCAATACGGGGTCCTTGAAGCCTTACCCGTTCCGAAACGAATCAGCCTGTTTCGAAACACGGGCTGTCTGCAACCTTCAAAAACCAGACTTAGGCATTACTCAACAATTCTAAAGGCCCTAAACGACCCCAAGCAACACTCAGCATAAGCATACATGAACTAGAGGCATGGATCCTATGATAAACGTACTCAAACACACAAGGCATATGAAGAAACATCCATTCATGGCATTCACACAAAAAGGCAACATTACAAGTAAGGCATGCTTGAAGACTTAAAAGCCAAATGCACATTTCATCACAAATAGGTTTAGATGTCATTCAAAGCAATTTAAACATTCATAAGGCATACTATCACACAAGCATTTGGCAAGACATAACATGTTTACAATCAAAGTCAATCCTTAAACATCAAACACATATAGGAGTCATATATAGCTCATACAAAACACACTCTTGTCACATAGCTAAACTACTACATAATTGCTAAACCGTACTTGAGCAACAAAACTTGGAAAGCCCCTTTTCCCCTAGCTCCGAGCTAACACCACGCTAATGATTGCTTTGTTGAAAATTGAGAGCGTAAGCTAGAAGCTTAGTGAGGATGCTCTAAAACCGAAAACATCAACAATGCAGGGTTCAAGCATGCAAATCCTAATCTCACATACAACATACATAGATATCAACGAGTCAACTTAGCTAGTCTTTCAAGAGTCATAATATGGCATCTTACATCATACTAAGCTCAACATCATAACATCATAATTATGAGAACAAGTTCAATTGGCCACTATTAGTTTACCCGGATGTGCGGATTTAATCTCAACAATCACTTTACCTCGGTGGGATTACACTCATCACCGGACCTCGCATGGGCGGGATTCCACTCATCACCACATGCCCTACGGATGGGATTCCACTCATCATCCCATAGAATATAAATAAATTTCCGGTGGAATGTTACATCACCGTACTCCCCCTTGATGACTCAATGCCATCAAGGCCACGTACGTTTTGACTCAATTTGTGTGCACACTAATCCTAATGATCGATCATTTACACCCGGTAAGTTAATTAGTGCCAATTTCATTTACCACATCACATATCCACCATTTACATCACATACTCATCACATATATATGTCAAGATACACAACTACATATCAAACCACATTTCACAAGAGCAAGTAGGCAAGGCATAAGTAGCATTTAATGGAAATCAATGAGCTAAGTTACCAATTTAACTCCACATAGGAATGGCCTACCAAGCACATTCCAACACATACACTACACACACTTGAACCAACTTTAAAACACATTTAAGGTTACTCACCACCCTTCCTTAGCAACCAAAGCAAGCCTCCTAAATGCCCGGATTCGATCCCGATGCTCCACCAATGTCTCCTCTTGTTTCTAGCCAAACAAAACACATCCATTACTTCATAAATCAATGCTAAAACTCAGTCATCATCTCACCCCATAAGTTCAAGCCAAACTTCAACAATTTCCAATCCAAACAAGCACCCAAAAGACCATTTTCGAGCTCCCCTTAAACTTAGCTGAAAACAATATTTTCCAACACCCAAATGACACCCCAAATGGTCCCAAAACACCTTCCTAACATCCCTAAACCATCAGCCCTCCAAATTAATCGTAAAACTCACCAAAAACCAAGTTTTAGACACTTTAAACATAGCCACAAAGACCTATTTCGGGTTTTCACCCAAACTCACTCATTTCAACATATCATGTGTATTTTAGGGTGAATAAACCAAAACCCAACTTAATATTTCAAAACCAATTGAAAAACCCAATAAAAACTCAAACTTTCTTTAAACCCTAAATTTCCAAAAGTTGATAGTTTCAAATCTACAACCATGTAAAGGTAGAGAATGAAGAGGAGAGTCCAAAAATATATTACCTTTGAAAATGGCCTTGAGTTGAAGAAGTAATTTAATGGAATAGTAATTTAGGGTATTATAGAGGGTTTATAAGCTTCCAACGTTGGAAGAGAAAAAGAGGGGAGAAAAGATGGTGCATTTCCTTTTTGTTCTCTTTTAATTTCAAAAAGTTGTCTACCTTTTAAATTATTTTGGGTTTAATCACCAAATTGGTCCCTCCTTATTATTTAAAACTCAATTAGCTCAAGACAAGGTCAAATTGACTAAAATTAATTTTATTGACTCGAACCAACTAACCGGACTAACTCCTAACCCCAAAACACGGGTGTTACAACTCTCTCCCACTTAAGGAATTTCGTCCCCGAAATTACCTGACTGAAAGAGATACGGAAACTGCCTTTCCATATCCTCCTTTCTCTCTCAAGTGGCCTCGTCCACACCTCGACGTTGCCACCGCACCTTTACTAACTCAATTGATCTACCCCGCAACACCTTACTGTCAGAAGCTAGGATCTCAACTGGTTCTTCCTCATAAGTCAAATCCGGATTCAATTCAATCTCCTCTACAGGCATAACATGTGATGGATCGGACCTATACTTAGGGAGCATCGAAACATGAAATACATCGTGTATCTTCTCTAGCTCGGACGGCAAACGCAATCTGATAAGCAATCGGGCCAACCCTCTTCACAATCTCATACGGTCCTATGTACCTCGGACTCAACTTCCTTTTTCGGCCAAATCTCATCACCTTCTTCCACGGAGACACTTTCAAGAATACCTTCTCACCCACTAGGAACTCAACTTCCTTCCTCTTCAAGTTGGCATAGGACTTCTGCCTATCCGAAGCAACCTTCAATCGATCGCAAATCAATTTTACCTTGTCAGTTGTCCCCTTGAGCAAATTCGGCATAGGTAACAACTTTTGTCCCACTTCGGCTCAACAAACTGGAGTTCTACACTTCCGGCCATAGAAGGCCTCATACGGAGCCATCTGAATACTCGACTGGAAGCTATTATTGTAAGCAAACTCTACTAGAGGCAAGTGCTTCTCCCACGTACCCTGAAAGTTAATAATACAACAACGCAACATATCCTCTAAGATCTGTATAACTCTCTCTGACTGACCATCTGACTGAGGATGATAAGACGTGCTGAAGTTCAAACGGGTACCCAAAGCTGTATGCAGACACTCCCAAAATCGAGATGTGAACCTCGGATCTCTATCGGACACAATAGACTTCGGTACACCATGCAGTCTAACAATCTCACCAATGTACAAATCGGCCAATCTATCTAAAGTATAAGTAGTATTGACTGCCAAGAAGTGAGCACACTTTGTAAAACGATCCACAATAACCCACACTGAGTTCTTCTTCGTAGGAGTCAAAGCAAACCCGAAACAAAATCTATGGTGATATTCTCCCATTTCCACTCCGGAATCCTCAACGGTTGCAACAAACCTGAGGGAACCTGATGTTCCGCCTTCACTCTCTGACACACTAAACACTTACTCACAAAGTCGGCCACATCTCTCTTCAAGCCAACCCAAAAGTACTCATTCTTCAAATCATGATACATCTTCGTACTTCCAGGATGCATAGAAAACGGACTACTGTGTGCTTCTGTCAAGATCGTACGTCTCAAGTCACTGTCTTCTGGCACAACTATCCTATTCTTGAAACACAAAACCCCGTCAGTACTGAAACTATAGTCTGAAGATCTACCTTCGGCTATATCTTGCACGTGAGGTGCCAAAGATCTATCTAAGAGTTGTTTCTCTCTAATCAACTGACCTAGAGTAGGTCTAACCTGAAGCTCGGCTACCAAGCCACCATCTCCGGACAAGCTCAATCTAGCAAACATGGCTCTCAAGTCTACGGCCATCTTCCTACTCAATGCATCGGCCACTACATTGGCCTTACCCGGATGATACTCAATGGTAAGATCATAGTCTTTTAGCAACTCTAACCACCTACGCTGTCTGAGATTCAAATCTCGCTGGGTCATAATAAACTTCAAACTCTTGTGATCGGTGTACACTGTGCATCTCTCACCGTACAAATAGTGCCTCCAAATCTTCAGAGCAAACACAACTGCAGCTAACTCTATGTCATGGGTCGGATAGTTGTGCTCATAAGTCTTCAACTATCTTGAGGCATAAGCCACCACTCTCTTGTCTTGCATGAGGACACATTATAGGCCTACATAAGAAGCATCACTGTAAACTACATAGTCTTTCCCAGACTCTGGCTGAATCAAGATCGGTGCTTGGGTCAAAGCATCTTTCAATTTCTCAAAGGCTCTCTGTCTTGCATCTGTCCACTCAAACTGAACACTCTTCTGAAGTAACTGTGTCAATGGAGCGGCTAACTTAGAGAAACCTTCTACGAATCTTCTATAGTATCCAACTAAGCCTAGGAAGCTACGTACCTCTGTTACAGACTTCGGTTGCTTCCATTCAACAATGGCCTCAATCTTCTTCGGGTCAACTTTAATCCCATCGGCTGACACTACATGTCCTAAGAAGACTACCTCTCGGATCCAGAATTCACACTTGCTCAACTTCGCATACAACTGATGATCTAGCAAAGTCTTCAAAACTAGTCTCAAGTGTCGATCATGGTCTTCTTCAGTTCGCAAATACACCAAGATGTCATCTATAAAAACAACTACAAACTGATCTAGGTACTGATGAAAAATCCTATTCATCATGTCCATGAAGGCAACCGGTGCATTAGTCAACCCAAAAGGCATGACTAAAAACTCATAGTGACCATACCTAGTCCTAAAGGTCGTCTTCGGTACATCAACCTCTCTTACCTTTAGCTGGTAGTAACCCGATCTCAAGTCAATCTTCGAAAAGACTGATGCTCCTCTCAACTGATCAAACAAATCATCAATTCTAGGCAAAGGATACTTATTCTTCACTGTTAACTGATTCAACTGTCTGTAATCTATACACATTCGCATGCTTCCATCTTTCTTTTTCACAAACAAAACTGGTGCACCCCAAGGTGAAGAACTGGGTCGAATGAAGCCTCTATCTGTCAACTCTTGCAATTGAGCCTTAAACTCTTTCAGTTCTTTCAGTGCCATGCGATACGGAGCAATCGAAACAGGAGCGGAATCAGAATAAGTCTCAATAGAGAACTCTACCTCTCTATCCGGTGGTAACCCTGGAAACTCTTCTAAAAACACACTAGGGAAGTCACACACTGTCCGGATGTCTTGAGGTCTAACCTCACTCATGTTAGGGTTCATTACATAGGCCAAGTATGCTTCACATCCCAACTCAACTAACCTCTTAGCTTCTAGAATCGAAACTACATTGGACAAGAACTTCACGTTCTCACACACCACTACAATCTCATAATCATCTGTGAGCCTCAAAGAAATCCTCTTGGTTTCAAAGTCTATCCTAGCTCTATGCTCCGTGAGCCAGTCCATACCCATAATTACATCAAAACCATAGAAAGGAAGCTCCATCATATCCACTGGGAACACATGTCCCTGAACCATCAACGGACACCTTCTTTACATTCTTCTAACTACTACCGTGTCCCCAAAGGAACTAGTAACACTAACTCCTACCTCTAACATTTCACAAGGCAAGTTCAACGATTGTGCATGCCCACTCAATATGTAGGAATGTGTAGACCCAGAGTCAATCAAAGAAAGCAAACCCAAAGACTGTATCGAGAAGTTACCTGCGATCACATCGGTGTCATGCTGATCCCCACGCTAAGCGTAAACTCTGGCATGACCTCCGCCTTCCGGCTGAAGTGCAACTACATGTGCTATGTTCCTCTGACCATCATTTCTCGGCTGGAAGTTACCTCTACCGCGCCCGCGGCCTCTCTGGATGTCATTGGCTCTAGCAGGAGCCTGAGCTGGTGCTTGTCCCACCTGATGTGGACAATCACGCCTAATGTGGTCTCTAGCTCCACAACTCCAACACGAGTGGAAGTTCCCCCCAACACTCACCGGTGTGGTTCCTCCCGCAAGTAGCACATGTGAGCAACTTCCCACCAACCCTCTGGCCCTGTTGGCCCCTACCGTGGTTACCGCCACCACGTCTATGATCATAATGATGCATGTTGTCCCGATGCCTCTTGGCATCACCTCTATCAAAGTCACTGGACCTCTTACCCGAACTAGAACCACCAGATCGTTTGGTCAAGCCCAAAATATGCTCTAAGTCCTTGGCCCTCGCGACCAAGACATCAAAATTAGTGTAGTATGATGCTAGAGTATACCTCTAGAGTATACACTCACTCTACACCAAACGCAACAACTCATGCTTCAAATCATCATGCGAACAGTCAAACAATAAGATTTCATGGCAAGGCATGCATCGAACAATACAATCACTTAACATATCTAGCTTACCTCACTTACCTGCCCGAGGTCTCAGTAACCTCAAGCTCTGATACCAACAAATGTAACCCCCTCGTCCCGGCCTGGCCGGATGACCGGTCCGAGTAGGCCACACGAGGAAAACTGAAGCGAAACCCGTTAAGGTTCCCCCTCGGTTAGAACCCCTAATTTTTTTTCTTTTAATCTTATCTTCTCTAATGGCACATTTAATTCCTATGTGATCATAACAACGAAATAAAATGAGGAAGACAATCATCTAAACACTAAACAGCAATTAAATAGTCCAATTTTAATCCTTTAGGCAGGTCGTTTCGAAACACCACTGAGGCGTATCGAAACGCCTTGACCTGGTCAACTGCCCCAAGCCCGTACGAGGAGGCCGTATCGGAACGGAGGTCAACCATTCTGAAACACCCTCAACGGTCAACTTCTTGTGGTCAACGAGATATTGACCGTTTCGAAACCTTTAGACCTGTTTCGAAACGCTTTCATCTCGGTAATTTCTCAGATTTCCAGTAGCCAAAGTGTTCCAAAACTCGTATCGGAACAGGGGTTCACAGTGGCCAAACCGTATCGAAACGAGTTCCGATACGGGGTCCCTGAAGCCTTACCCGTTCCGAAACGAATCAGCCTGTTTTGAAACACGGGCTGTCTGCAACCTTCAAAAACCAGACTTAGGCATTTATCAACAATTCTAAAGGCCCTAAACAACCCCAAGCAACACTCAGCATAAGCATACATGAACTAGAGGTATGGATCCTATGATAAACGTACTCAAACACACAAGGCATATGAAGAAACATCCATTCATGGCATTCACACAAAAAGGCAACATTATAAGTAAGGCATGCTTGAAGACTTAAAAGCCAAAGGTACATTTCATCACAAATAGGTTTAGATGCCATTCAAAAGCAATTTAAACATCCATAAGGCATACCATCACACAAGCATTTGGCAAGACATAACATGTTTACAATCAAAGTCGATCCTTAAACATCAAACACATATAGAAGTCATATATAGCTCATACAAAACACACTCTTGCCACATTGCTAAACTACTACATAATTGCTAAATCGTACTTGAGCAACAAAACTTGGAAAGCCCTTTTTCGCCTTGCTCCGAGCTAACACCACGCTAATGATCTGCATTGTTGAAAATTGAGAGCGTAAGCTAGAAGCTTAGTGAGGATGCTCTAAAACCGAAAACATCAACAATGCAGGGTTCAAGCATGCAAATCGTAATCTCACATACAACATACATAGATATCAACGAGTCAACTTAGCTAGTCTTTCAAGAGTCATAATATGGCATCTTACATCATACTAAGCTCAACATCATACATCAACATCATAACATCATAATTATGAGAACAAGTTCAATTGGCCACTATTAGTTTACCCGGATGTGCGGATTTAATCTCAACAATCACTTTACCTTAGTGGGATTACACTCATCACCGGACCTCGCATGGGCGGGATTCCACTCATCACCACATGCCCTACGGATGGGATTCCACTCATCATCCCATAGAATATAAATAAATTTCCGGTGGAATGTTACATCACCGTACTCCCCCTTGATGACTCAACGCCATCAAGGCCACGTACGTTTTGACTCAATTTGTGTGCACACTAATCCTAATGATCGATCATTTACACCCGGTAAGTTAATTAGTGCCAATTTCATTTACCACATCACATATCCACCATTTACATCACATACTCATCACATACATATGTCAAGATACACATATACATATCAAACCACATTTCACAAGAGCAAATAGGCAAGGCATAAGTAGCATTTAATGGAAATCAAGGAGCTAAGTTACCAATTTAACTCCACATAGGAATGGCCTACCAAGCACATTCCAACACATACACTACACACACTTGAACCAACTTTAAAACACACTTAAGGTTACTCACCACCCTTCCTTAGCAACCAAAGCAAGCCTCCTAAATGCCCGGATTCGATCCCGATGCTCCACCAATGTCTCCTCTTGTTTCTAGCCAAACAAAACACATCCATTACTTCACAAATCAATGCTAAAACTCAGTCATCATCTCACCCCATAAGTTCAAGCCAAACTTCAACATTTCCAATCCAAACAAGCACCCAAAAGACCATTTTCGAGCTCCCCTTAAACTTAGCTGAAAACTATATTTTTTAACACCCAAATGACACCCCAAATGGTCCCAAAACACCTTCCTAACATCCCTAAACCATCAGCCCTCCAAATTAATCCTAAAACTCACCAAAAACCAAGTTTTAGACACTTTAAACATGGCCACAAAGACCCATTTCAGGTTTTCATCAAAACTCAATCATTTCAACATATCATGTGTATTTTAGGGTGAATAAACCAAAACTCAACTTAATATTTCAAAACCAATTGAAAAACCCAATAAAAACTCAAACTTTCTTTAAACCCTAAATTTTCAAAAGTTGATAGTTTCAAAATCTACAACCATGTAAAGGTAGAGAATAAAGAGGAGAGTCCAAAAATATATTTACCTTTGAAAATGGTCTTGAGTTGAAGAAGTAATTTAATAGAATAGTAATTTAGGGTATTAGGGAAGGTTTATAAGCTTCCAACGTTGGAAGAGAAAAAGAGGGGAGAAAAGATGGTGCCTTTTCTTTTTGTTCTCTTTTAATTTCAAAAAGTTGTCTACATTTTTTTAATTATTTTGGGTTTAATCACCAAATTGGTCCCTCCTTATTATTTAAAACTCAATTAGCTCAAGCCAAGGTCAAATTGACTGAAATTAATTTTACTGACTTGGACCAACTAACCCGACTAACTCCTAACCCCAAAACACGGGGTGTTACAATTTTAACATTGAAAATTATAAGTTTGAGCTAAACATGTTTAAATTGAAAATATTTGTAGTGGGAAAAATAAATATTACTATTAGATTAAAATTTTAAATGATGAAATTTTAATTACTTTGAAAAATTATAATAAATATTTGTTAAAAATAATCAATAAATAATAATACTTATAAGAATAATTATGATTTGAATAAAATTGTAAAATACTTTTATAACTATATATAACAAATAAAAACATTATACATTAAAACAATATTAAAAAGTAAAGCGGTTTGTCAAAATAAGTTATTTCAGTTGCTGGTTGAGTAATCATTGGCACATTAATAAATATTAAGGTCTGAATCTCACTAATGATCTCATTTGGCATATTAAAAAAAACTAAAACAATTTGAATATAAATATAAATTCAGAAAATAAAAGAAAAAAGAAAATATAGAAGTTTCCTCATTCCTGTTTGGTGTTTAACACTGAAAGCTCTTTCACGTAAAGTGTTGGGTTATCCAATAATAATGGGCACATATGTATAATGTATGTTGCTATTATAAAGTTTAACACGAAAATTAAAGTGACCAATTATGTTACACGTGTTATAGGTATTAAATTGTCATGGAATTAAAAGTGTAGATACCGTAAGTTATATTTATAACTCAATGAGGGGCAGAGTTGTAAATATTAATAAACTGATTTTAATTCAGTTTATATAAAGGGTTGTGGTCCCCGAGATCTAGGTTAACTTGCATATCTCTCCTTCCCCGTCAGAGAGTTGTGTGGCAAGAGGTAACCTATCATCTTGGAAGATCAAACCCTCTCTGGAAAATCTCCATCAATGGATTCAGGTACGCTTCCGCAAAATCTAGTCTTTGTTCTTAATGGTTTGGCATGTATGGATCTTGGATTTAATATTCGTATGAATATATTTTTCGGTTATAACAAGTGGCATCGAGCCAGGTTTTGTCGAATCATTAAGAATCGATTATGAATTTAAGGTTTGATATTTCAAAAGTTTTTTTATTGTGCGTTAACTTTTTGCGTTAATAATGGGGATTTACAGTCACATGATTATTTGGTGAATTGTAAATTGGGTTTTTAGTTTGTTGCTGTTAATCGACAATTGAAAATTGTCTTCTCATTCGGAATCTAATATATATATATATTTTAGTCTCCATTAATTAGGGTTTGGTTATCATACGTTTTGGAATTCTGAATGTTGATATTTTATGTTTTGATTTATCGTGTGTGATAACCCTTTACTGCTATCGTTGAATTTTGTTTTTTTTAACAGTAATAAATATTTGTGCCCTTTGATGTATTTATTCAGGTTGGATTAAAATTTCAGTTTTGATCATTGGGTATAAAGATAAATCTTTAGAAACATATAAATTCATGTTTTGGCTATGTCTAATATTTTAGTGGGTTAATTGAAACACAATGTCACCAAAGTGACCGCTTCTGCGTAGATTAACTTATTTAAAATATCAAGATGTTTGTGTTTTTGTAATTCATGCGTTTATTAATTGGCCCAAAGGAAAATTAATATTTGGCCGAATTTCAACGACACCTGTGGTAATAAACGTGTGACAATTATAAGGTGTTTTTTATGTGTGCAATACATTAGTCCAAAGATTAATCTGTTGTTCGACATAATTTATTGTCAATGTTTGATTACTACAACAAGAGTACCGTTTACTGTTAATATTACTGTCCAAAGACTTGATATTAATGTTGTGTTTGGTATCTTGAGGGGAATTAGTCACTTCTTTGAATTTATTTGTTTATTATGGAATATTGATGTGAGCTTGTTTATTTTTTTATTTTTTTTTATTTTTTGTTCTATATTCAGCTAGTTCTTCTGCTGCCACAATATCTGCTAATATCAGTTCTATACCCATTCTTAATGGGATAAATTTCAAGGAATGGAAAAGACACGTACTTATAGTACTTGGCTGTATGGCCATAGACCTTGCATTAAGGCAAGAACAACCTGCACCTCTCACTGCGGATAGCACCCCTGATGCCAAAAGGGATTTTGAGAGGTGGGATCGTTCTAATCGCATGAGTCTGATGATCATGAAACACAGCATTCCGGAAGCCTTTAGGGGCACTGAATCTGAAGAGATTACTCAGGCTAAGTCTTTCCTTGACGATCTTGAGCAACGTTTTGCAAAAAACGATAAGGTTGAAATGACATCACTTCTGAATTCTTTGATGTCTATGAAGTATAAGGGTCAAGGAAATATAAGGGAGTACATTATGGAGATGTTCCATATCGCTTCAAAACTTAAGGCACTTAAAATCGAGCTTTCTGAAGACTTGCTCGTTCTTATGGTTTTGGTATCGCTTCCTGCACAGTTTAGCCAATTTAAAATTAGTTATAACTGTCAAAAGGAGAAATGGACTCTAAATGAGCTTATTTCTCATTGTGTTCAAGAGGAAGATAGGTTGAAGCGTGATAAAACTGAAAGTGCTCATTTGGCCAGTGCCTCTAAGGATAAGGGCAAGAAAAGAATGTATCAGAATGATGCTGCTAAGGGTCCAGCTCAAAAGAAACAAGAGCGAGTTCCAATCAATTGTTACTTTTGTGAGAAGCCTGGACACTTGAAGAAAGATTGTACCAAGTATCACGCATGGCGTGCTAAGAAAGGTATGAATCTTATTTTGGTCTGTTCTGAGGTTAATTTAGCTTCAGTACCTAGAAACACTTGGTGGTTAGATTCTGGTGCTACTACTCACATAAGTGTTTCTATGCAGGGTTGCCTGAGCTACCGAAAGCCAAGTGATGGTGAAAGAAACATCTTTGTGGGCGATGGGAAATCGGTAGAAGTTGAAGCAATTGGGCATTTTAGGTTGTTATTAGGAACTGGTTTTTATTTGGATTTGAAAGACACTTTTGTTGTTCCGTCTTTTAGGCGGAATTTAGTTTCAGTTTCTTTATTGGACAAATTTGGATATTCTTGTTCATTTGGAAACAATCAATTTACTTTGTCTTTAAATTCAAGTATTGTCGGAACTGGTTATTTAAATGCTTATGACAACCTTTATTTGCTAGATACAGTTGCATCATATAATGAAACCTTGCACGTGGAATCACGTGGTACTAAACGCAAATTAAATAAGGAAAATTCGGCATCATTATGGCATAAGCGCTTAGGTCATATCTCAAAAGGTAGGATTGAGCGACTTATATCTAATGGTATTTTAGAGTCCCTTGACTTTTCAGACTTTAATGTTTGTGTTGACTGTATCAAGGGAAAACAGACCAAAACTAAGAGATTAGGTGCCAACAAATCTACAAACGTCTTAGAATTAATTCACACTGATATTTGTGGGCCATTCCCTACGGCATCTTGGAATGGTCAACAATATTTCATAACATTCATAGACGATTACTCACGTTATGGGTACCTATATCTCATTCATGAGAAATCTCAGTCTTTGGACGTGTTCAAATCTTATAAGGCTGAAGTTGAGAATCAACTCAACAAAAGAATTAAGAAAGTTAGATCTGATCGTGGTGGTGAGTACTACGGTAGATATGATGGCTCAGGTGAACAACGTCCAGGACCATTTCCGAAATTCCTAGAGGAATGTGGTATTGTCCCACAGTACACCATGCCAGGATCACCTAGTATGAATGGTGTAGCTGAGAGACGTAATAGGACTCTTAAGGATATGGTAAGGAGTATGATTGCTCATTCTACCTTACCCGAGTCCCTCTGGGGAGAAGCATTAAAGACAGCAGCGTACATTCTGAATAGAGTGCCAACTAAAGGAGCTGAAAAGACACCTTATGAGCTTTGGATGGGTCAAAAACCTAGTCTAAAGCACTTTCACATTTGGGGATGTCCAGCTGAGGCAAGGCCTTATAAGCCACATGAGAAGAAATTGGACTCCAAAACTGTGAGCAGCTACTTTATTGGATATTCTGAGCGATCTAGGGGCTATAAATTTTATGATCCCACAATTAAGAATATTTTTGAGACGGGAAATGCAACATTTTTTGAGGATGTTGAATTTGGAGGGAGAAATAAGGTTAGAGACATTACTTTTGAGGAGGAATTGAGTTCCAACTCAATTCCTACTATCATTTTTGATAATGTTCAGGTTCCCATACCTATCATTAATCAAGAAGTGAATCCGGAACCTCAACAAGATAATGTTGAACAACTTCCTCCTATTCAGGATGAGGTAATTATTCCAGAAGAACAAATTCAACAACCTCAACAACAAGTGCCATTAAGGAGATCCACGAGAGAAAGGAGAAATGCTATTCCGGATGATTATATTGTATTTCTCCAAGAAAATGAGGATGATAATAGAATGATGGAAGATGACCCAAACAACTTTCATCATGCCATGCAAAGTGTTAACTCTCAAAAGTGGATTGATGCCATGCATGAAGAGTATAAATCCATGCAAGACAATAAAGTTTGGGAACTTGTCCCATTACCTGAAGGTGCAAAACCAATTGGTTGTAAATGGATATTTAAAACCAAGAGGGATGCAAATGGTAATGTGGAGAGGTATAAGGCACGTCTTGTAGCTAAAGGATATACTCAAAAAGAAGGCATTGACTTTACAGAGACTTTCTCTCCGGTTTCATCGAAAGACTCTTTTAGGATAATCATGGCACTTGTAGCTCATTTTGATCTTGAGTTACATCAGATGGATGTTAAGACTGCGTTTCTCAATGGAGACATTGAAGAAACAATTTATATGGTGCAACCGGAAAACTTTGAGTCGGGAGACCCAAAGCGTATAGTTTGCAAATTAACAAAATCCATCTATGGACTCAAGCAAGCTTCTCGTCAATGGTACCACAAGTTTCATCAAGTAATTGTCTCATTTGGTTTTGAGATGAATATCGTTGATGATTGTGTGTATCGCAAGTTCAGTGGGAGTAAGCATATATTTTTGGTTTTATATGTCGATGACATTTTGCTTGCCACGAATGATATAGGCTTATTGCACGAAACTAAGAGATTTCTATCTAAGCATTTTGAAATGAAAGATCTTGGGGACGCTTCTTTTGTCTTAGGAATTCAGATACATCGAGATCGATCTCGAGGTATTCTTGGATTATCACAAAAGAACTATATCGATAAAGTACTTAAAAGGTTTGGCATGCAAAATAGTAAACCAATGGACACCCCTGTCGCTAAAGGAGACAAGTTTTGTCTTGCCCAATGCCCTAAAAGTAACCTTGAAATTCAAGAAATGCAGAAGATTCCCTATAGATCAGCTATTGGGAGTTTAATGTATTCTCAGGTTTGTACGCGTCCGGATATTGCGTACATTGTTGGGATGTTAGGCAGATATTCAAGCAACCCTGGTATGGACCATTGGATAGCAGCTAAGAGGGTTATGAGGTATCTTCAGAGAACAAAAGATTACATGCTCACTTATAGAAAATCAGATCATTTGGAGGTCGTAGGGTATTCGGATTCTGATTTTGCTGGGTGCCAAGATAGCAGAAAGTCTACATCAGGCTATATTTATCTATTAGCTGGAGGAGCTATATCCTGGAAAAGTGCTAAACAAACACTTGTAGCTTCTTCCACTATGGCAGCAGAGTTTGTAGCATGCTATGAGGCATCTAATCATGGAATATGGTTGTGGAATTTTGTCACTGGGCTGCGTATTTTGGAGAACATAGAAAGACCGCTTAAATTGTTTTGTGACAATAAGTCAACAGTACTATATTCCAACAACAATAGGAGCTCGTCTAAGTCAAAGCACATAGACATAAAGTTTCTAGTTGTAAAAGAAAGAGTGCAAAGTGGACAAATATCCATAGAACACATTGGGACAAACTCTATGATAGCGGATCCGCTCACAAAAGGTTTACCACCCAAGGTCTTTCATGAGCACACTGCTCATATGGGTGTTGTATCATTTGAGGACATTATTGTTTGAGTGGGAGTTTGTTATTTGTTTGCTTTATGTTTGATTTTGGACATTTATGTATTCGGTTATTTTTCTGATCAGAAATTAAGTATTCAGTTTATTCACTCTTTTCTTATTTTTGATAAGGACCTCACTTAAGTTTAAAGAGGACCAGTTGGAAATAGGCATGTTCGGTTCACATTTACATGTAATTTCCATGCTACGCATCCATGATTGATCTATGTCATTTGATTGTGTTTGTATACGTGACCATTGATGGGTCCAGTCATGATTGATATGGCGAAGACCGCTTTGATCCTATATAGATATAGTTGATGGACGAGATTGTTAAAGAATACCTATTGTATGATAGCAAATTTTGAGCTCATAAGGTTATACATTTGTCAGGAAACATATGTTGCCCAAGTGGGAGATTGTTGGGTTATCCAATAATAATGGGCACATATGTATAATGTATGTTGCTATTATAAAGTTTAACACGAAAATTAAAGTGACCAATTATGTTAAATGTGTTATAGGTATTAAATTGTCATGGAATTAAAAGTGTAGATACCGTAAGTTATATTTATAACTCAATGAGGGGCAGAGTTGTAAATATTAATAAACTGATTTTAATTCAGTTTATATAAAGGGTAGTGGTCCCCGAGATCTAGGTTAACTTGCATATCTCTCCTTCCCCGTCAGAGAGTTGTGTGGCAAGAGGTAACCTATCATCTTGGAAGATCAAACCCTCTCTGGAAAATCTCCATCAATGGATTCAGGTACGCTTCCGCAAAATCTAGTCTTTATTCTTAATGGTTTGGCATGTATGGATCTTGGATTTAATATTCGTATGAATATATTTTTCGGTTATAACATAAAGACGCTAAATCCTTGATTTATTAATTTTTAAATACTTTTCCGTAAGAATATTATTATTTATTTAATTAAAATGCATTTAGCTAGGGTATTCATATTATTTTAATTTATATTCAAATAAACATTTAACCATTAATTATCTTAATAAGCTATACCAAAGATTAAATTTTCAGTTAGATCCAAATGAAAAGTATAAGTGTCCATTTGGTATAGTCGGGGACGAATGCAAGATTTTATGTTAAGAGCGAACTTATAAAATTTTAGGGGTATAAAAATAGATTTTTTAATAGAAAATACATTAAATTAAATATTTTTTTAAAAAAATCTAAATCATATACGAATTTCAAATTTTTAGGGGGCGACTATCCCCTCCAACCCCCTCAGTTCATCCCTAAATACAATAATTATATAAAACTTATAAAAGAAACCAATAAAAGAATTGTTTTGAATATTCTCATTAAAGGAGGGGAAAATGATAAAATCTCTCATTATTTGGATAAATTTTTAATAAATGATTCGAAAATTAAAATTACGTTTCGTTCTCAATTAGCTAGCTAGACTAATTATGGTTTTTATTAAATATTTAGATGCATGATGATGATCTTTGTATGGTCATAATTATTTTTAATTATTAAGTGATAGTGTTTGACGTGTATGTATTGTACAACATTTCTCATTAATCAATCATGCAAAACTTGGGATAATGTAAATCAATTATTTGATAAGCATATGAAAGTGAAATTAAGCTTTATTATTATTATTACTATTATTATTATTATTACTATTATTATTATAATAGTTTTCTTGTTTGCAATTGCTTTTCTAATTGTCAAAGAATTATGACAAAAAGGTGTTGCTTTTTTATAGGTTTAGGGTTTGAAATGGACGGGGAAACTTTGGAATTCATCCAAAAGTACGAATGTTAAGTATCTTGCTAATGGTGCAAAAGTAACTTCAACAATGGTTTTAATATAAACTAATACCAGATTTTATTTTTGGCATAAAGGTTAAATTAGCCCTCAATAAAAAATAAAAAAATAATTAATTTTTTATAAATTTTGTGTACTTAATTTAGTCATCATAATTCAAATTACGGTCAATCAAGCCCTCAAAAATTAAATTACAATCAATTTAGCCCTCTCGCAACGTTGACCGTTACAGTTGACCATTAACTCTTAAGACAATGACACGTGGCACACTCTAAAAGTGTCATGTTATAAAACCGTAAAAATCATTAAAATTTTCAAAAAATTTTAAAAGAAAAACTTTAAAAATATTTAGAATCATAAAAAACTAAATTAAAAATATATTTTTAATTTAAAATCGTAAAAAATATATAAGCAATTATAATAATTATTTAAAAAGTTAAAATATTTAAACTGAAATAATATTTAAAAATAAAGCATTCTTCTTCTTCACTAACGTTGATTCACCTTCAGTTTGAAAGACATAACAAATCTAAAAAGGCTTAATGCATTTTTTACCCCTAACGTTTACTATTTTCCCAACTTAATATCTAAGGTATTTTTTGGCTTCTTTTACCACCCTAAAATTTAAGTCGTTATTCAAATCACACCAAATTTTTAGCACCGTTTAAAAAATTGTCTTAATCAACCATACCACGCCACGTCGCCCTTTTTATTTTATTTTTCTTATGTTTGAAATTAAAATATAAATTAATTAAAAATAAAATAAAATTGTCCATATTTTTTTTTTCTTTTAAAATCTTCTTCTCTCCCAAATCAACGCTAACAATTGTATCTCATTATACCTCTCCAATCTCAGTCGTCGTCACCTTCACCTTCTCCGACGACCACCACCACAACCGTCTGTTTCTCCCAAAAATCTTTGCCAATCTCGACGGCTCCTCAGCTTCGTCGTGGATACTAATTTTCCCCAAAAATATGATACACTTTTCGAATGAATGGTGATGATGATGATGATGAGTTGTTTTGTAGTGTTGATGATTGGTTGTTTTTTGTTTCAATTCGATGGTGGGGTTGTTTTGCAGTGATGATTTTCCCCAAAAATCAGTATTTGAGAATTGGACGGTGTTGTGAATGAGTGTTTAGTAGAGAGAAGTGAGTCGGTGTGAGGAGGAAGTGCAAAACTGGAGAAACATATGGCTTGGGAAAGCTTTAAACTGAAAATTATAAAGAAAACTGATGAATAAGGGAACCCATGGATTGATTCAAGAAAAAAAAAGGTTAAACAATTATTGATTGAAGCAAGAATCACAACTGTTAGAGTGAAGGGGTAATTTTGACGGTGGTGGTGGTCGGAGAAGGGGAAGAGAGTGGTGGCTGTTAGGATTGATTTGTGGAAAACAACTTTAAAAGTAAAAAACCTATGAGTACTAAATCGAACAAAAAAGAAAGTTTGAATGACTTGAAATATCATTTATTTATTTTTAGTAAAGCATGTTATATTTTTATTTAATTTTTTAACATTTAGTAGATGTCATCTGGAAAATAAAAAATATATAAGGGTGATGATGTGGCATCATATTATTGGTCTAATTTTATTTTAATTAACGGGTCAAATATTTCAGACGAGTTGTGTAACGGTGTAAATGTTAGGGACACATGAGGCCAAAAAATACGTTAGGTATCAAGTTAGGAAAAGTGGTAAACGTTATGGGGCAAAATGTGCATTAAATCAATTTAAAATAAAAGACTTCCTCTCTATAAGGATGTAAAAAGTTTACCCGACCTGCAAAACGGACTGAAACCGACTTGAGTCAGAACTGCTTGTGACCCGAAATTGATTCGAGTCTGAACTGGTGTTGACCTGAACTCGAGTTGGACTTGAAAATTTTGGATTTGAACCTGACCTGCACCCGACTTGAACCCGAATTCAACCTGATAATGTGATAACTGAACCCGACCTGCAACCGACTTGATATGAACCCGAGCCCGAGATTAACCTGGTAAATAACTGATATTACCCGACCTGTTATCAACTTGACCTATTATGAACCTGATCTATAATTGACTCAACCTATAAATGACCTGACTTGTTATTGAACTGATATGATATATCTAACTTGGTATTTATCATATGAATTGTAACTAATAAACTACAATTGATAAATTTGAGAGATTATGAATTTATTAAATTGATATGTTTACTATTTAAATTTGTAAATTATAGTATATAATATATTTAAAAGTTTTATTAAATTAATAATTGGGAAAACTACACCACTGACCACCAAACAAATTGGGGATACCTATTTGAACCATCGAACTATAAAAAACGTCAATCACACCACTAAACTTATTAAATCAACATATTTTGACCTCCGCCGTTAAAAAGTTAACGGAGGGGTGATGGAAGTGCCACGTGGCAGTTAACAGGACATTTTTAAAATTACATGTTAAGTCCCTATTATTTACTTATTAAATCAATTTGATCCTAATTTTATTTTAGTTAAATAAAAATTAATCAACCAATCAAATGAGGACACATGTCATCACCCAATTGGATTAATTTAATTTAGTTTTAATTTATTTTGTTTAATATTTAATATATGTTTTCCTCCAATCAGGTGGTGACATTGGTTAAAGGAAATTTCAAGAAGAAAATCATAAAGGGGCTTATGGTGGTTCAAACCTGGGACCAAAGGGATAAAACCCCAAGCTTTTACCATTGAACCAAACTGCTCTTAGTACTATTATTTGCACCTTTTATATACATATCTTATAGTGTAGTAAAAGTTAGGGAAAAAAAGAAGAAAACAAGAGGGCATTACGGTAGTTTGAACCTGGGACCAAAGGGGTTAGTCCCAAGCTTTTACCATTGAGCCAAACTACTCCTAGTAAAAATATTTGCACCTTTTATATACATATCTTATAGTGCAGTAAAAGTTAGGGAAAAAAGAAGTAAAAATGGTTGAAATACGACTCGAACATAGATTACTTGGGATGTGTATAATCACACAAACATCCGATTTAATTTAAATATGAAAACTATTAAATATTTGATTTTAAAAAATATTTGATTTAAAAGAAAAGAAATTTGATTTAAAATATTTGAATATTTTTTCCTTTTTTCATATTTAAATCGAATATTTAAATATGAAAAAGAAAAAATATTCGAATATTTTTAATCAAATTTATTTTTTAGATATTCGATTTAAATATGAAAAAAGGAAAAATATTCGAATATTTTAAATCGAATTCCTTTTCTTTTAAATCTAATATTTAATAGTTTTCAAATTTAAATTAAATCAGATGTTTGTGTGATTATACACATCCCAAGTAATCTATGTCGAGTCGTATTTCAACCATTTTTACTTCTTTTTTCCCTAACTTTTACTGCACTATAAGATATGTATATAAAAGGTGCAAATATTTTCATTAAGAGCGGTTTGGCTCAATGGTAAAAGCTTGGGATAAACCCCTTTGGTCCCAAGTTTGAACCACCGTAATGCCCTCTTGTTTTCTTCTTTTTTCCCTAACTTTTACTACACTATAAGATATGTATATAAAAGTTGCAAATAATAACACTAAGAGTAGTTTGGTTCAATGGTAAAAGCTTGGGGTTTTATCTCCTTGGTTTCAGGTTCGAACCACCATAAGCCCCTTTATGATTTTCTTCTTGAAATTTCCTTTAACCAGGTGGTGACACGTGTCACCACCTGATTGGAGGAAAAAATATATTAAATATTAAACAAAATAAATTAAAACTAAATTAAATTAATTCAATTGGGTGATGACATGTGTCCTTATTTGATTGGTTGATTAATTTTTATTTAATTAAAATAAAATTAGGATCAAATTGATTTAATAAGTAAATAATAAGGACTAAACATGTAATTTTAAAAATGTCCTGTTAATTGTCACGTGGCACTTCCGTCACCCCTCCGTTAACTTTTTAACGACGGTGGTCAAAATAGGTTGATTTAATATGTTTGGTGGTGTGATTGACGTATTTTATAGTTCGGTGGTTCAAATAGGTATCCCCAATTTGTTTGGTGGTCAGTGGTGTAGTTTTCCCTTAATAATTTGAGATTGATAAATTTAAAACAAATTATTATAAATTTAAATCAGTTTGTTAATTATGACCATTAAATTAATAAATTTACTTGTATATTAAGTATGATTTGTTGTGAATAAAATAAAGAATAACAAGAATAAGAACAAGAAGAACAAAGAGATGAGAGGAAGAGGGAGATTTGTATTATTATAAAAAATAGAATTGTCTACAATGCCTTCAATGAATCATCTATTTATAGGCATAAGAAGTACATAATACATTAAACTCTAATTCATAGAGATAATATTCCTAATAATAAATAAATCAAACTCCTTTGATAAAGTTCTAATCATGATAGACATCCACATAGATAAATATTCATAACACTCCCCCTTGGATGTTTATGAAGATAATGTGTCTCGTTAAAACCTTACTAAGATAAGAACCCAGTGGAAAAAAAAAATTCTTTAGTGAAGGAAAAAGAGTACATACATCTTTGATACGCATAACATGTTGCCTCATTAAAAACCTTACCAGGAAAATCCATTGGGACAAAACCTCGGTTAAGGAAAAAAGAGTGCAACGCGTATTTACTCCCCCTCATGCAAACATCACAGAAGATATTTGAATCTTCATAATTTAATCTTGAATATCATTTTTCTAAAGATCGTGAGGGATGAAACTTTGGAGTAATATGTTCCATGATGTATCCACTTTCAAACTGAGATATACATCTTGCGTTATCTTCACACAAGATAGCTTTTATCATATCTTGTAAAAGTAAATCCACATATCTTTTGGATATGTTGGGTCAATAGTCTTAGCCAAACACATTTTTTGGCTTGCCTCGTGCATAACAATTATTTCTACGACATTTGAGGAGGCATCAACGAATGTTTGAAGATCTAAATGTAATGATCTTTGTATATTCATAGATATTTCTTGACCAACTAATATATAGTGCTTCAAGACTAAGAAAAGATATAATTATCTTTATTCACATCCAACAATCTTACAACTATTGGGATACTCAATAGATATGCTCTATTCATATTGAATCTTCTTTAAGATTCTTTCAGCTTATGTCTATTCATAGACAAAAGAAATATATAATAATGCTCGATCTTCAGGTCGAGATAAACTTGATGTCAAGATTCAAGTACTTGTATTGAAAGTACTTCATGAGTTTCCAATTTGAAGCTCTTTAGGAGTTCTAAAATTATCATAATGGATCTTGATCCAAACTCCTTTATAAAATACATAAGGAAATCTGATCATTTTTATAGTATTTTATCAATTAATATTCACTAAGGCGATTATACCAAATGCGCCAAAAATATTCATGAGACATGTCTAAATAAATTTCCTCAGAAATTTCCAAATGCTTATAACATTTTAGATCCTTCAAGGATAAATATGGATCCACAAATAATTAGACGTATGTAAAATTTTCAAAACTGCCAAAGTAATTGCATCCACCATGAAGTAATTAAAACTTTTCATAAATCACAGTTCAAGTCGTATTTGTGACTACTTATTTGTACTTCACTTGCATTACACCTTTAGGTGTTTGGACTGGTGGTCCAAATACTTCTATTTTAGAAGTTCAAAGCATCTTTCAACATTGGCCAATTCAATATCTATACTTCTGGATAGATTTTATACAAGATCCTCGATTTCTTTCTTTACTTCTATAGAAGTATTTTATGTAAAATTGTTTGTAAAATCGTTGTCGACAACTTTCCAATTTTTCTAGTTCCATTCTCGTAATGACATAACTCATCGAGATCTCTTCAAGATTTCAATCTTTATTCCAGGTGCCTGAAACTCTTCAAGAGTTTTATTATTTGTTATGTCTTGGGTCTCTTCAGGAGCACCCGCCTCCAATATATGACCATCTCATATTACTTTCTATTTACGAGAATTCTGATCATTGGAACCATTTCAACTATCATGCTTCAGGCATGATTTACATTCTCTCGCTCTAACATGTAATTTAAACTTAGAGCATTTCAGCTGGTATATGAGACTTAATTACTCTCATTGGGTCAGTAAATATGTCTGGCAGTTGACATGTAATAACATGAATTATCTTATGAACTTCTAGTTCATATACGAGGATCTAGATAATGATAATTCATTTTCCTCTATCCAGCTGATTATTATCTCCCCCTGATGTTTAGAAAAATCATGTCATAAATGATTCTCCAATTAATGTTTAAGAATTTAAACATAAAAGGAGACTCGTACTCAATATATATTCTCAACCCTTTTTATTTACCCATTTTGTGCGTTGTGGTGGAGCAATTCATATCGCACATTCAAAAATCATAAAATGGGAAATGTATGGTTTCTGACCAAAAAACCAATCATAACGGGGAGTTTATTATAACTCGTTGGCTTGATGCGTATAAGTGCTGCTATATGGAAACACCATATAAATAATAACTCTTTTGTTCTCATAGTTTAGCTATTAAATAGGAGGCATCCAATTGAAATTTTGCTAAACTATATTTTTCATAATCAATAGGCTTTGTAACAACCGATATAGCCTAAAATATAAACCCACTAGCTTTTCAAGACGAATAGTCTAGCTGCATAATCTGAATATTTTTAGAATCAATCTCACAAACTTCTGGTTGTAAGTCGATAAAACAATGTAGATGCATCTACTAAAATCATATAAAACTTTCCACATTTGTGGATATATGGGCCCATATTTCGTTCAGATATGCAAGACATACAGTCTCAACTTCAATACAAGAACTTTAAGTTCTAATTCTTTTGGTAAGTAGGATCATCTATATCCTTTGAGAACAAACAACACAAGAACTTCAGGTTCTTTTAGTAAGTGGAATTTAATCAATTCCTTTAAGCAACACAAGAACTTCACGTTCTTTAATAAGTGGAATTTAATCCATTCCTTTGAGAATAAGCACCACAAGAACTACAGGTTCTTTTAATACATGTGCATGTAAATCTCAATAATTTCTGCACCATTGATCAGGATGGTCTAACCGATCATGCCAACTATATATATGTGTGTATATATCTCTGAATTTGTAAACTCCTTGTTTACCATAACATGTAATTCAATCTCACTCGTACATGTCTAGTACGGCCATCAAAATTGTTCCTTTAAATAGGAATATATTTAGCTCTTTCGGAGCTTTCAATTGAAATTATCTTTTGGTAGTAATATATAGCTCTTCTAGAGCTTTCAACTGACTTTTTGGCTACCAAAACTTATATCAATATTGGCTTATTTCAAATGCCAATTGATAACATATGTTATATATAATTCCCAAAGGGATAGTTTGCGAACTCATATTGCTCTCTTTATGACTTTGACGAGTATAATGCACTGTAAATATGGAATAAAGTTCCATTTGACAATAACATATTTGCTCAACCAGAGCCTTTTGTGATATTAGTACTTCCGGATATAGTACTCACATTATTCCCTTGCATTTTAATCGAGAAATGCATAATTGTGCACCTTTCAAAATGTGCTTTGTTTCATTTACTTCAGGTAATGAAAATATGTACTTTGTATTATTCACTTCGAGGAATGAAAAATATAAAATATAGTACATCATATCAAGTCGATTATCTATCAGAGATAAACTTTCAAGTGCTCTTCCGGAGTATTGATATTTTAGTACTTTGAGAAATACTACTCATATTTCCCCTTGCATTTAAATGGGAAAAATATTTCTTATGCTTAAGTACAATATGAGTACTTGCATTATCTGCTAGGCATAAATAGCCACAATTCTAGGCATAAATAGCCACAATTCATTGTATATTTTATTCCGAAAGTAATCATATTCTTCAAATAATAAATTAACATAAAACGTAAATAAATAATATGTGAAATAAATAAAGATAAAGCAAACTAACATAAATAAATAATAAATAAAATGAATTAACATTAAAAAAATAAAATAAATAAAAAACAATTATTCCTGTTAGATGTTATAAGGGAAATAAAATAAATGGTAAATTATTCCCTTCAAGGGTTATGAGAAAATTAACAATATCCAATTGAGTTGGACCAATAACGCCATAATTATTTTCGCCATAAACAAATTTTGTTTATATTTTATTTCATTTATCATTCATGATTATGGATAAAGTCCATAATACTTTGGCGTTTGACAAGTACGAAACCAATGGTTTATAACATCACATTGGTAAAAGGATTTCACTTCCTTAGAATGATCTTTATCACTCTTGTCATCCTTATAACTTCGCTACCAGCGGGTAGAAGTATTCTTAAAATGACTATATTTTTCATGTGTATATTCATAGCCTCGACCACGACCACAACTTTTAATGTGATTTTTTATTCCTTCCATAATATAATCTCACATTCACTTCAGGGAATGGAGTAGAGCCAGTGGGCCTTTAAAACCTTTTTCACATATCCTTATCACAGAGAACAAAGATTTAATCCTCGTACGCGGCATTGTTAAACCTGTCCACAAGGTCCTTTAAAAACCTCCTTTGAGACCAGTAGCCTCGCAGAACGGGATGTCCAGCCAATTATACTTGGATTATATCGAAATTATGTCTCTAATTGAATAATGATTTACCATGTTTGCATTCACTTCAGGGAATGAAACAGATCCAATAATTGCATGGAATAAACATCATGCTTGCATTCACTTCAGGGAATGCCCCATCATTGATAATTGCATGGAATAAACATCATGCTTGCATTCACTTCAGGGAATGCCCCATCATTGATAATCGCATGGAATAAACATCATGCTTTGCATTCACTTCAAGGAATGCCTCCCATAAAACTTTTTGGATCAAGAAGAATTTTCGTAACTTGAAATTGGGAGAAATCTATGGTCGAGTTTTTCGACAAAGAAGAAAAATTGCTTTCGAGCAAATATAGACTTTATAACAATCTTTTTATAGATTGAAATTCACCATGATTTATCGCACATTAAAATCATAATTTAAAGAATAAAAAAATAAAAAAAGAATTTACCGATATTAGTTTTCCTCTCGAAGAAAATGGAGACGTAGCAAATGACCAAAACATCTTCTCATAATGTCGTGTCTCTTTCCAAGTCATTTAAATACATGTAAAACTCAATACATGGTTAAAATATCAATATCATCAAATAAAATATTATAAACACATATTGATCTTAATACAAAGTTCAACCATTGTGTCAAAAATAAACATATATGAAACCATAATAATAAGATCTATATGTATGGGCTGGATTGAATATATTAGAAATCAGAGGATCTATGTCATAATTCTCTCTTTAAAAAAAAACTAAACCAACAAAGGTATTTCATTAATGTACAAATCTTTGTTACTAAAAAAACCTTAAACCTAGAGTACGTATTTTAATGAATTTATATGAAAGACTACCATAGTTCTACGTACATAACTTTGTTATTCATGATTATAAAGTATAGTCAGTAAATCGAACAAACTTTACATGTACCATCATCAAACTTCATGAATTTACAAATATACAAACACAAATAATAATAATTAAGTATGAAAAGCATAAGCAGTTGAGTACCAAAAATGAAAACCCACAAATACTTTCGCTTAACAAACCTCAATCGATCCATCGTTCCCTGCTTTAAAAGCCGAGGAGGCAGGTAAGGAAAACAGCGCGACATTATCGACTTTTTCCGCTAATTAACCCTTTTAGGAACAAGAGAAAAAACACGTAATTTATACCAAACGCAACCTCTTCGTCTCTGTCGATTCGTCTTTTGGTTTGTGAGAAGCCACAAATTTATCTCTTTCCAATGTTCGAATAAAATCAAACATACTTTCAAAATTTTCAAAAATTAAAACAAAGTTAAAATATAAAGAGAAAGACAATCGATAACTAAAAAAAATAAGGAGAACAAAAAAACTTATCTTTGGTTTATTCTATAATCGAATTCTTCCTGGTAACTTCTTTTGAATTATAACGATGAAGACCTCAGTTGATTAGAGTCTCGTGCTGATAACTTGTTGTGAATAAAATAAAGAAGAACAAGAATAAGAACAAGAAGAACAAAGAGATGAGAGGAAGAGGGATATTTGTATTATTATAAAAAATAGAATTGTCTACAATGGCTTCAATGAATCATCTATTTATAGGCATAAGAAGTACATAATACATTAAACTCTAATTCATAGAGATAATATTCCTAATAATAAATAAATCAAACTCCTTTGATAAAGTTCTAATCATGATAGACATCCACATAGATAAATATTTATAACATGATCATTATATTAAAAAACTAATTACAACTATTAAATTAATTTTATTAAACGATTCATTTATTGATTATTAACTTAATCATTAGAAATATGTGACTTTATATATCAATAAGTTTAATTTAGTGTTTTGATGTAATAATTAATGAATAATTTAAATATAATTTAACTTAATATTTATATATATTTCATATTTGAACATGAATACGTGATTGTACATTTGTACAATTGTATTTATGATAAATTGATAATATCAAATAATCAAAACATGAGATTGATAAATTTAGTAACTTTACAAATTTTGAAAAATTAACAATCTAACACAATTTATAAAGAGTAAAGTACACAGACGGTCACTGAACTTTGGTAAAAAAATAAAATGGTAACTAAACTTTTAAAAATCACAAAATGACAATTAAATTTTATATTTTATAACAAAATGGTAACTAGACGTTAAATCCCGTTAAGTGTCTGTTATAAAATTTGGTATAATAATACATTTAGTCCTTTATATTTATACATTCAATCAATTTAGTCTTAATTCGATACAATTCACTAAATTTAGCCCTAATTATTTACACATTCTTTCAATTTTGTCCTTAAAGCAAAATTCCAAAATACGATAATATGATAAATAATTACACATTCTTCAACCGTACAATTTGCTCCGGCAAGCAAGATCTAAACCCATTAAACCTTAAATCCAAGAACTCTTTCGGCACGGTCCCTTCAAACTCATTAAACCTTAAATCCAAGAACTTAAGTGAAGGAAATTTAAGAACCACCACAGGGAACTTACTGGCGAGCCTATTGTTGCTCAGATCCAGCTCGAACAGCAGCTTCAAACGCTCGAACTTGTGAGGAACAGTCCCACAAAATCGATTTGTGTTGATATGAAACAATGCAAGATCAGTGAGTAACTCGAGCTCCTCCGGCAAGTACCCGACAATATCACCATGGTTCAAATCAATGCCGATGATGATTCTGATTCTCTTGTTATTGAGCGTCGGGGCACAGTAAACACCGGTGTAGTTACAAACATCAGATCTGACCCAATCGCCGGTGAGATTGAAACGGTCGGAGAGGATAGCTTGTTTCCACGCTTGTAAAGCTATGTAAGCATTTCTGAGCCTCGGATTTTCAAAGACAAGTGACAAGTCGACAGTGACATTTTCACCCCGGTCACCGAACTCGTCTCTGTAGTAGAGAAGCTGGCGTTGCTTGATGTACAACGCTTCTTGGTCGGTGAGAAGGCCGTCGTAACTGGAAATGGAATGGCGGTGCTCACATGAAGAGAAGTCGATGAAGAGTAAAATGAGAACAAGCGTGAGGTGATAAAAAGAATGGAGCTTGGTGTTCTTCATCTCACATGAGACATCTGATTTAACAAACGCCACTTTTTTATTTTTAACTTTTGTTTTCTCTGCCAAAAGCTTCGATTGCAAAAATGGGGTTGCTACAACAACAAAAAAAATGGTTTTGGCTTTTCAATTTGGAGAAGATTTGACAGAAGAGATTGAGAAGGAAAAAAAAGGTGGGTTTTTTAATTTTTGTTTTTCGATTTTGGAGATGTGTGTTTGGGAAGGGAAAGATAGTGTGAGGGGAAATAAAGAAATAAAGAAACTTTATTTGAAAAAAATTCGATTCGAGTCGAGTCAAGTCCAGTTGAGTTTTTGAGTTCTTATAAAAATTTAATTGTAATTATTTATCATGTTATCATACTTTAAAATTTTGCTTTAAGAACCAAATTGAAAGAATGTGTAAATAATGAGGGATAAATTTAGTGAATTGTTTCAAATTAGGACTAAAATGATTGAATGTATAAATATGAAGGACTAAATGTGTTATTATACCAAATTTTATAACAGACACTTAACGAGATTTAACGTCTAGTTACCATTTTGTTATAAAACATAAAATTTAATTGCCGTTTGGTGATTTTTGAAAGTTTGGTTACCATTTTATTTTTTTACCAAAGTTCAGTGACCATTTGTATACTTTACCCATTTATAAATGTACAAATTAAATCAACTAAATAATTTTATGTTAAAATTTAAGCTCTCAGATCTTATAGCAAAAGTTTTACAATGCTAAAAAGTCAATAAATTGATATACACTTAGGTGACCTCGTTGTAGTTTACCCTAATTATTATTCTAATACTTGTGTATACATATTAATTGGTTTCATTTTGATTTAAATCAAGATCTTTCAAAATTCATCTTATTTTTTTCATCTCAATTTTTATACCAACCAACTAGTTTAGCAAGAATTTGAATCGTGACAGTGTGAATCGAAAAAATTGAATTGGGAGAGTTTAACATATATTGAGCTTATGCAAAATCCAATTAAATTAGTCAACTAATGAGTCAAATACTGGTGTTTAAACCAAAAAAGAAATGCAAATTTTATGTTATCCCGCGTAAATTTTAAAAAATGATATTTAGAAAAAATTAATTTATGGTTTTTCTTTTAAATTATTAAAAATAATATATTAAATTCAAATTAATCATAATCTTTAATCAACAGTCATAACGAGCTCTATAATAAAGAAAATGTTGGTCTAAAATAAAATTTATAGTGGTAAATTAATCAAAATTGTACAATAACTAAATTATTTTTGTAAATTTCTTTCCCTTCACTGTATTTCTAGACTTCGGACATTAAACTTCAACTTAGCCCCTAGCATTGCACCACAAAATTGTAACGCCCTGAGTTTAGGGCCGGGAGATAATCATGTTGGCTAAACCGTTTCGGGTTAGGTTAATTTTGAACGGATAAACTTGATTTTTATCAAAGGGGTAAAATGGGAATTTTGCTCACAAAAAGAAATAAAGAAAAGGGGATTTTTGAAAGCTAGCATCTTCTCCCATTTGATTTCCACGTTCAAAACCTCCCATAAACCCCCATTTCACTATTCCATTGCCCCAAGCTCTCAATCCAAGTGATTTCTTCAAGGTAAATGGTTCCTTAACTTGCTTTTATCTTCCTTGAGTCATAAATGCTAAGATTTTTGCAAAACTCGTGGATTAAACTTGTTTTGATTTTTAAAGCTTGGTTTGAAATGAAAAGGGAGTTTATGGGTTTTTCGTTTGGGTTGTTTATGGCTGAGTTTGAGAGTGTTTTTAACTTTGTTTTATTGCTAAAATAACATGAAAATGGTGGGTTATTATAGGAAACCCGAAATGGGTATTGTGGGTGATTTTGGGAGTTGAAAATCTTAAGTTATTTTGATGAGTTTTAGGTCTAAATGACAGCTGAAGGTTTGATTGCTTTGGGTTGATGTTTTGGAATGTTAAAAGGTAGATTTTTGGTGGTAAATTCGTTGGGTATGGCTGCAAGTAGTTTGGGACTCAATTGATATGTTTCAGGTGAAATTTGGGGCTTGAATCGATGTGTGTTGTTGCAAGATTGTTGAGTTCCGGGTTTTTGTTGTGTTTGTGAGTGAATTAGTGTTCTAATGTTCAGTTTTGGGTTGCTTAAAACAGAGGAATCAGATTCGGGCTTCGTGGACGGAAATCCGGGTAGTTCGGATCGGAGGCTTGATTCGGCATCTTGGGCATCGTTTGTGTGTTGGCTAGTGAGTGGATCGATTTTAAAAAAGCCTTAACGTGGTTAAGGGAATGTTTTAGGAGTTTGGATTGAGCTTGAAAGGCCAATCGAAGCTTGAGAGTAAGTTTTAATGGTTTTATGCAATTAAATTGTGTTTTACGATTCTTGATACAAGTTGAACATGTCATGTTGGCAATGTGTTAGTTTGCATTGTTATACATGTTGAGACTTATGACTTGTGTTTATATTTGCATTGTGAGTACATGCCTTGCATAGAAGTTTGGACATAGTAAGTGGTTCAAGCATCGGTAATGCTTGTGGTTGTGAATGAGTATATTGACACGTGTTGAGTTGTTACCGGATATAATTGATCGATCAATAGGATTAGAGTGCACTCGAGGTAAAAGTCGTGCATGACCTTAGTGATGTTATATTCCACTAAGGAGGAGTACGGTGATGTGAGATTCCACCGAAAGTTATGTTTTTACTAGACGGGTGAGTACGGTGATGTGAGATTCCACCGGAAGTGTCTAGTGGGTTTGAGAAACTATCCGCATATCCGAGTAAAAACGATGAATGTCAATATACCCATGATGCTTTAATTCTCATGTTAAGCATGATGTTGATTTCTTCTTTTATGCTTATGCATTGTTGATTACTTTGCTTGTGTTATGAGGATGAGCATGTGGTAAGCCTATGGCTTGTGGTTGCATTCGGTAAATGCACGTGAAGGTAAATGCGTGTTGTTATGTGTTCAAGCATGTGGAAATGATTTGGAAATTGTTCTGGTTTTCAAGCAAACTAATGTTTTAAAACTGCATTGTTGTAGCTACCATTTTGAGCACCGCTCACTAAGCTTAAATGCTTACGCTCTCTTTTCCAATAATGCATGCCCTTAGACCTTCAGAGCAGCTCGGGGAACAAGGGAGAATCCAAGTGAGTTTGGTTTGCTCAAGTATGAGTTTAGAATTCAATAATTAGTATTAATCAATGAGATATGACATTTATGTTTGAGGTGCTGTTGGCATGTCCTTTTTGCTTAGACAAGTTTGTTTAGTTTCTTGGGCTTGTAATGCCTTTTACCATGATGATTTATGCTTTTGTTTAGCTTTGGCTATGTTGGTGAATGCTAAATATGTATGCTTCATTTAAAAATCTTATCATGTTGGATGTTGCCTTGTTAAGTGTTTATTTTGCTTTATATGTTTATCCATGGATGCCTTGTGTTGTATGTGTGTTGGTATGTTGCTTAAATGGTTGTTAATGTTTCCCTAGGTTTGACTTGGGGTGTTGACCAAGTACAGGCGTAACGATACGATCCTTTAGCGTATCGATACGACATGTTGTAAAATTTAAAAAGGGTTATCTTAATCGCATGTTTTGCTTGTTTTGTATCCATGTGTGTTTTCCGATGTGTGTCCCCTCACATAGGAAATAATTAATGCATCTAAACAAGATAACTTTAAAAGAAATTTTCTAAGGTTGCTAATCGGAGTGGAGCCTTAACGGGTTTCACTTCGGTTTTCCCCGTGTAACTCGTTCGATGTGTGTCCACTTCGGTTGCTAATCCGGAAGAAATTTTCTAAGGTTGCTAATCGGAGTGGAGGCATACAATCCGAGGGTTGAGCGGATTGAGAATGTTGAGGATGTGCGAGGAGAGAACTTGCCTCCTCCTTCTCTTCTGGGGGTAGAGTGAATGTGGAAGGTGTTGGACCTTAGGATGGTCAGGGACATGCAAGTATTGATGTGAATCCGTTGATTCAGGCTATAGTCGGGGCTATTCAGACAGCTTTAGCGGGTGTTCGGGTTGCAGCACCGCCTCAGGGTGCATGTTCTGGTTTGTCGTTAGAGCGACTCCGTAGCTTGGGCGGGGTTGAGTTCCGTGGGTTGTCACCCGAGGGTTCAGAGGCATGGTTTAAGAGCACAGTTCGTATTTTGAGTCAGATGGAGTGCTCTGGAGCACATAAGTTGGGTTGCATTGTCTCTTTGCTTTAGGGAGATGCCTACACTTGGTGGACTACTATTACTACGGGTATGCTAGAGGCCGAGGTTACTTGAGAGTTCTTTAGGGCTACTTTCCGTAAGAAGTACATAGGTCCTCGATACCTAGATGAGAAGAAGAGAGAGTTCATGGCTCTAGTTCAGGGTAGCTTGACTGTATCCGACTATGAGGTGCTGTTTGTACGTTTGAGTCAGTATGCTTCTAAGTTAGTTCCCACTTAGGGGGAACGATGTGAGCGTTTTCGCCATGGGTTGGTTCAGGAGGTGAAGACCTACATGTTGGCTTCCGACTATACAGATTTTGATGTGTTGGTCGCTAGGGCCAAGGACATCGAACAGTCTTTGGGACTTGCAGATCACAAGGGTGGATCTAGTTCAGGAAAGAGGACTGCTGAATGGGACAGAGATCGTGCCAAGAGGCACAAGGATAGAAAACCTCATCATGATCATATACGCGGAGGAGGTAATCTGGGCGAGGCCATCACGGCCAATGGACTAAGAATCGTACTCCCAAGTGCAACAAGTGTGGTAGACATTATTACGGTGAGTGTTGGGGCACTTATGGCTCTTGTTGGAACTGCAGGTCTAGGGCGCATTTGAAGCGCGATTGTCCGTATCCGTCTAGGGATGGACAAGCTCCTGCACGAGCTGTCGAGCATCAGAGAGGCTGTAGGTGCGGTCGAGGTAACTTTTAGCCTAGGAATGATGGTCAGAGGAATGTAGCTCATGTTGGAGTAGTTCAGCCCGAGGGAGGTGGGCCATATAGGGAGTGTGCACACCGTGAGGACAGGAATGACACAGATGTGATTGTAGGTAATTTCTTGTTACAGTCTTTGACTTTGCTTTCCTTGATTGATTTCAGTTCTACGCATTCGTATATATTGAGTGAGCATGTAAGATTGCTAGATATTCCGGTTGGGATATTAGATGTGGGTATGAATGTCACTAGTTCCTTTGGCGAGACAGTTGTGGTCAGAAAGATGTACAAGAGATGTGCTTTGTTGGTTCAGGGTCATGTTTTTCCCGTGGATATGATGGAATTGTCATTTATTGTTTCGATGTAATATTAGGCATGGAATGGCTTGTAGAGCATAGGGCTAGGGTAGATTTTGAGACAAAGCGGGTGTCCTTGAGACTTTCAGAGGATCACGAGGTAGTAATAGTGGGCGAGAACGTTAAGTTTTTGTCCAATGTAGTTTCAAACTTAGAGGCTCAGAAGTTATTGGATGTGGGTTGTTAGGCATACCTAGCCTATGTTATGAATCCAAATATGGATGAGGCACGACCGCAAGACATTAGAACAATTTGTGACTTTTCGGGTGTATTCCCAGAAGAATTGTCTGGTTTGCCTCCAGATAGAGATGTAGAGTTTGCTATTGAGACTTATTCAGATTCAGCTCTGGTATCGATTGCACCGTACCGAATGGCTCCTAAAGAAATGAAAGAGTTGAAGACACAACTTTAGGAATTGATAGACCGAGGGTTCATTTGTCCGAGTACTTCACCTTTGGGTGCACCGGTGTTGTTTGTGAAGAAAAAAGATGGCAATTTGAAAATGTGTATCGATTATCGACAGTTGAATAAGTTGACAATGAAGAACAAGCATCCGTTGCCGAGGATTGATGACTTGTTTGATCGGTTGAGAGGTGCGCCAGTGTTCTCGAAGATAGATTTGAGATCCGGTTATTATCAGTTGAAAGTAAGAGATCAAGATGTACCGAAGACAGCTTTCCGCACTCGTTATGGGCACTACGAATTCTTAGTGATGCCCTTTGGTTTGACTAATGCACCGGAAGTTTTTATGGACATGATGAATAGAGTGTTTCATGAGTACTTGGATTAGTTTGTGGTAGTGTTCATTGATGATATTTTAGTGTACTCTCGTACCGAGGAAGATCATGATCGACATTTGCGTTTGGTGTTGCAGAAATTGTTAGAAAATCAGTTGTATGCCAAGTTAAGCAAGTGTGAGTTTTGGATTAGGGAAGTGATTTTCTCAGGCCATATTGTATCAGCCGAGGGAATCCGAGTAAATCCCAAGAAGGTTGAGGCAGTTGTGAATTGGAAACCACCTAAGACTGTGATCGAAGTTCGTAGTTTCTTAGGTTTGGTCGGTTACTATAGACGTTTTGTTGAGGGTTTCTCAAAGGTTGCAGCTCCTTTGACTAAATTACTACATAAGGATGTTTGATTTGAGTGGACTGATGCAAGACAACAAGCATTTGAGAAATTGAAAGAAGCCTTAATCGAAGCTCTTGTTTTGATTCAACCCGTGTCAGGGAAAGAGTTTGTAGTCTTCAGTGATGCGTCGTATGTTGGCTTAGGTTGTGTGCTTATGCAAGAAGGAAGGGTATTGGCATATGCGTCTACGTAGTTGAAGACTCGTGAGCGTAATTACCCTACGCATGACATAGAATTGGCTGCACTGGTTTTCGCTTTGAAAGTTTGAAGACATTACTTATATGGTGAGAAATGCACAGTGTATACGGATCACAAGAGTCTGAAGTATATAATGACACAAAGAGAGTTGATTTTAGACAGCGTAGGTGGCTAGAGTTACTTAAGAACTACGACCTCACGATTGAATACCATCCGGGTAAAGCCAATGTAGTGGCCGATGCTTTGAGTAGGAAGGTGGCAGTGGAATTGCGAGCTATGTTTGCTAGATTGAGTTTGTCCAAATATGGTGGTTTAGTGGCTGAGTTGCAATTTAAACCTTCGCTGCTTCAGTTGATTAGAGAGAAACAGTTGCAAGATAGATCATTAGCATCTCATGTACAAGACATAGCGGAGGGTAAACTGAAAGATTTCTGTTTTAGTAGCGATGGAGTCTTGTGTTTCAAGAGTAGAGTAGTTGTTCCGGAAGATGTAGACTTGAGACGCACCATCCTAACTGAAGCTCATAGTTGTCCGTTTGCTATGCATCCGGGAAGTACGAAAATGTATCGCGGTTTGAAAAATGAGTATTTCTGGGTTGGTTTGAAGAAAGTTGTTGTCGAGTTTGTGAGCAAGTGCATGGTCTGTCAGCGAGCTAAAGTTGAGCACCAGTTTCGTTCAGGTTTGTTACAACCGTTGAGAATTCCCGAGTGGAAGTGGGAGAGAATTGCCGTGGATTTCGTATCGGGATTGCCGTTGACACCTTCTAAGAAGAATTCAGTTTGGGTAATTGTTGATCATCTTACGAAATATGTGCACTTTTTGGTCGTTCACGCCACTTATACTTTAGATAAGTTGGTCGATTTGAATATCAGTGAGATAGTGAGATTGCATGGTATACCATAATCTATAGTGTCAAACAGAGATCCGAGGTTCACAGCTAGATTTTGGGAGAGTTTGCATAGTGCTTTAAGTACTCGACTGAATTTCAACACTTCATATCATCCTCAGACCGATGGTCAGTCATAGAGAGTCATACAAGTGTTGGAAGACATGTTGAGGTGTTGCATTATTGAATTTCAAGGCTCGCGGGAGAAGCATCTACCGTTAGTAGAGTTTGCATATAATAACAGTTATCAAGAGAGCATTCAGATGGAACCTTATGAAGCTCTATATGGTAGAAAATGTAGAACACATGTTTGTTGGGCCGAAGCGGGACAAAAATTGATACCTTTACCTGATATGCTTAAGGGTACTACCGAGAAAGTATAGTTGATTTGTGATCGTTTGAATGCAGCTTCGAATAGACATAAATCTTATGCAGATTTGAAAAGAAGAGAAATAGAGTATGCCGTGGGCGACAAAGTGTTCTTGAAAGTATCACCTTGGAAGAAGGTGATGAGCTTTGGTAGGAAAGGTAAGTTGAGCCCGAGATTCATCGGTCCGTATGAGATAGTTGAGAGAGTTGGTCTTGTTGCCTATAGATTGAGACTTCCGGCCGAACTAGAGAAGATTCACGATGTGTTTCATGTCTCGATGTTTCGGAGGTATAGATCAGATCCGCCACATGTTATGCCAGTTGAAGAGATAGAATTGAATCCGGATTTGACCTACGATGAAGAACCAGTTGGGATTTTGGCTTCGGACAACAAAGTGTTGCGAGGAAGGACCATTGAGTTGGTTAAGGTTAAGTGGTGACACCGAGAAGTGGAAGAAGCCACTTGTGAGAGGAAGGATGACATGAGAAAGCAGTTTCTGAATCTCTTTCCTCCAAGTAAATTTCGGCGACAAAATTCCTTAAGTGGGGGAGAGTTGTAACGCCCCGAGTTTAGGGCCGGGAGATCATCGTGTTGGCTAAACTGTTTCAGGTTAAGTTAATTTTGAAACTATTTTTAAATGGATAACCTTGATTTTTATCAAAGGGGTAAAATGAGAATTTTGCTCACAAAAAGAAATAAAGAAAAAGGGATTTTTGAAAGCTATCATCTTCTCCCATTTGATTTTCACGTTCAAAACCTCCCCTAAACTCCCATTTCACTATTCCATTGCCCCAAGCACTCAATCCAAGTGATTTCTTCAAGGTAAATGGTTTCTTAACTTGGTTTTATCTTCCTTGAGTCATAAATGCTAAGATTTTTGCAAAACACATGGATTAAACTTGTTTTGATTTTTAAAGCTTGGTTTGAAATGAAAGGGAGTTTACTGGTTTTTCATTTGGGTTGTCTATGGCTGAGTTTGAGAGTGTTTTTAACTTTGTTTTATTGCTAAAATAACATGAAAATTGTGGGTTGTTATAGGAAACCCGAAAAAAGTATTATGGGTGATTTTGGGAGTTGAAAATCTTGAGTTTTTGGATGAGTTTTGGGTCTAAATGACAGCTGAAGGTTTGATAGCTTTGGGTTGATGTTTTGGAATGTTAAAATGTAGATTTTTGTGGTAAACTCGTTGGGTATGGCTGCAAGTAGTTTGGGACTGAATTGATATGTTTCGGGTGAAATTTGGGGCTTGAATCGATGTGTGTTGTTGCAAGATTGTTGAGTTCCTGGTGTTTGATGTGTTTGTGAGTGTATTAGTGTTCTAATGTTCAGTTTTGGGTTGCTTAAAATAGAGGAATCAGGTTCGGGCTTTGTGGACGGAAATCCATGTAGTTCGGAGGCTTGATTCAGCATATCGGGCATCGTTTGTGTGTTGCCTGGTGAGTGGATCGATTTTAAAAGCCTTAACATGATTAAGGGAATGTTTTGGGAGTTTGGATTGAGCTTGAAAAGCCAATCCAAGCTCGAGAGTAAGTTTTAAAGGTTTTATGCAATTAAATTGTGTTTTACAATTCTTGATACAAGTTGAACATGTCATGTTGGTAATGTGTTAGTTTGCATTGTTATACATGTTGAGACTTATGACTTGTGTTTATATTTACATTGTGAGTACATGCCTTGCATGGTAGTTTTGACATGGTAAGTGGTTCAAGCATCGGTAATGCTTGTGGTTGTGAATGAGTATATTGACACGTGTTGAGTTGTTACCAGATATAATTGATCGATAAATAGGATTAGAGTGCACTCGAGGTAAAAGTCGCATGTGGCCTTAACGATGTTAGATTCCACTAAGGAGGAGTACGGTGATGTGAGATTCCACTAGAAGTTATGTTTTTACTAGATGGGTAGTACGGTGATGTGAGATTCCACCAGAAGTGTCTAGTGGGTTTGAGAAACTATCCGCATATCCGAGTAAAAACGATGAATGTCAATATACACATGATGCTTTAATTATCATGTTAAGCATGTTGTTGATTTCTTCTTTTATGTTTATGCATTGTTGATTACTTTGCTTGTGTTATGAGGATGAGCATGTGGTAAGCCTATGGCTTGTGGTTGCATTCAGTAAATGCACGTGAAGGTAAATGCATGTTGTTATGTGTTCAAGCATGTGGAAATGATTTGGAAATGGTTCTGGTTTTCAAGCAAACTAATGTTTTAAACCAGAGAATTCAAACGAAAATTGAAAAGAAAAAGAAAATAGAAAAATACCTTGATTTGAGATTTTGGAGGAATAAATGAATGTAGATGCACAAACTTGATGAATTTTGGTTAGATTGGAGTTGAAGACTAAAAACCCTCAAGATTTGAATGATAAAAGTTTAGGATTGATGTGTATTTAAAGGAAAACTTAGGGTTAGGGTTTTGAGAAGTTTAGGTTTGATAAAAAGTTGTTTTAAAGATGATAACCTTTTTAAATAGAGGCTTTTTCAGATACGTGTTTCGATACAGGTAGAGTCGTATCGAAACAGGCGTATCAAAACTTATTCGACCATTCCGAAACCATATGACCGTTTTGATACATGATTGACTGTATTGATTCCCACAAAGATGCTCGTATCAAAATATATGGAGGGTGTTTCGATACTGATTGCAGAACCAAAACGTTTTGAAACCCTTTTGTCTGTTTCGATACAATTTGGTTCAATGATATCCTTTGAGGTAGCCTGTATCGAAACAGGGGTACCTGTTTTGATACACATATGCTAGAAATTGTAGTTTGGGCACAAAGTTGCAAAAAATTGATTTTTAATCAATTCAAAATGCATGATCAAGATGAATGAGCAAAGACTATAGGCAAAAACATTTACATACCCCCTAGCTAGAAGCATAGAAGCAAAATAATACAAATTAACATAGGCATGAATATCAACTAATTTAAAGCAAGATTTTTACCATTTGGGATCTAAAAGAGTCAAGAAAGGCTAGTTAAACCTAACTCTCTCCTAAGGTTCCAAAAATGCTCTTTATCTAAAGGTTTGATAAAAATATCCACTAATTGGTTTAATGTGTCAACATATTCTAGAACTACATCATTTTTCACAACATGATCTCTAATAAAATGATGTCTAATTTCTATGTGTTTAGTTCTAGAGTGTTGGATGGGATTCTTAGTGAGATAAATGACACTAGTGTTGTCACACTTAAGGGGTATGGTATCTACTTGGACACCATAATCTAAGAGTTGTTGTTTCATCCAAAGGACTTGTGCACAACAACTCCCTAAGGATATGTACTCTGCTTCGGTGGTAGATAAGGCTACATTATTTTGTTTCTTAGAGAACCAAGATACGAGCATACTACCTAAAAATTGACATGTTCTGGAGGTATTTTTCCTATATATTTTGCATCCCCCATAATCCGCATCCAAAAAGGCATAAAGGTTAAAGGAAGAATCCTTAGAATACCAAAGGCCTAAGTTAGGTGTGTCTCTAAGGTATCTAAAAATTCTCTTTATGACTACTAAGTGTGATTCTCTAGGACTAGCTTGGAACCTAGCACACAAGCAAACACTAAACACAATATCTGGTCTACTTGCGGTAAGGTTGTTGGGTTGTGTGGGGCTCGATTCGATCAACCAATTATGCTCACCAAGTGGTGGAGAGGTGGATATTTGGGTGGAAGGGTTAAGGAAGCTAAAATGAAGATTGACACAATGATTTATAGTGGTTCAACCTTCTAACCAAGGTCTACATCCACTACCTTAGCTTCCCACTAAGGATTTCTCAACCAATTCCACTAATTGATTCATTCCCTTTTCTAGGATTAGGAGGAAACCCTTACAACCGATCAAGCTTCTACCCAAGCCTTGATCAAAACCCTCTTTTACAAAGAGATAAATAGAGCAAACTTAAACCCTCTAATAGGTGTTTGTTTGCACAATGAAGCACTCACCCAAAACCTAAAACACTTGAGCAAATTTGACAATTTTGGCTCACTAGTGTTTGTCTATACAAGAAATGACACTTAAAGCACTAAGACAATTTCTTGATCATTTGTTGATTGACAATTGAAGCATTAGTCTTCTCTTGATGCTTGGAGGTCCCTTTTATACTCCCAATTGAGTTTATAGCCGTTTAGGACCGTTGGGGTTGAAATAGAGTCGTTGGAGCCTTTAATTCCCTCCATAAATGCAGTTCTGCAGCTCCCCGTTTCGAAACGCTCGAAGCCGTTTCGGAACACCCTCAATATAGAAAGAGCCGTTGCAGTCTGTCAGGGTACCCGTTTCGGAACACCCCCTTGCCGTTTCGGAATGCGTATCGGAACGCTATAAGCCCGTATCGAAACGACCTGCATTTAAAAGTTAGTTGGGAAAGAGCCGTTGGGGTTTATGACCGTTGTGGTCAGTGCCACGTGGGCGTATCGGAACGGCCTAGCCGTTTCGAAACGCTAAGGCCCGTTTCGATACGAGTATCGAAACGTTTTGGCCACTGGAGGCACCTGTTTCGAAACGCCCTAAGGTGTTACGAAACACTTGGTCAGTTTTGTGAAAATTGGCCTTTGAAAACATGAAAAACCTTTATGAAAAATTCCTTAAATATTATTTCAAGTTGTTTGGACTTTGGAAATGTTTTAAATACTTTTTAAATCAGTCCAAAACATTTTTCAATTATTATATCAAAACATTAGTTCTACAATCTCCCCCTTTTTGATATAATAAAACCACTTGAAAAATTGTTTGGAATTCTCCCCCTTTAACTTTAAAAAGTGAATAAGAGATTAAAAATTTTAATTCACATAAGGCTCCCCCTTATTCATTTGAAAATTCAATTTTTCAAACCATTTCTCCCCCTTTTTGTTATATCAAAAAGATTTAAAACATTAAGTTCAAAAATAACAATAGAGGTAAAAATTTGACAAAAGTAAGAATTTGGTTTTAAAATGGCTCCCCCTTACTCAAGGCATCATTGAAATGGTAGTCACAACATATATGATCATCTAGTTGACATAAATAGAAGATAAAACAAATAAACACTAAAGCAACTAGATTTTTACCACACTTGAACTCAAGGGAGGATGTGAAGCCTTCCTTCTTCAAGTGTTCTTCCTTGTGTGTATGGAGCTCCCCCTCAATGTTTGACTTGTTGAACATCTCCATCACACCTACAATAGACAATCAAGTAACTTTTGGTATCCAATTTGCTTTGGATCCGTAAACGTTAGTTGCACAAAATTTAGTCCCCTTAGGAATCCATTTTTCAATTTCATCCTTTTTAGTTGAAGTGGTTAGTCCTTTTGGGACCCAAACACTTCTAAAACATTTTCCTTTCACAAATCTAGGGGCACTAGATTGTCTAACATAAAAGTTTGATTTTCCAAAATTGTTTTTCTTTTCAAGCTCTTTGGAAATCAAATCTTTTTCTTCTTGAACTTTTTGAAGCAATTTTTGTAAATCAAGACATTTTAACTCAAACTCTTCAAGTTTTGCTTCAAGTTCAAGTTTGGTTTTAGAAAGCAAATCATTTTGAATTTTTAACTTTGAAATCAATTTATTGTTTTTCAAAATGTGGCTTTTAAAATCTAAAACCAAATCATCATAGGCATCTTGTAATTCATCAAAAGTGTAAGAACATGAAGTAGATGAATTAGAAGTTACCCTTGAATCTTCTTCGATGGCCATAAGGCAAAGGTTGGCTTGTTCATCGTCGGTGGAGTCCTCATCACTCCAAGTAGCCAATTGTGCCTTCTTCTTATGGCTTGAAGTGCTTGCCCTCTCCTTTCTTTTTGGTTCTCGTTCAAGCTCTCTCAAGGCTTTCTTCATGAATGGGGCACACTTCTTGAAGAGATGAACTATCTCTTCATCTTCCTCCTCCTCTTCACTTGAGTAGACATGATGGCAAGTGGAGGATTTGAGAACCATGGCACTAGCATTGATGCCAAGCCCTTTGATTTTCTTCTCTCCCATAGCTCTTATTTCTTCCCTCTTCTTCTCATCCTCCTTGTTCTTCTTCATGATTTGATGAGTAAGAAGTGACCCCATTAGTTCATCAAGCTTCAAAGTCTTCAAATTTTTGGCTTCGATGATGGCGGTCCTCTTTGAGTCCCAAGACTCGGGAAGTGAGTAGATGAGCTTTCGAACAAGCTTCTCCTCCGGGATGGCTTCTCCATAACCTTTAAGACCATTGGTGATGGTGGAGAACCTATCAAACATCTTCTCGATGTTCTCTTCCGGATCCATTTTGAAGTTCTCATACTCCAAGGTTAGGAGCCCAATCTTGGTCTCCTTGACTTCGTTTGTCCCCTCGTATGTGACTCAAGCTTGTCACATACCTCCTTGGCACTCTCACAAGAAGACATCTTCTCATAGATGGTTGGGCCAAATGCACAAAACAAGATATGCAAGGCTTTGCAATTAAGCTCCATCTTCTTGCGATCGTCGGCACTCCACTCCGCTTTACTTCTTTTAGGCACGAACGGACCATCTTCAACTACATCCCATAGCTTGTAATCTCTTGATTTGATGAAGAACTTCATCTTAGTCTTCCAATGGGCATAGTGGGTTCCGTCGAAGAAGGGCGGTTTGTCTATGGATTGCGCCATTTGAGCCGGTTGATGAAATAGTAATCGAGCTTGCCGGACCTTCTCAATAGGATGTGAATCCCCTTCGATTGAGCCAAGCTCTGATACCAATTGTTGGGTTGTGTGGGGCTCGATTCGATCAACCAATTATGCTCACCAAGTGGTGGAGAGGTGGATATTTGGGTGGAAGGGTTAAGGAAGCTAAAATGAAGATTGACACAATGATTTATAGTGGTTCAACCTTCTAACCAAGGTCTACATCCACTACCTTAGCTTCCCACTAAGGATTTCTCAACCAATTCCACTAATTGATTCGTCCCCTTTTCTAGGATTAGGAGGAAACCCTTACAACCGATCAAGCTTCTACCCAAGCCTTAATCAAAACCCTCTTTTACAAAGAGATAAATAGAGCAAACTTAAACCCTCTAATAGGTGTTTGTTTGCACAATGAAGCACTCACCCAAAACCTAAAACACTTGAGCAAATTTGACAATTTTGGCTCACTAGTGTTTGTCTATACAAGAAATGACACTTAAAGCACTAAGACAATTTCTTGATCATTTGTTGATTGACAATTGAAGCATTAGTCTTCTCTTGATGCTTGGAGGTCCCTTTTATACTCCCAATTGAGTTTATAGCCGTTTAGGACCGTTGGGGTTGAAATAGAGTCGTTGGAGCCTTTAATTCCCTCCATAAATGCAGTTCTGCAGCTCCCCGTTTCGAAACGCTCGAAGCCGTTTCAGAACACCCTCAATATAGAAAGAGCCGTTGTAGTCTGTCAGGGTACCCGTTTCGGAACACCCCCTTGCCGTTTCGGAACGCGTATCGGAACGCTATAAGCCCGTATCGAAACGACCTGCATTTAAAAGTTAGTTGGGAAAGAGCCGTTGGGGTTTATGACCGTTGTGGTCAGTGCCACGTGGGCGTATCGGAACGGCCTAGCCGTTTCGAAACGCTAAGGCCCATTTCGATACGAGTATCGAAACGTTTTGGCCACTGGAGGCACCTGTTTCGAAACGCCCTAAGGTGTTTCGAAACACTTGGTCAGTTTTGTGAAAATTGGCCTTTGAAAACATGAAAAACCTTTATGAAAAATTCCTTAAATATTATTTCAAGTTGTTTGGACTTTGGAAATGTTTTAAATACTTTTTAAATCAGTCCAAAACATTTTTCAATTATTATATCAAAACATTAGTTCTACAAAGGTAAAGCAAAGAACCTATCATAGATCTATAAAGCTTAGAATCAACACACTTACCTCTTTCATCTTTGTCAATCTTTAAAGAAGAGCTCATAGGAGTGGCTTGAGATTTCACATTATCCGATCCAAACTTCTTGAGCATGCCATTCACGTACTTTGCTTGATTGATGAAGGTGCCATCCTTCCTTTGCTTGATTTGGAGCCCCAAAAAGAATGAGAGCTCTCCCATCATTCTCATTTCAAACTCACTTTGCATTAGCTTAGAAAATTCTTTGCAATAACACTCATTAGTAGAACCAAAAATAATATCATCAACATAAAATTGTATTACTAAAATGTCATTACAATATCTTTTTATGAAAAGTGTAGTATCCACCTTGCCTTTTTTAAAACCTTTTTCATTCAAAAAGTTTGAAATCCTTTCATACCAAGCTCTAGGAGCTTGTTTTAAACCATAAAGAGCTTTGGTTAGTTTAAAAACATGATTTGGAAATTTAGGATCCTCAAAACCTGGTGGTTGTTCAACATATACTTCTTCATTTATAAGACCATTTAGAAAAGCATTTTTTACATCTATTTGAAAAAGCTTGAAATCATGGTAACATACAAATGCAAGAAGCATCCTAATAACTTCCATTCTAGCAACAGGTGCATAAGTTTCATCAAAATCAATCCCCTCTTCTTGAGTGTAACCTTGAGCAACAAGCCTAGCGTTGTTTCTCACTATGTTACCACTCTCATCTAGTTTATTCCTAAAAACTCATTTAGTTCCTATGGTAGATTGATTACTAGGCCTTTCAACTAATGTCCATACTTTACTTCTCTCAAATTGATTAAGTTCTTCTTGCATAGTCAATATCAAAAAAACATCTTTTAATGCTTCTTTGATATTCTTAGGCTCTATGCATGAAATAAATGTAACATGGTTCATTAGTTTGAGAGAGGATCTAGTAGTTACCCCTTGGATGAATCACTCAAGATTTCACCACCTTTGACATAGTTGAACTCCCTTGGGTATGTCATCTCCTTTTTCTCAAGAGCCAAATATTTCAAGGCTTCAAGAGGTGGATCTTGTGCATCTTCTTCTTTGGTTGGAATCTTATCCACCTTTGATGTTTGTCCTCCATCAATGGCTTCAATGATCCCTACATCATCATCATCACAAGAATCCTTCCTTAGAAGAAGGTTATCATCGAAAACAACATGTATAGACTCTTCAACAACTAAAGTTCTTTTATTAAATACTCGGTAGGCTTTAGAGTTTAGGGAATAACCCAAAAATATTGCTTCATCACTTTTAGCATCAAATTTACCTAAGTTGTCTTTTCCATTGTTCAAAACAAAACATTTACAACCAAAAGGGTGGAAATAGCTAATGTTAGGCCTTTTGGATTTTAAAATCTCATAAGGTGTTTTCTTTAAAATAGGCTATAACAAGCAGTACTAGTGGCTTCCGCCCAAAAATACTTAGGTAAGTTATTTTCACAAAGTATAGTCTTAGCCATTTCTTCTAAAGTTCTATTTTTCCTCTCAACTACCCCATTTTGTTGAGGTGTACGAGGAGCCAAAAACTTATGGCTAATACCATTTTCGTTACAAAAATCTTCAAAATTCATATTTTGAAATTCGGTTTCATGATCACTTCTAATGTGTGAAATTTTATGATCAAGATCATTTTGGGTAATTTTTGTAAAAGTAATAAAATTCTCTAAAGCCTCATCCTTAGTACTTAAGAATAGACCCCAAGTGTATCTAGAAAAGTCATCTACCAAAACAAATGCATATGACTTACCACCCAAGCACATAGTTCTAATAGGCCCAAATAAATCCATGTGAACTAGTTGTAATACCCTACTAGTCGAAACATCATTAATGGGTTTAAATGAGGTTATCTTTTGTTTACCATTAGCACAAGCATCACATATTTTATCTAATGAAAATTGTAGTTTGGGTAAACCTCTAACTAGATTTTGGGAAGCTAATTTTTCTAAGACACTTATGCTAGCATGCCCAAGTTTTCTATGCCACAACCATGCATCATTCTCATCATGTGCAACTAAACATGCATAGGATGAATGTATGTCATCTAAATGCACCATATAAATATTTCTCATGCGATGACCTATGAGCATTATCTTATTTGTTTTAATGTCCACTATTTTGCAACTATTAGCCTCAAAAAGGACATTAAACCCTTTATCACATAATTGACTAATGCTCAATAAATTATGCTTAAGACTGTTGACATATAATACATTTTCAATAAAAATAGAAGAGTGATTACCAATGGAGCCAATTCCTTCAATGTGGCCTTTGGAGGTATCACCGAAAGTCACTACTCCACCACTCTTTGGCTTGAATTCCAAGAATCTACTCTTGTCACCGGTCATGTGTATTGAGCATCGACTATAAAGGTACCATGAGTTTTAACTTGAAGCTTTGGCCTTGTAGCAATGCCCCCTACACACAAGGAGTTAAACTTTGATTTTTGGTAGCCAAATCATTTTGGGTCCATGTGTGTTAGTTCTTAAAACCTTGGTTCCCTTAGGAATCCAAGAAGCAATAGCATTCACATTATTAGAAACAATGAGTTCCTTGGGAACCCATACACTCCTAATTTTTTTTTATTTTAGATTGCTTTTGAAAGCTTACTTGTTTGGGGTAAAATGGTTTTCTCTTAACATATTGGGTTTTAGAAGAATTACCTTTCTCAAAACCCTTTTTCCCAATAGTAAGAGAAGTTTTAAGATTATCCATTTCCTTAGTGTGATAATCTTGGAAATCGAAAAGAAGTTTTTCAAGATAAAAATTTTTCTTTTTAAGATCATTTGAAAGGTTTATCAAGTATAAAACCTTTCTTTCCAATTTGGAGTTAGTTTTTGAAAGAGAATCGTTTTGATTTTTCAAATCAGAAATGTTTTTCTTATTTCTCAAAATCGACTCTTTATATATTTCAACTAACTCATCATAGACCTCTTGTAACTCATCATATGCATCATGAAGCTCATCATAGGTAAAATCAGAAATAGATGAGTTGATATTTACCTTTGGATCATCATCAATGACCATGAGGCAAAGGTTAGCCACTTCCTCCTCCTCCTCGGATGACTCCTCGTCACTCCAAGTTGCCACTTGAGCTTTTAGCTTGTTCTTCTTCCCAAAACTATTCTTTTTCAATTGAGGGCACTCAGATCAGATATGGCCATATTTCTTGCACTCATAACAAATGATTTGGTCCTCTTCTTCTTTACTTTTATTCTTGAAGTCCCTTTTTTATTGAATTTTCTCCCTCGGTTGGACTTTAAGAAACGAGTGAATCGTTTGGCCAACATGGCCGTCTCCTCATCTTCATCCTCACTAGAATCGCTATCATGGTATGAAGCTTTAAGTGCGATTCCAATCTTCTTTTTATCAACTTCATTCTTCTCAATCTTCTTCTCCTCCATCTTCTTTTCTTCTTCTCTTCCCTTTTCATGATCTCATGGGTAAGTAGAGATCCAACAAGAGCATCGAGCTTAAGAGTCTTCAAATATCTAGCTTCAATGATGGTCGTTCTTTTGCTATCTTAAGATTCTAAAAGAGACTACAATAGCTTCCTCACTAGCTTGTCTTCGGGAATGACTTCACCGAAACCCTTAAATCCATTGATAATGACCGAGAATCGATCAAACATCTTGGAGACACTTTCATCGAGATCCATCTTGAAGTTTTCATAGCTTAGATTGAGTAGCCCGATCTTTGTTTCTTTGACATCGCTAGTTCCCTCATATGTTGTCTCGAGGGTATCCCAAACTTCCTTGGCGCTCTCGATTGAAGAAACCTTTGAGTAGATATCCGGACCAAGAGCACAAAAGATAGTGTGCAAGGCTTTATCATTGACTTGCATCCTTCTTCTATCTTCTTCGGTCATTTCGGCTTTAACCTTTGGGACAAGTCTTCCTTCACCATCTCTCTTCATAGGAATGTATGACCCTTCTTCAACTACATCCCATACCATGTAATCGGTGGATTTGATGAAGAATCGCATCCGATTCTTCCAATATGGGTAGTTATATCCATTGAAGAATGGTTGTTTGGTGGTGGATTGAGACTCATAAAGGTTGACAACGGAGGTGGATGCCATTGCTTTGACTTGTTGTTGATCAAAACTCTCCTAGAATCGAATCAAGAGGGTTGTAATCCTTCCAATGAGTGTGGTTCTGATACAAATTGTTGAGTTGATCAAACAGTGCAATTGGCCAAGAAGGGGTGAATTGGCAATTAAAAATTTGAAAGGGGAGAAATGGATGAACAAAAAAATTTGCACGAGAGATTTATAGTGGTTCAAGTTATCCAATGAACTCTACATCCACTACCTTAGCTCCCACTAAGGATTTTCAACCAATCACTATTGATTCTTCCCTTTTTCTTGGATGATGAGGAAACCTTACAAAGAAATTAAGCTTTCTACCCAAAGCTTAATTTGAAACACTCTTTACAATTGAGAAAATGGTAAACCTTACAAATTCCTCTCAAAGGATGAATTGTTTATCCAAATACAATTTATCACTCCCCAAACTCACAATACAAATAAGAATAGAACACTTAATAGAGTTGGGTACAAGGATTTGACAATAAAAGGCGCAAGGGTTTGGATTTGATGTTTGGATGATTCTTGAAGGTTCAATAATCGTTGCTAGTGCTCAAAATGCTTGCTTTTATACCTTCTCATTTGTAACCCCCTCGTCCCGGTCTGGCCGGATGACCGGTCCGAGTGGGCCACACGGGAAAAACCGAAGTGAAACCCGTTAAGGTTCCCCCTCGGTTAGCAACCCTATTTCTTTTTTTTTTTAACTTAATCTTTTCTAAATGCTCATTCGAATCCTATATGATCAAACAGCGGAAATAAAGCACAGGAGATAAACATTCAAACCCAAAACAACATTTAAGCAGCCCAATTTTAATCTTTTAATCATGCCGCTTCTAAACACCCTTGAGGCGTATCGAAACGCCTTGACCAGGTCAACTGCCCCAAAGCCCATACAAGGGGCCGTATCGAAATGGAGGTCAACCGTTCCGAAACGCCCTCAACGGTCAACTTCTCGTGGTCAACGAGATTTTGACCGTTTCGAAACCCTTAGGCCCGTTTCGAAACGCTTTCATCTCATCATTTTCTCAGATTTCCAGTAGCCAAAACGTTCCGAAACCCGTATCAGAACAGGGGCTCTCAGAGGCCAAACCGTATCGAAACGCGTTCCGATACGGGGTCCCTGAAGCCTACCCGTTCTGAAACGGCCCAGCTCGTTTCGAAACACGGGCTGTCTGCAACCTTTGAAAATCAAACTTAGGCGTTTTTCCACAAGTCTAAAGGTCCTAAACGACCCACAAAGGCACCCAACTCAAACAAGCAAAGTCTAGGGGCATACATCCTATGTTTAACATGCTCAAACACATACAAGGCATGGATTTAGACAATCACTCATACATGGCAAATACACATTAACCAACATTTCACAAGGCATGCTTAAAGACATTAATAGTCAAAGGCACCATCCATCTCATATAGGTATTCATGTCATCCAAGCAATCTTAAGCATACATAAGGCATACATCACTCAAGCATTTGGCAAGTTATCATGATTACAATCTAAGTCAAATAATAGACATGAAACACATATAGGAGTCTAACATGCTCCTAAACATCAACATCATACTTGAAAATCATTATAGTACGAATGCATGTCCCATTGCTAGACCATTACACCATAACTAAAAATGTTCATACTTGATAGCTAAACAAGCACCACGAAGCACACTTGGAGGCCCCCTTCTTGCACTTAGCAACCCACGAACTAAGGATCTGCATTGTCGAACAAAGAGAGAGCGTAAGCAATAAAGCTTAGTGAGGGTAAGCTCTTTAAAAACAAACCTCGACAATGTAGGGTCCAAGCACGATATCAACTAAGGTAAAATGCATGTTCATACCTTCAATCCTCAAGAGCCAAATGTCAATGATGCATGAACAATTATTCAATAGTATGTCATGCTCAATAAGCTCACTTCCACAACGTATGTAAACACATATAATCATCCAAAAAAGGAATCGCATTTTCCCACATCACATTGATACACATATCAACATATATTGGTAAGATGACATTTCATATCATATTGGCATATACATACAGTCTCATATTGGCACCTAGCTATGACTCGAATACGCGGATAACATGTTGGAATGCATTTCCAACATAACCATTACCTGCGATGGGATTACACTCATCACCGGCTCTCGCGGAAGGGATTCCACTCATCCTCACGCCCCGTCGATGGGATTCCACTCATCATCGACTAATATAAATATTTCCGGGCGTACCCGTACTCCTCCTTGGTGCCTTAACGCCACCAAGGCCACGTGCGTTTTGACTCTCGTGTGCACACTCATCCTAATGATCGATCATTGTACCCAAGCATACTAGTGCCAATATTAAATAAAATCCACAACCTTTCACGACATTTATTTCAATAAAATTTCCATGCTTAGTACGTACTCACCATGATTCTCAAAATCATGCCACCACCTCATAACCTCATTTCACCAACCAATATTACATGTACATCATCCAAACAATTATCACATCATATTTTTCACCAACATGCATATAACAATGCGTTAAGCCATACCTCAACATACATGTATATCACATTATACATAAATCATCATATCATAAACATCACGAGGCATATACATTAATTAAAGAGTGCATCCAAGGTCTCTAACTAAAGCTTAGGATTAGGCTACCACCCTAATCCTAACTCTAGGTGGGTCTACCAAGCCCAACCTAGTCCACATGCTTGAACCAACCACTTAAAAACCAATTTAAAAACATTAACCACTCACCTCCACCTCCAAGCTCAAATACCAAGCAACCATGGTCTTCAAATTCCGGATTTGTTCCCAAGGCTTCACCAACTCAAAACCTCGCTTCTAATCACCTCAACACAAGCAAAACAACCTCAAATCAACTCAAACATCAAGGTAGCTAACCCGGAATACAATTCAAATACCAAACTCAATATTTCAAGTCATGACCAAACCCCAACTTTATCTAATTCGAGCAGCCCATAAACCTTGATCTAAACCCAAGTTTCCAACACATTTTATACCCGCAAATGATAGCTAAGTTTCAGCCACAACTTTAACCCATAAGTGCAAGCCAAGCTCCAACAATTTCCAACCCAAACAATCATCAAAATTCCCATTTTCGTACTCCTATTTTATCCAGCAGAAAATCATGTTTTCAAACACCCAAATGACATCTAAATGGTTCCAAAACACTTTCCTAATATACATAAACCATCAGCCCTCTAATTTTAACCTAAAACCCACCAAAAATCAAGTTTTAGACACCTTAAAAATTGTCTCAAAAACCCATTTCGGGTTTTCACCCAAAATCCTCCATTTTAACATATAATGTGTATTTTCATGAGATTAAACCAAAACCCAACATAATAAATCGAAATCAATTGAAAAACCCAATAAAAACTCAAACTTTTATCAAGCCCTAATTTTCCAAAGTTCATGGTTTTAAAATCTATAACCATGGATAAATAGGGAATGAAGAGGAGAGTGAGAATATACCTTTACTTTTGAAAAAGACCTTGAGATGAGAGAGAAATCAATGGAATAGTAAATTTAGGGTTTGGGGAGGGGTTTTAGAACTTCCAACGTGGAAGAAGAAGGAAAAGGGAGATGAGCTCTTTTTTTTGTTCCTTTTTGAAACTAAAAGGTTGTCTTCCTTTTTAAAACTTTTGGGTTAAATTACCACATTGGTCCCTCCCCTTTTTATTAAATTTCAATTAACTCATGTCATGGCCAAAAGATGTAATTTAATTTTACCGACTCAGACCACTAACCCGACTAACTCCTAACCCCAAAACACGGGTGTTACAACTCTCCCCCACTTAAGGAAATTTCATCCCCGAAATTTATCGGACAGGAAGAGTCATTGAAACATGCTCCTCCATACTTCCCTTGCCTTCTCACCACAACATTTTAACCAATTCGAAGGACTTACCACACAACATTTGCTACCTGACACTAAGATCTCAACTGATTCTTCAAGGCATGTCAACTTTAAACTCAACTCGATCTCTTCTACTAACATAGCACGGAACAGATCTGACTCACACTCCCGAATTATAGATACACAGACACATCACAAATCTCTTTCTAACTCTGGTGGTAACCGCAACAGATAAACAACAGGACTAGCCCGATTCACAATCTCATACAACACTGTTTAAATACCTAACCCATAACTTTCTCTGACAGATCATCTGACTTCAACAAGTAACCAAACACTATGCAGACGCCTTCAAAAAAATCTAGCTGAAATTTCGAATCTCTATTACCCACTTTCACTACGAATCTTCCACGGATGTAACAAACTAGAAGAAAACTGACGCTCGATCTTGACACGCTGGCAATTCACACACTTACTCTCATACTAAACCACATTATTCATCCACTCAATCCAGAAGTACTCATCTTCAACCCACAATACGTCTTAATACTACTCAGATGCAATACAATTGAACTGCCGTATGCTTCGGCCGACACAATACGTCTCAAAACACTATGTCAATCGGTACAACAATTCTATCTCTAAAATGCAGAACTCTTTCATCTCTAGAACTGTATTCTGAGGGTCTTCCTTCCGCTATGTCTTGCACGTGAGGTGCCAAGAATCTATCTTGCAACTGTTTCTCTTCAAGCATTCTGACTCAATGTAGGTTTAACATGAAACTCGGCCACAAGAATACTATCATTCGGTAAACTGAATTCGACAATTACATCTCGCAACTCTACTACTAATCTAACAACAAATACAACTCGGAACGTCGGTTACTACGTAGGCTCTCTTCGGATGATACTCAATCTTGAGATTAAGGTCTTCAAACAATTCTAACAACCTATGATGTTCAAGTTTCAATTCTTCTTAAGTCGTCAAATATTTCAAGTTCTGATGATATGTACATATACACTGTGCATTTCTTACTATACAAGCTTTGTCTCTAAGTCTTTGAAGCAAATACAACTGTAATTAACTCTACGTCTCGTGTCGGATAACTCTTCTCTCGGTCTTCCAACTATATCGATGAATAAGCCATAATCTTCTATCTTGCATAAGCACACAACCTAACCCTACATGTAACGCATCATTATGGTTCACAAACTTCTTCTCTAATATAGGCTGAATCAAGGTCGAAGCTCTCTTCAAAGTTTGCTTCAGTTTCTCAAGAGCTCAATGTCTTGCATCTGGCCACACGTTGAACACTCTTCTGTAGCAACTTGTCAAATGAGCAGCTATCTTCAAAAGACTATTTACAATTCTCTGATAATAACAATGCTAGACCTAGGAATTATAGATACCTATCACAGTCTTCAATTTCTTCCAACTCACATCTTCTTCTGCTTACCTGGGATTTACTCTAACACACTCGGCTGAACTACATGTCCTAGGAGAACATCTTCATTACTCGGAGTTCACGTTGCACAACTTGGCATACAACTAATTCTCTACTAGGATCTACATCACTAACTCCATAGCTTGTCATGATCTTCTTCGGTACGTGAATATACTCATGTGTCAACTATGAGAACTACTACAACTGATCAAGGAACTCGGGAATTATTCTGCTCAACATCTCTATAAAAATAACTAACACACTAGTCAAACAAAACGGCATAATTCAGAACTCAAGGCAGTTACATCTTGCCTCGAAAGTTGTCTTCGATACATCAACTTCTTCTCACATTCAACTGGTAGCAATCGGATCCCAAATTAATCTTCGAAAAGACTGAAGCACATACTAACTGATCAACAAATCACTGGCACTCGGAAACGGATACTAAATATTCACTGTTGCTTGTTTCGACTGTCTGAAATTTAAACACATTCTCGTACTGTCACTCTTTCTTCTTCACAAATTACAGTGTCAAACTCTAAGATGATGCACTAGGCCCCATGAATCTAAGGTCTAACAAATCTCGTAATTGATTCTTCAACACTCTCAATTCTGTCGGGAGTCATAAGATACAGAGCAAACAAAACAGGAGCAACTCGGAGACGGTATCAATAACAAACTCTTCTTCCCTAACAAGAGACAAACCGGCAATTCTTCTAAACACTTCTAGGAAAACCACAAACTATTCTAACCTTCTGTTGTCTAATCTTCGTCAAAAATCAAATCCATCACAATTGCCAAGCAAGCCTGTCAAATAAACTCAATCAACCTTTTACCTCTAAAGCTAGATCAACATTCAATAAGAAGTTCACATCTCTACCTAACACTACAGTCTCACAAAAATCTGCAACTTCAAGACAACTCTCTCTTTGTCTCAATGTATATCCTAGCTTTGTGCTCTACAAGCCAAACCATGTCAAAAAGGTACATCGAAACCGTAGAAAGACAATCACTTCACATCCACTAGAAACTAGTAACCCTGAACCACCAACAAACATCTTCCGTACATCTTTCTGATCACTTCTATCTCCCAAAAGGTCTAGTCACATGCGTCCCTACGTCTAAAATCTCAACAGGGGTAGTCTTCGGTCCTCTTGTTTTCAAGCTGGTTCTTCAACAAAATCTTACTCTTCTAAATCGTTCTTAGAGCATCTCGAAACTTCAAAATTCAATTCTGATCACATACAAATAGTCATGCTGGACTTGTTCTATAACTTCGGTCCTGACGGCTCAAAACATCCCACTACCAAACAATCTGAAGTTAAAGCTCAAGACTTCCTTCTTGGCTCAACTACATCGGAAGCGACTTAACCTCTCCTTCTTGCTAGAAGACAACTTCAGACGCCCACTGGCCCAATCACACAAACCGATTCCCACTTACGGATACTGACCGGCTGACTTATATCAAAACCATAGGTCGAACCCCAACGATCACTAACTAGCATTTCTGAATTTCAGATTACTCACACAAGACCATTACCCTGATCTCGTCAAAAGGACTAAGATACTCATACCCACCCCTAACACTTCACCAGGCATATTCAAACTTGCATACTTGCTAACAACATACAGAAGTACAGATTCAGAATCAACCGAAGAAAACAAACTTAATATTGTACCAAGGGCTTATCTGCTAAAACATCGACACCACTTTGTCTCCCACTCATAGGCCTTCACTTCTTCTTACCAACTAATACCAGAATCGATCATATCGTCCCTCATCAACAGGTATCAACCCACGTACATACTGACTTAAACAGACTAATTGTACCTCCACTCCGGTACAACCGTACTTCCCTAACTATAGCAATGATCTCCTTCTACAACATCCACATTTCAGAAACCACAACTTCCACTTACCGATTCACGGCCCACACACTGACCTCAAACTTACTAAAAGCAATAAATAAACAACAACAACAATAAAACATACAAGATTGGGTTAGCAAGGCAAGGCTTCCAAGTGCTCAAGTATGTTCCCTCACTTAAAATTCCTTTTCGATGTAATAGTAGCAATGGGACTCCATACAACATGATTTAAATAAAACAACGAGCATAACTTGATACACAAGTAATCATGCTTACAAGACAAGCAAACACCGTGCATATCAATCATAAAACTTAGCTTACCTCACTTACCTGCCCAAGGTCTCGGAAACCTTAGGCTCTGATACCAACAAATGTAACCCCCTAGTCCCGGTCTGGCCGGAAGACCGGTCCGAGTGGGCCACACGGGGAAAACCGAAGTGAAACCCGTTAAGGTTCCCCCTCGGTTAGCAACCCTATTTCTTTTTTTAACTTAATCTTTTCTAAATGCTCATTCGAATCCTATGTGATCAAACAATAGAAATAAAGCACAAGAGATAAACATTCGAACCCAAAACAACATTTAAGCATCCCAATTTGAATCTTTTAATCATGCCGTTTCGAAACACCCTTGAGGCGTATCGAAACGCCTTGACCAGGTCAACTGCCCCAAAGCCCATACAAGGGGCCGTATCGAAACGGAGGTCAACCGTTCCGAAACGCCCTCAACGGTCAACTTCTCGTGGTCAACGAGATTTTGACCGTTTCGAAACCCTTAGGCCCGTTTCGAAACGCTTTCATCTCGTCATTTTCTCAGATTTCCAGTAGCCAAAACGTTACGAAACCCGTATCGGAACAGGGGCTCTCAGAGGCCAAACCGTATCGGAACGAGTTCCGATACGGGGTCCCTGAAGCCTACCCGTTTTGAAACGGCCCAGCTCGTTTCGAAACGCGGGCTGTCTGCAACCTTTGAAAATCAGACTTAGGCGTTTTTCCACAAGTCTAAAGGTTCTAAACGACCCACAAAGGCACCCAACTCAAACAAGCAAAGTCTAGGGGCATACATCCTATGTTTAACATGCTCAAACACATACAAGGCATGGATTTAGACAATCACTCATACATGGCAAATACACATTAACCAACATTTCACAAGGCATGCTTAAAGACATTAATAGTCAAAGGCACCATCCATCTCATATAGGTATTCATGTCATCCAAGCAATCTTAAGCATACATAAGGCATACATCACTCAAGCATTTGGCAAGTTATCATGATTACAATCTAAGTCAAATCATAGACATGAAACACATATAGGAGTCTAACATGCTCCTAAACATCAACATCATACTTCAAAAGCATTATAGTACGAATGCATGTCCCATTGCTAGACCATTACACCATAACTAAAAATGTTCATACTTGATAGCTAAACAAGCACCACGAAGCACACTTGGAGGCCTCATTCTTGCACTTAGAAACCCACGAACTAAGGATCTGCATTGTCGAACAAAGAGAGAGTGTAAGCAATAAAGCTTAGTGAGGGTAAGCTCTTTAAAAACAAACCTCGACAATGCATGGTCCAAGCACGATCTCAACTAAGGGAAAATGCATGTTCATACCTTCAATCCTCAAGAGCCAAATGTCAATGATGCATGAACAATTATTCAATAGTATGTCATGCTCAATAAGCTCACTTCCACAACGTATGTAAACACATATAATCATCCAAAAAAGGAATCGCATTTTCCCACATCACATTGATACACATATCAACATATATTGGTAAGATGACATTTAATGTCATATTGGCATATACATACAATCTCATATTGGCACCTAGCTATGACTCGAATACGCGGATAACATGTTGGAACGCATTTCCAACATAACCATTACCTGCGGTGGAATTACACTCATCACCGGCTCTCGCGGAGGGGATTCCACTCATCCTCACACCCCGTCGATGGGATTCCACTCATCATCGACTAATATAAATATTTATGGGCGTACCCGTACTCCTCCTTGGTGCCTTAACGCCACCAAGGCCACGCGCGTTTTGACTCTCGTGTGCACACTCATCCTAATGATCGATCATTGTACCCAAGCATACTAGTGCCAATATTAAATAAAATCCACAACCTTTCACGACATTTATTTCAATAAAATTTCCATGCTTAGCACGTACTCACCATGATTCTCAAAATCATGCCACCACCTCATAACCTCATTTCACCAACCAATATTACATGTACATCATCTAAACAATTATCACATCATATTTGTCACCAACATGCATATAACAATGCGTTAAGCCATACCTCAACATACATGTATATCACATTATACATAAATCATCATATCATAAACATCACGAGGCATATACATTAATTAAAGAGTGCATCTAAGGTCTCTAACTAAAGCTTAGGATTAGGCTACCACCCTAATCCTAACTCTAGGTGGGTCTACCAAGCCCAACCTAGTCCACATGCTTGAACCAACCACTTAAAAACCAATTTAATAACATTAACCACTCACCTCCACCTCCAAGCTCAAATACCAAGCAACCATGGTCTTCAAATTCCAGATTTGTTCCCAAGGCTTCACCAACTCAAAACCTCGCTTCTACTCACCTCAACACAAGCAAAACAACCTCAAATCAACTCAAACATCAAGGTAGCTAACCCGGAATACAATTCAAATACCAAACTCAATATTTCAAGTCATGACCAAACCCCAACTTTATCTAATTCGAGCAGCCCATAAACCTTGATCAAAACCCAAGTTTCCAACACATTTTATACCCACAAATGATAGCTAAGTTTCAGCCACAACTTCAACCCATAAGTGCAAGCCAAGCTCCAACAATTTCCAACCCAAACAATAATCAAAATTCCCATTTTCGTACTCCTATTTTACCCAGCAGAAAATCATGTTTTCCAACACCCAAATGACATCTAAATGGTTCCAAAACACTTTCCTAACATACATAAACCATCAGCCATCTAATTTCAACCTAAAACCCACCAAAAATCAAGTTTTAGACACCTTAAAAATTGTCTCAAAAACCCATTTCGGGTTTTCACCCAAAATCCTCCATTTCAACATATAATGTGTATTTTCATGAGATTAAACCAACACCCAACATAATAAATCGAAATCAATTGAAAAACCCAATAAAAATTCAAACTTTTATCAAGCCCTAATTTTCCAAAGTTCATGGTTTTAAAATCTATAACCATGGATAGATAGGGAATGAAGAGGAGAGTGAGAATATACCTTTACTTTTGAAAAAGACCTTGAGATGAGGGAGAAATCAATGGAATAGTAAATTTAGGGTTTGGGGAGGGGTTTTAGAACTTCCAACGTGGAAAAAGAAGGAAAATGGAGATGAGCTCTTTTTTTTGTTCCTTTTTGAAACTAAAAAGGTTATCTTCATTTTTAAAACTTTTGGGTTAAATTACCACATTGGTCCCTCCCATTTTTATTAAATTTCAATTAACTCATGTCATGGCCAAAAGATGTAATTTAGTTTTACCGACTCGGACCACTAACCCGACTAACTCCTAACCCCAAAACACGGGTGTTACATCATTGATTTCTAGCCGTTTTGGGTGGTTGACATCATAATTATAGCCGTTAGGACTTCATCTTCCCATCATTAATGTTGTTCTGCAACTACCGGTACCGAAACGACATCACCTGTATCGAAACAGGGCAAAAGCAGAAAGAGATGTTGGGGGCCATTTAAGAGACCGTATCGAAACGATCGTGGTCATTCCCATACTGAAAGAGCTCGTTTTGAAACGGTACAAGACCGTATTGAAACATTTTGAAACTTTGAAAACCCGTATTGAAACACACCTAATGTGTATCGATACGCTTAACTAATTTTCAATAAAATGGTTATGACAAAGCAACAGTCACATTTTAAAAAAAAAACTTTCAAAACTCGTATCGAAACAATCGAGATTGTTTCGATACTACCATATCGATACGAGTTCTCTCATTTCGAGCCCAAACTTTACAGTTTCAAATCGTTTCGAAACACCTAAGGGTGTATCGAAACGGTTAGTCAAAAATTATTGTTTTAGCTTGGAAAACACTTAGAAAAATTATGGGAACTTGAGTTTTGACTTAAACATTTTGCTTGTCAATTTTGGGAAGTTTGAGGACTTAAAAATTTATCTTTTTTTTAAATTGGTCCTTGAAATATTTGTTATATCAAAATCAAAGTTTTGGTTTATAGTTGTTGTTATTCTCTATCTCGATTTTCATCTTGTTGTTTAGCGAGCTTTGAATTTTGGAGGTGAATGATTTGGAGATGAAAGGTTGAAGAACACTATAAAGAAAGAAAAAAACATATAAAATATTTTTTATAAATTTCTTAATCTTTATAATATTTTTATAGTTTTAAATATTTCTAGATTTATTTGATTTTTTATTGTTTAATGATACGACATTTTTAGAGTGTGTCACATGTTATTATCTTAATGGCCGTCAATGAGTTAACGGTCAAAATTGGTCAACCGTTACAAAAAGGCTAAATCGAGTGCAATTTGAATCAAAAGACTAAATTCGGTGCAAAAATTTTATAAGGGTATAATTTATTTTTTAATTTTTCGTTAAAGGCTAATTTGACCCGTTCTTTTTGGTGTACCATACTTTTATTTTACATAGAAGTAGTTTTTGTTACGGTTCAATTGATAATATAAAGGTTCTACTATATGTTAGACTTTTGCGCACTCAAATTATGGAGGAAAAGAAGACATTTTCTGAAGAAAAGAAAAAGATTAACTACACTATATGTTAGACATTTTATGTATAAAAAAAATTAGCTACACCTCATGCCAATAAAAAGTTGTTTGTTTCAATTTTACGACATAATGATTTATTTATAATAATATTTTAATTAGGTGACTTATTTATAACTTTTAGAAGAACATAACTTATTTGTTATCAAACTCATAATTACGTGACCTCATATGTAATTATCGAAAATTATATTTATTAAAATTTAAACAACCAATTATCATTGGTGGAGTGATAAAGATGTACATAAATTTACGGGCCACGTTTTCAATTCTTACTCAATAACTTTTAGTTATTTTATAGACAATATATAAAAGAACGAAGACATTATAATATATTTATAATAGTATTATTTTTCGGTTAAAAACATATTTTCAATAATTTCTCAACTAAATTGAAAATTAATTAAATAGGGACGTTAATTTAATAAAGGCTTAATAGTCAAATAGGTATCCAAACTATGTCTTTTTTTCCAGTTAAGCGCCCAAACTATTTTTCGAGCCAAATTGAGACCTAAAGTTTCATTTCGTGACCCATTTAAGGTTCGCCGTTAATTTTTTCCGTTAAAAGACACGTGCCACCTCCAAAAAATCCAAAATTATATTAAAAATAAATAAAATTAATTAATATTCAAAAAATCTCTAAATTTTCCAGATTTTACAAAACAACCCCAAATTCCAAAATCCCTAGACCCCCAAAATCTAAATCTCTATTTGAGTTGATTCCGCCGTCGATTGCCACGCTGCCGTCCACCAAATCGTTCGTCGGACCATCACGACCATTTTCCCCACCACCCCGTCACCGAAAATCAACCGACGTCGTGCTAATCGACGAAATTATCGAATGATTCTTTCAAACGATTCGCGATGAACGGCGACAAGAGGGGAGACAAACGATGTGTGGGTTGTTTGGCGAGGCAAGGGTGCTTCATTCCGTCGTCGGCGGGAGTGGTCGGATTGGAGGGGTTTAGGGATTTGGGGACTATTTTGGGAATGTTTGAAACTTCCATGATACATTTTTATTTTTACTTTCTTTTATTAATTTTAATATAATTTCGGATTTTTGTGGAGGTGACACATGTCTTTTAACAGAAAAAATTAACGGTGAACCTTAAATGGGTTACGGAATGAAACTTTAGGTCTCAATTTGACCCGAAAAATAGTTTGGGCACCTAACTAGAAAAAATGGTATAGTTTGAGCACCTATTTGACGTTTAAGCCTTTAATAAAACTTTTTTTGAATAAAATTTAATAGAACTTTTTAATACTAGTATATAAAAATGGTAATTATATCATGCACTGGCGGCGGAAACATTTTGTTTTCACAAACGCTCTAATTTTAGGGGTTAAGGATTTAGTTTAGGGATTTAAGTTTATATGCTTAGAACTTAGGGAGTATAGTTTGAATTTAGAGTTTAAGGTTAGAATTTAGGGGTTATAGGTAAAAACTTAAACCTCTACCATATTACCCTAAACCCTATACTCTAATACTAAACCCTAAATTCTAACCACATACTCTAAATTCTAAAACCCTAAACTATAAACTCTAGACTAGATCCATAACCACTAAAATTAGGGTAACCTATATATGTGTGTGTGTGAGCACAAAAAAAATCTTCGATACACAGGTTGTGTAAACTAAAGTTTACACGAGCCTTTTAGTTTTAGAAGTTATGGTTAGTTTAGGGTTTTATGTTTTAGGGTTTAGAATTTAAGGTTATTGTTTAGAGTTTAAGGTATAAAATTTAGAGTTTAAAGTTTATGATTAAAAAAATTAAATTTAAATTTTATGATGTAAATATGTAAACTTGTGTAAAAATAAATTTTACAAAGTTTGTGTATCAAAAAATTTACTATATATGTATGTCCTTTTGTTAACCAATGTCTTTAGATCGTTCACTATATTGAATATGGAAAAAATATACTCAATTTAATATAAGAATCTTGCCAGTAAAAATAACTTATTTAACCTTAACAAATGTCCGAAGTGTATTCAATATACATTTCCCCTGTTTGTGCGAATATTAGAGGATTGAGTTAAAATTAGAGGTTTGACCAATTAAATCTGATAATCTACATGTTTGGTAAATAACATATTGAAATAGCGGATTGAGGTGAAACCTCTAATTTTGAAAAAGCCGCTAATAGGAGCTTTTTAAAATTAGAGATTTTGACATAAGAGTTATAAAGACCATTTTACCCTTAATGGTTATAAAAAAATCTTCAAATAACCTAAATTTAACATTTTCTATTTTAATTATTCACTCTCACGTATTCATATTGTGGCATTTGTAAATTAATATTTTTTTATTTTAATTCTCACACATTTGTATTTGTATTTAAATTTAATAATTAATTAAATTGTAATAATTAATTAAATTGTAAATTAATATATCGATCATTCAAATATGTTTAGTAATGTTATATGAAAAAAATAGATGCAAAATATTGATAGCCATTAAACTATTTAAACAATTATCGAATATAACCATGTCCTTATATGTCATTTTACTTGTTTAAATAATCAAACACATATAAGGTATTAGATAATTTTACCAAATACTTTTATACAATTAGCTAATACAATCCGCTAGTCAAATCAGCTAATGCAGTCAGCTATTAGCTAATGGGGTGTTTGGTAAACAATTTTTTTGAAGAGCTTTTAGCTTATTTGGGCACAAATATGGTAGTCAAACCCTCCATTTTTAGTGTTTCGTAAACATTTTTTTGAAACAACTGATTGTGCAAAATAATCTAAAAGAGAAAACATTGAAAAATTCAATGCATTAGAAGAGCTTATTTTCAAAATAAGATGTTAAATGACGTACTTGACCCTTTTATTTTCATAATTATGTTCATAAAACTTAATCTAATGAAATACGAGTATTTGTTTGTACTTGTTTGGATATGTAACTCTTTCTTGAATATTTATGTTAATATTAATTTATTTTTAATAAATTTGTGTAAAATAAATTTTATACAACGTCTAGTAAAATTTTGTTTTATTATTCTATTTTTAAGTTGTAGATTCTCAAGTATATTGTAGTTTAAAAAAATATAGTAAAAACATAAAAGTGAAGAAAAAAGTTGTAGTATTGATATTTTATACAATGTTAATAGTATGTATCAATCTCCACAAGGTTAATATTTGTAAATATTAAATTTTAAAAATATTCAAAATTTTTAAAATATTCACTATTTTTCTTAAGTTATTTTTTTATTCCTTGTCAAAAGCATTTTATCCGAATAATTCCACCCCAATAAAGACGTATTATAAAAATATATATGTACATAATAACTAAATGTATCGTACCCTTATTTGTTATTTTACTCATATCAACTACAACTATTAGCTAAGTTTTATCAAACACTTTTATATAAATAGTTAACTAAATCTGCTAATAAAATTAGTTGATCAAATCAGCCACTGCAATCAATCGTTTGCCAAATACATCTAATATAATTCGCTATCAATTATTCGTTAACCGTCAAACGGAGCTATTGTATATAATGACAGTTGTTTTGTTGTATGAAAAAGGAACATTATAAAGTTACAATAAATGTCAAGAAAATTAGAGTAAACTACTCACATGAACCGATAATTTTTCTTAAAATAATTGAAGTTCACAGAGTAACAACCAAAGCTAATCACGTTAACAAGTCATTGTTTACGTGTACTTTTTTTTCTTAAAGGTTTGTCAAGTCATTGTTTACGTGTACTTCAAAGTTACAATAAATGTCAAGTCATTGTTCAGTAAAACTCACTTCAAATAAATACTTGAAAGCTGATAGAATCTTTTAACGCTAACTTTGAAAGTTTTTGGTAATATTATCTTTAAGGTTTATTTTGATTTCAATGTAGTAGGCTGATATAATATAGAGATATAGACAAATTATGTTTCTTCAATGGGGTTTAACTTTTATTATTATTTATTGATGATCGAAAAAGGATGGTGGTAGACTTCTAGACGGTTTACTAAAGTTGGGTTGGGCGGAGAGACGTTGTTTATTAGAATAATGAAGATGATGGAGGAGGATGAGGAAAAAAATGCGATCTATATATTAGAAAAATTTGACGATGATGTCAAGTTTAGTCCTTGTAATATATGATTGATGAGATAGAGTAGTCTTGCCTACTACTCCTTTTGTCCTAGTAAAGATGTCACATTTGAGTTTTAAAATTGTTCTAATCGAAATATCATTTTAAAAAACACAACAACTTTTATAAGACACATTTACTTTTCTATCATTTTTTAGTTTTCCAACAATAATAAAAGTTAACTTTTTAAGACAAACTTATCATTTAAATTATTTTACCCACACATTCTATAAAAAAATCTTCTTAAAATTTTGTACAAAATCAACATATAACACAAATAATAGGACGGAAGGAGTAGTTAATTAGCTTAGCTAGTGAGTAAGTCAATTTCACGCTTGTCTTTTCAAAGATAACGTAGCTTTGGGATATAAAATCACTCTGAAAATCTTTGGTATGTCTCACTCTAAAAATTACTTTGACTGATTTTTTTATCAGAAGATAACTTAATTCATTGAAAAGAGATTACAAGTACAGAACATGAGAGGGAACCAAATCATCTCCCTAAATCATTTGACTCTGATGGTTTTTAGCAAACTTGGCTAACCCATCGGCTGCCTGATTACAAGAACGACGTACAAAAGAGAAAATACAAGATGCGAAGGAGCTCTCTATCTTCAAAATATCTTCTTCGATGGTCGATGTTTCCCAATCCGAAAGGGATCCATCCCTAAGCCTACCAATCACGGCTTGGCAATCCGCTTCGATGATAACTTTGCTAAACCCATTCCGGATGGCCAGCTCAAAGCCCAACCTGATAGCCATACCTTCCGCCGCTGCAACGGACGGAGCAACAAATGGTGCGGAGATTCCTTGGTAGAAGGATCCCGAGCAATCCCTTGCAATAACCGCTGCTGATACTGTCTCTGAAGAACGATCATAAGTAGCATCGCAGTTAATCTTTAAATTACCATTCGGAGGTGGTTCCCATTGCCGAAGACCCTGGGAAACTTGGGTCTTCTCCGGATTCTCACACATGGTTGACGGACTGAATTCCATAAAGTCTCTCTTCGCCCTCAGCCACACGTCCCAGGGAAGGTCCTGTCTGCCTTCAAAAATCAAGGCATTTCTTGACTTCCAAAGATTCCAAAGTAGGAAAGCAATAAGAGCACAACCATCATCAAAGATTCCTTGCTTTCGAAAGTTATTGATCTTTAGCCACCATTTAGGGAAGCTAGGGAATCCCAGGGAGGACATGGAATAATTAAATCCAGATGCCTTCCAGGCTGCCTGTGCAAAAGGGCAGAAGAACAGGAGGTTTTCACTAGACTCCCCCGATTCCCCACAACGGGGACAGCAATCGGAATCCCTGAATTTGCCATGAAATCGTGCTACTAAAGCGCCCTTGGTAGGCACAATGTTATGGCACAGTCTCCATAGAAATGAGCGAATCTTGGATGGGACTTTAACATTCCAGATAGAGTTCCAAAACTCTTTTCTCTTCTTTGGGTCTTCACTGGGTGTTGGATTGGATCGGTCTTCAGAGCTCTCCTCAATGAATCTATATCCTGATTTAGCCGAGTATTCTTCATTCTTGTTCGGAGCCCAAAAAAAGAATCTTGCACTTGAGGCCCTCCGATTGGGATAGCCAAAATGGCCTTGACTTCAACTAGGGAGAACAACTCATTTATCTTAGATTCATTCTACGATCTTTGGTATGGGTTCATAAGGCCGCTGACAGATGGAGAAGGAAGGTCTGGAGGCGGTGGAGTCGAGATTCTATAGCTGGGCAGCATCGGAATCCAGTTATCGAACCAAGTTGATATATCTCTCCCGTTTCCAACTCTCCAAATAGCTCCCTCCCTTATAACCTTAATCCCTTCTCTGATACCTGACCAAGCCTAGGAAGGATTAGAGTATTTGGGTGCATCGAAGATATTCCCATTTGGATAGTAGATTCCCCGAAGAGTCTGGGCTAGAAGGGAAGTCAGATTCTTTATCACCTTCCAAGTAATTTTAGCAATGAGAGCTTTATTGAAAGTTCTAAGGTTCCGGAAACCCAAGCCTCCTTTATCCTTTGGCCGGCACATATCCTTCTAGTTAATCCAATGAATGTTTTTTTTCCTTTTCAGCACAGTTGTTCCACCAGAACTTAGCCACATGTGAGCTGATTTCATCACAGAATGTAACTGGAAGGAGGAAGCATTGCATGACATAAGTGGGAATGGCTTGGGCAACTGCTTTAACCAGGACTTCCTTTCCTGCTAAGTTCAAGAACTTAGCCTTCCATCCCCTCAATCTGTTCTGGACTCGTTCTTTGATAAAGCTCAAGGCTTCTTTTTTGCTTCAACCCTAAAATGAAGGAAGCCCGAGATATCTAGAATCCTCCTCCATAGAGCGGAAGCCCACGACATTAGACAGGTGGGTTTTGAGGCTAGTACTGACATTGGGGGAAAAGAAGACCGAAGATTTCTAGAAATTAACCGATTGTCCTGTAGAGGTCTGGAAAAGCTGAAGGATATGAAGAGCGGCATTACAGTTTTCTTCGTTCACAGCGGAGAAAACTAGACAATCATCAGCAAAAATGAGGTGGCTCAAGATAGGACATCGCTTTTTGATTCTCAACCCCTCAAATCTGTTCATATTGGTTTCCTTCTCAATGATCCATGATAGAATGCTTGATATGAAGGTAAAGAGAAATTGAGATAAAGGGTCTCCCTGCCTCAATCCCCTTCGCGCTCTGAATTCCCCAGTACGCTCCCCATTTAAGATAAGTGAGAAGGAGGCCGACGGGACACATTGCATGACTTTTCCAATCCACCACTCACAGAACCCCAGCTTGGTCATGACAAAATGTAAGAGACCCCAGTCTACTTTGTCATAAGCTTTCTCCAAGTCGATCTTGAGTGCCATGAATCTTCTCCCGCCCTTTCTAGTTCTTTTAATAGCATGGAAGGCCTCATTTGCTAAAATAATATTATCATGGATGTAACACCCGGGTTTGGGGGTCGAGTGAAAATAATAATAAAATAATGTTTCAGGTTTCCCTTTTTGTTTTAAAAATCCATTTATTATGTTGGATCCAATTTTAAATTAAATTAGAACCCAAAATTCCATGAAATTTGGAATAGTGGAGGATGGCCATCTCATTAATGGCACTCTTGTAAATAATGAGACTTTCAAAATAAAAACCCTTTTATTTTAAAACACCCATTTAACTTATCTTCTTTCCCACCCATTCTCCCCATTTTCACGACAAGAACACCATATCCCTTGTGTTCACTATTCCATCACCATTCTTCCTCATCTTTGGTGATTTTTGAAAGGTAAAACCACTTTTGACTTGTCCTCTCTTTCCTCTACAAGCTAGTACCATTATTTTTCATAAAGCTCATGGTTTTTGTGTTTTGGGGTTTTGAGATTTTTGATTAAAAATGCCATCTTTATTGTCTTTAACTTAAGCTTTCGTTTTGTTGAGGTTGTATAAGTTGTTTGCCATCCATAAGGTCCAACATAGTTAATTTTTACATGGTTTTATGGTGATTCCCGAATTTGGGTTTTATTGGGGTTTTTGAAGGGTTTAAAGGTTGATTTTGGGTGTGTTTAATGTTGGAAATTAAGGGCTATTGGTTGTATGTTGGTTAGAGATCATTTTGGAAGCATTTAAGTGTGTTAAAGAGGTTGAAATCTTGAGTTATGGACTGTTTTTCATGGCTGCTCGGGAATGAGGATTTTAGAGTTGTTCTTAGCTTGAAAATATGTGTTTTGTGCTTGATTAGTGTTCCAGGTTTACTACATTGATTTGTGAATTGATTTGAGGTTGTTTTGATTGTGATGAGATGATTAGAAGCAAGATTTCGTGTTGGTGAAGCCTCAGGAACAAATCCGGAATCGTTGGAAGCTTGATCGGCTAGTGTGGTTGAGCTTGGAATTGTCGGTGAGTGGTTAAATGTTTTAAAATGGTTGTCAAGTGTTGGTTCGAGCATGTGGACTAGGTTGGGCTTGGTAGACCCATCTAGAGTTGGGATTAGAGTGATAGCCTAATCCCAAGCTTTAGTTAGAGACCTTGGTTGATCTTTAAAGTGTTGATTTATGCCTCATATTTAATTGAGTTTATGGTGGTTATGTATATGTTGTTATACATGTATGTTGAGGCATGGCTTGTTGCATTGTTATATGCATGTTGATGATAGGTATGATGGGGATATACATATGTATGAAATATGATGAGATATTTGTATTAATGATATACATGTAGTGTTGACATGTGAAATGATATTATGAGGTGGTTGCATGATCCGAGGATCATTGTGAGTATATGCTAGGCATGGAAATGTGGTTTGTGCATGACGGTAAGTCATGGCGAGTACGTGCTAAGCACGGAAGTTGTTATGAAATGATATTGTGAAAGGTTAATGAAATGTGTAGTATTGGCACTAGTATGCTTGGGTACAAATGATCGATCATTAGGATGTTTAGTGTGCACACGTGAGTCAAAATGCGCGCGTGGTCTTGATGATGGTAGTCATGAAGATGGAGTACGGGTTCGCCCGGAAATCTTCTTATATATATTAGTCGGTGATGAGTGGAACCCCATCGACGGGCGTGAGGATGAGTGGAATCCCCTCTGCGTGAAACGAGGCGTGAGGATGAGTGGAATCCCCTCCGCGTGAGACGGTGATGAGTGTAATCCCACCGTAAGCTAAGGGTTGTGTTGATGGATGTGAGTTCCAACGGTTATCTGCGTATTCGAGTCATAGCTATGTGCCAATACGAATTTGTGGATTATGTTGCTTATATGTTGAATATATATGTTTCCATATGTGGTGGTTATGGGCTTGTGAGCATGACATGATTTTGATGATATGTTCATGCATCATCTATATTTTTGGCTCTTGTGGATTGGAGGTAAGATCATGCATTTCATCTCGGTTGTTACTCGTGCTTGAACCCTGCATTGTCGAAGGTTTGTTTTATGAGCTTACCCTCACTAAGCTTTTATGCTTACGCTTCTTTTTGTTCCACAATGCAGATCAGTAGCTTGTGAGTGGCAAGGGCAAGGAAAGGCCTCCAAGTGTTGCATTTGGTTAGCTCAAGTATGAACTTTAAATTGTAGATTGTAATAGTCAAGCAATGGGATAAGTGTTGTTGATTTGAGCTTTGATGTATGTTGATTTGGTTTGGCTCTTGGTTGCCTTGTTTGAATTGTAAATCTTGTTTATGTTGCATGCCTTGAATGCCTATATGTTTTGTTTCTAAGGCATGAGCCTTTAAGTGCTAAGTATGTCTCTTTTGAGTAAATGCATGAATCCCTTGAATGAATGATCCTTGTTCGCTTTGGATGCCATGTATGTTGATATCTTGATAGTTAAAGGTTGTATGTATGTTGTTTGTGGCTAGGGGAGTCGTAAATCGCATCTAGAGTCGAGTCTTAAGTTGTTTGGCTGAAATTTGGAGACTTGCAGTGCAGGGCGTATCGATACGCCTAAGGGCCGTATCGATACGGTCTTGCCCTTCAGGACTCAATTTTGGCTTGGTGTATCGATACGTGGGGGTGTACCGATACGCCCAAAGCTCACTGGAAATCTGAGATGTTGGTGAGACTTTGGCGTATCGATACGGGCTCTAGGCGTACCGGTACGGGTTTATCTCGTTGACCACGAGATGTTGACCGAAAAAGGCGTATCGATACTCTCAAGGGCTGTATCGATACGGTCTTCCTGTGTTGACCGTAGGATGTTGACCTTGGTCAAGGCGTATCGATACCCTCTGTAGGTGTATCGATACGGCCTGCTTAAAAAGGAAAAATGGGTTGTTTTATGGTGTTGTTTTTAGATGGTCGTTGTTATGATTGTTTGTGTTTCCGCTGTCGTGTTTCACATAGGACTTAATAATGCATTTAGACAAGATTTAAATAAAAGAATTTTCTAGGGTTGCTAACCGAGGTGAGACCTTAACGGGTTTTATATCGGTTTTCCCCGTGTAGCCTACTCGAACCGGTCAGCCGACCAGACCGGGGCGAGGGGGTTACAATGGATTGATCTTCCTTTCACAAAAGCTGACTAATATTGTGGGATGATTTCTGGAAGGAATCATTTTAGTCTCGATGCTAAAATTTTAGTAATAACTTTCATTGAAAAATTGCAGAGACTGATAAGTCTGAAGTGTGATACTTTGGTGGGGTTTGTCTTTTTGGGTATAAGCACAATATTTGTTTTGTTTACTCCAGGAACCATAGCACCTTCCCTGAAGAAAACAGAAACCATCACAATAAGATGTTCTTTCACCGTATCCTAGAAGGTCTGGTAGAAACAGCCAGGGAAACCATCAGGGCCCGAGGCTTTTGTAGCCCCCATATCAAAAACAGCCTTCTTGATCTCCTCTTCAGACACATCTCTGCTTAGCGCATCATTCATCTCATCGGTTACCAGTCTGGGGATGTAATCTCTGAGACAGAGGAAGTTCACCGTATGGTCTCTAGTGAAGACATTTTGGAAATGTTGCTGCAGGTAACAAGCAATTTCTTCTGGTTCCTCAGGCCATGTTCCATCTTCCTGCTTTAATTTGACTATGGAATTGGCTCTGTGATGTTGTACGGTGGTGGCATGGAAGAACTTTGTGTTCCGATCACCATACTTCAACCAGTTAATTCTGGATCGTTGATGTCAGTATCTCTCTTCGCTTTCCAATTCAGCATCAAGCTCCTTCTAGAGCCTTTTGTGTTCTTCCAGCTCCGAATCCGTGAGCTTCCTTCCCTGGAGTTGTTTTTATCATCAACAACAACACTTGTTTCTTTTCATTTTTCTTCTTCATTTTGGCTTTATTCCAATTGGTCAGAGCTTTCCTGGTACTTCGGATTTTCCTCCCGAACCTTGAAGCTTCTCTTTCCCCCGACGAAATATCCCATCCCTCGGCTACCGTATGGGAGCACTCCTCATCCAGGAGCCATTTAGTCTCAAATTTGAAATCTTTCGTGTATTTCCTATTCACACCTTTAATGCATAGAACAATCAGTGCGTGGTCATAAGCGATAGCAACCTCCATCACCCCCAAAGCTTTTGGGAAAGTCATGCTCCATTCAGCTGAGCATAAGATACGGTCAAGTTTTTCGAGAATCGACCGTTCCTCGCTTCTTCGATTAAACCAGGTAAAATTGCCTCCCTTGATAGGCATTTCAACAAGCTCGGAGGAATTCACAAAGTCTTCAAACCATTTAACCTCTTGGGGATTAATCGGAGTACCCCCTTCTTTCTCCTCTTGACGAGCCACCATATTAGAATCGCCCATAAGGAGCCACTTGTCATTATTAGAATCCCTTAGTTTAGATAGCTCTTCCCAGAATGCTTGTCTTTTGTCTCTATACGGTGGTCCGTAAATAAAGGTGCTAAACCAACATCACCTTCTTGCATAATTACTTTCGTGTCAATGTACCCCTTTTCATGTCTCAGAACCATTAGATCAACATCCCCTGACCACCAAAGAGCGAAGCCTCCCGCTAAGCCCTGTGGTTCCACATAAAACGAATGCTCCAATTTCATCTTTATTTTAATTTTTTTAAGTTACCGTTTTTTCTGTTTCGTCTCATGAGAAAAATTATAGACGGTTTATGCTTAAAACTTGAATTCTGGAGAGCCCTAACTGTTTTTCTATTGCCCAGTCCACGGACATTCCATGCCATAATAGACATGAATACAGAATCACATTTCTTCACACCTGGATCTTCACTCACTCACGGAATAACGAGCAAACTGAAAGCAATCAGACTCACAGTTTCGACCGCCTCTACTTGGGGTGAAAATCCGGAACCGTTAAAACTCAATAGATCCTAGCAAGGATCCAACAAATTCGAATTTCCAGAGACCAATCTCACCGCAGAAACAGTACCCAGCAGCGCAACTGAAAAAGCGCAGAGGCTCAAGAGGCACCAGTTGTACGCCGGTTGTCGGCACCTGGGTCGTTCCAGCTTTCGCCCGGTCTGACGGGAACGGGGGAGAATCCGACAGGGGAACAACAGACGGCGGTGGCCTGAATCACCTCCGCCAAAACAAACCAGAGAATCGAACGGCAGTGGCTTAATGACTTGAACCGAGTCGCCACCCACCAAAACTTCAACCGCTCGATATCCTTGGAGCAACCCTACAAACGATGTCGTCCACAACTGAATTCCAACACACGGTGGTTCGCTGTCAGGGTCGAGGCCTCACCGGCAGGAAATCCACTCAATATGTCGGAGCCGGTGAATCAAATCAATCGCCTGAGGCTCTTCGGTTTCGAGTGGAGAGAAAAAATTTGGGGGCGCGTTCACTCCACGCATTCTAAAATTACTTTGACTGATTTGCATTGAGTATAGTCAGAGAGATAGATTTAGATATCACTCCGAGCGAAGAAGCATAATGCGAATTGCAAAGGGATTGTGAAGGAAAGTATAACGGATATAACACTATTATTTTAAAGATGAGTGAAGAATTCTAATCGGGGAAAGATAAGAATACGCAGTGGTTCGTACATGCCGTCTTTGTGTAGGGTTTTGAATTAGCTGCCAAATCCTTAATTAAGCCTACGTACCCAGACAAAACTATTCAGAAACACGCATCCAGACAAAAAGGTAAAGCGTGGATCAGCTAATTAAATTTTGTTTTTGAAAATAGCAACTAAATTTTATTTAAAAAATTATAAAAATTTTCATAAATATAACGTATTTATAAGGGAGAATAATGAGGATTAGTCCACCAAAATTTTATGCAAAAACTCAAAAGTACAAAGTGCAATAAATATTTTAATAGAGATTAATATACCATAAAAATTTATAAGCCTTCTTAAATCTTTTTATCTCTATCCAAATGAGACGCATTACGGGGTGAAAAAAAAGTGACGAGCGAGCCAAACTATTAGGCAGATTGCTCCGCTACCCAGGATTGATTACATCGACAAACAATCATCAACCGAGTGGGGATCTATCTTTCTATGACCACCAACAGAATCATAATAAAAAACTAACGTCGTGAAGATCTTTGTACGAGCACTAAACGACCACTACGGTATGCTGAAATCATACCAAAACGATAGATGAAATGAAACCACACAAAAAAACATGCCACAAATGCAGAGATTCTTATTATAAATATGAAGAAGAAAAAAAAGAAAACAAGAAAATAATAGATCATGTGGTCGACAACCAATACTAAGACCAGTTACCGACCTCCCTAAGAAAACCAAAAAAGCCACGACGCTAGGAATGCTACGGAGAAAAAATTAAGATTTTAAGAGGCTGCACAGAATAAACAGTTTAGTTGATATGAGTTTTACCGATTTTTCAGGATTGACTACACTCTAAGTTATTTAAATTTTTTTTTGAATGGTCTAAAGGTGATTGCAAGGTAGTATCTATTCATACAAATTTTTAACCGTTGAACAATGGGCATACACTTTGTGGACAAAGCGATTTGAACTCGTATCTCCTAGGATGAACATCATCCGCTTTTCCACTGAGACACTTGTTGGGTTCTAAGTTATTTAATTATATGTTTGGTAACGAATAGGTCATTTTTTCTAAAAGTTATAAACAAGTCACTCAATTAAAATATTATTACAAATAGGTCATCAACATTAAATATTAAAGCTTAGGGGGTTTTTTAATGAGGCCTCTACTAATAGTTCAATTTGAATAAAAGTCCAACTTTCAAAAAAAAAACATTAAATATTAAAATTTGAATAATAAAATTTTATCTATTCAAATTCATTGTAATTGATCCTGCTAGTTTTTTTTTCAATCCATAATAACGATAAGAATCATAATATAACTATTAACTAATGTATCTTCTTATCATGGAATGCGTGATTCTAAAAAAATCACAAACAACTCTTAATCAAGAAAATTTCAAATTGCAATTGAATAAATGTTGGGTTAATTGTATTAGATATTAAAAAATGTTGTTCAAAATGTACTGTTATTTGAACATATTTGAAAATATTGCGTCATTATTTCATCGTTTTGAAACTGCATTTATTTGAGTAAATTCAAAAGTGTTGAACTGTTATTTAAAATTTAAAAGATAAAATCTTGAAGTGAACATAAGGGTAATTAACAAGGCATATAATGTGGTGTGTCCACGACGGAGCCATGGTTTTAATTCAAGGGAGACAAAATCAGGGGCGGAACATAGGAGGTTTAAAGAGGTTTGGTTTTCGCCAATTTTTTTTATTAAGAATAGGATAGATTTTTTTAGAAAAAATGTAAAATTACTTCCATAACGCCTTCAAAGTTTGTAAAATTTCAGTATGACCCCCTTAAAAATTTTAATTTCATTTTGACCCCTTTATAAATTTTTAGTTTTTTTTATTTTCATTTTGGCCCACTTTATAAATTTCTAATTCCGCCATTGAACAAAGTATAACTTTTTTAAAAGTAGGGGGCAGTTTATAACTACCCATAATTATTTTTAAATTTATACTAAAGGTTAAAAATATAGGGGTTTGGAAGGGTACTTTTGCCCAAAAAAAGAGAGGAAGCATGTAGGATACATGTTGAAAGCATGAGCAGGGACGAAGTTAGGAGGGGCAAGTTATTGAATTTTAAAAATGTAAAAATTTATTAAATATTTAAAAATTAAAGTGTAAGGTATTTATTTAATATTTAAATTTATAGGGACTTGAATTATCATTAGACAAAATAAATGAGTCAAATTAATATTTTAGGGATTTTAATTAACAATATTAAAAATATATATAATTTTTAAAATTAATTTCTAAATACTTGAGATGGTCAACTTAAAAATTTTAGAAAATTAAAAAACATGTTATGTAATTTTTAAATTCTCGGGGGTTCAAGGCCCATTGGGCTTGGCTTTTTTCTTATCAAAATAAAAAAATTTATTAAAAGGCAGGGTCAAACCCTAACTTACACCAAAAAGGGAAGAAAACCATACTTCCTAGCAAGACAAACACAAAAGGAATGAAACAGTCCCACAAACAAACGACCAAAGGAAAAGCACAACTCCAAAACACGACACAAGGCACCACCCTGTGAAAACTAAGGGAAAACGCGTCCACCGGCGAGACCGTGGATAGCGTCGGCAACCCTAAACAGGATAAAAACACAAAGATTACGCCTAAGAGCTCTATCCAGAGGCAGACTTCCAATTCTAAGAGATTGGTCCTTATCAAGGCGTCGGCCAATGAAATCTAAGAGCAAAAACAATGGGGAGCACCAGGACCTTCACCCATCCATGGCTGGTTTGCGACACTGCAAACAACATAATTGAAACAAGGAAAGAAAATAAAACATAGCCTTGGATCAACAACAAGCAGAACCATCCGAGTGATCCAAGGGGAAGGAAAAGGGTGAGGTTCAAGCCTATGATCCTTCATTTCATAGGCATCATCTGTAACCCCCTCGTCCCGGTCTGGTCGAATGACCGGTCCGAGTGGGCCACACGGGGAAAACCGAAGCGAAACCCGTTAAGGCTCCCCCTCGGTTTACGACCCAGAAAATTTCTTTTAACTTTAGTCTTATCTAGATGCATATATAAGTCCTATGTGAAGTACAACAGCGGAAGAAACAAACAACGCAACAATTACCGATCAAACAAGACACAAAACAGTCCATTTTACTTTATTTCAGCAGGCCGTTTCGGAACACCTATAGGGTGTTCCGAAACGCCCTGACCTAGTCAACGGGCCTGGGTCAACCACAAGGTGACCGTTCCGAAACAGGGGTGACCCGTATCGGAACGACCTTGACGGTCAATATCTCGTGGTCAACGAGATTTGACCGTTTCGGAACTTCAAAGGCCTGTTTCGGAACGGCTTCATCTCGCCAATTTCTCAAAATTCCAGTAGCAAAAACGTTCCGGAACGACCCTCATCCGTTTCGAAACGGCAGGCCATTTACACAGGGGCCGTTTCGGAACACGGGGACCCGTTCCGAAACACCCCCTGTCTGCAGATTTTTCTGGGCTGTTTTGAGGCACAAGGATGCCCCAAAACACCTCCAAAACATCAAGCAACCTCAAGACAAGATAACTTAAGGCATAGCAACCATGCAATCATGCTTCAACGATATTTAGACATGTCTAATACCAAAGCAACAATCCACAACATGTATTCATTCAAACTGTATTCAAGCACAAGTAGAAACTCTTAAGCATAGGCCAACATATCAAGCAAGCAAAATATAGACATAAGTTAACATTCATCATGGCTACACAACCATGCATAAGCAATATATATAAAGGAGTCTACACATGCTCCTAACAACCAACAACAACCAACACATCCCATTGCTTAAACTATTACTTGTCTTAGCAAAAACCATACTTGATGAACTCAAGTCCAAAACCACACTTGGAGGCCCTCCTCTTGCCCGAGCAACCCACGAACTAAGGATCTGCAATGTTGAACAAAGAGAGCGTAAGCAATGATGCTTAGTGAGGGTAAGCTCTAAAAACAAACCTCAACATTGCAGGGTCCGAGCACGATCTAGCCAAGGCATCACAATCATACCAAAGATCCACAAGACATAAATGCATGAGCAATATATCACATATATGCCATAATCATGAGCTCAACGCTACCATACGTGTAATCACATTTAAACATCCAAACATCTCATATATCACAACACATTGATACACATATCAATCCACATTGGCACCTAGTTATGACTCAAATACGCGGATAGACACGTTGGAAACTCATATCCAACAACCACATTACCTCGGTGGGATTCCACTCATCACCGGTCTCGCGGAGGGGATTCCACTCATCCTCACGCCCCGTCGATGGGATTCCACTCATCACCGACTATATTTAAATACCATTTCCGGGCGTGTAACGCCCCGGTTTTGGGCTTGGAAGTCTTGGGCGTTGACCGGTTGGTCAAAGTGCTGTTCGAATCGTAAGAGGTTAAATTAGGAAAGCCTAGTTCGGGTTGCATTAAAAATATGGAAAAATGTTCTAAAATCATCTTTTATTATAATTAAGTGAACTGTGAAATCAATTTTGGAAAATGAGTTTCGGAAGTGTGACATTTTGGCTAGTGACCAAAATGTAATTTTTGAAAGTTTGGTGGCTATTTTATAAAGGGTTGAAACTTTGAATCTTTAAGGAGCTATTTACCCAAAGGGAGTTTCTCCAGATTTTTCTAAGATATTTTAACACATAATTCTGATTTTAAAAGAATCAAAAGGAGGGAAAATCTATTTTTAGCTATTTTCTCATTTAACTACCTATCTTCTTCCTATCTTTTTCTCTCAACCCAAACACTCAATTTCCAGAGATCTTATTCTGATTTTCTCACCTAAAAACCTTCTTTCAACTGTCAATTGATTGCAAATCATTGTGTCTTCAAATCCTCTTCAATTGCTTCAAGATTTATCAAGCTTTTCTATTCCAAAAAGAGGAGAAACTCAAGTTTGGAGGTAAGAACGTCCTTCTCCTCTGAATTTCAAGTTCTTTAATAAAATTCCTAAAGTTTTCAATCCTAATTTGATAATTGATTAAAGGTTTTAAGGTTGATTTATGGATCTTGGCTAATTATGCAAGATCTTGATGATTTCACTTGATTTTCGTTTGATCTGTTAAATCTGTGTTTTGAGAAGTGATTTTGATGTTAAATGATCATTAAATTGATGTGGAAATGAGTCTTGATTGATGCAATCCCGGATAGGTTGGATTTCCTAAGTTTAGCTTGTGTTTTAAGGTAGCTTTTGTGGTGATCTTGGTGATCTGATGTTGCTGGAGGTATAAGGATGTTTATAGGTTGTTTTTAGATGTGTTATGATGTTAATGGAAGTGAGGTTTTGCTGGTTTATGGCTGGGCTTTGTTTAGAAGTGTTTCGGATGCATTTTCGGTTGTGTTTGGTGGCCGAAAATGGAGGTTTAGTGAGAGCAGCGAGTTTAGATGCTTTCATTGAAGCAATTAATGCATGATGATGCATTAATCCTCTGCTTTAATGTGTTGAAACAGGGGAGGCATCCTTGGATCCAAGAGTTGTTGATCCGGAGGCTTGATTTGGTGCTTTGGCTTGAAGCAAAGTGGAAATCGGTGAGTGGATTTGTGAAAATGGTTTTCGGCTTTGAAACCAAGGTTTTGGGAGCTTAGTTTAGGTCTAAACAACTTTGCTAAGCTCAAGTGTAAGTTTTCGGATTACTCTCTTAAGTGGTGGCCATGTTTTGATGTAATGTAAAATGATGATTTTGCATGATTTGGTTACTGTTTTGAAAGCATGATTAAGCATGTTAATTGCTGATGTTTTAGCATGATTAATGCTGATGTTTTAAGCCATGTGTTGAAGGTGACTCTAGGTAGGAGTACCTTGTTTTTATGCATTGTTAAATGATGATTTAATGCTTTGAAATGCATGATGAAATGGCTTGGTTTAAATGCTTTAAAACAATGGATTACATGATGTATAAAGTGTGTATTGGCAAGTGATGGTTTGTAAAAGTGAAGGTCACTAAGGTGGTTAAAAGTCCTTGAGTGAGCTTTGTTATCTAAGATCATCAAGGTGGTTAAAAGTCCTTGGATGAATCTTGTTGCGGACTCTAAGGTGGTTAAAAGTCCTTAGGTGCTCCTTTCCATGGTGTTTAAAAGTCCATGGGGCCAAGGTGTTTAAAAGTCCTTGGGGCCAAGGTGTTTAAAAGTCCTTGGGGTAATTCAAGCTACGGACACAAAGGTGGTTAAAAGTCCTTGTGTGGTCCTTTCATGGTGTTTAAAAGTCCATGGCCAAGGTGTTTAAAAGTCCTTGGGGCCAAGGTGTTTAAAAGTCCTTGGGGAAAGTTGTTGAACTTGATTTCATAAATGAAATGTTTCACTTGAGCCAATATGACATGTATAGTACATTGAGATGCATGAGATGCATGTTTAAATGTTTACGCTGAAGCATGAGATGCTTGTTTAAATGAAATGTGGAAGCATGATATTGCTTGATTTAAAGTATGCTTTGAGCATGTGTAAAGGTTGTTTACAAGCATGATTTACAAATGGTTTTAATTGCATTATTGAATGGTTTTTAAAGAGCACTCCTCACTAAGCTTTGGCTTACGCTCTCTCGTTTTCTTGATTCAATAATGCAGAGCATTAGAGTACATTGAGGGCAGCAAGTGGAGGCAAGCAAACAAGTGCAAGTAAAGCTCAATGTATGGAAGGTTTTGTTAAACATTTAGCTTTTGTATGTTTTGGCAATGGGGGACCAATGTATATGTTTTGGGAGGTGTTTAAGACTCCCTAAGTATGTTTAATGTTGATGATGTTGCTGGTTTTTGGGTTTGAACCTTATATGCTTGTTTTGCAAGTTGATGCTTGAGTGGATAGCTTGTGTAGGAAGCATGACCATTGAATTGGGGCTTTTTGCATGTGATGTTATTTTGTTGATTTGATGATGCTTATATGCCTAAAATATGTTTAATTGCATGCTGGTAAAGTTTGGTGATGTTTGGAGCATGTTTGAGTGTCCAATTGCATGATTAGATATGCTTGTTTGCTGAATTTTGTGCAGGCGTTTCGGAACAGGGGTGTACCGTTTCGGAACGGGTGCCTTGCATGAACCCAGGCGTCCGAAACGGTATACACCGTTTCGAAACGGTTTGGCCTCTGCCGAAGCCACGTTCCGGAACCCGTTTCGGAACGGCCCGTGTTTCGGAACAGGGCTAGCCTGTTTCGGAACGGTCGACCGTTAGAGGGCTGACATGGTAGTTATATGTTTTGAAATGTTTGCATTTTGGTCCTGAATCTTGTATGATCAATTGCATGAGCTGTGGATGTCCTTTTGAGCTGAAATTTCACAGAGAAGCATGAAACCTGACTAATTTCAAGATGGTAACTTTAATTTGGGATAAATCCCTTAATTTATCAGAATTTACATTTGGTCCCTAAAGTTGTAATTTGTTCAATTGGGTCCCTGTTTGATCTCTGATGTTTGTGATCTTTTAATATGTTGTTTGTATGATCACAATTAAGGTTAATGTGCATCTAGACAAGATTAAAAAGAAAAAAAGGGTCGTTAATCAAGGTTGACTTTCGGGTTGACTTTGGTTTTCCCCGTGTGACTTTCTTTTCGGGTCAACCGTCTAGACCGGGTTAAGGGGGTTACAGGGCGTACCCGTACTCCTCCTTGGTGACTCAACGCCACCAAGGCCACGCGCGACTTTTGACTCATGTGTACACACTAACATCCTAATGATCGATCATTTGTATTTAAGTATACTAGTGCCAATATTTTACTCATTCCACATTACTCATTTCAATCATTCCCGTGCTTAGCACGTACTCACCATGGACACAACCATGAACCATCACCATGCATGCTTTAAGCAATACAATCCATGCCTCAATTCACATGTATAAAACAATATACATAAGCATTCATAACACAAGACATACGAGGCATATACATTCATGCATTTGAGTTCATCCAAAGGCTTAGATCAAGATAAGGATTAGGCTACCACCCTAATCCTAACTCTAGGTGGGTCTACCAAGCCCAACCTAGTCCATGTACTCGAACCAACTAATTTAAAACCTTTAAAAGCAAACAACCACTCACCTAAGCTTCCAAGCACGAGACCAAGCAAGCACAACCTTCAATTCTCCGGATTCACTTCCGATGCTTCACCGATGCCCAAACTTGATTCTTTTAATTTGGAGTTGGAAATGGTGGAGCTTTTGGATGGAACAGTGGATTGAAGAGGGGGGAGCTTCTTTCACGTTAGAGAAGAAGATGAATAGGGAAAAATAGAAAGAATGGGTGTTTTAGTTGTTTCTTTAAAACCAAGGCTAAAAGACCATACTGCCCTTAATGAAATGGGACATTCACAAGGGCACACCATTAGAGGCTATTTAGGATTAAATTTCAAAACTTGATCCACATTAAATTAACCATTTGAAAACGAAACCCGAAATTGTAAAGAACCCTTTTAATTATGAAAACCGAGCCCATATAATATAAAAATATTATTTTTTTCACCTAACCCCTAAACCCGGGTGTTACAACTCTCCCCCACTTAAGGAAATTTCGTCCCCGAAATTACCTGGTGGAAACAGACACGGAAACTGCTCAACCATATCCGCTTTCCTCTCCCACGTGGCCTCTTCCGCACCTCTATGCCTCCACAACACCTTGACCAACTCTATGGTCTTGCCACGCAACACCTTGCTATCCGAAGCAAGTATCTCAACGGGCTCTTCATTATAAGACAAATCCGGATTTAGCTCTATCTCCTCAACGGGCATCACATGAGAAGGATCTGATCTATACCTCCTAAGCATAGACACATTAAAGACATCATGGATCTTCTCTAACTCAGAAGGTAACCTCAACTGATAAGCTACGGGCCCAATCCGCTCAACTATCTCATACAGACCAATGAACCTCGGACTCAACTTGCCTTTCCGGCCAAATCTCATTACCTTCTTCCACGGAGATACCTTCAGAAACACTTTCTCACCCACTGAGTACTCAACCTCTTTCCTTTTCAAATCTGCATAGGACTTCTGACGATCGGAAGCTGCTTTCAAACGGTCACAAATCAACTTCACTTTTTCTGTGGTTCCTTTAAGCAAGTCTGGCATAGGTAACAACCTCTGACCTGTCTCAGCCCAACAAATCGGAGTCCTACACCGTCTACCATACAAAGCCTCATAAGGTGCCATCTGAATACTAGACTGATAACTGTTGTTGCAAGCAAACTCAACTAACGGTAAGTGCTTCTCCCAAGAACCCTGGAAATCAATCACACAACAACGAAGCATATCCTCTAGAATCTGTATCACTCGCTCTGACTGCCCATCGGACTGCGGATGATAAGATGTGCTGAAATGCAAACGACTACCCAAAGCACCATGCAAACAACTCCAGAACCTCGAAGTAAATCTAGGATCCCTATCTGAAACTATAGACTTTGGAACCCCATGAAGTCTCACAATCTCACGAATGTACAAGTTTGCCAACTTGTCTAAGGAATCCGTAGTGTTCACTGCTAAGAAGTGAGCACACTTAGTGAATCTATCAACAATCACCCACACTGAATTCTTCTTCGAAGGAGACAAAGGCAACCCCGATACAAAATCCATGGTGATTCTCTCCCATTTCCATTCCAGAATCTTCAAAGGCTGTAGCAAACCTGAAGGAACCTGATGTTCTGCCTTCACTCTCTGACAAACTATGCAACGGCTCACATACTCGGCTACATCTCTCTTCAAACCAACCCAAAAGTAATCATTCTTCAAATCTCGGTACATCTTGGTACTACCCGGATGCATAGAAAAGGGACTCGAATGCGCTTCACTCAAAATCTGTCGTCTCAACTCAACATCTTCCGGTACAACAATTCTATCCCTAAAGCACAACAAACCCTCACCACTGAAACTATACTCGGTCGGTCTTCCTTCGGCTATGTCCTGAACATGAGGGACTAGGCTCACATCTTGCAACTGCTTCTCTCTAATCAACTGAATCAGGGAAGGCTTCACTTGCAACTCAGTGATCAGACCACCATCATCGGACACACTCAATCTAGCAAACATAGCTCTCAACTCAACGGCCACTTTTCTACTCAAAGCATCGGCTACTACGTTTGCTTTACCCGGATGGTACTCAATAGTCAGATCATAATCTTTTAACAACTCTAGCCATCTCCTCTGTCTCAAGTTCAACTCTTTCTGTGTCATCAAGTACTTCAAGCTCTTGTGATCGGTGTAGACTATACACTTCTCACCATACAAATAGTGACGCCAAATTTTCAATGCAAATACGACTGCAGCTAGCTCTATGTCATGAGTAGGATAGTTCTTCTCATGAATCTTCAACTGTCTAGAAGCATAAGCAACAACTCTCCTATCTTGCATCAAAACACATCCTAAGCCTACGTAGGAAGCATCACTGTAAATCACAAACTCCTTACCTGAAACAGGTTGTACTAACACTGGAGCATTTGTCAAAGCTTCTTTCAATTTCTCAAAGATCTTTTGTCTTGCATCTGACCATTCAAACTTGACTCCCTTTTGCAACAACTTAGTCAAGGGAGCAGCTACTCTAGAGAAGCCATCAACGAACCTCCTATAGTAACCAGCTAATCCTAGGAAACTCCTAATCTCGGTCACGGACTTAGGTTGTTTCCACTCAACAATAGCCTCAATCTTCGATGGATCAACTCGGATACCTTCGGACGAAACAACATGGCCAAGAAATACAACCTCTCGAATCCAGAACTCACACTTACTGAGCTTCGCATACAACTGATTGCTCAACAATCTCTGCAAAACAAATCTCAAGTGCTCATCATGCTCTTCTTCTGTCTTCGAGTACACAAGTATATCATCAATGAAGACAACCACAAACCGGTCTAGATAGTCTCTAAAAATTCTGTTCATCATGTCCATGAATGCTTGTTGGGTTGTATGGAGCTCGATTCGATCAACCGATTTAGCTCACCAAGTGGTAGAGAGGTGGATATTTGGGTGGAAGGGTTGTGGAAGCTAGAAAGATTAAAGACACAATGATTTATAGTGGTTCGGCCTTCTAACAAGCACCTACATCCACTACCTTAGCTTCCCACTAAGGATTTCACAATCAATCCACTAATTGATTCGTCCCCTTTTCTAGGATTAGGAGGAAACCCTTACAACCGATCAAGCTTCTACCCAAGCCTTGATCAAAACCCTCTTTTACAAAGAGATAAATAAAAGCAAACTTAAACCCTCTAATAGGTGTTTGTTTGCACAATTAAGCACTCACCCAAAACCTAAAACACTTGAGCAAATTTGACAATTTTGGCTCACTAGTGTTTGTCTATACAAGAAATGACACTTTAAGCACTAAGACAATTTCTTGATCATTTGTTGATTGACAATTGAAGCATTAGTCTTCTCTTGATGCTTGGAGGTCCCTTTTATACTCCCAAATGAGTTTATAGCCGTTTAGGACCGTTGAGGTTGAAATAGAGTCGTTGGAGCCTTTAATTCCCTCCATTAATGCAGTTCTGCAGCTCCCCGTTTCGAAACGCTCGAAGCCGTTTCGAAACACCCTCAATATAGAAAGAGCCGTTGCAGTCTGTCAGGGTACCCGTTTCGGAACACCCCCTTGCCGTTTCGGAACGCGTATCGGAACGCCCTTAGCCCGTATCGAAACGACCTGCATTTAAAAGTTAGTTGGGAAAGAGCCGTTGGGGTTTATGACCGTTGTGGTCAGTGCCACGTGGGCGTATCGAAACGGCCTAGCCTGTTTCGAAACGCTGGCCCCGTTTCGATATGAGTATCGAAACGTTTTGGCCACTGGAGGCACCTGTTTCGAAACGCCCTAGGGTGTTTCGAAACACTTGGTCAGTTTTGTGAAAATAGGCCTTTGAAAACATGAAAAACCCTTTTGAAAAATTCCTTAGACATTATTTCAAGTTGTTTGGACTTTGTGAATGTTTTAAATACTTTTTAAATCAGTCCAAAACATTTTTCAATTATTATATCAAAACATTAGTTCTACAATCTCCCCCTTTTTGATATAATAAAACCACTTGAAAAATTGTTTGGAATTCTCCCCCTTTAACTTAAAAAAGTGAATAAGAGATTAAAATTTTAATTCACATAAGGCTCCCCCTTATTCATTTGAAAATTCAATTTTTCAAACCATTTCTCCCCCTTTTTGTTATATCAAAAAGATTTAAAACATTAAGTTAAAAAATAACAATAGAGGTAAAAATTTGACAAAAGTAAGAATTTGGTTTTAAAAATGGCTCCCCCAACACTTGAATTTAAGGGAGGATGTGAAGCCTTCCTTCTTCAAGTGTTCTTTCTTGTGTGTATGGAGCTCCCCCTCAATGTTTGACTTGTTGAACATCTCCATCACACCTAGCAAAAGACAATCAAGTGATTTTTGGTATCCAAATTGCTTTGGATCCATGAACATTAGTAGCACAAATTTTTGACCCCTTAGGAATCCATTTTTCAATGTCATCCTTTTTAATTGAAGTGGTTAGTCCTTTTGGGACCCAAACACTTCTAAAACATTTTCCTTTCACAAATCTAGGGGCACTAGATTGTCTAACATAAAAGTTTGATTTTCCAAAATTGTTTTTCTTTTCAAGCTCTTTGGAAATCAAATCTTTTTCTCCTTGAACTTTTTGAAGCAATTTTTGTAAATCAAGACATTTTAACTCAAACTCTTCAAGTTTTGCTTCAAGTTCAAGTTTGGTTTTAGAAAGCAAATCATTTTGAATTTTTAACTTTGAAATCAATTTATTGTTTTTCAAAATGTGGCTTTTAAAATCTAAAACCAAATCATCATAGGCATCTTGTAATTCATCAAAAGTATAAGAACATGAAGTAGATGAATTAGAAGTTACCCTTGAATCTTCTTCGATGGCCATAAGGCAAAGGTTGGCTTGTTCATCGTCGGTGGAGTCCTCATCACTCCAAGTAGCCAATTGTGCCTTCTTCTTATGGCTTGAAGTGCTTGCCCTCTCCTTTCTTTTAGGTTCTCGTTCAAGCTCTCTCAAAGCTTTCTTCATGAAAGGGGCACACTTCTTGAAGAGATGAACTATCTCTTCATCTTCCTCCTCTTCACTTGAGTAGACATGATGGCAAGTGGAGGACTTGAGAGCCATAGCACTAGCATTGATGCCAAGCCCTTTGATTTTCTTCTCTCCCATAGCTCTAATTTCTTCCCTCTTCTTCTCATCCTCTTTGTTCTTCTTCATGATTTGATGAGTAAGGAGTGACCCCATGAGTTCATCAAGCTTCAAGGTCTTCAAATTTTTGGCTTCGATGATGGCGGTCCTCTTTGAGTCCCAAGACTCGGGAAGTGAGTAGATGAGCTTTCGAACAAGCTTCTCCTCCGGGATGGCTTCTCCAAAACCTTTAAGACCGTTGGTGATGGTGGAGAATCTATCAAACATCTTCTCGATGTTCTCTTCCGGATCCATTTTGAAGTTTTCATACTCCAAGGTTAGGAGCCCAATCTTGGTCTCCTTGACTTCGTTTGTCCCCTCGTATGTAACTTCAAGCTTGTCCCATACCTCCTTGGCACTCTCACAAGAAGACATCTTCTCATAGATGGTTGGGCCAAATGCACAAAACAAAATGTGCAAGGCTTTGCAATTAAGCTCCATCTTCTTGCGATCGTCGGCACTCCACTCCGCTTTACTTCTTTTAGGCACGAACGGACCATCTTCAACTACATCCCATAGCTTGTAATCTTTTGATTTGATGAAGAACTTCATCTTTGTCTTCCAATGGGCATAGTGAGCTCCGTCAAAGAAGGGCGGTTTGTCGATTGATTGTGCCATTGAGCCGGTTGATGAAAAAGTGATCGAGCTTGCCGGATCTTCTCAATAGGATGTTAATCCTCACCGATTGAGCCAAGCTCTGATACCAATTGTTGGGTTGTATGGAGCTCGATTCGATCAACCGATTTAGCTCACCAAGTGGTGGAGAGGTGGATATTTGGGTGGAAGGGTTGTGGAAGCTAGAAAGATTAAAGACACAATGATTTATAGTGGTTCGGCCTTCTAACAAGCACCTACATCCACTACCTTAGCTTCCCACTAAGGATTTCACAATCAATCCACTAATTGATTCGTCCCCTTTTCTAGGATTAGGAGGAAACCCTTACAACCGATCAAGCTTCTACCCAAGCCTTGATCAAAACCCTCTTTTACAAAGAGATAAATAAAAGCAAACTTAAACCCTCTAATAGGTGTTTGTTTGCACAATTAAGCACTCACCCAACCTAAAACACTTGAGCAAATTTGACAATTTTGGCTCACTAGTGTTTGTCTATACATGAAATGACACTTTAAGCACTAAGACAATTTCTTGATCATTTGTTGATTGACAATTGAAGCATTAGTCTTCTCTTGATGCTTGGAGGTCCCTTTTATACTCCCAAATGAGTTTATAGCCGTTTAGGACCGTTGGGGTTGAAATAGAGTCGTTGGAGCCTTTAATTCCCTCCATTAATGCAGTTCTGCAGCTCCCCGTTTCGAAACGCTCGAAGCCGTTTCGAAACACCCTCAATATAGAAAGAGCCGTTGCAGTCTGTCAGGGTACCCGTTTCGGAACACCCCCTTGCCGTTTCGGAACGCGTATCGGAACGCCCTTAGCCCGTATCGAAACGACCTGCATTTAAAAGTTAGTTGGGAAAGAGCTGTTGGGGTTTATGACCGTTGTGGTCAGTGCCACGTGGGCGTATCGAAACGGCCTAGCCTGTTTCGAAACGCTGGCCCCGTTTCGATACGAGTATCGAAACGTTTTGGCCACTGGAGGCACCTGTTTCGAAACGCCCTAGGGTGTTTCGAAACACTTGGTCAGTTTTGTGAAAATAGGCCTTTGAAAACATGAAAAACCCTTTTGAAAAATTCCCTAGACATTATTTCAAGTTGTTTCGACTTTGTGAATGTTTTAAATACTTTTTAAATCAGTCCAAAACATTTTTCAATTATTATATCAAAACATTAGTTCTACAATGCTGCTGGTGCATTCGTGAGCCCAAATGGCATCACAAGAAACTCGTAGTGACCATATCTAGTCCTGAAAGCTGTCTTCGGAAAATCACACTCTTTCACCTTCAACTGATAGTACCCGGATCTCAATCTATCTTCGAGAATACTGAAGCACCTCTCAACTGATCAAACAAATCATCTATACGAGGCAACGGATACTTGTTCTTCACAGTCAACTGATTCAGCTGCCTATAGTCAATACACATGCGCATGCTACCATCTTTCTTTTTCACAAACAACACTGGAGCACCCCACGGAGAACTACTAGGCCTAATGAAACCACGGTCTAATAATTCTTGCAACTGACTCTTCAATTCTTTCAACTCTTTCGGAGCCATACGATACGGAGCTATCGAAACTGGACTAGACCCTGAAACTGTCTCAATCACAAACTCAACATCTCTGTCAGGAGGCAAACCAGGCAACTCTTCAGGAAACACATCTGGAAAATCACACACTGTTCTGATATCTTTCGGTCTAGCTTCACTCATATCCGGATTCATAACATAAGCTAAATAGGCCCCACATCCAGAGTCCATCAACCTATGAGCCTCTAAAGCTGACACCATATTAGACAAGAACTTAATGTTCTCGCCCACTACCACTACCTCGTAGTCATCAGTAAGTTTCAAGGAAATTCTCTTTGTTTCAAAATCCACACTAGCCCGATGCTCAACCAACCAGTCCATACCCAAAATGATATCAAAACCGTAGAAAGGAAGTTCCATCATGTCAACTGAGAACACATGACCCTGAATCTTCAGTGGACATCTCCTATACATACGTCTAACCACAACTGTTTCACCAAAAGAACTAGTAACATGCATGCCAACATCTAAGATCTCAACAGTAATATCTAACTTCTGTGCGTGCTTACTCAAAATGTAGGAATGCGTAGAACCCGAATCAACCAAAGAAAGCAAGGACATAGACTGTAACTCAAAATTACCTGATATCACATCGGTGTCGTTCCCGGCCTCTCTCTGAGCATAGACCCTCGCTGGTCCTCCCGCCTCTGGCTGCACAGCCACAACATGAGCAAGGTTCCTCTGAGCATCTCCCCTAGGTGCATCAGCCCTAGGCTGGAAGTAGCCACGACCGCGCCCACGGCCTCTCTGAAAATCAGTACCTCTCGCAGGAGCCTGAGCAATGTTCGGTGCCTGAGCTGCCTGACGCGGACAGTCCCTCCTAAAGTGGTCCCTCGAACCACAGTTCCAACAAGCATGAAAGTTACCCCAGCACTCTCCCGTGTGCTGTCTCCCACACTGTGCACACTCGGGCAAGCGCCCTCCTCCTCTATGGCCCTGATGGCCCCTACCATGGTGGCCACCGCCACGTCTCTGATCAAACTGATGCCCGCCACCTCTGTGCCTCTTAGCATCTCTACCATCAAAGTGGTTATGCCTCTTTCCAGAACCAGAACCACCAGCTCGTTTGGCTGAACCCAAACTATGCTCCAAATCCTTGGCCCTCGCGACCAACACATCAAAGTCTGAGTAGTCAGAAGCCAACGTGTACCTCTTAACCTCTTCATTCAATCCGTATCAGAATCGTTTGCAGCGTTCCACTTCAGTAGGAACCAACTCTGGGGCATACTGACTCAAGCGAACAAAGCGGATCTCATAATCAGTCACTGAAGCATCTCCCTGAGTGAGAGCCATGAACTCTCTCTTCTTCTCATCTAGGTACCTCGGTCCTAAGTACCTCTTCCGGAAAGCAGACTCAAAGAAATCCCAATCTATCTCGGCCTCTGGAACCCCGGTAGTGATGGTGACCCACCAGGTGTAGGCATCACCCTGAAGCAGTGAGATCACACAACTCAATCTACGTGCGCCCGCACAACCCATCTAAGCCAAGATACGAACTGTCTTCTCTAACCATAACTCCGACCTCTCCGGAGTAGATCCTCTAAACTCCTCGGCCCCTAAGCTACGGAGCCTCTCCAAAGGTAAGCTAGCATCATCACCCCTAGGCTGAGCTGCAGCCTGGGCTCCCGCAACTGCGGCCTGGAAAGCTCCCGCTATTGCTTGCACTAGCGGAGTCATATCGATTCCAGCTGGACCTTGGCCACCTTGGCCACCTTGAGGTCCATTTCCCCCGGCTCCATCCTCGCCCCCAACTCCCGGTGGAGGAGGTGGTGGTGGTGGAGGTGGTGGAGGAGCGCCAACTCCCGCTGCCCCTGGTCCCTCTATGTGAGCTCCCGCACCAACTACCGGCTCCACAGGAGCCACAACTCGTGGTTCCTGACGAACCAACCTCGGTCTACCTCTCGGTCTAGACATCGCTCTCACGATTATCAACTACAACCACAACAAACAAACATACAAGTTGGGTTAGCAAGGCAAGGCTTCCAAGTGTCCAAGTATGTTTCCTCACTTAAAAATCATTTTTTTTCCAATGTAATAGTAGCAATGGGACCCACACACACATGCCTTAAATATAACAATCAACATACTTGTCTCATAAGTAATCATTCTTGCAAAACAAGCAAACACCGTGCAATTTAATTTAAAAACTTAACTTACCTCACTTACCTGCCCAAGGTCTCGGTAACCTTAGGCTCTGATACCAACAAGTGTAACCCCCTCGTCCCGGTCTGGTCGAATGACCGGTCTGAGTGGGCCACACGGGGAAAACCGAAGCGAAACCCGTTAAGGCTCCCCCTCGGTTTACGACCCAGAAAATTTCTTTTAACTTTAGTCTTATCTAGATGCATATATAAGTCCTATGTGAAGCACAACAGCGGAAGAAACAAACAACGCAACAATTACCGATCAAACAAGACACAAAACAGTCCATTTTACTTCATTTCAGCAGGCCGTTTCGAAACACCTATAGGGTGTTCCGAAACGCCCTGACCTAGTCAACGGGCCTGGGTCAACCACAAGGTGACCGTTCCGAAACAGGGGTGACCCGTATCGGAACGACCTTGACGGTCAATATCTCGTGGTCAACGAGATTTGACCGTTTCGGAACTTCAAAGGCTCGTTTCGGAACGGCTTCATCTCGCCAATTTCTCAAAATTCCAGTAGCGAAAACGTTCCGGAACGACCCTCATCCGTTTCGAAACGGCAGGCCATTTACACAGGGGCCGTTTCGGAACACGGGGACCCGTTCCGAAACACCCCCTGTCTGTAGATTTTTCTGGGCTGTTTTGAGGCACAAGGATGCCCCAAAACACCTCCAAAACATCAAGCAACCTCAAGACAAGATAACTTAAGGCATAGCAACCATGCAATCATGCTTCAACGATATTTAGACATGTCTAATACCAAAGCAACAATCCACAACATGTATTCATTCAAACTGTATTCAAGCACAAGTAGAAACTCTTAAGCATAGGCCAACATATCAAGCAAGCAAAATATAGACATAAGTTAACATTCATCATGGCTACACAACCATGCATAAGCAATATATATAAAGGAGTCTACACATGCTCCTAACAACCAACAACAACCAACACATCCCATTGCTTAAACTATTACTTGTCTTAGCAAAAACCATACTTGATGAACTCAAGTCCAAAACCACACTTGGAGGCCCTCCTCTTGCCCGAGCAACCCACAAACTAAGGATCTGCAATGTTGAACAAAGAGAGCGTAAGCAATGATGCTTAGTGAGGGTAAGCTCTAAAAACAAACCTCAACATTGCAGGGTCCGAGCACGATCTAGCCAAGGCATCACAATCATACCAAAGATCCACAAGACATAAATGCATGAGCAATATATCACATATATGCCATAATCATGAGCTCAACGCTACCATACGTGTAATCACATTTAAACATCCAAACAGCTCATATATCACAACACATTGATACACATATCAATCCACATTGGCACCTAGTTATGACTCAAATACGCGGATAGACACGTTGGAAACTCATATCCAACAACCACATTACCTCGGTGGGATTCCACTCATCACCGGTCTCGCGGAGGGGATTCCACTCATCCTCACGCCCCGTCGATGGGATTCCACTCATCACCGACTATATTTAAATACCATTTCCGGGCATACCCGTACTCCTCCTTGGTGACTCAACGCCACCAAGGCCACGCGCGACTTTTGACTCATGTGTACACACTAACATCCTAATGATCGATCATTTGTATTTAAGTATACTAGTGCCAATATTTTACTCATTCCACATTACTCATTTCAATCATTCCCGTGCTTAGCACGTACTCACCAAGGACACAACCATGAACCATCACCATGCATGCTTTAAGCAATACAATCCATGCCTCAATTCACATGTATAAAACAATATACATAAGCATTCATAACACAAGACATACGAGGCATATACATTCATGCATTTGAGTTCATCCAAAGGCTTAGATCAAGATTAGGATTAGGCTACCACCCTAATCCTAACTCTAGGTGGGTCTACCAAGCCCAACCTAGTCCATGTACTCGAACCAACTAATTTAAAACCTTTAAAAGCAAACAACCACTCACCTAAGCTTCCAAGCACGAGACCAAGCAAGCACAACCTTCAATTCTCCGGATTCACTTCCGATGCTTCACCGATGCCCAAACTTGATTCTTTTAATTTGGAGTTGGAAATGGTGGAGCTTTTGGATGGAACAGTGGATTGAAGAGGGGGGAGCTTCTTTCACGTTAGAGAAGAAGATGAATAGGGAAAAATAGAAAGAATGGGTGTTTTAGTTGTTTCTTTAAAACCAAGGCTAAAAGACCATACTGCCTTAATGAAATGGGACATTCACAAGGGCACACCATTAGAGGCTATTTAGGATTAAATTTCAAAACTTGATCCACATTAAATTAACCATTTGAAAACGAAACCCGAAATTGTAAAGAACCCTTTTAATTATGAAAACCGAGCCCAGATAATATAAAAATATTATTTTTTTCACCTAACCCCTAAACCCGGGTGTTACATCATCTCTTAAACCATTCATGGCATTCCCGAATAACTCTCAACCGAGTTATCCGAGCCCTGAGAAAAAACATCCATGGGGAAACTGAGAAGCTTGGATTCGAGGGTAGGATCATGTCTTCACCATCACTGATCTGAATTTCCTAATTGAGGGAAAAGTTGTCATCAACGGACATTGAGGGCATCGTAGTAATCTTTTTTCCATAGGGATCAACCCCTAATTCGATCAGGCCTACCTCATCCACCATGACTCGAGCGCATTCCATCATGAACTTACGTCTCACGGCTTTCCTTATGAGAGTAAGCCGTTTCGAGCCAAAAGTTTTCTCTCTCTTCTTCCTCTCGATGTCTTTGATGATAGTCGATGAGTTGATGTAGGATGATGGAAATAAAGCAGCCTTTAGGAAATCCTCGTTTGCCAACCAACCAGTTTCGGAGATACACCAGTACCGTGGCGCAACTTAAACAACTGCGTTGGAAACTTTTTCCCATATTTTCCTACGTTTGACTTGATTGAAGTATTCACCTTCTTCCTCCTCACGTTTTCTTTTTCTGTTGGTCGACACCTCCATTCTATCGAAGCCATCCGCAAGTAAATTGCTCCAGGTTGTGTTATGATTGCCCACTGGTGAAGGAAGATTCGATTTATCTGGATTGCTGGAACCAATCTTGCTGATAAAATCTGTGCTAGGAGGATAATCTTTTGCAGACCCTTAGGCCTGAATTATGCTCCGTCCTTGGGCATGAGTTAATACATGCATAAATCGAGTGAAACACATGTATATATTGTCATTCAATCACCTAATTACCTTATGTTTAATATTTAAACATTTGAAAAAATGATATTTAACTAATGTGACATTTGCTCCTTTGAATTATCAAAATTCACATTGATTAGATATTTTTTTGAATTACACATTAATTAGATATTAATTTTTCAATTGTTTAAATACAATTTCTTAAACATACACTCATTGAGTGATTGAGAGACAAAGCTCATACATGCATTATCGTTGTCATCCTGCTCTTACTAATAGGTGCATTCGAAATATATTTGTGTTTTTCTTCTTTTGGAACAAATTTTGTATAATTTATTGTATTTCTTTTCTTTTTATGCTCTTGTCAATTTAAAATAAATTGTGTTCTACTCAAAATCAGAAAATGTATGCTTCGTTAATATGTTTTTATTGTGATAATATCATATAGACAAAGACATGTTTAAAGCTCGTTTATTTAGAAGTTATAAATTGCCCCCTACTTTTAAAGTATTAATTTGTTCGTGAACCGTTCGTATAACGTTCGTTTATTAAGTTAAATAAACGAGTATGAACAAAATTTTTATGTTCGTTTAATAAACAAACGAACACGAACAAAGGTGTGTTCGGTTCGTTTATGTTCACGAAGAAGCTCGTTTATAGGCTCGTTTACAAGTTCATTTATAGGCTCATTTATAGAATGAAAATGCTTGTGAATGTATCTAAATACTACTTTTTGTTGTTGGTAAAGGATGTTATATAAGTTCAAGTTGAAATGTACGGTTTTTTGTTGATTTTGTTTTTTTATTTATTGTTAATTTAGTTAATGTTTCTTAACATATAAACGAACACGTTCGCGAACAAATAAACGAACACGTTCGTGAACAATTAAACGAACACATTAGCGAACACTTAAATGAACACGTTCGGAAACACTAAACAAACGAACACGAACACCTTCAAAAATAAATAAACGAACACGAACACAATATTAAAAATTTAAACGAACACGAACATAGTCTTGTTCGTTCAAGCTCGGTTCATTTACACCCTAAAAACTTGTATAGTTTTTGAGTTTTAACTAATAAAATATTATTTTGTAAATAATTTTATTTGAATATCAATTTGATAAATAATAAAAATAATATTATTTATGGTAAACTACACCCCATACCACTCAATTATGGCCCCTGAGTCGAAAATGCCACCGAAAATTAAAATTGTTCAAAACTATCACTGAACTTTAATATGTGAATCGGAAATACCACTCCGTCGTTAACTCTTAACACCACGTTAAGTAAAAACAATGTCGTTTTGGTGTGGCTGTTTTGAAGCCTAATTTAGGCCAAAACGACGGCGTTTTGCTAGAGGAAAATTATTAAAACCATGTGCTTGGAGGGGTTTAAACCCAAAACCTTCAAATGTAAGGGCTAAGTCTTAACCACTAAACAAACTTGATATTATATAATACTTTACCGAAAATATTATATATTTCAAATTACTTGAGATTAATTCAAATTATTTTATCAAATAAATAATACTATAAATAATATTAATATATAAAATATATTATTTTTATATATTATTAATAATATAAAAAAGTTATTTTTAAAAACTCAAAATATTCATAAAAATAATATATTTATATTATTAATAATATATAAAAAACCACAAACCCTAAACTATAACCCATAAACCCCAACCCTCAAACTTAAATCCTAAACCTTAGAGTTTAAGATTTAGGGTTTTCTATATATTAATATTTTGAATATTTTGAGTTTTTTAAAAATAATATATTTATATTATAAATAATATATAATAATATATTTTATTTAAATTATATAATCTTATCCATTTGGTTCAACCAAATTATTTTTATGATTTTTTCATATATATATCAATAAAATATATTATTTTATTGTTTTTACATATTACTTATAATATAAATATATTATTTTTAAAAATATTCGTTAAAATAATATATTTATATTATAAATAATATATAAAAAACTTAAACCCCAAACATCAAACCATGAGGTTTATTGTTTGAGGTTTGGGATTTGTAGTTTAAGGTTTAAGATTTAGGGTTTATATTTTTTATATTATTTATAATATAAATATATTAATTTTTATTAATATTTTGAACTTTTTTAAAATAATATATTTATATGATAAATATTATATAAAAATAAAAACAATACACTATATATATATATATATTGGCCATGTTTGGTAAATAACGGTTTGGGCAAAAAATAGAGGTTTGATGTATAATTAGAGGTTTGACTAGTCAAATCTGCTAATATTGATGTTTGGTAAATAGTGGATTGGGGTGAAAAAGCTAATTTTGAAAAAGCTACTAATATGAGCCTTTTGAGATTAGAGGTTTGAAATTAGAGTTGTAATGACTCTTTTACCCTTAACAATTACCAAAAATCTCCAAATAACCTAAATTAAATAATAATATTTTTAATATAAATAATAACATATTAAATATTGGACTTATTTGTTGTTACTACTAATTTATATGGTGACATTTGTAAGTTAATTCTATTTTTATTATCACATATTTATATGTGCATATAAAAAATTTAATAATTGTATAGATAATAAATTAATATATAAATCTTTCAAATATGTTTAGGAAAATTATATTAAAAAATAATTTTTACAAATCTAATTAATATTTATTAGATACAAAATATTAATAACTGATAAATTATTCAAACAAATATTAAATATAACTATATCCTTATATGTCATTTTACTTGTTTTAATAATCAAGCAACTATCAGCTATCAATTAATTTTACCAAACACTTTTATACAATCAGCTAATATAATCCACTAGTCAAATCATCTAATGCAATCAACTATCAGCTATCAGCTAATGTAATCCACTATCAGCTATCAGCTATCCGCTAATTGCCAAACATGGCCATTATTTATATATTTATATTATTTATAGTGTTATTTATTTCATAAAATAATTTGTATTAATCTCATGTAGTTTGAGATATATACTATTTCTAGTAAAACATTATATAATATCAAGTTGGTTTAGTGGTTAAGGCTTAACCTTTACAATTGAAGATTTTGGGTTCAAACCCCTCTAAGCACATTGTTTTAATAATTTTTCTCTAACAAAACGATGTCGTTTTGGAGGGGTTTAAACCCAGAACCTTCAAATGTAAAGGCTAAGTCTTAACCACTAAACCAACTTGATATTATATAATATTTTACCGGAAATATTATATATCTCAAACTACTTGAAATTAATTCAAATTATTTTATAAAATATATAATACTATAAATGATATTAATATATATATATATATATATAATATATTATTAATAATATAAATATATTATTTTTAAAAACTCAAAATATTCATAAAAATAACATATTTATATTGTTAATACTATATAAAAAACCACAAACCCTAAACTATTAAGCCATAAACCTCAACCTCCAAACTTAAACCCTAAACCTTAGAGTTTAAGATTTAGGATTTTTTATATTAGCGGATAGCGGATTACATTAGCTGATAGCGGATAGCTGATTGCATTAGCTGATTTGACTAGCGAATTATATTAACTAATTTGTATAAAAGTATTTGGTAAAATTAACTGATAGCTGATAGCTGTTAGATTATTTAAACAAGTAAAATGACATATAAGGACATGATTATATTCAATATTTGTTTGAATAGTTTATTAGTTATTAATATTTTGTATCTAATTAATATTAATTAGATATATAAAATTATTTTTAATATAATTTTTCTAAACATATTCAAATGATTTATATATTAATTTTGTAACCCCCTCGTCCCGATCTGGTCGGCTGACCGGTTCGAGTAGGCTACATGGGGAAAACCGACGTGAAACCCGTTAAGGTCCCACCTCGGTTAGCAACCCTAGAAAATTTCTTTTAATTATATCTTGTCTAAAGGCACATTTATTTCCTAAGTGATCACGACAGCGGAAAACATCACGAGTTAAAAACAACCAAGCCCAAACAACATGTTAAACAACCCATTTTAAAGCCACAGAGCAGGCCGTATCGATACACCAGTCAAGGGTATCGATACGCCTTGACCAAGTCAACTGCCTTTAGTCAACTCAAGAAGACTGTATCGATACAGCACTTGGGCGTATCGATACACCCTTCTCGGTCAACATCTCGCGGTCTACGAGACAAAACCGTATCGATACGCTTAGAGCCCGTATCGATATGCCAAAGACTCGTGAAAATCTCAGAATTCCAGTAGAGATTTGGCGTATCGATACGCCCCCGAGTATCGGTACCTGTAGAACTAATGTTTTGATATAATAATTGAAAAATATTTTGGACTAATTTGAAAAGAATTTAAAACTTGGTTTTAAGTCCAAACAACTTGAAATTATGTTTGAGGTATTTTAAAAGGTTTTTGGCAATGTTTTTACTAATTTTAAATAGCCAAACTTGACTTTTCAAGTTACCCGTATCGATACGGCTGTACCCGTACCGATACCTTTTTGCCCCAGTTTGGTCACTGCCAAAACCTGTATCGAAACAGGCTTGGCCATTTCGATACGGATCAGGATCGTTTCGATATGCATGGTAAGCGTACTGATCCCCTTTCAACCACCCCAACGGCTACTTTCCCAACAGTCATTTAAAAGTGAACCCGTACCAATACGCCCTCAAGCGTATCGATACGCCCAGGCTGGCAAGAGCCCAACGGCTAGTTTCTGATGAAGGCCGTACCGATACGGGTCCAAGCGTATCGATACGGAAGGCTGCAGAACATCATTAATGAAGGGAAATAAAGTCCTCAACGGCTCCAAATCATCCCCAACGACTAGTAACGACTATAAACTCATTTGGGAGTATAAAAGGGACCTCCAAGCATCAAGTGAAGGCTAATGCTCATATTGTAAATCAACAAATGATCAAAAAGTGTCTTAGTGCTTAAATTGTCAATTCTTGTATAGACAAACACTAGTGAGCCTAAATTGTCAAATTTGCTCAAGTGTTTTAGGTTTTGGGTGAGTGCTAAATTTTGCAAACAAATACCTATTAGAGGGATTTAAGTTTGCTTATTGTGTCTCTTTGTAAAGAGGGTTTCGATCAAGGCTTTGGGTAGAAAGCTTGATCGGTTGTAAGGGTTTCCTCCTAAGCCTAGAAAAGGGGAAGAACAATTAATGGAATTGTTTGGAAATCCTTAGTGGGGAGCTAAGGTAGTGGATGTAGACCTTGGTTAGAAGGTTGAACCACTCTAAAATCATTGTGTCATTTCCATTTTAGCTTCCACAACCCTTCCACCCAAAATTCCACCTCTCCACCACTTGGTGAGCCTTATCGGTTGAACGAATCGAGCCCCGCACAACTCAACAATTGGTATCAGAGCTTGGCTCAATTAAGGAGGATTCACATCCTATTGAGAAGATCCGACAAGCTCGATCACTATTTCATCAACCGGCTCAAATGGCACAATCAATCGACAAACTGCCCTTCTTTGACGGAACCCACTATGCCCATTGGAAGACAAAGATGAAGTTCTTCATCAAATCAAGAGATTACAAGCTATGGGATATAGTTGAAGATGGTCCGTTCGTGCCTCAAAGAAGCAAAGTAGAGTGGAGTGCCGACGATCGCAAGAAGATGGAGCTTAATTGCATAGCCTTGCACATCTTGATTTGTGCTTTTGGCCCAACCATCTATGAGAAGATGTCTTCTTGTGAGAGTGCCAAGGAGGTATGTGACAAGCTTGAAGTCACATACGAGGGGGCCGATGAAGTCAATGAGACCAAGATTGGGCTCCTAACCTTAGAGTATGAGAACTTCAAAATGGATCCGGAAGAGAACATCGAGAAGATGTTTGATAGGTTCTCCACTATCACTAATGGTCTCAAAGGCTATGGAGAAGCCATCCCGGAGGAAAAGCTTGTTCGAAAGCTCATCTACTCACTTCCCGAGTCTTGGGACTCAAAGAGGACCGCCATCATCGAAGCCAAGAATTTGAAAACCTTGAAGCTTGATGAACTCATGGGGTCACTCCTTACTCATCAAATCATGAAGAAGAATAAAGAAGATGAGAAGAAGAGGGAAGAAATTAGAGATATGGGAGAGAAGAAAATCAAAGGACTAGGCATCAATGCAAGTGTCATGGCTCTCAAATCCTCCACTTGTCATCATGTCTACTCAAGTGAAGAGGAGGATGAAGATGAAGAGATAGTCTATCTCTTCAAGAAGTGTGCCTCGTTCATGAAGAAAGCCTTGAGAGAGCTTGAACGAGAACCCAAGAGAAAGGAGAGGGCAAGCACTTCAAGCCATAAGAAGAAGGCACATGTGGCTACTTGGAGTGATGAGGACTCCACCGACGATGAACAAGCCAACCTTTGCCTTATGGCCATCAAAGAAGATTCAAGGGTAACTTCTAATTCATCTACTTCATGTTCTTACTCTTTTGATGAATTACAAGATGCCTATGACGATTTGGTTTTAGACTTTAAAAATCACATTTTGAAAAACAATAAAGTGATTTCAAAGTTGAAAATTCAAAATGATTTGATTTCTAAAACCAAACTTGAACTTGAAGCAAAACTCAAGGAGTTTGAACAAAAATGTTTTGATTTGCAAAACTTGCTTCAAAAAGTTCAAGAAGAAAAGGATTTGATTTCCAAAGAACTAGAAAAGACAAACAATTTTGGAAAATCAAATTTCTATGTTAGACAATCTAGTGCCCCTAGATTTATTAAAGGAAAATGTTTTAGAAGCATTTGGGTCCCAAAAGGACTTAGTACTTCAATTAAAAAGGATGACATTTAAAAATGGATTCCAAAGGGGGCTAAACTATGTGCTACTAACGTTTATGGATCCAAAGCAATTTGGATACCAAAAATTACTTGATTGTCTTTTGCTAGGTGTGATGGAGATGTTCAACATGTCAAATATTAAGGGGGAGCTCCATGCACACTAAGGAAGAACACTTGAAAAAGGAAGGCTTCACATCCTCCCTTTGGGTTCAAGTGTTGGTAAAAATCTAGTTGTTTTTGCATTTATTTGTTTTAATTTTTTTATTTAATTCAACTAGATGATCATATATGTTGGACTAACATTTCTAATGATGCTTTGAGTAAGGGGGAGCCATTTTAAAACCAAATTCTTATTTTTTGTCAATTTTTACCTCCATTGTTATTTTGAACTTAATGTTTTAAATTCTTTTTGATATAACAAAAAGGGGGAGAAATGGTTTGAAAAATTGCATTTTCAAATGAATAAGGGGGAGCTTTATTTGATTTCATATCCTCAAATCTCTTATTCACATTTTTAAAGTTAAAGGGGGAGAATCCCAAACAATTTTTCAAGTGAGTTTTATTATATCAAAAAGGGGGAGATTGTAGAACTAATGTTTTGATATAATAATTGAAAAATGTCTTGGACTAATTTGAAAAGAATTTAAAACTTGGTTTTAAGTCCTAACAACTTGAAATTATGTTTGAGGTATTTTAAAAGGTTTTTGGCAATGTTTTTACTAATTTTAAAGAGCCAAACTTGACTTTTCAAGTTACCCGTATCGATACGGCTGTACCCGTACCGATACCTTTTTGCCCCAGTTTGGTTACTGCCAAAACTCGTATCGAAACAGGCTTGGCCGTTTCGATACAGATCGGGATCGTTTCGATACTGTTGCGACTAAAAAATTTCAGAAAATACAAGTACCTCGGTGTCACTTGGAAGAACCGGGTTTTAATGGGTTTTAAAAAATTAGTCGGGTTTTTATAAAAATAGAGGAGTCGCCACCGGCCATTTAAAAATGGTAGACCAGACACCGAAATAAAACCAGAGATTTTTTTTTTAAAAAAAAGGGTTCGGGAGTCGGTTACACGCGAGGAAGGATGAGCACCCCCGTCGTGCCCGGAAATCGGTACCAAAAACATTACCGCTTAATTAATATTAAATTTTGTGAATTAAAGTGATGAATCGTATCGAAATGTGGTTATACGATTGAGTGAATTTTAAAGGTCTTAATATTCGAGAAAAAACACCCGAACCACCACCACTACGACTGGTACTGGTCTCGTTTATTCCTGAATAAAGAGACGCTCGCATTACAATTTATAGGTCGAGATGCGACTTACAAGGATATGAGAATAAATAAATCAAACAAGGAGACAATAAGTGATTTACAAAAAAATAAATAGAGCATAATTAAATAACATGGCATTCTAAGTAATTGCAAATAAGGTTACATAATATCTCGAACCAAGCCAAAAACGATATAGAAAAACTATGTAAAACATGCATGGCATACGATTATTAACATTAAGCTATATGTGACATTACTTTAAATAAGCAATTATCTAACAAGTTCAAACTAAAAGAAACTAGTACCAAAACATGGATATGAAACCATCAAATTAAAATACTTAAAAAGAAAAACTAGACTGAAATAGGAGTTAAAATGGACTCAAAATGGACTCTGAGGACCAATAACGGAAATAAACCAAAAAAAAACAAAGCTGAATCGTCTAATTAGGGACTAGAATTAAAACTCGCGGTAAATTGAAAGGGTTGAAATGGTTATTAAATCATTCGGGGTTGATTAAAACGGATTAGGGGACGAAATTAAAAAGAAATTTTAAATGCTAGGGATCAGGGGGGAGATTTCAAAAGGCGGAATGGCCTAAAGAAAAATTCAAAAACACGGGGGACTAAAGAAGAATTACACCATTTTTAAGATATAAAAAAATATAAAAAACCGATCCAAAAGTCCTGAAACCCTTTTGCCCATTTTTTGTTTGAACTCAAATGGAAAACCCTCATTCCCCTCTTGTTTCCTCTCGAGTTGGCTCTGGAGAAGAGGTCTCCGAGATCTCAGACATCCTGGTTCACCCACGCTGGGCGTTAAGGCCATAGGTTTGTCACCGGAGGGATCTGGAGCACCTCGTCTTGAAGATGAACACAAGGAAGAGATGAGAAGACCAGTCTATGCTCTTTTGGGCGTCCGAAACCCTAGGGCTCACCCCTAAGGGATTATCGCCGGAAGGGCTTCGAGAAACTCCGACATGGTAATCCCCGAACCCCCTCTTTTGTGTATATTTTTATGTTTTCATGTATCTGACGGAGATGCGAAAGATATACCTCAAATCTCTTCTTTTTTCTTTTGTATTGATCTCGGAATTTCGAGTTTTTACAAGTTTTTTTTTCAATGCTCTCTGGTTTTTTTTCTCTCAATGCTCCCTCCTGCTATTTGTTTTTTGGCTTCAGTTTTCTATATAACCGAAGGTTACATGCACGTCTAAAGGAAAATGAAAATAATCTCTCTCTGCATTGTCGTATTCCATCTGCCATTTCTGATTCTGTGTCTTTTGCTTTTTTGTGTTTTTTGTTTTGCTATTTCAAGCCTCTAATGCCCTATGTGTCTTTGTCTGTGCATGTCGGTCGTTCCGAAATGGGAAGGGCACCGACGTGGTCGCGGCAGACGCGTGCTCGTGGCAGGCGAAAAGTCAGAGGGCTCAGGCGCGTGGGCGCGTTGGGAGATCTGGAAGCTTCATCGTCCTTCATCTGGGACCGTTAGATCGACTTGATCTGACGGTCGACGTTGTGCGGCGCTGGGAAAAGGGACGGGCTTGCTAGGGCTTTTTGACGCGGTTGATCTGAGACGTTGATCAAGCCCTCGATCCGACGGCTGTGGGAGTGCGGCGTTGGGGCAACATGATGACAGTTAGGGTTTTTCTTTGTGGAGTCGATCTCGACCGTCAGATCTAAGCAGATCTGACGGCTACGAATTAGGGCGGTGGCTGCATAAGAAACAAATGTGATTAGGTTTTTTTGTGTAAAGGGTTGAACGGGCCATATGCATGTATATTACTTTTGGGCTTTAAATGGGTTGAGTTGTAATATTTGGACTGTTATTAATAACATTTGGGCTCTTATTATTTATCAACATCTTTTATTTACTTTATGTTTTATTTCCATAATAATAATAATAATAATAAATACAATAATGATAACGGTTAATAGATAATATTAATAATAAAAATAATGCTATATAATAATAATAATGAATGATAGTAATGATATCTACATAACTAATAATAATAATAAAGTAGTGATAAATATGATGATGATAATAATACTACAATAATACTAAAAGAGTAATAATAATATACAGTAATAATAGATATATGCATGTATATTTTTCTCTTTTTCGTTTTTTTTCGTTTTTTTTTCTTTTTTATTTTTTTATATTTTTAGACTTAAATTACATAACAGCCCAATATAAGCCCATTAATCATCACAAACCAAAGGAGGTTCAAGGTCCGGACAAAATTAGTGATTGCAGCTGCCCCTCTTTGCTTATTACTTGTGGAACAAGAATAAAGCAAAGACCATAAGCACTAATTTTGTCATACTTCCCTGTCGGGCGATTTGTTTTCCGAAGCAGCCACGTGAGTTCCAGTAATTTCTCTTCCCAAAGCCTTTCGATCGTGGATTCTCCCTCCGGATGCCCCGACCAGGTAGACAGAGAGTTTTTTTTGCAGATTTCCATTCTCCAAGTGCCCGAACGGATAAGCGGGTTCTATTCTCCAAATGCCCGAATAGATGAGCAGATTCCAAATATCTTTGTCTTCTCTTTTTCGTAAGAACAAGCTAGTCATCCAAACAACTTTGCCTTCCCTTCGCGGTCTAAAAGCAAGTTGTCCATTTCGCGTCAAAAGCAAGCTGAAATTCCAAATACTTTTGCCTCCTCTTCGCGGCAGAAAGGCGAACCTGGGCGTCCAAGTGGATTTGCATTCCCTTCACGGCCGTAAAGCAAACTGGTCATAACTATATCTGTCCAACTTCCTTATTGGACGATTTACTCTCCTGGAGCTGCAACGCGCTACACCGAGTAATTTCCTCTTTGAAGCCTTAAGAGTATGAGTTCTCTCTCTATAGAACTCATTTCCTTCGCGTGTTCTTCGAGTGGCAGTTCTTTCTATATAGAACTTTCGTCCTCGTATTTTTGAAATCAAAGATCTCGAAGTCCTCTCTCTATAGGACCCTCTGTTTTCGAGATCTTGAAGCCTTAGGATTCTGAGTTCTTTCTCCACAGAACTCCTCTTCCTTAGCGTACTCTTCGAGTAGTAGTTCCTTCTCTATTGAACTCCTCTTTGAAATCAATGATCTACAAGTCCCCTCTTCGTAGGACCCCCCGCTTTCGAGATCTTGAAGCCTTAGGATTCTGAGTTCTTTTTCCATAGAGAACTCCTCTTCCTTAGCGTACTCTTCGAGTAGTAGTTCCTTCTCTATGGAACTCTCGTCTTCGTATTTCTGAAATTAAAGATCTCCAAGTCCTCTCTCTGTAGGACCCTCCATTTTCGAGATCTTGAAGCCTTGGGATTCTGAGTTTTTTCTCCACTAAACTCCTCTTCCTTAGCGTACTCTTCGAGTAGTAGTTCCTTCTCTATTGAACTCTCATCTGAAATCAAGGATCTACAAGTCCCCTCTTCGTAGGATCCTCCGCTTTTGAGATCCTGAAGTCGTAAGTTCCTCCTATATAGAACCTTTTCGGACCCTTTCTATGTAGGATCTTTTATCTTGAAATCTGTTGGCAAGCTGGAAAGCTTTCATCTGAAATCCTTGAGTGGCGAACATGAAGGTTTCACCTGACACTCTAGGGCGGAGACTTGAAAGGTTTCGCCTGAGACCCTTTTAGTTCTCACTTTATCGTCTTCTTCTCATCCCGAGAGGTATTCAATTTGTCTTTCAAAAATCTGTGAAAAGTGATAAAATGCTATGATGGCATGCTCTTAACCTAGGGATGCCTAACTACTCGTGATGCATGATTGGGGTTTGCAAGTTATTTAGTCATATTAATTTTATTGGCATCGTGTCCTTTGATGCCGCTTCTTGCGTTGATTGCCCCTCTTCTCGGTTTTATCGGACTCTTGTTCTTCTTCTTCTCATCTTGATCCATTTCTAGAATTTTCTACCTCAAAGTGCTCATGCAGGTTTTCACTTTGAACTTTTCTTTTTTTCTTTTTTTTTCTTTTTTTTCTTGTTTTTCTTTCTTTCTTCTGTTTTTTTCTTTCTTTCTTTTCTTTTTTTCTTTTTTTCTTTCTTTCTTCTAATTTTTTTCTTTCTTTTTTTTCTTTTTTTTCTTTCTTTTCTTTTTTTCCTTTTTTTACTGACTTTTGATTGCCTGAATAGACAGATTTCCATTCTCCGAGTGCCCGAACGAATAGGCGGGTTCTATTCTCCAAATGCCTGAATAGATGAGCAGATTTCCATTCTCCAAGTGCCTGAACGGATAGGCGGGTTCTATTCTCCAAATGCTCGAATAGATGAGCAGATTTCCATTCTCCAAGTGCCTGAACGGATAGGCGAGTTCTATTCTCCAAATGCCCAAATAGATTAGCAGATGTCATATATCTTTGTCTCGAGCTTTGAGTATCTGTCTCCTTTGCTCTAAAAATCTTTTGGCTTTGAGTTTCTGTCTCATTTGTCACGAGCTTTGAGTATCTGCCTCCTTTGCTCTAAAAGTTCTTGGGCTTTGAGTTTCTGTCTCCTTTGCCCTGAGCTCTGAGTGTCTGCCTCCTTCGCTCTAAAATTCTTAGGGCTTTGAGTTTCTGTCTCTTTCGCCATGAGTTTCTGATCTGAAGCGTTCCTCTTGAATTTCGCCTCAAACCTCAAAGTGTCTTTTGGGTTTTCACTGCGTCTTCTCTTTTCTTTGTCCTCTTTCTTCTTCTTTTTCTCTTTTTGGGTACTCCTTTGAGTTTTCATCCTGAAGTCAACTTCAACTTTTGACTCTTAAAATTTTTCACATCTTTACGGTGTCCACATGTCTTCTCATTTTCCATAGAGCCATGTCTCTATTTGCCTTCACTCTTTAGGCTTACGTACTTTCTAACTGACCTCCGGTTAATGTCGGTTGCTTTACATTGTGTCTTCTGTCCAAAGATGCCACCAATTTTTTGCCCTTGTTCCTCTAAATTCATGGTCAAGAGCGCCTCTTCTGAATTTCACTCATTTGCCCCAAAGTGCCTTTGGGATCCTCGTCTCGGCTTCTCTTCTTTTTCTTTTCTATCTTCCTCCTTTTCCTAGGCATGTCTTCGTCGCCTTATGTCGAGTTAATTTCAGATCATATTTACTACCTCATCTCGGTGCGTGCCTCAACGCGGTGTATGCGATCCTTCTCGGGACATTCTCTGGCAAGATGTTTATGTTCCGAAGGTAACTTCTGTTCCCCGATTCTCAATGTCAAAATTTCTACCTTCATGTTCTATTCCAACACTTCTTAGCGAATGTCGACTTCGTAGCTCAACATTTCACCGAAGGCGGTCTTGACATTTCAACTGTTGGTATTCGTCGTCTAGTAGCAAAGTTTAAACCTCTGATGGTGCCCCTCTGGGTACTGATGGCTTTACCTCGAGCCACGGTCAGTCCGCTTGTTCATTCTCATGTAGAAGACTTATGCAAGTGATTGAGTAAAAATAATTTTGTTATGTAGATATACATTTTAAAGAATCATGTCAAGTGAAAATCAAGTTTGGGGTCTTTGAAAAAAGGTTGGCCCGAGTGAAATTTTCCGAATGTTGCAGGGATGCACATATGAAATCTTTTCTGGGCTATTAGGCTTCCGAGAGGAGCGACTCCCATACTTAGTTTCTACCCAATTTAAAGGTGGCTCTCTTTAACTCACTAACTCACCATGCCCCATCCTTCCCTCTTTTCTAATCTCAATCAGGCATTAGAAGTGTGGCAATCCTTGAAGAAAGGTTAACCCCGATAGGCGGGATGTGATCTGAAGACAAAATTATCCGTCCGTGTATGGTCCAAATGGTCTTTTATGGCTTGTAATGTAGGCTAAGGCTCACGGCTATGAAAGAAAGGGTAAAAAGGCCCAAACAAGAGTTTAAGGGTGGTGAAACCAAGGATCAATTTTTCCAACTAGAAGTCTCAATTATGCTTCGATGAAATGCTATCTCTTTTCTTATTTCTTTGGATCGCTCTAGACTGCCCCTTCTTGTTGGGGTTTTCACCCTAGAGTTCGTTTCCTTTTATCAAGCGTAGTTTTGGATCAATTTGCACCTTCGCATTGTATTAGTGCAGGCTTTTGATCAAAGGTGAACAATCTTTCGAGGCTCATCTAAGCAGAGATTCATTTGGATAGGGAATCCTCTTGCCCCTTTTCTTTATCCGCTTCTCTCTCTTTTGCACATTTCACTTTAGTGCTTTTGCTCTTGATTTCTTCAACTTTTATGTCGGTAATCTTTCGACTTGATTTGGGTAGCTCTTTTGGAACCGACTTTTCTTTCGATGTTTCCTTTTGATGTTTTTGCTGCTCAAACTGAAAATGTATTCAACGCATGTATTCTCTTTTATTGCCCTTTAATTCACAAGGCCTCGTCTTCATAGCATAATCAGGATCCAATGTCATTCATTCGTCCGCAAACTTCTACCTAAATTGCCCCCGGTGTAGGGGTGATCCTTGGTTTGGGTTCAATCAGAAGAAAAAAGTTTGATAGGCTCAAACGGGGACAACAATGGATATTTTCTTATTTTCTTTCTATGTGAAGGGAATTGAAGGAATGCCAAATGTCCTACCACACACGGAGATCAAAATCGGTCTTCAGGTGGTAGAAGTTTTAGGGTTATCACTTCATTCAAGAACCTTAGACAACAATGCCCGAGAGAAAAATTCACTCAATGGGAGTGGCCCATTATTCCTAAACACTCGTTGTCACTCCTCTCTTGGCCTGAGTAGAACAGATGGTTTTCATATTTATAGCGTCCTCACAACATTCAGTCTTTTAGAAAAAAAATCTTTTTTTAAATTGAATTAAAGTTAATCTCAAAAAGTATATACGTGTGTAATTGGAAAACAAGAGTAAGCTTATGAAATGTTTAAAGAATTAAGGAATACCAAAATATAACAAAATGAAACTTTCGTTATGATAAAAAAAATCTACAGCTTAGCTTATTTCCTTTGCATTTTTTCCAAATGCACAGGGATCAACGGTTTTGAATTGCCTTTACCGGTAGCCGTTTGCTCCGGGCTAGTTGTACCATTCCCCTGGGTACAATCAGTTTTCACCAATAATGAGAATTGGAATTTTGCAAAGGATTTATTTTCCTTTGACCATTCGTGAAAATGGATTTTCGGTGGACATTTGAATTATCCATTGTCTTAAACTTTACCGCGTTTAAGCACGTTGTGCCAACATTTCCGTCGGACTTGCTCAAACATCGCTTCTTCTTTCACGAAGCGATGTAATGTCTCCAATTCACTTTTCTTGAACCGAGACTTGCATTTTTCCCAAATGCACAGGGATTAACGGATTTGAAATGCCTTTACCAGTAGCCGTTTGCTCCGGGCTAGTTGTACCATTCTCCTGGGTACAATCAGTTTTCACTAATCATGGAAATTGGATTTTTGTAAATGATCTATTTTCCTCGTATACAATATTATCTCCTTTTGTTTCTGAAACAAATGTTCTTGAAGCTGTTCAAGCTGATCCATCCTAGCCACTAGGTCATTCATATTTCTAAAGCTGCACTGGCTAGAAACCGTTCCCTTGTCTATTCTTTCCTCTTTCTCTCTCTCGAATGAGTGTTCTCCCCAATTAGTAATGATGCGATGAAATGCCTTAAGCAAATTTTAATGTCCAATGATGGATGTATTATGAACTCAAATTAACAAATGCATGATCATGAGATGGATGCATGACTGACAATTTTAATGCTGCTCTAAAATGATATATGCTACAAATGTTACAAATGTATGCAAGTCAAAAGTGTTGGTCATATAGGTGATTCCCCTTAGGTCAACTTTCATTTGAACGTAAATGAGGCTTCTCGTTACAAGATAGTCATAGCAAAAGTCCTACGGGTACTCTTCTTGCCCCCGGATCATGTTCAAGGAAATGAAAACTTCGGCAAAAATGTTGGGGCCGGATTTGCTTTCTTCTCTAGCAAATCAAGACCCTCTAAAACTGCTAGTATCAAGTCCCGGAAAACAAGCTATTTCCTCGAAGCTGAATCCATCTCTTGACCTAATTCATGCTCTTTCCGGTCGTCACGCTCTTTTCGACCGCCTCTTTGTACATGATCCGGGTAGTTTCATGATTTTGGATGTTCGGAGTAGATCCGATCTTGCTTGACCTCCCTGGGATGGAGAAGGGTTGTGCTTTCTTCAATGGTAGGTTTTAGATCTTCCACTGTGTGTTCGCTCGGTAAGCTGTTCCCTTATCCTTTCTGATTCACCTTTAACCGATATCGGACTTGCTAATTGACAACATCTTTTCTATTAACCTCCCGTCCATAATGATAGCCCTTGAATTGGGTAAAACCACCTTGACTCAACATCTTTGTGTCGTGAAATGCATGCAAAAATAAATGCAAGAAGATCAAAAAATGTTAGTGTCAGATAAACACAATTAACATGATAAGAGAAAAAAGGCAGGGATGAAAGCAAGCAACCCTATTTATCTCGTCTAATAAACCTAGGTTGTCCGCATGGCTCTAAAGGGGTGGGCTTTCTAGTTCTCTACATGCAGTTTTGGGTTCTAGGAGGTACTCGAACTGTCCTCGCTGTCCCCTTCTAAGGGTAGCAAGGCCCCCGGTCATCACCCATTATAGGCTCCTCTCAACCGAGTTCAATTCGAGGGGACCCTTTAGCTATATCTGCACGGAGAAACGATATTCTCACGAAGATATAGGGTATTCGAGCCCCGAAGGTACTTGCTAGGCCCATACGGAGGAACAATATCCCCACGAAAGCACTAGCGTTTTCCCCCCACTTAAACGAACGGGTTTAAATGCCAATTTTAAATGCGTTTAAAATAAACTCCCACTTATAAACAAATATCGATCGACTCGGTCACTTTAATTCGCAACTTCCAATATTAATTGAGCGGTAAAGTTTTTTTTTGGCTTGACTCTCTTTTTTGTTTTTGAAAAAAAAAAAAATTCCCCAGCGGAGTCGCCATCTGTTGCGACTAAAATTTTTCAGAAAATACAAGTACCTCATCGTCACTTGGAAGAACCGGGTTTTAATGGGTTTTAAAAAATTAGTCAAGTTTTTATAAAAATAGAGGAGTCGCCACCGGCCATTTAAAAATGGTAGACCGGACACCGAAATAAAACCAGAGATTCTTTTTTTTAAAAAAAAGGTTCGGGAGTCGGTTACACGCGAGGAAGGATGAGCACCCCCGTCGTGCCCGAAAATCAGTACCAAAAACGTTACCGCTTAATTAATATTAAATTTTGCGAATTAAAGTGATGAATCGTATCGAAATGTGGTTATACGATTGAGTGAATTTTAAAGGTCTTAATATTCGAGAAAAAATGCCCGAACCACCACCACTACGACTGGTACTGGCCTCGTTTATTCCCGAATAAAGAGACGCTCGCATTACAATTTATAGGCCGAGATGCGACTTACAAGGATATGAGAATAAATAAATCAAACAAGGAGACAATAAGTGATTTACAAAAAAATAAATAGAGCATAATTAAATAACATGGCATTCTAAGTAATTGCAAATAAGGTTACATAATATCTCGAACCAAGCCAAAAACGATATAGAAAAACTATGTAAAAACATGCATGGCATACGATTATTAACATTAAGCTATATGTGACATTACTTTAAATAAGCAATTATCTAACAAGTTCAAACTAAAAGAAACTAGTACCAAAACATGGATATGAAACCATCAAATTAAAATACTTAAAAAGAAAAACAAGATTGAAATAGGAGTTAAAATGGACTCAAAACGGACTCTGAGGACCAATAACGGAAATAAACCCAAAAAAAAACAAAGCTGAATCGTCTAATTAGGGACTAGAATTAAAACTCGCGGTAAATTGAAAGGGTTGAAATGGTTATTAAATCATTCGGTGTTGATTAAAACGGATTAGGGGACGAAATTAAAAAGAAATTTTAAATGCTAGGGATCAGAGGGAGATTTCAAAAGGTGGAATGGCCTAAAGAAAAATTCAAAAACACGGGGGGACTAAAGAAGAATTACACCATTTTTAAGATATAAAAAAATATAAAAAACCGATCCAAAAGTCCTGAAACCCTTTTGCCCATTTTTTGTTTGAACTCAAATGGAAAACCCTCATTCCCCTCTTGTTTTCTCTCGGGTTGGCTCTGGAGAAGAGGTCTCCAAGATCTCAGACATCCTGGTTCATCCACGCCGGCCGTTAAGGCCATGGGTTTGTCACCGGAGGGATCTGGAGCACCTCGTCTTGAAGACGAACACAAGGAAGAGAGGAGAAGACCAGTCTCTACTCTTTTGGGCGTTCGAAACCCTAGGGCTCACCCCTAAGGGATTATCGCCGGAAGGGCTTCGAGAAACTCCGACATGGTAATCCCCGAACCCCCCCTCTTTTGTGTATATTTTTATGTTTTCATATATCTGATAGAGATGCGAAAGATATACCTCAAATCTCTTCTTTTTTCTTTTGTATTGATCTCGGAATTTCGAGTTTTTACAAGTTTTTTTTCAATGCTCTCTGGTTTTTTTCTCTCAATGCTCCCTCCTGCTATTTGTTTTTTGGCTTCGGTTTTCTATATAACCGAAGGTTACATGCACGTCTAAAGAAAATGAAAATAATCTCTCTCTGGCTTGTCGTATTCCATCTGCCATTTCTGATTCTGTGTCTTTTGCTTTTTTGTTTTGCTATTTCGAGCCTCTAATGCCATGTGTGTCTTTGTCTGTGAATGTCGGTCGTTCTGAAATGGGAAGGGCATCGGCGTGGTCGCGGCAGACGCGTGCTCATGGCAGGCGAAAAGTCAGAGGGCTCAGACGCGTTGGGAGATCTGGAAGCTTCATCGTCCTTCATCTGGGACCGTTAGATCGACTCGATCTGACGGTCGACGTTTTGCGGCACTGGGAAAAGGGACGGGCTTGCTAGGGCTTTTTGACGCGGTTGATCTGAGCCGTTGATCAAGCCCTCGATCCGACGGCTGTGGGAGTGCGGCGCTGGGGCAACATGATGACAGCTAGGGGTTTTCTTTGTGGAGTCGATCTCGACCGTCAGATTTAAGCAGATCTGACGGCTACGAATTAGGGCGGCGGCTGCATAAGAAACAAATGTGATTAGGGTTTTTTGTGTAAAGGGCTGAACAGGCCATATGCATGTATATTACTTTTGGGCTTTAAATGGGTTGAGTTGTAATATTTGGACTGTTATTAATAACATTTGGGCTCTTATTATTTATCAACATCTTTTATTTACTTTATGTTTTATTTCCATAATAATAATAATAATAATAAATACAATAATGATAACGGTTAATAGATAATATTAATAATAAAAATAATGCTATATAATAATAATAATGAATGATAGTAATGATATCTACATAACTAATAATAATAATAATAATAAAGTAGTGATAAATATGATGATGATAATAATACTACAATAATACTAAAAGAGTAATAATAATATACGGTAATAATAGATATATGCATGTATGTTTTTCTCTTTTTCGTTTTTTTCTTTTTTTTCTTTTTATATTTTTAGACTTAAATTACATAACAGCCCAATATAAGCTCATTAATCATCACAAACCAAAGGAGGTTCAAGGTCCGGACAAAATGAGTGATTACAGATACACCTGATAAGCGTATTGATCTCCTTTCAACCACCCCAACGGCTACTTTCCCAACGGTCATTTAAAAGTGAACTCGTACCGATACACCCTCAAGCGTATCGATACGCCCAGGCTGGCAAGAGCCCAACAGCTAGTTTCTGATGAAGGTCGTACTGATACGGGTCCCAGCGTATCGATACGGAAGGCTGCAGAACAGCATTAATGAAGGGAAATAAAGTCCTCAACGGCTCCAAATCATCCCCAACGACTAGTAATGGCTATAAACTCATTTAGGAGTATAAAAGGGACCTCCAAGCATCAAGTGAAGGCTAATGCTCATATTGTAAATCAACAAATGATCAAAAAGTGTCTTAGTGCTTAAATTGTCATTTCTTGTATAGACAAACACTAGTGAGCCTAAATTGTCAAATTTGCTCAAGTGTTTTAGGTTTTCGGTGAGTGCTAAATTGTGCAAATAAATACCTACTAGAGAGATTTAAGTTTGCTTATTGTGTCTCTTTGTAAAGAGGGTTTCGATCAAGGCTTTGGGTAGAAAGCTTGATCGGTTGTAAGGGTTTCCTCCTAAGCCTAGAAAAGGGGAAGAACAATTAGTGGAATTGTTTGGAAATCCTTAGTGGGGAGCTAAGGTAGTGGGTGTAGACCTTGGTTAGAAGGTTGAACCACTCTAAAATCATTGTGTCATTTCCATTTTAGCTACCACAACCCTTCCACCCAAAATTCCACCTCTCCACCACTTGGTGATCCTTATCGGTTGAACGAATCGAGCCCTACACAACTCATCAGTACCCTTAGCCAATTATGTGTCCCAAAGTGTAGGACCGTATCGATACGGCCCTTAGGCGTATCGATACGCCCTGCACTGTAAGACACCAAATTGCAGCAAAAGACCCTCAATCAAGACTTTAGATGCATTTTAAGACTCCCCTATCCACATTCAAGCTTTCATACAACATCTAGCAACCATGAACTAGCATGTAGAGCAATCTAGGTGATCAACGAGGCATTTTCAACAAGACATTCACATAGAGATAGATATTGCATTTCAAACATACTCAAAAGCTTAAAAGTCAAAGGCACATGTCTTGACACTTAAGGTTTACATTCTCAACCAAAACAACATATAGCATCAAAATGCATAACCTTTCATCTCAAGCATTCGACCAAAATATAACATGGTTTACGAATCCGAAGCATGGCATAAATAACATTCAACATTTATGAGTCATACAACGCTCATACAATCACATAGCAGCCCTATTGCTAAACTACTACTTTATTTATTAAACCATACTTGAGCAACTACAAAAGCTTGGGACGCCCCTTTCCTTGCTCCTTGCTAACTCCACGCTACTGATCTGCATTGTCGAAAATGAGAGCGTAAGCTAGAAGCTTAGTGAGGATGCTCTAAAACCAAAAACAACGACAATGCAGGGTTCAAGCATATAATCCTTACATCACACACAAGCATACATAAGCATCAATATATTAGTCTAGCTAGCAACACAAGAGACAATAATATGGCATCTTACTTCATATTAAGCTCAACAAGATAAAGCATTTATCTAAGCAACATAACCATATGAACAAGTATATTGGCCACTATTAGTTTACTCGGATACACGGATTACACTCAACAACAACATTACCTCGGTGGGATTACACTCATCACCGGACCTCGCATGGATGGGATTCCACTCATCATCACATGCCCTACAATGGGATTTCACTCATCATCACGTATAATATAAACATTTCCGATGGAATATTACATCACCGTACTCCTCCTTGATGGCTTAACGCCACCAAGGCTACGCGCGAATTTGACTCAACCATGTGCACACTAATCCTAATGATCGATCATTTATACCCGGTAAGTTAACTTGTGCCAATCATACTATCAAAACCACGTCATAACAACCATCATGTATAACACACACCCATCATCACACACATCAATGGATACTCATGCATAGTCAAATCATGCTCAACAAGATCATAATAGGCATAAACATTTAAAGCATATAAACACACAAGTTAAACTACCAATTTAACTTCTACCTTGGAATGGCCTACCAAGCACATCCCAAACCTCAACAACACACACTTGAACCAATTTAATTAAATTTGAAAGTTTCACTCACCACCCTTCCTTAAGCAAACCAAGCAAAGCTACTCAAGCCTCCACAATTTTCGGATTCGATCCCGAACCTTCTCCGATGTTTCCTCTTGCTTCTAACCAATCAAAAGACAAGGTATTACTCAATCAAATCATTGCCAAACTTAGCCACAATCTCAACCCACAATCACAAGCCAAAACTTCATAATTTCAAACCCAAACTAACCACAAAAGTCACATTTTCGTACTCCCCAAATACCCAACTGAAACCCACCATTTCCAACACCCAAATGACCTCTAAAGACTTTCAAAACACTTCAATAACAACCCTATACCATCAGCCCTTCAACCCAACACAAAACCACACCAAAATTTCAAGTTTTGACACTTTCAAAAATGCCCCCAAGACCCATTTTCGGGATTTTTTGTCAAAATCCCTCCATTTCAAAACATGAGGTGTAATAAGGTGAGCTTAACTCAAAACTTAGCTAAACAAACTAAAAACAAGTTGAAAACCCATTAAAGTTTCATACTTTCTTCATACTTGAAAAACTTGGAAAATTAAAAAGATGATCCATTTTGAAATCTAAAACCATGGAGATGCTTGGAATGAAAAAGAGAATTTAAAAACGAAATTACCTTGCGAAAATCCTTGAAATGGTGAAGCACCTCAATGGAATAGTGTTTTTGGGAGGGGTTTGGGTTTCTCACGTGAAAGTGGAGAATGAAGAAGAAGATACCCTTTTTTTTCTTTTTGTTTTGTTTCAAAAAGCTTGTCTTCCTTATTTTAACTTATTTACAAAATTGTCATTACTAGGATTTTAGGCTCATTTAAATTAAAACCAAGATCTAATTGAATTAAACTGATTTGGACGACTCGAACCCAACACACACGCCAAACTCCCGACCCCAAAACACGGGCGTTACAAATTTATTATTTATATAATTATTTTAATATAATTTAATTAATTAATAAATTTAAATACACATATAAATATGTGATAATAAAAAGAAAAAAAGTAAATAATATTAGCTTATAAATAGGGTGAGAAAATATTTAATTTAGGTTATTTTAAAATTTTTAGTAACTGGTAAGGGTAAAAGAGTGTTTACAACTCTAATATCAAACCTCTAATCTCAAAAAGCTCCTATTATTAGCTTTTTCCAAATTAGCAGTTTTACTCCAATCCGCTCTTTCAATCCACTGTTCACCAAACAACAATAGCGGATTTGACTAGTCAAACCTCTAATTATGCCTCAAACCTCTAATTTTTGCCCAAACCTCTCTTTACCGAACAAGGTCATAATCTTATCCATTTAGTTCAACCAAATTATTTTTATGGTTTTTTCATATATATATATATATATATATCAATAAAATATATTATTTTATTGTTTTACATATTACTTATAATATAAATATATTATTTTTTAAAAATATTCATTAAAATAATATATTTATATTATAAATAATATATAAAAAACATAAACCCCAAACCTCAAACCTCAAACTATGAGGTTTATGGTTTGAAGTTTGAGATTTGTAGTTTAAGGTTTAGGATTTAGGGTTTAGAGTTTTATATATTATTTATAATATAAATATATTAATTTTTATTAATATTTTGAAGTTTTTTAAAATAATATATTTATATGATAAATATTATATAAAAATAAAAACAATACACTTTATTTATATATATTGATATATATATATATATATATATATATATAATATTTTATATTTGATGATTTTGATTATTTATATATATTATTTATAGTGTTATTTATTTCATAAAATAATTTGTATTAATCTCATGTAGTTTGAGATATATACTATTTCTAGTAAAACATTGTATAATATCAAGTTGGTTTAGTGGTTAAGGCTTAACTTTTACATTTGATGATTTTGGGTTCAAACCCCTCTAAGCACATTGTTTTAATAATTTTCCTCTAGCAAAACGACGTAGTTTTGGCCTAAATTAGGCTTTAAAACAATCGCACCAAAACGACGTCGTTTTGACTTAACGGGGTGTTAAGAGTTAACATCAGAGTGATATTTTCGAGTCACATATTAAAATTCAGTAATAGTTTTAAACAATTTTAAAGTACGGTGTCATTCTCAATTCAGAGACCATAAATAAATGGTATGTAGTGTAATTTACCCTATTATTTAAGTAAAAATCAACAAAGACAAACAAATGAGCATGAAAAATGGAAACTAAAATAAGAGGGACGCGTGGCAGTAAAGGGAAATAGGGTGTACAAAGTCAGATCCCTGTCTACGCAAATCGTCCTTTCTTACTGCTGCTCTTCATTTTAGCTCTCTGCCAACACCCCAAGCCCCCATCTCTCTTTAAATCTCCAGCTTTTGACTCATTTTCTCTCACGGATTTGTAGTTTTCCCATCAACCAAACAAAACTCCCAAAACAATTCCCCTATCTCCAAAACAAAAGAATGTAAAAATGGTGGGACTGAGTGTAGTTCTGGAGAACCAAAACAGTGGCAATATAATCGGTAAGAAATCTCCACAACTCATTAGCAAAACAACCATGTTATCTTCTTCCCAGTTAAACCACCCATCATCACTTCCTTCCTTCCTTGAACATTGTTTTCTTTGCAAAAAAAAGCTTTTACCTGGAAAAGATATCTACGTGTACAAGTAAGTTTTTTTTCTTCGTACAAACCCCAGTTTTTTTCTCTCGTTTTTATGCGACTGATATGGGTTGTTTTTGGTAGAGGGGATAGGGGCTTTTGCAGCGTGGAATGTAGGTGCAGGCAAATTTTCATGGATGAAGAAGAATGTCTGAATAAAGAAAATTGCTTTTTGGCTTCCAGGAAAATAAGACCACCAACTTCTTCCTCTCCTTCTCCATCTTCTCCTTCAGGTTCAAGCTAAGAATGAAAAGAAAATGGATTTTTTTTTTTTTTTTGGGGGGGGGGGGGGGTTATCAATTTCTACTTTGTTAAATTTCAATTGTAATTTCTGGTTTAGCTTGGCTAATTTTGTGTAACGACAATGCTATGCGTTGTCGGTTTGGTTCCTGGGATGAAGCCGAAAGAGCTTTTCTTTTAAAACATGTTTGCCTTTCACATAGCGCATGGCTTCCCCCCCCTTTTTTTAACCATTCCGACCAAGGTAGAAAATCGGAAATTTGCTCATATTTGGTCTAGAATCCAGAACTTAGAGAAGAGGAAGTGTTGACTGAAAATTTTTAATCATATGCTTTAAAAGTTATTGACCTTTTTTTTTGTTCCCTTCTAAATCTACCTTTAAGAAATTTTGTTGTGATTACAGGATATTATCTGTTCATATATATTCTTAACCATTTAACAATATACATACACTTTGTAAACAAAGCGATTGAATCTGAATCTTCTAAAATAAACATCATCCTTTCACTAAAATTACTAGGTGAGTTCCACCTTTAAGAAACTTAAAAAAGTAAACTAAACAAAATAAATTGTTACATATGGATATTAATTTAAATTTTGTTCAAAATCAGTGAGACTTTATAGAAACTTTATATTAGGTAAATTTGTTTTAGGGTAAATTATAATGGCAATTATGCTTTCATTTTAGTCATTAAACTTTAGAAATTTGTATTAAAATTACTAAAATTTTAATTTGATTTCATTATGACCACTATCGTTAATTGCAAGTTAAGTAATATTAATGTGTCATGTTAAATTTTTTTTCTCCAAAATAAACCATAAGGTTCGCAATCAGCACACCATCAATCCTAACAATGAGAAGAATTTGTTCAACTAGAAGATTAATATAATTTAGTTTCAAGTTGATTTTGCAATGGAAAGTAATTGATTAAAAATAAATTTTAGCTTCGATTGAAATTTCATTGAGATTTAAAGAGATTAAAAAGTTTTTCGACGAGTTTGACATGAAGGAAGTAAAAAAGAGAATAACAAGAAAAAAAGTAGTTTGGTGATCTTTTGAACTAAAATAATCATCAAACAACAAAAAAAATATAAACGAAAGAAGGCAATGGTCTAATAGAAATTAAATGCTAAAGCTTTTTGGCTCGTCACCGTTAATTATCAGATCAACTTAGAGCTACATTATGTTAATCTTTTGGTCAAATGGATCCTTCTCACCATTGAGGTTGTTCGACTATCGCTTCATTCATTGGAAGTTTGACCTTTACAATGACTGTAAATTTGAAAAATAAACTAAAAGTCCATTTGTTTCACTGAAATCTGTTTTCGAAAAATGAGTTCTGGAAAATAAACTATATTTTTTCTAGAAAACAAACTACAAAAAGTATTTTCTGGTGTTTGAATGATGTTGTGTAATTCATTTTTCGCTGTTTGGTACAGTTTCTTGATAATTTTATGAACAGTCCACAAACAAGCATCGATAATGCTAAAAATAAGTTCCAACCAAAACATGGTTTAATGTTTAGATTAAGTTCATGGTTTAGGATTTAGGGTTTATGGTTTATTGTTTATGTTATTATTTAAGGTTTAAGGTAACATTTAGGGTTAGTGTTTAGGGTTTAAAATTTAGGGTTTAGTTTAGGATTTAGTGTTTAGGGTTTAGGGTATCATTTAGTGCTTAGGGTTTAGTGGTTATTGTTTAGGTTACTAGTTATAGTTTAGGGTTTATGATTCATGGTAGCTTTTAGGCTTTATGGTTTATGGTAGCATTTAGGGTTTAGGGTTTATTGTAGTATTTAGAGTTCATGGTCTATGGTAGTATTTATTGTTTAAGGTTTAAGTTAGTGTTTAGGGTTTATGAGTCATGGTTTAGGTTTACTAGTTATGGTTTAGGGTTTAGGGTTTATGATTTACGGTAGCATTTAGGGCTTAATATTTAGGGTAAGATTTAAGGTTTATGATCAATGTTTAGGGTTTAGCATTTAAAGTTTAGGGTTTATGCTAGTTTTTAGTATTTATGGTTTAATGTTTATGTTAGAATTTAGGGTTTAAGGGTTAATGTTTTGGGTTTAAGGTTTTATTAGTGTTTAGGGTTTAACATTTAAGGTTTATGGTTTATGATTTAGATTAGTGTTTATGGTTCATGGTTTAAGTTTTAGGGTATCATTTAGGGTTTATGGTTTATAGTTTAGGTTAGTGTTTAAGGGTTAGCGTTTAGTTTTTAAGGTTTAGGGTTTAGGTTAGTGGTTATGGTTTAGGGTTTAAGGTTTAGGCTTTATGGTAGCATTTAGGATTTAAGATTTAGTGTTTAGTGTTTATAGCAATATTTAGGGTTTAGGGTTAGTGTTTAACATTTATGCTTTATGATTTAGGGTTTATGTTAATATTTGGGGTTTAAGGTTTAGGGTTTAATTTAGGGTTTAGAGTTTAAGAGATGTAGTTTTTTACGGGAAAAAAATATGGCAAAACAAACTGTAAAAAAATGTAAAGAAAAAATAATCAACTGTAATTTAAACTCCTTTGAGCATGTGAAACTACATGAGCCAAACATCATAAATTACAGAAATTGAATTCCGAAATTCAAACTACATGTATCAAACACAACCTAATTGTCTATTGAAAATGTTTTTAATCTCGGTTTATTTAGAGGAAATGACGATTAAAAGATATGAAAATAAACTGATTAAGAAAAATATTTAGGGGCGTTTGGATTGGAAAAAAGAATTACTAAGGGAAAAAACTTTTTTTTTGAAATTTCAGACCCACGTTTGGTTGGGAAAAATCTGATATATTTTTATTTTATATGCATCATATTATTTTATAATAAGTTTTGTAACCCCCTCGTCCCGGTCTGGCCGGATGACCGGTCCGAGTGAGCTACACGGGGAAAACCGAGTGAAAACCCCTAAGGATTCCCCCTCGGTTAGCAACCTTATTTTTTTTTATTTTAAAATCTTGTCTAGATGAGTATTTAATCCTAAGTGATCATACAGCGGAACATCAAAACAATCGAACGAACTCAAACAATCATGTTACAGCCCAATTTTAAACTTAAACTGCAGGCGGTATCGATACACTTAAGGGGTGTATCGATACCCCTTGACTAAGTCAACTGGTCAAAGTCAACCCGTGGTGACCGTATCGATACACTCTAGGAGTGTATCGATACCCCCTCCAATTGTTGACTTCCCATGGTCAACGCTAAGGGACTGTATCGATACGCATGGAGGCCCGTACCGATACGGGACTGGACAGTAGCTCCAGTAGCAATAATAGTATCGGTAAGCCCCCTCGCGTATCGAAACACGAGGCCTGAACTATGAAGGCCGTATCGATACGGGACCAACCGTATCGATACCCCTGCTACGAAAACACAAGTTTGAGCTAGTTTAAGGCACCAAGTGGCCCTTAAATCTCCCTCAAACCTCAACCAACACACTAACATGTATCCTATATCAAACCAAGAGTATAGGCATGCTTAAACTTGAAACTAAAGACACATTTCAACACAAGGTGATGATTCAATCATACAAGCAACTTGGCATATAAACATGGAACAAGGCATGCATACTTGACATTCCAACAAAGGCAATAGGCATACAAGTCATACATGGAACTCAAAGACCTTAAAAGGCACAAGGAAAGCATATGAGGTTTGGCCCTCTCTAACAAGGCAACCTAAACACCAAAGGGCATGCCAACACACACAACATCCACCATAGCATATCATGCCTTACAAACCATAGTCAAACCAAAACATCAACAATAAGGCATTAACAACATGTGGCCAATACAAAGGAGTCTAGATACAGCTCCTAAAACACGTAGCACTTCCAATTGCTAGACTACTACATTATTTAATTAAACCATACTTGAGCAATTACCACACGCTTGGACGCCCATATCTTGCTCCTTGCTAACTCCAAGCTAAAGATCTGCATTGTCGGATAAAGGAGAGCGTAAGCATAAAGCTTAGTGAGCGGAGCTCTAAAACATAACTACGACAATGCAGGGTTCAAAGCTTTCTTTAAAAGTAAAGATCAACGCATACAAATCATCCAACGACCTAATCCTTCTTCTATCATGCAAGTTCAACCAAAGGTCAACAACATAGGCAATTAACATGGCATTACACTTCATGGTATGCATGAGGACATAATCCTAGAATAAAGCAAGACCATAAAAGAGAATGATATAGTGAGATACAACATGAACAATACATGGCATGCACAAGCATAACCAAAACACACACGGTGGGACTACACATCACCGTTTCGACTAGTAGTTTTCCAATGGGACTACACATCAAAGTACTCTTCTACTAGTCACTACCGGCGGGACTACACATCACCGGAGTCTTACACCACTCGCTACCGGCGGGACTACACATCACCGGAGCAACGACAACCATCACGTGAGGTTCGACACCAACCATGCAACACAATATACACTCACTATCATGCGACATGTACTCACTATATCATGCACAACCAAAACAAGTTGTAACAATATCCACAATTAGGCATCACTTACTACTTGGAATCTTACCAATCACAAATGGTCTTACTCACCATTTTCGTGCACAACTTGCACCAACTTACTCACATCTTGCAAGACATATCAACATAAACATCATTACCATCACACATGATCAACGATATAATATTAAGAAATCATACTTCTTCCCAAATTATTTAAATTTCGTGCTTAACAAAACATCACCACAAATAATGAAAACAAATGGAAAAAGGGGAAATTAAAGAGGCAATTCACAACAACTTACTCTTGAGTTTAATTAGACTTTTCAAGCCAAATCTAATTCTTTCAAAACCATCTTTGAACCAAAACATTACTTGAAAATATTTTCACATCCACATGCTAGAACCAACCTTTGAAATCAATTTAAAACATTAACCACTCACCTCATATCCTTAAGCAAAACAAGCAAAGCCGACTCAAGCCTCCTCACTTCCAGATTCGATCCCAAAGCTTTACCAACGCAAATCCTTGCTTCTAATCGCCTCAACACAAGTAAATTAACCTCAAATCAGTCCACAACACAACGTAGCAAACCCGGAATACAATTTAAACTTCAAACACTTATTTTTCGAACCAAGAACAACCCCCTAAAAGCCATTCTCGAGCAGCCCCTTTGCACAGTCTAAAACTTGTGATTTCAACACATTTAACACTTCCAAATACTTCCAAAACGACCCCCAACCAATGCCCTAACATCAACCCTCAATTTCCAACACAAACCACACCCAAAACTCAACTAAAAACCCTCCTAAAAATCCACCAAAACCCAATTTCGGATTTTTACCCAAAATTACTCATTTTAACATATTATGTGTATTTTAACATGATTAAACAAAGCCCCAACTCAATTTGTCAAAACAAGATGAAAAACCCCTTAAAAACCCAAACTTTGATATAAACCCTAATTTTCAAAAGTTCATATTTTTAAAATCTAAGACCATGTATGAATAGGAAATGGAAAGGAGAGTTCAAATATGTGATTACCTTTCAAAAGCCCCTTGATTTGATGAAGAAATCGAATGAAATTAGAGCTTGAAAATTGAGAGAGTTTGGGGAATGGGGGGTGTTTCTCACGTTGGGTATAAAATGAAAAGGGGGAAGAAGATGACAATTTGAAAGTTGTCATCTATTTTTTTAAAAGCTTTTGGGCAAATTACAACATAAGCCCTTCCCTTTTTATTAAAGTTCAATTACACCACATTTTAGGTTGAATTTATTTTAATTTAATTTTATTGACTCGAACTATAAACCCGGATAACTCCTAACCCCAAAACACGGGTGTTACAACTTTTAAAACCTTAAACCACTAAAAAATAAAATAGATTTATACTTATGTAATTATATACAAAAAGGAAAGATCATTTTAAAATAACTATATTTTTAGGGGTATTCTTGTCCAAAGGGGAGGAAATTGTCTAATACCTAAGAAAAGGGAGGGAATGACATTCCCGGGAAAAGACCCAAAAATAGTTATTGTTGAGAATATTTCATTACCTATGAGAGGGAATGCTCTTGAACCAAACATGGGTATGTGATTCCAGAAAATATTATTCCCCATGCTAACGATCTTTTCCGCGAACCAAACACCCTTATATTAGTAGTGCTTTTTGGGTTTATACCGGGAATCCTATTCCCTTATTTTTTTAGCATTTGACAATTCCTTGCATTTAGGACAAAAATATCTTGGTAAAATAGAAATATTTTAACCGTGTCTTTTCTTTTTTGGGTTAATTTGCTACTTTAAATTATTAAATAAGACATAATTATATATATATAAATAAATAATTATTGAAAAATAAGACACAAAGTTAAAACATAGAATGATAAATAAATATATAGATACTTCCAAAAAAAATATACAGTTTTTTAATAAAATAAATTATATATTCTGAACGATTACAATATCAAAATATATAATTATATTTATATAAAATCATAAAAACACTTTAAACATTTTTTATTGGTTGTACTTTTTAAGGATTATTTTCACGAGTTAATAGTAAACAATTTTAATTTCAACAACTAAAAAATATAAATTTATCAAATGTTCCCGGAATATAAAAGAGATTGAATAATATCTTTAATTTAATCTCACAATAAAATGCGAATTTAAATCTTACTTTGGATAATTTTTAAATAATTTTCATAAGTATATTTTTACTATATCTTTTACTAATTTTTAATAAAATCTTACTTTGAACCTATATTTTTCATACTATATTATATCTCATATATAAATAAATTTAATATTTATGAAAATTATTTAAAATATAGGTTTGATGTACTAGTTATATTAAAATTTTATCTGAGAACAAACGGATTTTAATTACTGGCATGTCGATAATCTCTAGAGCAAGTGGTTAAAACTCTTAGTAAACACTCTCCCTTTCTCTTAGGTTGTGGGTTTAGACCCAATAAGAGTAAAATTATCCTTCCCCTTCCCTTAGTAAAAATAATTATTCGCATTTTCTTAATGAAAAAAATGGGATTTAGGGTATTTTTGTCATAAAGTGGCATTTAAAGTACCCATGAGTTTGACTGACTCTAGTTTTAATTACAATAATTAATGGGTCCCCATTGTTTTGATGGGACACATCTACGCTTTTAATACTGGTGACAGGTATATGTTCTCAACGACACGTAACCATGTTAATAAGTTAATATCTTTTAATATTCATTTAATGATTAATTAATAATATAATTGATATAACTATATAAGGTATTATTATAGATAACAATATAATTAATTTTAGGGTAAACCACATTATTAGTCACCATCCTAGCACTTCTTTCATGTTTTAGTCACCGAACTATATTTTTGACAAAAAGAGCACCAACGTTACCAAGATCCACGTGTCATTTTTTTTGAATATTTTACTTGATCAATACTACAGTGAAATGTGGCATTATCTATTTTATTTGACCAATACAACAACGACACATGCTTGCGAGGGGATTTAAGCCCTTAACCTCAAGTATCAAGATTCAAGCACCCAACTACTTCGCAAAGCTTGATTTTGTGTAAATTTTACCAAAACGTATATTTGAATTATACTTTATATTTGTTTCCACCTTAAAATTATTTCAAAATACAACCCGGATGATTTTCTCACTTTATTCAGGAATAAGAATTAATTAAATATCTATTTGATTATATAGAATTAATATAATCAATTTAAAGTTGAATTTATAATACTTATTTAGGACTAAACTCTAAAACTATAAGATTAATATTAAATTGTTATAACATTTAAGTTTATAATATCTATTAAAAATTAAATCATAAACTCCAATTCTAAAATTATATAATTATAAATTAATATTAAATTATTATAAAAATTAAATATTAAAAAACTCCTAAAATTTATTTTGAGTGAAAATAAATACTAACAGAATAATAAGCTAAACCTGAGTAAATAAATTCATTGTGTTATAAATTTAAATTTTAGAATAATTTAATATTAATTTATAATTTTATGGTTTGTGATTTAATTAGATTTTAGAGTTTAATCTTAAATAAATACTATAAATTTAAAGTTTATAATAATTATAGATTTTAACCTAAATAAACAGAGGCGAAGCCACAAGGAAAGCTGGCAGAGGTCTGGCTCCTGTGGCCCACCATTGCAGTTCTTATTTTTTGTACTGGGCCCCTTTAAAATTTTATATTTAACCCTTTAGAATTTTTATATTACAATTTTAGTTTTTTTCATCTCTCATAGTCGACGGCTACGCATGTTATTTACTCTAAAGTAGTAAATTGAACCCTTCAATTCCCTCGTCTCTGATGCGGCTATGACTAGGGGTGGGAATTGTCGGGTACCCGGGATTCGGGTACACGGAAAACCGGGTACCCGGTTCGTCCGGGTACCTCTTTAAACGGCCCGTGTCCCGGCCCATTAAATCCGGGTACCCGAAATTCGGGTACCCGTAAATTCGGGTACCCGGGTAATCGGGTACCCGGTTCATATTTTTTTTATTTTTTTATTTTAGAATTAAAAAAATCATATGTTAAACACAAAAATATTTAAAAAAATTAAACTTAAAAGAATATAATACAAACATAGAAAAAATATAGGGATTTAAACTTAATTTTAGAGTGAACATATTAAGAAACATAAAATAAAAATATAATTTTAAATATAAAAATATATATTAAATTTTATCGGGTCGGGTCGGGTACCCGGTAAGGGAAAAGTCTCGGCCCGTGTCCCGGAAAATCTACCGGGTCGGGTAATTTTTTTTCGGGAATTATCCGGTATTTTTGTTTCGGGTAGTCGGGTTTTCGGGTCGGGTCAATCGGGTCGGGTATTTTCTCCCACCCCTAGCTATGACACATATTATTTTTAGTTTTACACGTTTCAAGCCTGGTTCCCATTTCTTCTGTTCATCTCTTTATAAAAAGGTATGTTATTTTTTTAAGTTAAATTTTCAAGTGTTTTTATAACTTTCTAGAGATGGAAGCCTATACTAATTAATTAGCAGTGTTTTAGTTGAATATTCAGTTGAATGTTATCGATTAATTAGTTTCAAAAGTTAATTCTTTTGGATGATTTTTTTTTATTCTTTAAAATAATTTATTACGAAAATTATTTATAATGTGAAATTGAAACAATTAGAAAAATTGAATAACCAAGTAAACTTTTTCGATTAATTAGGAAAATTATTAATTACGTGAAATTGAATCAATGGAACCGAGAATATTAACTAGTTGATTGTTTGATAAATTAATTGTTAATCTAGTTTTTATATTTTTTCGTGTGATATTAAGGTAAACTCATGAAGACAAGAACTCTAATTTTTTTTTTTATCAAAAAATCGATAGTCGTAATCTTGAATGTTCAACATCGGTTTCTAACCTTGAGGAAAATATGACTCCTAAAAATGTTACGGTGTAAGAAAATGAGAACCTAAACAGTGAGACAAATAAAAGACCCAGTAGTCCAAACTATGCTTAGGAATCGAATAGTAAGACATTGATATGTTACTTTAATTGACGATTTCGTTAGTATAAAAGTACACGAAGTGCAATTTAAATAGATTATCTTATATGTTGCTTGATTGACTATTGGATTTAGACTTGACTTGATAGTATTATTTTTTAGAGTACATTTTGATTATTCATAATTTCATTTTAAATATTCTCAGCCCCTTAACTTTGAAATCCTAGCTTCACCCCTATAAATAAATATTATAAATTGGATATATTAATTTTATATGATAATATAAATTTAATTTTAAAATTGAGAAAACAATCTCAATTGTATTTTTTTATAATTTTAAAGTGGAGAGAAAGTATAATTCAAATATATGTTTTGGTTAAATCTTCACCAAATCAAGCTTGGTTTAGTGATTGGGCGCTTGAATTATAATGCCCAAGGTCAAGGGTTCACTAGTAGGATGGTGCCACATGCTGTTATCTCCATTTGCTCAATATTTTATGCAGAACTTTGTGGTGCTTTTATTGGCTTGTCTCATACCTGAGATTTTTGATTCCGTTCTATTATTCTTGAGGTAGAAAGTTTAAAGGAAGATATTGAAGTATGATTCTCCATGTACTCATGTTTTGGGTTGGCACTTGGACGAGCTTCGTAGGCGTCTGTAGACTGTTCAAGTTCGTCATGTTCTTAGAGATGAGAATAGAGTGGTTGATGCGCTCGCTAATGGTGCTAGACCTGATAGTCTTAAGTTGTCCCTTTCTGATATTATTCTGGCTTGGGTTTATCCTTTTGTTCAAGCAGATTACTCTGCCGGTTAAGATTGTTGCCTTCTTGTGTTGGTTGGTCAGTTTATTATTTTCTTTGGTGCTTTCATATGTACTCTTTTCCTCCATTTAGGTTTAGGGAGGTTTTTAACGAGACATATGATAGCACGGCCCTGTGTATGATTCTTGGTTAATGAATTCATACCTTTTACCAAAAAAGTTAATTTTCAATTTGACCCTTAATCTTTTAAAACTTTATATTTTCACCATCTTCACAAAAGAAACCTCCTTTTTTTAATAATTCTCTAACCCATTTAGGAATTCGTTTTCCAGTCAACTTCTTACAAATATCAACAAAGAAATGGTTACGGTTCTTGGAAATCAAGTGGTGAGTTTAGTTCGAGGGAATTATCTCATGGACTGCTAAATTTCAACAAGTCCCAGTACCATTCCGGTGAGTCAAGAATCGAAACGTCCAAAACTCAAGGCTCTAAACAATCATATAGTGGTTGTACCAATGGTGGCTCGTCGCTTATGATAAATGGTAATTCCCTGAGCTTTTCAAACATTTGGTAACTGTCTATAAAACTATTAATACTTTCTTTAGTTCCCTTGAATCATGAATTTTTTTTAATATAGGCTTTGTAAAAAGCTAAGTTTTAATATAGGTAAACAATCTTCTGAAAGTCTAATTCCATTTTAGAAACTAGGTTCTGATCAAAGTTCTTATAACTTTTTTCATTTTTCTTGAAATATTAGTGTAATTCAAGTAACAATCTTAATCCAACCTTCAACTGCAACCCTATCTAATTAACCTGCTTAAAAAGAACAATATGCATTTAAGCTCATTTGAAGCAACAATCTTCAGGAATCTATCAGCAACATGCATGATATTCGAGATAAATCTTAGTTGGTGTTGGTATTATTTTTGTAATGCAAAGAAGTTATCCCACATTGGTGGGATACTAGCTTGTTAAAAAGTTTATATACAAACTCTCAACCTGTAACCCCCTCGACCCGGTTTGGACGATAGACCGAACTGAACGGGTCACACGACGAATATTGAAGTAAACCGGGAAGTTTACTCCAATAAACAACCCTAATTTTTTTTCTTTTTATCTTATCTAGACGCTCATTAGGATCCTAAGTGTTTAACATCGCAGCGGAACAATTTGCAACTCGATCAGACATCGATTGGGACCCAATTGCATTCAATTACAATTTTGGGGACCATTTTGTAAATTATACATATTACAAGTACTTTTTCCATTTTTAAGTTACCATCCTTTAATTAAACATATTACATGCTTCTCAGTCAAAACTCAACTCATTATAATCATCCGTGCTAATTTAATTGCATCCACAACATTCAAGGACTAAAACGTAAAGAATCAGAACTTCAAAATATTCCATCAACTAACATAACTGCCAGTTGCTTCCGTACAGGTTTCCATGTATCGAAACATGTGTACCGAAACAAGCTCACTTGGCTCGGAACACGAGCCTGTATCGAAACACCCTTAGAGGTGTTTCGGAACTGAGGTTTCCAGTAGCAAATTGTACAAGAACAGACCATCCCTGTTTCGAAACCCTTAGGCCATTTTAGGCTCACTGTTTCGGTACAGGTACGAGTGTACCGAAACACCTGAGCCTGTAATGACACTTTTTGTTGGGTTTTCACACTTTAATCCATACTAAACAATTCCAACATGCATACAACATATTTAAACAGTAATTCCCAATCATTCATGTCATAATCAACATCATGGCATGGCTAATTGCATCAAAGGTAAACTATAGGCATGCAACCTAGCAAACAAGCCAAGCAAGATGCCAAAAATGCATAACAAGGCAAAAACCAATAACCAAAGGCCATTTACATTTTAAAACAACATCAAACACATGCTTAAATATGGAGTTTACACAAATCTCCCAAAACACAATGGATCCCCCATTGCTCTTATTACTTTAGTTTAAACCGAAACATACTTTTTAAAGCGAAGTCTCTTGGAATTCCCTTGCCTCTTGCTACCTCCAAAAACCTCAATTATCTGCATTGATGGACAAATGAGAGCGTAAGCACACAAGGCTTAGTGAGGAGGCTCAAAGCAAAACACCATCAATGCATTAAAACTATTTTATTTGTTCTCAATGAAATCTCATTTCAATTTACCAAACATCCTTTGAAAAACCATCATGCCCTTTTTAAAACCATGCACTTTCCCCAATCAAAAACATCATGTTAAACATCATGCATCATGTATTACGAACTCAACAAAAATCCATTACTAACACTCAACTTAAGCCTTCACATGCATAGCTACCATATGCAAAGCTTAAAGAGTAAAACATGCATTTACATAATATGCATCACCAATCATTTCACAGTACATCATCAATTATATTGGCTCAAAAGTGATCACCACATGTTAATTTCTCAAAACCACATTGGATACACGGATTAACAAGTGTTGTAACCCCCCTTAGCCCGGCCAAGACGCTTGACCCGAACTACGAAGATTACACGGGGAAAACCAAAGTCAACCCGAAAATCAACCTTGATTAACGACCCCATTTTTTCTTTTTATCTTTTCTAAATGCACATTAAGCCTATGTGATTACTCAAGAATCATAGGAGAGAAAGACACAGTGATCGGAAATCAATTACGGATTAAATTGTGAGAAATACACTTTTAGGGACCAAAATGTAAAATTTGGAAAATATAAGGACTTTGCAGATTTTAAGTTTACCAATATTTAATTAATCATCTTACATGCATCTTTGTCAAATATCAGCTTAAAAGGACATTCCAAGCTCAATCAATTGCATCCACAACATTCAGGACTAAAATGAAAGACATGAGAACTTGAAACATTTCAAATTACAAGCCAACGGTCAACTGTTTCGAAACGCTGACCTTCGTGTCGAAACGCCTATATCGAAACTAGGCTGGTCGTTTCGGTACTCAATACCGTTCCGAAACTCGTATCGGAACATGGCTCTCCAGTAGCTAAAGTGTTCCGAAACACCTTCACCCGTTCCGAAACACCATGGCCATTTCGGGCCCCTGTTTCGAAACAGTTAAGGGTGTTTCGATACACACTTCCCTACAACCTTACAAATTTCTGGTTTTTCACATCTTTTCAAAATCAAACATGTCCCAAATCATACCATAATATACCAACAACATGATTAGGCATTATAGAACATATTTAAGAAACTTAAGCTAAAGCATGGCATCAAACAAGTGACCATTGAGTCTATATACATGCTTCCTAATCACATAAACCAAATATGGACCCCAAACCTCAAACCAAACCATATAAGACCATTTAAAAACTTCAAAAGCCATAACAAGCTGGCTACAAACATAGTGAGTTCCAAATACATCTCCCCAAAACAACTTGAAGCCCCATTGCCAAATGTCAATACTAAAGTGTGTTAAAACATCACCATACACGAGCTTTACACTTCCTTGGATGTTCTTAACCTTCTCGCTTCCCAAAATTCGTCTCAATTATCTGCATTGTTGGTAAAAGAGAGCGTAAGCATATTTGCTTAGTGAGGCAAGCTCTAAAGAAAACCAACACAACAATGCATTATTCAAAACTCTTTCTCAAAAGCCATTTTCAAAAACATGCTCATTCTATCTCATACTTGAAAACCATTTCAAAGTAAATCTCCATTTGAAAACACATGTACCTCTATTCTATCTCATGCATTTAAACCAATGCAAATCTCATGGCAAGGCCATACACATGATAAATGAAAACAAAATCATTTCATATCATAATCTCATATGCATTTCTCATAGCATAAAACATCTATTCATTTGGTACATGTGATTCAAATACATTTTCATATTTTATATTGGCATTTCACATTTCATCATTACTCGGATATGCGGATTAGCTTGAATCAAGGTCAAGTCCTACCCCGGTGGAATCTCTCATCACCGGACTCTCATGGCGGTATCTCTCATCGCCACAAAGCTTGGGTATTTCACCAAGTCCTACCCCGATGGTATCTCTCATCATCGGATTCTCACTTTGGGTTGGGATGGCACTACCCACATTGCCCAACTCCAAAGAGCACGTACGAATTTTTAGATTATAGTGCACTCTCATCCTATTGATCGATCAATTATATCCGGTAAGTATCTCATCTACTATGCCAATATATATGTGAAAAACATCATCTCACCTACTGTTATTAATGCAACTTTTCTCAAATCTTTCTCATCTCATTTCAAACCACAACTCATGCTTTGTATTAAATCAAAATCTCAAAACTCTTTGCTACAACGTGCTAACTCATGAAACCTTTACAAAGCATTATCTCATGCTACATATCATGCATAAAACAGTAGGAATTTGTCTATCTCAAAACAAGAGCATGTAAAAGCATTTTAGGGGCAACAACCACATATTTGAGAGCAAATCTAGCCATACTTACTTCCGGACTTAGAATGGTGTTTCAAACCAATCATAAATCCCCAAACCTTGTTTCTTTGTCCCTCAAGGACTTCTAAAACCATTCGCACTCACCGATTACGTTTCGCTTGCCCGCCGAAATGATATCTAAGCTCCCAGCACTTCCGGATCAACACCATGCATTGAAATCACCAACCAACTAAACAAACTCGCTACTCTACTCAAAAGCACCATTTTGGCTACCCAAAACAACCGAAATCATCTCCAAACCCTTCCAAAATAAAGCCCAACCATGATCCATCACTTCTAATCATTTCTAAACCTCAATCAACACAAAAAATCACCATAAACTCGTCCTTATACCTCCAGCTACAATAGAACACGAAAACTACCCCAAAAACCACCAATCTAGCATGCAAAACTTAGGAATCCAAACCTATTTGGGATTTGTTTGATAAAACCTCATTTATAACATCAATTACCATCCAAAATACATTAGAAATCAACCTAAAAAAGATCCTAACCAATAGTTACGAAAATCATCAAGATCTCTCCAAGAATCTTGAGTTTTAACACAATTTCATGTTTCTAACATTAAAGCAACTCAAAAATCATTAACAAAGGATTGATAACTTGGGAATTTCAGTAAAGAACTGATCATTAGAGGAGAAGGACGAAGCTTACCTCTAATGGCTGATTTCTCCTTAATTTGGGCAAGATTTCTTGAAAATCTAAAGTGAAAACAAGAGGATTTGATGAGGAAAAGAATAGGAATCTATAGAAGATTGAAATCTCATCAAAAGAGATGAAAATCAGAGGTTAATTGATGAAGGAAATGTGTTTGGCTGAGTGAAAGTTGAGAGAAAATGAAAAGAGGGAAAAAGATCGTAAAGTAGTTATGAAAGTCAAAATAAGATTTTCTCTTTTAATTCCCTTTATTAAATCATTATTAAAACACCCCAAATAAAGAGAAATATGATGAAAAACATTTTGGTAAAATTAGCTCCTTAAAGATTCAGAGTTTCAATCCTTTATAAAACAATCACTAATCAACTTTTGCAAAAACTGTGATTTGGTCACTACACCGAAATGTAGTATTTCCAAACCTTATTTTGTAAAATTGTTTCACCATAATCATTCATATAATAAATGAGGATTTTTAGATATTTTTCCATATTTTTAAAGTATCCCGAACTAGGTGTTCCCTTAATCTCCCTAAAAAATTTGAACCGTTCTCGACCGGCCCGATTCAAACTCTAAAACATCTAGGCCCAAAATCAGGGCTTTACAACTCTCCCACTCTTAAGAAATTTCATCATCGAAATTTACTTGGAGGAAAAAGGTAAGGAAATTGCTTCTTCATATCTTCCTTCCTTTCCCACGTGGCTTCCTCAACACCACGATGTCTCCACAAGACTTTGACCAGCTCGATGGTCTTACCTCGAAGAACCTTACTATCCGAATCCAGAATCTCAACAGGTTCCTCATCATATGTCAAATCTGGATTCAACTCAACCTCTTCCACATGCATAACATGCGACGGATCCGATCTATACCTCCGAAGCATGGATATATGAAACACATTATGTATCTTTTCTAACTCTTGAGGTAGTCTCAACTTGGAGGCAACAGGACCCACACGTTCTATCACCTCGTATGGTCCAATGAACCTTGGGCTCAACTTGCCCTTCCGGCCAAATCTTATCACCTTTTTCCAAGATGAAACTTCAAAAACACATGTTTGCCCACAGCAAATTCTATCTCCTTACGCTTCAAATCCGCGTAATATTTTTGCCGATCCGATGCTGCCTTCAACCGCTCACAAATGAGCTTCACCTTCTCGGTGGTTCCTTTTAACAAAGCCGACATCGAGACCAACTTTTGTCCCGTTTCAGCCCAACAAAGAAGAGTTCTGCACTTCCTCCCGTTTAAAGCTTCATAAGGTGCCATTTGAATACTTCCCGGTAGCTGTTATTATAAGCAAACTCCACCAAAGGCAAGTGCTTCTCCCAAGAGCCTTGAAACTCAATAACACAACACCTTAACATATCCTCAAGCACTTGGATAACATGCTCCGATTGTCCATCCGTTTGCGGATGATAAGAAGTACTGAATATGAGCCGCGTACCCAATGCTTGATGCAAACACTCCCAAAACCTTGCGGTGAACCTCAGATCTCTATCCGACACTATAGATTTTGGCACTCCATACAATCGTACAATCTCAGCAATGTACAACTCCGCAAGCTTATCCAAGGTATACGTAGTATGCACAAGCAAGAAATGCGCACACTTCGTAAGGCGATCCACAATCACCCAAACAAAATTCTTCTTTGATGCCGATAAAGGCAAACCAGACACAAAGTCCATGGTGATCCTCTCCCACTTTCATTCAGGAAACCCCTAACGACTGCAACAACCCTGACGGAAATTGATGTTCAACCTTAACCCGCTGACAAACCATGCATTTTCTAACATACTCAGCAACATCTTTCTTCAATCCCACCCAGTAGTACTGATCCTTCAGATCACGACACATCTTGGTACTACCAGGGTGCATAGCAAAAGGACTACTATGAGCTTTGGTCAGAATAATGCGCCTCAATTCAACATCTTTCGGCACCACTATCCGACACCCAAAACATAAAACACCATCATCATTGAAACAGAAATCCGATAGCCTACCTTCTGCAATATCCTGAACATGTGGCACCAAAGAATCATCTAACAATTGTTTATCCTTAATCAACCGAACTACATATGGTTTCACCTGCAATTCAGCAACAACACCACCATCTCGCGATATGCTCAAGCTAGCAAACATCGCCCTTAACTCCACCGCCACTTTCCTGCTCAAAGAATCAGCCACAACATTGGCCTTCCCTGGATAATACTCGATCGTTAGATCGTAATCCTTAAGCAACTCCACCCAACGTCGTTGCCTAAGATTTAACTCATTCTGAGACATCAGGTACTTCAAACTCTTATGATCCGTGTACACAATACACTTCTCACCATAGAGATAGTGTCTCAAAATCTTTAAAGCAAAAACCACTGCAGCCAACTCAATGTCATGCGTAGGGTAATTGCGCTCAGGCACTTTCAAATGTCGCGATGCATAAGCCACTACCCTACCCTCTTGCATTAACACACCCCCCAAACCAATATAGGTGCGTCACTATACACCACAAACTCTTTTCCTGATTCAGGTTGAATCAAGATAGGAGCTTGCGTCAAAGCTGCCTTCAGCTTCTCAAAAGCTTGCTGTCTCACTTTTTTCCATTGATACTTAACATCCTAGAAAATCCATCCACGAACCTCCGGTAGTAACCTGCCAACCCAAGGAAACTACGAACTTCATGAACGGACCTAGGAGGCTTCCAATTCACCACCGCCTCAATCTTCTGAGGATCAACTCGAATCCCTTCAGCTGAAACCACATGGCCAAGACAACTTCCTTTAGTCAAAACTCATATTTGCTCAGCTTAGCATAAAGCTGATTCTCTAACAGCGTGTGCAAAACGATCCTCAAATGACCCTCATGCTCCTCCTCAGTACGAGAGTACACAAGGATATCATCGATGAACACCACAACGAACTTATCTAGGAATTCATGGAACACCCTATTCATCATGTCCATGAAAGCAACATGAGCATTCGTCAATCCGAACGGCATCACCAGAAATTCATAATGCCCATTTCTCGTTTGAAGGGCAGTTTTTGGCACATCAACATCCTTCACCTTTAACTGATAGTATCCTGACCTTAAATCTATCTTTAAGAACACATCTGCTCCTCGGAACTGATCAAAAAGACCATCAATCCTCGACAAAGGATACCTGTTCTTGATGGTCAACTTATTCAGCTGACGATAATCAATGCACATCCTCATCGTGCTATCTTTCTTTTTAACAAACAAGACCGGTGCACCCCAAGGTGACACACTAGGCCGAATAAAGCCTTGGTCAAGCAACTCTTGAAGTTGCGTTTTCAACTCCTTCAACTCATTGGGTGCCATGCGATAGGGAGCAATACACACCAGAGTTGTGTTCTCATACAACTCAATTCCAAATTCAACCTCTCGACTTGGCGGCAAACTAGGTAATTCCTCCGAAAACACTCTAGGGAACTCACACACGATCCTTATATCCTGTACGCGAACCTCCTTTGTACTAGGATTCATAACAAAGGCTAAATAAGCCTCACATCCTTGACGCAACATCCGACTTTCTTCAAGCGTCGACACCACATTAGATAAGAACTTCACATTTTCTCCCACCACCACAACCTCATAATCATCCGTAAGTTTCAGCAAAACTCGCTTGCTTTCAAAATCCACAACGGCTCTATGCTCAACAAGCCAATCCATACCAAGAATTACATCAATTTTGTAGAATGGTAATTCTATAAGATCAACAAGAAACACATGATCTTGCACCTTTAAGGGGCATCTCCTATATAATCTTCTTGTTACAACCGTCTCACCAAAGGAACTAGTCACACGCATACCCACATCCAAAGACTAAACAAGCAAACCAAGCATTTGAGCATGTTCACACAATATGTACGAGTGTGTAGATCTAGAATCACTCAAAGAAAGTAATGACAAGGATTGCAAAGTAAAGGTACTTGCGATCACATTTGTATCATTCCTCCCTTCTCGATGGGCATACACTCGAGCCTGGACACCACCTTCAAGCTGAACAGCCACCACATGTGCTACATTCCTCCCACCTTCAGGCTGAACAGCCACCACATGTGCTACATTCCTTCCACCTTCATCTCTGTGCTGGAAATTACCACGGCCGCGCCCACGACCTCTCTGTGGCTTAGCTGCTCTCACCGGAGCCTAGCCTTCCCTCAACGGCTGAGGACAATCTTTCTTCATATGCCTACAATTACCACAGTTCCAACATGTACCAAGATTGCCCCAACACTCACTAGTGTGCCTCCTACCACACCGATTACACTCAGGAGCCCGCATGAAAGAATTTGGTCCTTGCTGACCTCTCCCAGGGTTACCACCCCCACGTCTAGCATCAACATGTGGCCTTCTATACTTATGTCTCTTATAGCGATCTCTACCAAGATCACGCTCTGCAACTCGCTTCCTTGAGCTAGATCCTCCCGCTCGACTTGCCAGACCAAGATTCAGCTCAATGTCCTTGGCTCTGGTGACCAAGACATCGAAATCAGTATAGTCTGCTGCGAGCATATAGGTTTTCACATCAGCCACCAGCCCATTACGAAATGGTTCACATCTTTCTTGCTCCCTGGGAATCAGCTCAGGTGCATATTCGCTAAGGCGTACAAACTGCACCTCATATTTCGCCACCGTCATACTCCCTTGCTCAAGGGACATGAATTCCCTCTGTTTCTCATCGAGGTAGCAAACTCCCAAATACTTTCTCTTGAACGCATTCAAGAAGAACGTCCAAGTCACCTCATCATCATCCATTCCCGCAATCGTGGTTGTCCACCACATATATGCATCACCATGAAATAGGGACACAATACATCCCAACTTTTGAACATTATTACAGTTCAGCTGCCCGAGAATCCTCTTGGTACTCTCTAACAAAGACTCAGAACCTTCCGGGGTCAACCCTCTAAACTCAGTCCCTCCCAGACTACGGAGTCGCTCCAACGACAACCTTACATTAGCACCATCCTGAGGTGCAGCTCCATGAGCTCCAGCTACTGCTGCCTGGAAAGCTCCAGCAATAGCTTCTATCAGCACAGACATATCAGGTGCAGCTATCCCTTGAACTCCCTCGGGTTCAACAACCCCAGCACCAACTCCAACAGCATAACTCCAGCAACACCAACCCCAACTCCATCACCACTAGGTGGTCCACCAGGGGGAGGAGGAGGTAGATCCTCAGCATTCCCAACATTCTCATTCTCGGTCGTAGCACGAGTGTTAATTCTAAGCCCTCTACGTGGCCCCATAATAAACCAATGCAAATGAAAAAATACAATAAATTCAATTAGGCATAATAAGGTAAGTAATCCAAGTACTCAAGCTCATTTTGAAAACAATTCTTCTCATTAGTAATGATATGGCAATTGGATCCCCAACTATACCCCAAACACAACATAGCATCACAAACTCACCTCCATAGAACCAAACATCATCAATCATACATCACACTTTCACCAAAAAGTGACAATCATTCATAATCACATACATTAACCACTTACCAAGCCCCAAACATTTGCTAACCTAGCTCTGATACCAACAAATGTAACCCCCTTAGCCCGACCTAGACGCTTGACCCGAATTACAAAGATTACACGGGGAAAACCAAAGTCAACCCGAAAGTCAACCTTGATTAACGACCCTTTTTTTCTTTTTATCTTTTCTAAATGCACATTAAGGCTATGTGATTACTCAAGAATCATAGGAGAGAAAGGCACAGCGATCGGAAATCAATTAGGGATTCAATTGTGAGAAATACACTTTTAGGGACCAAAATGTAAATTTTAGAAAATATAAGGACTTTGCAGATTTTATGTTTACCAATATGTAATTAATCATCTTACATGAATCTCTGTCAAATATCAGCTTAAAAGAACATTCCAAGCTCAATCAATTGCATCCACAACATTCAGGACTAAAATGAAAGACATGAGAACTTGAAACATTTCAAATTACAAGCCATCAGTCAACCGTTTCGAAACGCTGACCTTCGTATCGAAATGCCTGTATCAAAACTGGGCTGGTCGTTTCGGTACTCAAGCTCGTTCCGAAACTCGTATAGGAACATGGCCTCCAGTAGCTAAAGTGTTCCGAAACACCTTCACCCGTTCCGAAACACCATGGCCATTTCGGGCCCCTATTTCGAAACAGTTAAGGGTGTTTCGATACACCCTGCCCTGCAACCTTACAAATTTCTAGTTTTTCACATCTTTTCACAATCAAACATGTCTCAAATCATACCATAATATACCAACAACATGATTAGGCATTATAGAACATATTTAAGAAACTTAAGCTAAAGCATGGCATCAACCAAGTGACCATTGAGTCTATAGGCATGCTTCCTAATCACATAAACCAAATATGGACCCCAGACCTCAAACCAAACCATATAAGACCATTTAAAAACTTCAAAAGCCATAACAAGCTGGCTACAAACATAGTGAGTTCGAAATACATCTCCCCAAAACAACTTGAAGCCCCATTGCCAAATGTCAATACTAAAGTGTGTAAAAACATCACTATACATGAGCTTTACACTTCCTTGGATATTCTTAACCTTCCCGCTGCCCAAAATTCGTCTCAATTATCTGCATTGTTGGTAAAAGAGAGCGTAAGCATATTTGCTTAGTGAGGCAAGCTCTAAAGAAAACCAACACAACAACGCATTATTCAAAACTCTTTCTCAAAAGCCATTTTCAAAAACATGCTCATTCTATCTCATGCTTGAAAACCATTTCAAAGCAAATCTCCATTTGAAAACACATGTACCTCTATTCTATCTCATGAATTTAAACCAATGCAAATCTCATGGCAAGGCCATACACATGATAAATGAAAACAAAAGCATTTCATATCATAATCTCATATGCATTTCTCATAGCATAAAACATCTCTTCATTTGGTACATGTGATTCAAATACATTTTCATATTTTATATTGGCATTTCACATTTCATCTTTACTCGAATATGCGGATTAGCTTGACTCAAGGTGAAGTCCTACCCCGGTGAAATCTCTCATCACCGGACTCTCATGGCGGTATCTCTCATCGCCACAAAGCTTGGGTATTTCACCAAGTCCTACCCCGATGGTATCTCTCATCATCGGATTCTCACTTTGGATTGGGATGGCACTACCCCCATTGCCCAACTCCAAAGAGCACGCACGAATTTTTAGATTATAGTGCACTCTTACCCTATTGATCAATCAATTATATCCGGTAAGTATCTCATCTTCTATGCCAATATATATGTCAAAAACATCATCTCACCTATTGTTTTTAAAGCAACTTTTCTCAAATCTTTCTCATCTCATTTCAAACCACAACTCATGCTTTGTATTAAATCAAAATCTCAAAACTCTTTGCTACAACATGCTAACTCATGAAATCTTTACAAAGCATTATCTCATGCAACAAATCATGCATGAAACAGTAGGAATTTGTCTATCTCAAAACAAGAGCATGTAAAAGCATTTTAGGGGCAACAACCACATATTTGAGAGCAAATCTAGCCATACTTACTTCCGGACTTAGGATGGTGTTTCAAACCAATCCTAAATCCCCAAACCTTGCTTCTTTGTCCCTCAAGGACTTCTAAAACCATTCGCACTCACCGATTACGTTTCGCTTGCTCGTCGAAACGATATCTTAGCTCCCGGCACTTCTGGATCAACACGAAAAGCGTCCAAAGATGTCTCCCCTATTTATTACACATAAGAGCAGAGGATTAATGCATCATCATGCATTGAAATCACCAGCCAACTAAACAAACTCGTTGCTCTACTCAAAAGCACCATTTCGGCTACCCAAAACAACATAAATCATCTCCAAACCCTTCCAAAACAAAGCCCAGCCAAGATCCATCACTTCTAATCATTTCTAAACCTCAATCAACACAAAAAATCACCACAAACTCGTCCTTATACCTCCACCTACAACAGAACACCAAAACCACCCCAAAAACCACTAATCTAGCATGGAAAACTTAGGAATCCAAACCTATTTGGGATTTGTTTGATAAAACCTCATTTATAACATCAATTACCATCCAAAATACATTAGAAATCAACCTCAAAATAAAGCCTAACCAATAGTTACGAAAATCATCAAGATCTCTCCAAGAATCTTGAGTTTTAACACAATTTCATGTTTCTAACATTAAAGCAACTAAAAAATCATTAACAAAGGATTGATAACTTGGGAATTTCAGTAAAGAACTAATCATTAGAGGAGAAGGACGAAGCTTACCTCTAATGGCTGATTTCTCCTTAATTTGGGCAAGATTTCTTGAAAACCTAAAGTGAAAACAAGAGGATTTGATGAGGAAAACATTAGGAATTTAAAGGAGATAAAAATCTCATCAAAAGAGATGAAAATCAGAGGTTAATTGATGAAGTAAATGTGTTTGGCTGAGTGGAAGTTGAGAGAAAATAAAAAGAGGGAAAAAGATCGTAAAGTAGTTATGAAAGTCAAAATAGGATTTTCTCTTTTAATCCCCTTTATTAAATCATTATTAAAACACCCAAAATAAAGAGAAATCTGATGAAAAACATTTTGGTAAAATTAGCTCCTTAAAGATTCAAAGTTTCAATCCTTTACAAAACAATCACTAATCAACTTTTGCAAAAACTGTGATTTGGTCACTACACCGAAATGTAGTATTTCCAAACCTTATTTTGTAAAATTGTTTTCACCATAATCATTCATATAATAAATGAGGATTTTTAGATATTTTCCTCATTTTTAAAGTATCCCGAACTAGGTGTTCCATAAATCTCCCTCAAAGATTCGAACCGTTCTCTACCGACCCGATTCAAACTCTAAAACATCTAGGCCCAATATCAGGGCGTTACAAGTGTTGTCCCAACACTTAATACAATCTCACCGACATCTCAATGTTCACACATGGGAGCTACCCTCAACCGTTGTGACACACGTGGTGGAGTATTCGATACACCTTATAAACCCTTCAACACCACTCATTGGTAGATGTATAACCCCACTAACGAGAGATGGGACATCATACACTTTCCTCAATCGTTAGGGTACTTGGATGGAGTATTCGGTACTCCGTATGAACACCTTAACATCCAAGGTGACTTGTTTATAGTGCACTCAATCCTATAGTCGGCTAACTATATTAGATTTCAATTATAATCCATTTCCATAACATCACCTGCCAATATAATTCACATTTAGCATAAACCTCACTATTTTCAAAGCATTACCAATAAACCACATTTTCAAGCATCAAACCATGCTTCAATATACAAGTATAAGTATATACTTACAAGGATCATTTACCATGTGCATTCTTCATCAACATAACATCAAAGACAGTAAATCTCTTACTTTAAATCATGCTTTAAACAGTAGGTAACATGCATTTAAAATCAAGTGCATCGACAACCTCATAATAGCACAATACGAGGGAGAAAATCCTTTTACTTACTTCCGAACTTAGTAAAGCGTTTCAAGCTTACACTAAATTCCAAAAACCACCTTTTAAGTGTTTCAAAGCTGGAAAATACATTCTCACTCACCGACTCGCGAAACCAAGATTCGCCGACGCGAAATTAAGCGTCCGAAGCTCCCAGAAGTTCACTGAATGCTTTTGACGTGTTCTCCCCTGTTTATACCACACAAGAACAGATGATTAATGCATCACAATGCATTAAAATCACCAGCAACTTAAACAATCTCGCTACTCTGCCCAAAAACACCAAAACGCCATCCGAAACAACCAAAATCACATTCGATTGCTCTCTAAACTCATCCAGCCATAACCTAACATTTCCATCTCATTTTAAACATAAATCAACATCCAAAATCAACCTAATTACATCCTTATACCTCCAGCAACTCAGATTTCACACAAACACCTCAAAAACCCAAAATCTAACAATCTAATAATTAGAGATCCAACTCATTTCGGGATTAAATTCATAAAACCTTTATTTCCACATTATTTAACATCCAAATTATGATTAAAATCAGCCCCAAAACAATCAAAACAGTACCATAACGAAAATCTTGAAAATTCATCTTACAAAGCTTAATTTAGCAATTTTCATCAATTTAATTACAAAATCTTGTTATTAAACAAACCTAGAGAGCCAAAGACTTGGAAATTTTAATAAAGAACCTTGATTAGAGGAGAGAAAAGAAAGACCACCTCTAACAAAAGCTTTCCCCTTGATTTGCAATGATTTTGATGAAATCCTTCAAGAAAACTTTAGCTAGTTGTTATAGAAATCCATGGGCATCATTTAGGAATCAAAAGTAGATGAAATGAGATAAATCTCTGGAGATTTTAGTGATGAAAAGAGAGTTTGGCTGCTGGGAAAGTTGAGAGAAAAGTAGTTACGTGAGAAAATGATTAGCCTTTTAAAAATCTCTTTTAATAAAACTATTTTATTAAATCATTTAATTAAATCATTTAAAACACAAAACCAAGAGAATATATGATACAACCTTGGTGTAATAGATCCCTAAGGTTTCTAAGTTTTGGTTCTCTTCAATTTAGCCATTAAAACAAAACTTTCAATTTTTACGTTTTAGTCATCAAACCACAATGTCGACTTTCTAAAAATCATTTTCTGAATTTGACTTCACGTTCCCTCAATATATATTTAAACAGGATTTTAGAAAATTTTCTCATAATTTTATCACATCCCAAACCAAATTTTCCCTGAACCAACTCCGAACTGACCTAGATCTCTAATCTAGATTCATCAAACCCTAAACCGACTTTAAAACCTCTAGGCCCAAAACCGGGGTGTTACACAACCTTATTCACATTGAGTAGTAAGGTCTAGGCTAGTTCCAACCCATACCTATGTGTTCACACACATATCTTTTGTACACCATCTACATAGATTTTTTAACTTGCATTAAATCTTTTATTTAATTAAGATTTTTTAAAGATATTAAATAGATTTTATTTTTGAATTTTGAATTTAAAACCAATCAATGCGGACCAAATATTTTTTGTGGTTGGGAGTAATTTTATTTGAGATGGACAATTTTATCCCCAACTTTTCACTATAAAATGAGCTTTAATGCTCCTCATTGTACACATTGAAAAAACAATTATATTTTCTCATTTTCTCTCTACATTTTCCACCACCACTTTCGAAAAGGGCAACTTTCATTTTAGTTCCACTTCCTTCTTTCGGGTGTACGAAATTAGGAAGACTGTGTTAACCTTGGGGGCATCGTTCAATTTTAGGATTACACGCGTCTGGACGTAAATGCTTCTAAGGTAGTGACTACATGGCATAGTAACAATTTCATTCTTGTTGTTCTTTAATTTATATATTGTTCAGTCAGTACTAATCATGTTGTTTTGCAACAATAGTTTTTTCTATAATTTAGAAGCATTTAATTTGTGCTGTTGAGACATGAAAATTGAACATTTCAACTTTACTCCGATTAATTTTTACACTTGTTAAAATTTGAATGTCTTGATTGAGAACGCGAAAGATGACATCAGACCCTAGTGGAGTTAGAGACTACATTCTGCGACGAGGAGCCAGAGGATAAAGCCTATAACAATCAATGGCTTCATTGCTACACTTTGCCACAGTTGTTGAAGACAGTGGGGATAGCTGAACTTGATGTTGTTGCTTTGATGAATTAATTCTTGGAGGATATGATTGCGACATATATCATCTTAGAAGAAGAAGGCAAGAGAGATGGACCAAGAGTGGATGATCTTGAAAGGCGACTGCATCTTCTCAATTATCACAAAAAATGCAAAGCTGGTGACAAGATAAGTTTATTACTTTTATTTCCCAAAAAACTACTCTCTCATTATTGGCAACAGTAATAGCCTAAGTTCCTACCACTCATCATTTTATGCAGAAAAATGGTATTGGAATATTTAGTTGAGGGGTGATGCAAGCGTGTTGGGACCATAATTTTAGGGACTCCGTTTTAAACAACAACAACAATAACAACTTCAGTTTAGACTAAATTCAAGCGATGGCTATAAAAGCAACATTCACACGAATTCTCAAACGATTGTGAAGTGCCACTCAATTTCAAATTAGAATCTAAGAATTTGGTCAACCTTGAAAATTGGTGGCCTGGATTATTTAAAGGGTTGTTGGGCAATATATTAGTGAAATGGGAGTCAAGCCATTGTTTTCTTTTTAGTGGGTCCCTCGATTGGTGCTTGTACATGACCCAAGTGGGGTTCGAGGCTCAAATCCTTAGACACTTCGAGTTTTTCGGGCTTTCTGACTACAATTGAACTCGTATTAAGATATGCATCTCTAACTTATATTTAATTTTATTTTTTTACATGCTCAGAAGCTAGATTTAAATCTATGGTTATAATATCTAGAGATACATGCTTAAATAAATAGAATAATTATTCACTCCTAGAGAGACATCACATTCCTAAGTGCTTAAAGAAACATATAAAAAATATATTAAATAGTATCACATGCTTGAATGTCACATATTAATTTTATGAGTATGATTATAGATTAACATTAAAGTGTCATAAAATTTTACATGTGATAAAAGGGATGCGACTTTATATATTTATTTATATGAGATTAAATTTTATTTATAAAATAGATGGATATGTTATAAGTTTGATTGTCATGCATGGTTTATGTCATTGACCTATTAATCTTGATCTTGTTCATGAGTATATGCATAAATTTTGAATTTTGTCTTTATAACTAAAGTATGTTACTGCATTTGTGGCACTAATATTTTTATTTTTTGAGAAGTGCAAATTTATAAAGACATCAAGATGGTTAAAAGATCAAATGATGAACAATTTCTTCGAGGTCAATCCGATTGAGGATAAAGATGAATGGATTGGACTCAAACATATGTATCCATCTCTGGGCCAATAAAAGGTAAACACGTTTACTTGTGGTTTAAATGTGTAATTAGATTAAATTCTTAATTTACTTTGTTCGTTGTTGATTTATTATTTGGCTATTGCATGAATGTATGCTCTTTAAAATGAGCAAGCTTTAAAAAATAGTCTTAAAAAGTGAAGAATTATACGAGTTTGACCAAACCATAAGATTTAAAGACTAAAAAAAATTATAAGCACACTTTATATTTTTGAAACATATTAAATAGTGGGGGAACTATATTGTGCAATCAATGGATAGTACTGTGATATTATGAAAATGCATGTCTAGGATAGATTCTAGAAAAGACTTTGTTGAGTTGATCACACAATTGCAAATGGCCAAGATGGGGTGAATTGACAATTAAAATTTTGGTAGGAGATAAAGGTGAAAAATAAGATTTGACACAATGGGTTAGAGTGGTTCAAGTTCTCCAAATGAACTCTACATCCACTACCTTAGTTCCCACTAAGGATTTTCAACCAATTCACTACTTGAATTCTTCCCATTTTCTTGGATGAGGAGGTAATCTTACAATTTGATTAAGCTTTCTACCCAAAGCTTAATCCACTCACTTTTACAAAGAGATGAATTTGGTAAACTCTAAAAGTTCCTCTCAAAGGATAAATGTTTACCCAAATACAATTTCAAACTCCCCAAACTCACAATACAAGATTACAATAAGAACACAAGAGTTGGGTATAAGAATTTGACTATGAAAGGCACTAGGGTTTGGATTTGATGCTTTGATGTTGCTTGTAGGTTCAATAGTTGTTGCTTGGTCAATTGAAGCTTGTTTTTATACCCTTGCATTGAATTCTAGCCGTTTGGGTAGTTGGGATCATCAATAGAGCCGTTGGGAGCATTTTTCTCGCAATAAATACAGCTCTGCAGCCTACCGTATCGATACTCATAGAGGGCGTATTGATACATGCATCAAAGAGGAAAAAGCCATTGTGACTGAAAACAGAGCGTATCGATACGCATAGAAGGTGTACCAGTACGATTTTAAGGGGCGTACCGGTACGGGGGGTCGTATCGATACGGTGTTTGCTCACTGGAATCTCAAGTTTGGTTTTCTTAAAGATCGTATCGATACGCATACCAAGCATATCGGTACGGTATAACGGTCTTTTAAAAATTGGGAAACCAACCAACTGACAAGTCAATGGTCAAAAATTAAATGTAAAGGTTTTTCAAAGATAAGCTTATCGTATCGATACAGTTGCAAAGCGTATCGGTACGGTTTCATTGAAAGAGTTGCCCAGGTGAATGTCATACCGATACGAGATAATTCCGTATCGGTACGCTAAGTCCATTAAAATTCCAGTGGCTAAAACCCGTATCAATACGCCTAAGGGTATTGATACGCCTGTGCGTTTTTGTATAGTTCGGCTTGAAAATCATAGGAAAAGACTTAGAAAATTTTATCTATTTAAGAGCTTGTCTTGAGATATTATTTTGTTTAAAATACTTGTCAATAGTGAGACTTTAAAGAGTACTTAAAAATTTATTATTTTGCAAATTGGTCCTTAAGTTTAGATGTTATATTAGAATCAATTTTGGTTTCACAATCTCCCCTTTTTGATATAACAAAAACCACAAATAAATTTTTAAGTTTTTGAAACTTTTGAAAAGCTTTCTCCCCCTTAATTTAAGATGTATTTTCAAAAATAAAAAATTGACTCTATAATCCTTATCCCCCTTTTTGTTAGATCAAATATAAACACAAGGATAATAGCAACACATAATTTATAAAATTAAAAGCAAACATAATAGTTCAAATGAAACTTCAAAGCAACATAATAATCCAAACTTAAATCCTAAGACATAGATAATAGGCATAAACTTATATCCTAAATCAAAAGTGCAATAACAGAAAAGAAAAGACTAAATGCCATAAGATGGTATGCAAAAACTACTCGTCCGCCCCATCATCATCATCTTCCTCGTCCTTTTCATCTTCATCGTCTTGAGTGGGTTGATTTCTCCGATTTTGGTTAAGCCAAGCACCATGGAAGGCGGTAAGAGAGATATCCATGGAGTTTTGGCGAGAAGCCATGGTTTCCATTTTATTCTTCATACCTTTGACACGATCTTCCAAGGAGGTGAATCTAGTGTCCATAGCGGCAAACCCGACTTCCATGGAAGTGAACTTCTCATTGAGGAATGTCATTAGAGTGCCCATGGAAGAGGATTCAATCGGAGCACGATGAGAGCTTGAAGAAGCACGAAAAGCATCGACCGGAGCATCTTGTGGAGGAGCTTGAGGGTTACGAACCCATTCATTGCCAACATAAGAGAAACCGACACGAGCTAGAGAACGCTTATCTATGGGTAGGCCAAGGAGTTCGAGATAGTCATGGGAACAATCAATTTCAAGGGAATGGAAAAGATAACTCAAAGCCGTAGAGTAGTAAAAAGATTTGACTTGTTCGGTGTGACGGTGTTGGACTAGATAGACAAGGTCGGCAAACATAATTTGACAAAGGTTTGGACGTTGACCTTCCCTAAAGCACCTAAGCCAAAAATCATCGACTTGACGAATAGTAGAAAATTTCCCTCCCGATGGACGAAAAAACCAAGAGACAAGAAGATGAAGGATTCAGTCATGAGCATTTAAGACTCTGACTTAGCCTAAAGGACCCGTACCTAAGGACCTCTCATCATCAATACTAATGTTTTCAAAACCAAAAATCGTACATAAAACTTTTTGATCAATTGTAAAGGTTTTGCCTATAACAGAGGACTCAATAGCAATGACATTCTCTCTAGCTTCATCATGAACACATAAAGCATTTGAAAAGAATATGATGACCAAATTCCTATATAGAATAGGAGGAATGCTTAAAAAATTCAGAAATTTCTATTGCTTAATTAAAGGGAGGTATTGAAATTTAAAACGGGCAAAACTTAAAAACGGGACAGACACAACACGTTCTTACCTAAGGGTCATGCCTTGAAATAGTTTGTAACGAGTCATATCGACATCATCGGGAAAACTTAATTGGATAATATAAGGGATATTAGGTTTAGGGTTACCCTCGGCATCCTCACTAGGATCAGAAGTAGCAAAAAACATTTAGCTCTCTTTTTCGATGGTGCCATAACCCTGAAAACACATCAAAACGATTCGAATATGTATGCAATTAACATCCTATTCAAACCAATAAATTCCAATAATTCAAGGTAATTGTAAAAAAAAATATTTAAAAAAGATATATACAAATTTGAGAAAAAATATTAAAAAATATGAATAGAAAATATATTCGAATGAAAAAAATTTGATTTTTGAAAAAAATTTGATGAAAAAGTTGAAACCCATAATATAAAACTATGTTTTGTACAAAAATTAAGTTGAAACAATTATAAAATTCAAACGAAAATAAAAGAAAATAAAAGAGAAAAGTTTTATACCTTGAACTTTAGATTGGATGAATGTGTTGATGTGAATGCACAAAATTTGTTGACAAAGCCTAGCTTTGATGTGGAGATCAAAAACCCTCAAAGAATTTTTAAGTTTGATTGAAAAGATTGAAGGATTGAGGGGGTTTTTATAGGGGATTGCGGCTAGGGTTTTGAAGAGAGAAAAAGGGGTTTTTGATTTTAAAGTATTTTTAAAGATGCATCCCTAAATAGCTTCTCCGTCGAGGCCGTATCGATACATGTGTATAGCGTATCGATACCCTTTAACCCTAATTTTTTATTTGTCGTTACTACCGTATCGATACGCGAGACCGTACCGGTACGACTTGACCTTGATTAACTCCCTTGACTTAACCGTATCGATACGCGGGGTCGTATCGATACTCGTTCAACTTTAAAGATTTTACAGTTATGAACCCGTATCGATACGCTTCAGCCGTATCGATACGCCTTTACCAGATAAGGCATTTTTGACAGATTTAAGTGCAAAATTCCAACTTTAAACGTCCCTAAATGCACGTAAATGTCCCATGAACAAGTTTTAATGGCTAAACTTAGTGCATACTCCCCCTAGCAACATGCATAGAAGCGAAAGGAGTCAAATTAACACAAGCATGAATCACAAACAATTTCAAGCAAATTTTTGAAATTTTGGGACCTAGAAGGTGTCAAGAAAGGCTAGTTAAACCTAACTCTCTCCTAAGGGTCCAAAAGCGCTCTTTATCTAAAGGCTTTGTGAATATATCCGCTAATTGGTTCAAGGTGTCAACATACTCTAAAACAACATCATTTTTAACACATGATCTCTAATGAAATGATGTCTAATTTCTATGTGTTTGGTTCTAGAGTGTTGGATGAGATTTTTAGTGAGACAAATGGCACTAGTGTTGTCACACCTAAGGGGTATAGTTTCTACTTCAACACCATAATCTAAGAGTTGTTGCTTCATCCAAAGGACTTGAGCACAACAACTCCCTAAGGATATGTACTCCGCTTCGGTGGTAGATAAGGCTACGCTATTTTGTTTCTTAGAGAACCAAGATACGAGCATACTACCTAAGAATTGACATGTCCTGGAAGTACTTTTCCTATCTATCTTACACCCCCCATAATCCGCATCCGAATAAGCATGGATGCTAAAGGAGGAATCTTTAGGATACCAAAGGCCTAAGTTAGGTGTGTCTCTAAGGTATCTAAAAATTCTCTTAATGGCAGCTAAGTGTGATTCTCTAGGACTAGCTTGAAACCTAGCACACAAGCAAACACTAAACATGATATTCGGTCTACTTGCGGTAAGGTAAAGCAAAGAACCTATCATGGATCTATAAAGCTTAGAATCAATACACTTATCTCCTTCATCTTTGTCAAGCTTTATGAATGAACTCATAGGTGTGGCTTGAGGTATTGCAATCTCCAAGCCGAACTTTTTGAGCATATCGTTCACGTACTTAGCTTGATTTATGAAGATGCGATCTTTCCTTTGTTTGATTTGGAGTCCCAAAAAGAATGAGAGCTCCCCCATCATGCTCATCTCGAACTCACCTTGCATTAGCTCAGAAAATTCTTTGCAATAACATTCGTTAGTAGAACCAAAAATGATATCATCAACATAGATTTGTACTACTAAGATGTCATTGTTATATCTTTTTATGAAGAGTGTAGTGTCCACCTTACCTTTTTCGAAACCCTTTTCAATTAAAAAATTTGAAAGTATCTCATACCAAGCTCTAAGAGCTTGTTTTAAACCATAAAGAGCTTTGGTTAGTTTAAACACATGGTTTGGAATTTTTGAATCCTCAAAACCCGGTGGTTGTTCAACATACAATTTTTCATTTATAAAACCGTTTAAAAAGGCACTTTTCACATCCATTTGAAAAAGCTTGAAATCATTATAACATGCAAATGCTAAAAGCATCCTAATGGCTTCCATCCTAGCTACGGGTGCACATGTCTCATCAAAATCAATTCCCTCTTCTTGGGTATAGCCTTGAGCAACAAGCCTAGCCTAGTTTCTCATTATATTACCACTTTCATCTAATTTATTCTTAAACACCCATTTAGTTCCTATAGTAGATTGATTATTAGGCCTTTCAACTAATGTCCAAACTTTACTTCTCTCAAATTGATTTAATTCCTCTTGCATGACCAAAATCCAAAAATCATATTTTAAAGCTTCTCTAATATTTTTAGGCTCAATGCATGAAAGAAATGCAACATGGTTCATTAATTTGAGAGAGGATCTAGTAGTTACCCCCTTGGATGGATCACCCAAGATTTCACCACCTTTGACATAGTTGAAGTCTCTTGGGTAAGATACCTCCTTTTCCTCAAGAGCCAAGTCCTTCAAGGCTTCAAGAGGTGGATCTTGTGCATCCTCATCTTTAGTTGGAATCTCATCCACCTTTGACGTTTGTCCTCCATCAATGGCATCAAGAATTCCTACACCATCATCATCACAAGATTCCTTCCTCTAAAGGAGGTTATCATCGAAAACAACATGTATAAACTCTTCAACTACTAGAGTTCTTTTATTATATACACGATAGGCTTTAGAGTTTAAAGAGTACCCTAAGAAAATAGCTTCATCACCTTTAGCATCAAATTTACCTAAGTTTTCTTTACCATTATTCAAGACAAAACACTTGCAACCAAAAGGATGAAAATAGCTAATGTTAGGCTTCTTAGATTTTAAAATCTCATAAGGTGTTTTCTTCAAAATTGGCCTAATCATTACTCGATTTATAATATAGCAAGCGGTATTTGTGGCTTCCGCCCAAAAATATTTAGGTAAATTATTTTCGCAAAGCATGGTTCTAGCCATTTCTTCTAAACTTCGATTTTTTCTCTCAACTACCCCATTTTGTTGAGGAGTGCGAGGTGCGAAAAAATTATGGCTAATCCCATTTTCATTTAAAAACTCATCAAAACCTAGATTTTGAAATTCGGTTCCATGATCACTTCTAATGTGAGAATGTAACCCCCTTAACCCGGCCCAGACAGTTGAACCGAATTAAGAAGTTTACACGGGGAAAACCAAAGTCAACCCGAAAGTCAACCTTGATTAACGACCCTTTTTTTTCTTTTTAAACTTATCTAAATGCACATTAACCCTAGACATGTTCACAAGAACATCATACTCAAAGATCATAACCATCAAAGATCATCCAGGGACTCAATTGCACAAATTACAACTTTAGGGACCAAAATGTAAATTCTGGAAATTAAAAGGACTTAACCCAATTTAATGTTACCAATATAAACTAATCATTTTTTATGCTTCTCTGCCAAATTTCAGCTCAAACGGACATCTCGAACTCACTCAATTGCAATAACAAGGTTCAGGACTAAAACGCAAACATTCCAAAACATATAACCAACAATTTCAGTGCCCAACGGTCGGGTGTTTCGGAACAGGGAGAACCCGTTCCGAAACGCGGGACCGTTCCGAAACCAGTACCGAAACAAGGCCTGGCAGTGGCAAAACCGTTCCGGAATGGTTCTACCCGTTTCGGAACGCCTAGGCCATTTCAGGCCCCCTGTTCCGATACGGTAGCAACTGTTCCGAAACATGCTGCCCAGATTGCAGAAATTTTGCTGTTTTTTCACACATCTGACCCATCAAACATGCTCCAAAGGCAACCAAAACATACCAGCAAGTCATTCAACACTCAAGGCACATAATTGCATTAAAAACCTAGATACAAACCACCCCTAGGTGCATCAACTCATTCATCACATCCAACATTCATTCATGCTTTTAAAACAAGAAGCAAAGCATACCAATTTATGAATAAGAAGATCCAAAGGTTACAAGCATTAAACCAAATAGTTCTAAAACATAAACCAATCTTGTTCAACATACACAAACTTATTAAACATCAACATAAGAGATTCTCCCCCATTGCCTTTATTATCTATATCTATTACCGAGACATACATCTCAAGTGGAGCTCTCCTTGAATCCCTTGCTTCTCGCTGTTCCAACTTCAAATATCTGCATTGATGAACAAAAAGGAGCGTAAGCATAAAATGCTTAGCGAGGAATGCTCAAAACCAAAACACCATCAATGCAGCGAATCATAAAACCACCTTTAAAAGCGAACACAAATCGATAAACCCAAGCAATGTTTGAAAACCCTTTTCAACAACATACTCAAAATCATTCATTGCTCAAACATGACAACCAACCCTTAGCTTAGTAAGCTAAGTAATCCTTTTTAAAGCACAAACTTGCAAAACCATCAATTTAACCATTCCATGCATGAACATCATATGCAAGGTTAAATTCAAGATCCTTGGAAAACACTTCCACTTCACATCATACTTTTCTCATACATTGAAACCATTTCAAAACAAGAACCTTTGAAAACCACTTACTCATTCACTTAATCACATGCACTAAACCAAATGCAACACGTGAACCACAAACTCAACATTTGCATTACATGCCCTTTAAACAAGCCTTCACAAGACTTCAATGCACTAAAGAGATTTCATGCACACATGCACCATTCTCAATAGATAATAAACACTTGTACAAGCTAACAAGTAATACATGCATTCATTAAGCATTATTCACTTCTCATGCAACCATGCATCATTTCAAGCATCCCATGCTTCTTTATATTCAAGAACTTTATATTGGCTTCCAAGTGATAACCATATCCACTTTTCAACTCAACAACCAATCGGATACGCGGATCACAAGCGTTGCCCCCACGCTTCATACACACTACCAATCTCAAGGTCTCCCAAATGGAATTTTAACCACCATTTGACCTTACCATACACAAGGCCCCCATATGGAATTTTAACCACCATATGTCCTTAACATTCACAAGGTCCTCATATGGAATTTTAACCACCATATGACCTTAACATGCACAAGGTCCTCATATGGAATTTTCACCACCATATGACCTTAGCATCACCCATTGGTAGTTGTATAACATCACTAACGAGATCCGGGACATACACCACAAGATCCACACATGGACTTTACACCACCATTGTGATCTTAACAAGCACAAGGTCCTCAAATGGAATTTTAACCACCATTATAACCTTTGCTTACACAAGACCCACCCATGGAATTTTAACCACCATGGTGTTCTTGACCATCTCGTTAGTGTACTTGGATGGAGTTACCGGTTCACTCACAACCACTCCACATCCAAGGCGACTTTATTCACGGTGCACCCAATCCTATAGCCGGCTAACTATATCCGATTAAAGTAACCAAGAACCACTTACATCACTTGCCAATATAACCTTCTTACCGCATTAGTCCAATGTTTTACAAGCATAACCAAAATGCCAAAACCACCAATTACCATCATCAATTCACTGTTTTGAAGCATTAAACAAAGCCATTTAACAACATGCAACACTATGCATAACTTCCACAATTCCAATGTACAAAACCAAGGATCTCTTACCTTGAGCATCCTTCACAAATAACTTTCAAAACCAGCATTAAACCATGCTATAATATGCTTTCATAAACAGAATTTAAAACATGCAAATCACATGCATTGCATCCAACAAACTCAAGTGCTTTAAAAACCATTTCATAACACAACCAAGAGAGAAATTCCATTTACTTGCTCTTGGGCTTAGCTAAGTTGTTTAGACTTAAACTAAGCTCCCAAAACCTTCAAACCTTGGTTTTAAAGCCGAAAACCCAACTTCACTCACCGATACACAAAACAAGGCTAGCCAACAAGCCTTCCAAGCATCCGAAACCTTCAACGCCTCCTCTATCGCTCACGGATCAATCTCCCCTGTTTCAAGCACATAACAACAGAGGATTAATGCATCATCATGCATTAAAAACACCAGCAACACAACTAAACTCGCTGCTCTTAGCAAATCCAACATTTCGGCTACCAAACACAACCGAAATCACCTCCAAACATTTCCAAAACTTAACCCAGCCAAGATCCATCACTTCTAACCATTTATAAACATCAATTAACATCCAAAATGATTCCAACCACGTCCTTATACCTCCAACAACAACAGATCATCAAGATCACTCCAAAAACAACAAAAAACTCAAGCAAAACTCAGGAAAATCAACCTATCCGGGATTGCATTGATTAAACCTCAACTCCTCATCAATTATACATTCATTTAACGTCAAAAAGACATCTCAAAACAATGCCCAATCAGATCATACGAAAATTCATCAAAATTAACCAAATCTTGCATTTTAAAGCCAAGATCAAGAATACCTTTGCAAAACCTTTAACAAAACACAATTCAAGGATTGAGAACTTGGGAATTTCAGTAAAGAACTGAGAATTTAGAGGAGAAGGATGTTCATACCTCTAAACTTGAGTTTCTCCCTTTTTGGAACCAAAATTCTTGAAAACCCAAATAGCAAATGATAAGGTTTTGTTGAAGAGATGATTAGAGATCAAAAGAGAATTGAAATGTGTTATTTAGATGACAAAATCAGAGGGAAAAGCTCTGGAGAAATGTGTTTGGTTTGAGAGAAAAGATGAGAGAAAATGAAAATGGAAAATGTGAAAAAGTTAGTTGGAAACTTAGGAAAATATGTTCCCTCCCTTTTCCTTTATTTTAAAACCATTAATTAATCATTTAATATTTAAGAAAAATCTGGAGAAACTCCTATTGGGTAAATAGCTCCTTAAAGATTCAAAGTTTCAATCCTTTTTAAAACAGTCACCCAGTTTTCAAAAATTACATTTTGGTCACTAACCCAAAATGTCACCCTTCCAAACCTCATTTTGCAAAATTGATTCAACCATTCTCTTATATATAATAAAAGAGGATTTTAAAACATTTTTCCATATTTTTAATGCAACCCGAACTAGGCTTTCCTAAAAATCACCTTTTATATTCGAACCGCACTCTGACCGGCCCGGCCCAAACCCAAAACTTCTAAGCCCAAAATCGGGGCGTTACAGAGAAATTTTAAGTTCAAGATTATTTTGAGTTATTTTAGAAAATGTGATGAATTTTTCTAAAGCCTCATCTTTTGTACTTAAGAATAGAACCTAAGTAAACCTAGAATAGTCATCTACAAGTACAAAGGCATATGATTTACCACCCAAGCTCATTGTTCTAATAGGCTCAAAAAGATCCATATGAATCAATTGTAAACATCTACTAGTAGAGACATCATTAATGGATTTAAATGAAGTTCTATGTTGTTTACCCTTTGAACATGCATCACAAATTTTATCATTAGAAAACTTAAGTTTGGGTAAACCTCTAACTAGATTAAGGGAAATTAATTTCTCTAAGACACTCATGCTAGCATGTCCTAATTTTCTATGCCAAAGCCATGAGTCATGTTCATCATGTGCAACTAAGCATGTATGGGATGAATAGATGTCATCTAAATGCACCATGTAGATATTGCCTATTCTATGTCCTATGAGCATTAGTTGATTTGTTTTAATGTTCACAATTTTGCAACCACTTTTATCAAATAAAACATTAAAACCCTTATCACACAATTGACTAATGCTCAATAAGTTATCTTTAAGACCGTTGACATACAAAAAATTTTCAATGAAAATATAAAAGTGATTACCAATGGAGCCCATTCCTTTAATGTGGTCTTTGGAGTTGTCACCGAAAGTTACCACTCCACCACTTTTTTGCTTTAGTTCCACGAATCTACTCTTGTCACCGGTCATATGTCTTGAGCATCCACTATCAAGGTACCATGAGTTTTGGCTTGAAGCTTTGGCCTTGTAGCAATGCTCCCCCTACAAACAAAGAAATTAGGCCTTGATTTTTGGTACCCAAATCATTTTGGATCCATGTGTGTTAGCCTTCAAAATTTTGGTTCCCTTAGGAATCCAAGAAGCAATAACATTCATATTATTAGAAATAATGAGTTTCTTAGGAACCCAAACACTTCTAACCTTTTGACATCTAGATTGCTTATGAAAATTTCTTTGTTTAGGAATAAAAGGTTTTCTTTTTACATATTGGGATTTAGAAGAGTTTCCCTTTTCAAAATGGTTTTTCCCAATAGCAATTGATGTTTTAAGATTATCCACTTCCTTTGTGTGATAATCTTGAAAATCGGAAAGAAATTTTTCAAGTTTAAGATTTTCCGTTTTAAGATCATTTGAAAGATTTACTAAAAACAAAACCTTCTTTTCCAATTCGGAGTTAGTTCTAGAAAATGTTTCATTTTGATTTTTCAAATCGAAAATGTTTTTCTTGTTTCTCAAAATGGATTCCTTATATTTTCCAACTAACTCATCGTAAACCTCTTGCAATTCATCGTAAGCATCTTGAAGCTCATCAAAGGTAAAATCAAAATTAGATGAGTTAGGATTTACCTTTGGTTCATCATCAATGGCCATGAGACAAAGATTGGCCACTTCCTCCTCCTCCTCGGATGACTCATCGTCACTCCAAGTTGCTACTTGAGCTTTGAGCTTGTTCTTCTTCCCAAAGCTCTTCCTCTTCAATTGAGGACATTCGAAACGGATATGGCCGGGCTTTTTGCATTCATAGCAAGTGATTTGGTCATTCTCCTCTTCCTTACTCTTGCTCTTGAAGTCTCCTTTTCTAATGAACTTTCTCCCACGATTGGACTTCATAAAGCGAGTGAACCGTTTGGCCAACATGGCCATCTCCTCATCTTCATCTTCGCTCGAATCGCTTTCATGGTATGAAGCTTTAAGAGCGATTCCAATCTTCTTCTTCTCAACATCCTTCTTCTCAAACTTTTTCTCTTCCATTTTCTTTTCTTCTTATCTTTCCTTCCTCATGATCTCATGGGTGAGTAGAGATCCAACAAGAGCCTCAAGCTTGAGAGTCTTAAAATCTCGAGCTTCAATAATAGCAGTTCTCTTGCTATCCCATGATTCTGGAAGAGAGTACAACAATTTCCTCACTAGCTTATCTTCGGAGATGATCTCACCGAAACCCTTCAATCCGTTGACAATGACCGAGAATCGATCAAACATCTTGGAAATGCTCTCATCGGGATCCATCTTGAAATTTTCATAGCTTAGATTGAGTAGCCCAATTTTTGTTTCCTTGACATCGCTAGTTCCCTCATATGTTGTCTCGAGGGTGTCCCAAACCTCCTTGGCATTCTCGATCGAAGACACCTTGGAGTAGATATCCGAACCAAGTGCACAAAAGATGACATGAAGAGCTTTATCATTCACTTGCATCCTTCTTCGTTCATCTTTCGTCATTTTGGCTTTCACCTTTGGGACAAGTCTTGCTTCACTATCTCTCTTCATGAGAATGTATGGACCTTCTTCAACCACATCCCACACCATGTAGTCGGTAGACTTGATGAAGAGCCTCATCCTATTCTTCCAATATGGGTAGTTATCCCCATTGAAGAATGGTGGCTTGGTAGTAGATTGGGACTCGTAGAGATTGGAGTTGGAGGTGGATGCCATTGCTTGACTAGTTGTTGATCAAACTCTCCTAGAATCGACTCAAGAGGGTTGTAATGCTTCCTATGAGTGCAGCTCTGATACCAATTTTTGAGTTGATCACACAATTGCAAATGGCCAAGATGGGGGTGAATTGGCAATTAAAATTTTAGTAGGAGATAAAGGTGAAAAATAATATTTGACACAATGAGTTAGAGTGGTTCAAGTTCTCCAAATGAACTCTACATCCACTACCATAGTTCCCACTAAGGATTTTCAACCAATTCACTACTTGAATTCTTTCCCTTTTCTTGGATGAGGACGTAAACTTACAATTTGATTAAGCTTTCTACCCAAAGCTTAATCCACTCACTTTTACAAAGAGATGAATTTGGTAAATTCTAAAAGTTCCTCTCAAAGGATAAATGTTTACCCAAATACAATTTCAAACTCCCCAAACTCACAATACAAGATTGCAATAAGAACACAAGAGTTGGGTATAAGAATTTGACTATGAAAGGCACTAGGGTTTGGATTTGATGCTTTGATGTTGCTTGTAGGTTTAATAGTTGTTGCTTGGTCAATTGGAGCTTGTTTTTATACCCTTGCATTGAATTCTAGCCGTTTCGGTAGTTGGGATCATCAACAGAGCCGTTGGGAGCATTTTTCCCGCAATAAATGCAGCTCTGCAGCCTACCGTATCGGTACTCGTAGAAGGCATATCGATACCTGCATCAAAGAGGAAAGAGCCGTTGTGACTGAAAACAGAGCGTAACGATACGTATAGAAGGCGTACCGGTACGATTTTAAGGGGCGTATCGGTACGGATGGCCGTATCGATACAGTGTTTGCTCACTGGAATCATAAGTTTGGTTTTCTTAAAGATCGTATCGATACGCATACCAAGCGTATCGGTACGATATAACGGTCTTTTAAAAATTGGGAAACCAACCAACTGACAAGTCAACGGTCGAAAATTAAATGCAAAGATTTTTCAAAGATAAGCTTATCGTATCGATACGGTTGCAAAGCGTATCGGTACAGTTTCATTGAATGAGTTACCTAGATGAATGTCGTATCGATACGGGGTAATTCCGTATCCGTACGCTAAGCCCATTAAAATTCCAGTGGCTAAAACCTGTATCGATATGCTTAAGGGTATCGATACGCCTGGGCGTTTTTGTATAGTTTGGCTTGAAAATCATAGGAAAAGACTTAGAAAATTTTATCTATTTAAGAGCTTGTCTTGAGATATTATTTTGTTTAAAATACTTGTCAATAGTGAGACTTTAAAGAGTACTTAAAATTTTATTGTTTTGCAAATTGGTCCTTAAGTTTAAATGTTATATCAAAATCAATTTTGGTTTCACAGACTTGGTATTTGAGATTGCCTTGTGCACCACCTCTCCTTCCTGAAAATATACTTGGTGCATTATTTAAAACTATGCTCACTATTCCAATTTATAATAAAAGAGAAAGAAAATATAGAAAAGTGAAAAAAAATATTAAAATTTTCTCATAATGTACTCCTTAATATTTGAAACTCTTTTGGTAATGAACACCAATTATAAAAAAATTTATAGTAATAAAAAATTCCCTTCAATTTTGACAAAGTCTTGATGACCAAATAAAAATATGTTGAATTTATGCAAGTCACATTCTTCATTTAAAATCATGACATGATGTTTGGAATATAGATTATTTGTAAACAATGTGATTTTATGTCTATGTTGATATTTGAGTTTTAATGCCTATTATAGAATTTACTCTAGTGTATATGAGTAAAGTTGACAAAAATCATGTTTACATCTTTATACAAAAATAATTAAACACCTTATTTTGAGTATGATTATTTCAACCCTTAAAATTATTGAAAATGTGAGGGTGAATCTGAGGTGTCTGAAATTATGTCATGAACTTGTATTACATGTGTTTTTTGTGTAGCATATAAATCTATATGCATGAGTGTGATATTCTTTGTGACTCGCAAGCTACAATTTGTGCAGTTAAAAATAAGGAATAACATGTTGAGTAGAATCCTCAAGTAAATTTGACATGAGTTCATAAAATATTTGATAAAGATGAAGTACTGATTGTAGACTACATGAGGACAAAGAGAAACCTTGATGATTCCTTTATTAAAAGATAAGTAAGGAAAGTGGTTGATGATTCATCGAGAGGGATGAGGTTTAAGCCCATTGGTTGAAGAATTCATGGTGGATAACCAACTTAGTTCTCTGAGTTCCACGTGGTCAAACGAAGTTATGAAAAGACTTATAGTGTACATTTTTACTTATCCCTATGGCGAGCAATGAACATGCATATGGTTGAGCTTCTGCTCTTAATTGATTCATAGCCTAAGTTTTGGGTGGTCTTAGTGAGGACTTGATGAATCCACCAATGTGAGAGAATGAGTTTTTATGCTCTTAATGATTTCATATCCCAAGTTTTGGGTTGTCCTTGTGAGATGGACATGATGATTCCACTGATCTTTAATAATTGTGAGGTTGAGCTTGATGATTGCTCTTAATGATCTCATAGCCCTAACATGGGTGATCTATATTAAGATAAACTTGATGAAATCACCTACGTAAGTTTGAAGGACTAGCCACCTTCTATGAAAGACTTAAGATTGTCTTTCTAAAGCACTTATGAGCATCCCGATGTATATTTGGGCTATCATGATGAACTATCTTGGAACTCAAATGGAGCTGAGATTAGTCGTGTGTTATGAGTTCACTCTTATCTTGAAAAGTTTAAATTTAACAGATACTTATTAAAGAAAAGAATTACTCATCTTCATTATGTACTAGTTCAAATCTAATAGATACTAGTGCTTAAGCATCTAATTTCGTTGTTGCCCTTTTCTCTAGATGGGTCACTACTTCTTTGGTTTAGTGAGGGATTGTTGGTATTATTTTTGTAATGCAAAAAAGTTATCACACATTAGTGGGATACTAGCTTGTGAAAGAGTAGTATGGTTTAGGCTAGGCTCAACCCATACTTGTGTGCTCGCACGCGTATCTTTTGTACACCATCCACATAGATTTTTTAACTTACATTAAATTTTTATTTAATTAATATTTTTCAAGATACTAAATAGATTTTATTTTTGAATTTTAAATTCAAAACCAATCAATGTGGACCAAGTATTTTGTGTGATTGGGAGTAATTTTCGAGATTTTTTTATTTGAGATGGACAATTATCTTTTCACTATAGAAAGAGCCTTAATGCTCCTCATTTTACACAATGAAAAAACAATTATCTTTTCTCATTTTCTCTCTACATCTCCCACCACCACTTTCGAAAAGGAAAACTTCCATTTTAGTTCTATTTCCTTCTTTCGGGTGTACGGAATTAGGAAGACTGTGTTAATCTTGGGGGCATCGTTCAATTTCGAGCTTACACACATCCGAACGTAAATACCTCTAATGTAGTGACTACACGACACATTAACAATTTCATTCTTTTTTTCTTTAACTTATATATTGTTCAGTCAGTACTAATCATGTTGTTTTGCAGCAGTAGTTTTTGCTATAGTTGGCATCTCATCACATTATTGAATGATTCTAACATGATGCATATTGACTATTCCATTTATGGATATCAAGCATAACTATCAGCTATAAATCAGAAAAAAGAAGTTGGTATGTAAAGAAAAAGAAGCAACCATGAAAATAAAACTTTAATCATCCTCATAGAATTAGTATTTTGTATGTAGAAATTGGTAAAAGCTACACATGTAAGAACAATGGAACAATATTTTTGTCTCTCAACTGAAAATTGTCCATTTTTGCTTTATGTTGCTTCAATCTCAAGTCTGAATCTACATTTTCTTTACTGTATATTGGAGCAGGGATTTGATTTATCTACTCAGTTCAGTTTGTCAACAAGTCTCTCAATTTCATGGATTGAAAATCCCTACTTGCCTTTGCATAAGTTAAAATAGACATTGTTAGCAGGAAAAAAATATGACAAAATTTCAGTAGTTAAACAAGAATTACAACAATTTCTATTGTTGCTTTGACTCCTTCTCATGTTCTGACACCCACGTCTTACACATTCTAGCCTGAGTATAGGGAAATGATTCTCTAAGAACACTCCAAATATATGGGAAAAACTTGGAAAAATCGAACATACTCATGTTGGATGCATATCGCCCGAGTCCTAGTATTTGAACCAGAACCATCCAGTGAGTCTTACCTCAACTTTGAAAATGATGAGAGCATTGTCATTAAATGTTGTGACATTAGCATCAATCACTCTCTTTCAGTTATCTGGTTCACTTTTATATGCACTTGAGAAAAAGATTTCAAAAACATAAGTTCGAGGGAAGTTTTTGTAACACCCTTTACCCAATCTAGGAGTTAAACTAGTTTAAGAAGTGTTATTGAACAAACATTCAATCAAACCTATGGTGCTTTAGCACTTCTCAACAGAACATGCAATCAGAAATCAGGGTAATTTAAAACTTTTTAGTAACTTTTGTATTCAATCAAGTAAGCTCACAAGTTATACATAACATACCCTTTGATAGCTCATATTATATGCTTTAATATTGTAAACTTCCAATTTACGAAGCTTACTTATAGACAAACTCAAGAAAGGTTAAGACAAATCTTAGAGTTCAAATAATAATATTTAGCTACTCAAGTACTACTAAGAATTAGGTGAGCCATTTACCATTATCAGTGTAGGACCCTTAACCAAATTAGTAGATAAACTAAGTTAAGACATGTTACTTATTATAAAAGAAACAACAACAAGCTTAAACTACAAGTGTTAATTAACAAGATAGGTAAATGCTGCAATAGGGTAGTCTAAGATTTACCATTTTAATTGAGGATATTTTAGCATTCAAGGTTTAGGTCTATTCATGTTTACACTTACCATTCGAATGGTTATGAGGAAAGAGACTATAACAACTACTCTTTTAGAGGCTAATTAGAAGACCACCCGAACCTATGACCATAAAAAATCGTCTCATAACAATGGTAGGATTATCTCTTTCTCAAATACCAATAAGGTCATAACATAGTTATCACTAATCAATATTTACTAATAAAACTAGTAAAAAACATGTACCATACGATTCCTACAACTTTTATTCAAACCATCTTAAAAACAAGACTACTTTCAATACTAGGAAAGCATGCGCCACCTAATTAACATCTCAAGCATACCAAGCACTAAGAGAGTTATCCAATTAATTCCACATGAAACCATGATATGTATAGTCCCAGCTTGGATGTAAGCTTATCAAAGGTATTTCTTGGAAGTGCCTTGGTAAGTATGTCAACTAACTGCTCTTGCGTTGGGATGAAGTTCAACTTGACCATCCCACTTTTGATTTTTTCTGTAATAAAGTGCATGTTCAGTTCCATATGTTTGGTTTTGTCATGATGCACTTGATTCTTTGCAATTCGATTGTAGATTGATTGTCATAGTAAAGCTCAAACTCTTTGCTGTAATTTAATTTCAATTCTGATAGGAGTCCTTGTACCCAAATCCCTTCACAGATTCTATTTTCTAGTGATCTGAATTCTACTTTTGTACTGCTTCTTGAAACTACTTGATGTTTCTTGCTCTTCCAAGTCACCAAATTTCCCCATACCCGAGCACAATAGCCCCTTGTAGATCTTCTAGCTATAAAATCTCATGCCCAGCTTGCATCTGTGAATATTTCAACTTTTCTGCTGTCATTTTTAGTGAAAACATTCCATGCCCCGGAGTCATCTTCAAGTATCTTAAGATTCTCATAACTGTCTCAAGGTGCTTTTCTTTAGGATCACTCATAAACTAGCTAACAACACTTACGGGAAAAGAAATTAGGTCTAGTGAGTGATAAGTAAATAAGCTTACCCACTAGTTTATGGTATTTCTCCTTTTTCGTAGGAACTCCTTGATCATCAGTTCTAAACTTTAGGTTTGACTCCATAGGTGTCTCTGCAGGATTGCATCCTAGCATTCTTGTTTTTGAAAGAAGATCCAGAATATACTTGCTTTGGTTAATCGCAATCCCAGAGTTTGATCTTGCCACTTCCATACCGAGGAAGTACATCAAGTACCCCAAGTCTTTTACCTTGAATTCAGTAGCCAGAAACTCTTTCAACCTTTTTATCTCCTTATCATCATCACTAGTGATGATTATATTATCAACATAGACTATTAAGATATTCTTTTCATTTCTTGAAGAAGTCTTCACAAACAAAGTATGATCATATTGACATTGATAGTAACCAAACTTCAAAACTTCTTTAGTGAATCTATCAAACCAGGCCTTAGGAGACCATTTTAGGCCATACAATGATTTCAATAGCTTACACATTGGGTTTGGATCACCAATTAGACCGATTGGTTTATGCATGTAGACTTTCTCCTTTAAATTTCCATTTAGGAATGCATTTTTCACATCAAGTTGATGAAGTGGCCAGTCTAGATTTGCAGAAAGAGATAGAAGAATTCTTACAGTATTGAGTTTTTCTACATGAGCAAATATTTCATGGTAATCAATCCCATAAGACCGAGTAAACCCCCTTGCAACCAGCCTTGCTTTAAACCTTTCAATACTCCCATCTGAGTTATATTTTACTGTAAAAATCCATTTACAACTAACTACCTTCTTACCAGGAGGTAAACGGGTCATCACCCAAGTCTTGTTTGACTCCAAAGCCTGAATTTCATCTTTTACAACTTTCTTCCACCTAAGATCTTGTAAAGCTTCATATACCATTTTTAGAATCTGCATTTTGTCAATTTTGGCAGTAAAGACTTTAAAAGATGACAATAACTTCCCATAGGCCACATATCTCTGGATTGGGTGACTTGTACATTTTCTGACACCTATTCTCTTAGCAATAGGTAAGTTAGATGTATCAATAAAAGAATCATCATTATCATTCAAATTTTGCATACCTTCCTCCTCCAAGGACAATGGAATTGGTTCCATTTCTTGAGCAGTCCTAGGTTGTGTTGTTTCCTTAGCAAGCCCTTTTTTCCTCCTTGTATAGACACTTAGTTCTTTAGTTTTAACTTTGTTCTCTGAAAAAAATGAGGTGTAGTAGGTGATTTTTTCAGTTTCAATTATAGGTGAAAAGGTTCTGATGGTTCTGGAACATATTTTTGAGGTAGAGATGTAGAATTATTTTGAACAGTTTTAGGTGTAGGTATTGATTCAGCTATTGGTAACTGGATTTGAGGAGACTAAAATTCATCCTATCTCCCCCCCTAAATTTTAGTATCTGGAAAATAAGGTAAATGTTCATGAAAAGTGACATCCATAGAAATAAAAAATTTCGTATGTAGAAGACAATAACATTTAAAGCCCTTCTTATGTGGAGAATATCCTAGGAAAACACATTTGATAGCCTTAGGATCTAACTTACCCCGGAATTGTTTATGAATATGAAAAAAGGCAGTAGAACCAAATATTTTGAGAGGTAAATGACAAGACAAAGGTTTAAAAGATGGAAAGGTTTGAAGAAAGACTTCCTTAGGAGTTTTGAAACCTAAAATTCTTCTAAGGTAACCTGTTAATGAGAAAAGTCGCATGAAATACAGCTACTTACCAAAAAGAATGAGAAATATTAGAGGATAACATTAAGGATCTAACAACTTCTAAGAGGTGTCTATTTTTCCTTTTATCCACTCCATTATGTTGAGGAGTATCAACACATGAACTTATATGAATAATACCTTTGTCTTTAAGAAAATTTCCTAAAGTATTGGTAAAGAACTCACTCTCATTGTCACTCTTAAGGATCTGTTTTTTATTGTGAAACTGATTTTCAATCATGAAGTAGAAAATTTCGAAGATATTTTCAATTTCAGATTTGTTTTTCATCAAGAAAGTCCAAGTAATCCTAGTATAATCATCTATAAAGGAGATAAACCATCTATCCTCATTTACATTCTTAACATTACAAGGACCCTAAATGTCACTATTTATTAAGGAAAAAGGTTTAGAAGCCTTATAAGAAGAAGATGATAGGGTGATCTTTTATGTTTCGCAAGTTGATATATATCACAAGAAAAAGATAATGGATCTTTATTAGCAAATAAAGTTGGAATTTTTTTTTGAAGATAAATAAAGTTTTGATGGAAAATTCTAAAATGCCATAAAAGAACATAACTGAATCCTAAATTTGTAGTGTTTAAGGATAAAGAAAAACTGCAACTTGGTTGGACTTGTCTCTTAGGAGGAAGACCTTCAATGATGTAAAGTCCACCACACAACTCAACACTGCCAATCCTTTTCCCCGAATCCACTTCCTGAAACACACAACCAGTAGCATTAAATATTGTGGAACAATTAAGATTACTGCACAATTTACTAACTGACAACATATTGCATTGTAAGTTAGGAACATATAAAACAGAAGAAAGAGTGATAGTATCATTCACAACAATTGTTCCTATTCCATCCATTTTAGTGACAGATCCATCAGATGTCTTAACAATTCTTTGACTCTGTTGTCCAGAAATTTGAAGGAAAAGAGATTCATCCCCTGTCATATGGCTAGTAGCATCAGAATCCACTAATACTTAGTTGTAGTTTTAAAATAAGAAACACTACCAGTTGTACCAGAGAAATAAGATTTTGGTGTCATCTGAGAAAGAAGTTTATGCAAATCATCAATTTGTTGCTTACTAAAACTCAATGAACTATCTGCTGATGTTGCATCAGCTATTGACATTGTTTGTTGATGCCTCATCCTTTGGGGTTTCCAGTCAGCAGGTTTTCCATGTAATTTCCAACAAGTATCTCGAATGTGCCCCACTTTTTTGCAATGTTCACACCATGGTTTTGCTTTTTTTTTGCTTGCTGGTAGATGATGTATGTGTAAGAAGTGCAGATCCATCACTAGTGGACGCGTCTGCCAACATGAATAATCACTTACTTTCTTCCTTTCTGTTGCGTGATCTTGCAGTACTATAAATGATACGCAAATGGTGCAAGTATACACATCGAATGAGTAATAAAGTGATGAGTGAGTATCGTCTCCACATGGATTGGAGGTATTCACGGTTGCTGTAACAATAAAGATTAAACTTTTTGCAGATGACAATGCTAAAGTAAAAGAGATGGTGTAAAATAATGCTGAAGCAAAACAATGCAGAGAAAGATGAGATAACAATATGATAAATAGGTCCCCTTTCGTATGTGAAACTCACTACAGAATGACTGGCTGTGACTGATGGACAACCTAACTCAAGCTTCTTAACGATACTAAGGCTCTTCAGCTATCTTCTATGCTAGGCAAGATTTGCTAAGAATGTTCCTAAACTATCTCTAGCCAGGCAACTGGGAGTCAGAAATGCGACAGCCATACCTCTCGGCGTAAACTCTTAACACTCCCCTACCCTTCACGAACTATCCTTTTTAGCCCTTGAAACCTATCACTTATCTCTAAGATAGGTTAGAGTCTGCCTCTCAATAGTCACTACATTGCTTATGAGGGTTCTAAGGCTAGCTCTCTCGATTACTAACCACAACATACACTTAAAGAACGACCAACTCTCGAAGGCGCTTAAGGTAGGGCCTATCTCTTAAAGCACTTACAACTTTAAGGAAATGAGAAATGCATAAGCAAAGCATAGAATCATGATAAACACTGAAAAATCCATAGCATGCATTAAAAATCCATAGAATCATATATCAAACCCAAGCCACCTAAAACAGTTCGTGGCTGGGCAATATCATCCAACATATCATTGCGATAACATCACCAAATATAAAGATATGAAAATAAATTGCTATAGTGACAGAAAGAAAGGTGAACTCCCTCTCCTCCATGGACTGCCCGACTGTCTTAGGCTCACCGCCTCTCTCGAGGTCGGTGAGGCCACTCCTTGGAGCTTCAACGATGGAGGACACCAATCTAGAGAAGATGAAGGTGAAAACTTCCCTCTCCTTTTCTCTCTCTTCCGCCTCTCTTTTTGCAACACACTACACAACACACTTTTCTACATGCTTCTTTACCCTTTATATAGTGGAGGCTTCTAGGGTTTGGTGCCCTAAAGATGCATTGATAATCCCAAGGAATATCCATCGACAAGGTCTGCCATGAGGGGACAACGAGGACAACCTGTAGGTGGGTACCGGCTACTGCACAAGTTAGATCGTCCTTTTCTGCATGTTCACATGTTTCTGCAGCTCACGAGTATCTCACGTGCTGGCCAATATCCACTTCCATCACACTATAGCAATTCCCGACACCGGCTTTCTCTCTTGACTCCTTTCCTGCACATCACAAACCCAAAAACCAACCCTCCGAGCAGTATCCCTCGATATGGACCAATAACCAGCAAAGATAAAGATGCACCCATAAGAAGAAAATGCAACCTAAATGCTATGGTATGAACTCAAGAACAGGCAAATGCTATAGCAAAAAGGTATGAAAACAAGGAAATTTATGTAGTTATCACACCCCCAAACTTAAGCTATTTCTTGTTCTCAAGCAATGAATAGAACAGAACAAAAGACCTACTATGGCAAAGATTTAACCTAGAGGATTGATATGGCAATATCTCAGTCCTCAGAAATAACTTAGGAGAATAAATAAATAAACACAACCAGACGTGAGATTCTTAAGAACATTCTTTAGGACTAAGATGTGTGCGTGTGTACGTGGCTGCCTTCCTCCTATACTTAAGTTGGTGAGACAAATTTTCAAGGAAGCTCCGTAGTTATACCCTATTTATGTTCTCTAGTTCTTTTCCAATTTTTAAACTCCCAAAGATATAGGTTTTCTGCTACGAAGGGTGCCAGCTCATCACACTTGCCGTCCTTAACTCTAGATGAGCAGGGAGCAAACTTCTCACCCTGAGCTAGTGGGCAGAGTCATCCCGTGACAACTTTCATTCACTCATATGCTATAGCAAAGCTTTTTTTTCTCTCTCTCTCTTTTTAAACACTGAAAAAGCTATAGCAAAGCAGAGTGTCCTTCTACAGATATGTCGTAGCATTTATTCGTTTGTTTTAGCACATGGTCGTCTAATTTTTCTTTTAAGTTCTCTAGAGTTTACATATCAGACTTTTCTAGGGTTCTTCCTGAATTTTTTTCTAACAAACTTACTTATAGAAAGAGAGCAGCTGTGTAATAAATTTTTTTAACAACTAGATCCTAAAGTCAGTTCTACAAATCTCAACTAGTTGTGTTTTTCTAACTTAGTTCAGGCCTTTAAGATTTCATCGTTAGACATCATCAATATATTCATAGGTTGTCTCTAGACTAAACATAATGCCATAGTAAAAATTTTGTTTTATCCTATAATGCATATGCTAAAGCAAAATATTAACTATGAACACTAACACCCCAAAACTTGAGAAATGCAGTGTCCGCAATGCATAAACTAATCTACACTACACGCCATGGAAAATGAAAAATTGAAAAGAAAAAAAAGTTAGTTACCTCCTGGGTGCGGAGGCTACATGATGCTGCTGGTGTTGTCCATTGATATCTCAGAAGAGTAGTGGTGCGGGTCTACTGCATCGTCCACACTCTTTGAGGAGACTGATTGAGTACTAGATGAGGGCTTGACACGTCCAACAGTGTGTTTGATGCGTGTTTTTAGTCTGGATGCTGTAGCATCCTCATATTGTGCTGGTGTTGGCTCAGTTGCTTGTGGTGTAGTGGTTTCCTTCTAAGGGGTTTTCTCAGGATCACTTGGTACGTACTCTAGCTCAGGAAGTGAGTTTTCTGGTCGTGATGGTTTAGGATTAGTTGTCTTTCTGGTGCGTTTCCTTTTCTTGGCCGAAGAGGCTATTGGGTCAGTTTCTTCTATAGTGGGTGGAACAAACGGAGTTTCTTTTTCTGGTTGGGCAGTAGGAGTTTCAGACGTCTTCTTTCTTGGAGTCTTCTTCTTGGTAGCAGGTTGGACGGAGCTAGGGTCACTGGGGGACAATGTGCTTGCTGTAGCAGTGGTGGGGGCTTGTAGTAACTCCATTATGGAATAATGGAAAAGAGACATTCTGGTCCGGTAGGAGTTTGCTAAAGCATGATGCTATGGCACTATCGCGGTGTTGGGCAGACTTGAAGTACGCCCGCTGATGTGCCTTCATCAGGCTAAGCTCAGTGCTCAGTTCTTTTGTTGTTGCCACCAATTCTGCCACTCGTGCTGCAACAAAACTTTTAGCTCCTCCTTCTACTGCTTGCTGAGGCATGTATTCATTAAATCCTCGAAGTTCTGTAACGAGGGCTGGAGTCAAACCTGTCTTTCCTGAAATAGTTGTATCTATAAGATCGTCTATGAAGATGTCTTTTCTTTTACACAAGGTAGTGATCAGGTTAGGAATAACAAGGGGACTACGGGGCCGTTTCAAACAAGCATATACCTCATCCACTATTATTTTTCCTATGTCAATTTGTCTACCATGTATTGTCGAGTGAATGAGAAAAAGTCGAGAGATGTGGATGGTGGCAGTGTGTAGTGTAGGCATAAGCTTATGTCTCACAAAGTGGTTCCAAACCTTTGCCTCAAGTTTGAGGCGTCCTCTCTCAACTGACTTGTTATTGTCCAGCACCGTTCCTTGAAAACAAATGTCTTCCAGCACCTCGCACTGCGTCTGCGCGTCCATTGTCATCACAAAAAAAGTGTGACGGTCTACAGTGTGCTTTAGCCCATAGAACTTGTTGATTGCTGAAGCAGTAAACTTTATCTGCTCTCCTCGCACTTGAACCATGGACTGGGTTGGACTTGTGAGGTGTACATAGAACTCTTTTACAAGTGATGTAGAAATCTCCTCAGGGTGAGTATCAAAGGTTTTCCATCCATGTGTGCCAATGACGTCCATTATAGACGTGTGAAGGTTTTGCTGCCTCGTCAAGAAATTTGAGAACTTCTAGGCCTGGTTGCTGTTTGGGACGGTCGAAAGTCTACGGGGCGTTCTTGCAACGAGCCATGGAGTTTTTGTTGAAAAATGGGGGGTGAATATGTGAATGGAAAGAAAAATGGTGAACAGTGTTCTGTGTGTTTGGGAGAAAATCAAAAAGAGGGGGGGGGGGGGAAGTTTTGAGTGTTGAAGAAGATGAAGAAGGTGATGGGGCGGTTGATGATGATGAAGGAAGTAAAGGAGGGGGTTGAAAAAGGTGAAAAAATAAATAATTAATGGAAGAGGTGAGGTGATGGGGACGTGTGTCGGTTTTAAGAGAGAGAGAGAGAAATCTTTTGGAGTTAATGCGATGGCTGACGGTTGGAGAGAGAATATGGGTTTATATGGCTAGAGTTTTCTCCTCATTAAATAGATGAACATTCTCTCTCTTGCTTTTTGTTTTTCTCTCTCATTTTTAATTCATCTCCCCCACTTTTCGAATAAAACCTCCTTATCTTTTTCTTTCCCATTTTCTTTCGTCCCTCCAAAAATGGATAAAAACAAACTCCTTGTCCTTCTCCCTTTTTCTGCCAACCCTGTAGACGGCACGCTCTCCTGCCTTTGTACCTGATATTGTACTAGGAAAGAGAAAGCTTTGTACGAGGGTCACGTGAAAAGATATGAAAATTAAAAGCAAAGATAACATAAAACTAGACGAAAAAGAAAAGCATTATTTATGGACATTCTATAGCATAAAAGATAGAGTTTAGAGATGCAAACTTTCAAGGATCATGAAGATCCATGTATGACTTGCCTCTGAGGATAGGGGCTCTACTGTACACCTTCAGGCGTTGGCCATTGACCTTGAAGACTTCACCGTCGTCCAACTTCTTGATATCCATTGCGCCATGAGGGTACACCTTGTGTATGATGAATGGCCCTGACCACCTCGATTTCAGCTTTCCAGGAAAAAGCTTTAGCCTGGAGTTGTAGAGAAGCACTTGTTGTCCTTCTAAGAAATGCCTTGGCAAAATGTGTTTGTCATGCCACTTCTTGGTTTTCTCCTTGTAGATGCGAGCATTCTCATATGCTTGGGCTCTAAATTCATCCAGCTCGTTAAGCTCTAGCAACCTTCTTTCACCAACAAGTTGGGCATCCATGTTGAGTTTCTTGATTGCCCAATAAGCTTTGTGCTCAAGCTCCACGGGGAAATGGCACTCCTTGCCAAATACAAGCTTGAAGGGTGACACGCCTAAAGGCGTCTTGAAGGTTGTCCTATATGCCCAAAGTGCTTCATCCTACTTGGGGGACCAGTCTTTTCTCTTAGGATTAACCACCTTCTCCAAGATTTGCTTGATTTCTCGGTTGGAAACTTCAGCTTGTCCGTTTGTCTGCGGATGATACGTTGTAGCAATCTTGTGCCTGACTCCATAGCGATGTCATGCTTTAACAATAAGCTTGTTGTCAAAGTGAGTTCCTTCATCACTGATGATGGATCGGGGTGCTCTGAACCTAGTGAAGATGTTCTTGTGAAGGAACTTCATGACTGTCTTGGAGTCATTCCTTGGGGTGGCAACAGCCTCCACCCATTTTTACACGTTGTCGACTGCTAGCAAAATATATAGATCTCCACACGATACAAGAAACAGACCCATGAAGTCAATTCCCTACACGTCAAAGATTTCAAGATCCAGAATATTTTTCAACGGCATTTCATTCCGCCTGGAGATGTTCCCCGTTCTTTGGCATCGATCAAAAGTCTTGTAGAACTCGTGTGCATCCTTAAAAAGTTAGGCCAATAGAATCCTGCTTGAAGAACTTTTGCAGTGGTTCTAGCACCACCAAAATGCCCTCCACATGGTGTTGAATGACAGTGGTAAGACTCTTGCATCATGTCTGAATTTCTTGAGTCCCTGACTAGATAAATCAGGAGGTAAAATACCACTAACAAGATAATTAACAATATCAACATACTAGAGAATTGCTGTAGCAATTAGCAGTTTCTCATCAGGGAATTCCTCCTTAATTTCAGTTTTACTACCTAGTGTGATAGCATTTTCTAGCCTAGATAAATGATTAGCTAACTAGTTCTCACATCCTTTCCTATCTCTAACTTCTAAGTCAAACTTCTGTAGCAAGAGTATCCACCTAATAAGTCTAGGTTTAGCATCCTTTTTAGTCACTAAGTACTTAATGGTTGAATGATCGGTATGAACTATAACCTTAGTGCTTATCAAGTATGACCTAAACTTATCGAAGGCAAATACTACAACAAGCAATTCTTTTTTAGTAGTGGTGTAATTGATTTGTGCATCATTCAAAGTGCGACTAGCATAATAAATAACATGAAAGAGTTTACCTCGATGTTGTCCAAGTGCTGCACCGACGGCGTAGTCACTTGCATCACACATCAGCTCAAACGACTTGTTCCAATCAGGTGGAATGACAACTGGTGCTGAGATAAGTGTTGAGTGCATAAAAGTTATATATTTTACCCCTCAATTACCCATATTTTTGCCGCACTCAAGCATGATTCATTGCATTTAGGATAGATTTTTGCATATACATCACAATTAGATAAAATTGCACAGTTGCTGCTGATTTTGGTTACTTTTGCAGGTATCTGCTGCGGCAGACCCAGGGCAGCAAGGGAGCAGAGGCAAATTACAGAGCTGGAGTTGAAAAGAAAAGGCTATCGTGACATCTGCCGTGGTAGCCATGACAACAAGGGAATGCTGAGGTGGAAAAGTGAAGTGGAGCTCAACAGATAGAGGATTTCAAGCCGGTCTGTCGTGGACCACTCCTATATTTTTCTAAGCCCTGAAGCAGAATGAAGGCCAAGCCCAAAGTTCAAGGAAGAAACTCAAGGCAAGAAAAGAGGACGAATTCAAGGCATATACTCAGAAGATTTAGTCTTTAATAGAGTTGCACTTTAATTCAAAATTGTATTCTTGCCATATTAGAAAACTTGGACCCAAGGCCTATATAAAGGCATGTAATTTGACCTAGGGAAGAAGATCTCACTTCTAGCTGTCTTCCCCCAAAACCCTTGTCATTTTCCCTTCTCCACCATGTTCTAAACTCCCTCTAGGGCCAAGGGTTGATTTTGTAAGGTAGTTGCAACGATTGTATTGTTTTAGGAATTTTCTGTTCAAGTAATAAAAACTTCAAGTTTATTTACTCTGGTTTTCATATCTCATAAGAGCATCAAGAGAGCATTGTGAGGTTATCCATTTGTTTGATATCGGTAGAGTCAAGCATACGAAAGGAGTAAATACGTGTTTTCCAGTTTATGGTTAAACCATCTTGGCTTAGGGATAAGTTCAAGGTTAAGTGGCTAAAGAAGAATTCACAAATATTGGTGTTCACCCTTTAATTCAAGCCGGGAGGTATCATACAAGCAGTGTTCATCAACAAAACTTGGGCCTACGGGTAGGACAAGTCATAACAGGGATTCTTGCCAAGCTTGAAGTATAGAGTTGTTGCTCGCTGCCGCGACATCAACAGACCTCTACCGCGACAGGTGCTGCCGCGACAGGAACGACCACAGACAACAAAAGTTCCTCTAACAGTGCAACACCTGCACTACTGAGCAATTCAATACCGTCCTAATCTCCAAATCTGATTCCTTTATCTTTTACTTTAGTTTTTACTCAATATTACATCACCCATTCAATTAAACTATTTCTTTCTCTTGTGCATCAATTCAAGGATAGAGTTATTTCCAGTCCATGTGGAGACGATATCCGATACTCTAGTATCACTTTACTACTTGCATCGTGTACACTTGCACTATTTGCGATATGACTCTTTTACATGCAACAAGTTTTTGGCGCCGTTGCCGGGGACTGGCAACATACCTTTACCTTTTTTATTACTATACTTTATTTTTATTTTCTATTTTTAGTGGTGTTATTTACCCAGTGCTTTTCACAAGGTTCTCTTATTGCTTATGCGCAGATCTAGGCGAGGTAAAGAACCTGAGTACGAACTAGACCCAGAAATCGAACGCACACACCAACTCAGGAACCAAGTCCGATTCTGGATAGAAAGAAACAACTATCTTGATGAGATACTGGAAGCAATGGTGAACGGAAGGCAAGGCAATGGGAGAGATGACCCCAACAACAACAATGACCCTAGGGTTATTGTTGATCCTCCTAACGATGCCTGAAATGATCTGTCGCCGCCCGATGCCGCAGCAGCACGGTAGACCTGTCAAGACTACATGGATAATGACCATGTTGAACTGGAAACTACCCTGCTAGACGTGGAAGCTGAACACTTCGAACTGAAACCTGTTATGTTCAGCATGATAAACTCAGCTGGCCAATTTAGATGTTCTACTACTGAGGATGCACGAGAACATCTTAAAATGTTCGAGGAAATCTGTGGATAGTTCAGATTGCTAGGGATAAGTCCGAAAGTATTGAGGCTCTGGCTATTTCCTCATTCATTGAGAGATAGAGCTAAAACTTGGTGGAAAAATTATCGTCGAGTTCAATAAGAACTTGGGCAGATCTCTCTCGTGAATTCCTTTCTCGTTTTAATCCTTCTCATTTATCTGAAAGATTGCGTAATGAGATTGCTACTTTTCAACAGGAAGATGATGAGCCAATGCATGAGGCATGAGACAGATTTACGACTTTCTTACAGAACTGCCCAATGTATGGATTTCCTATGTGGAATCAGGTTGTCAAGTTCTACAACACTACCAATGCACATACTCGATTGAGAATAGATTCAACAGCGAATGGGCTATTACTGGATAAGGAACCAAACGAGGCAATGCTAGTGTTGAAAAAGTTAACAAAGAACGATGAGCAATTTCCTACAGCTCGAAGAGGAGGCAAACGAGGAATATCTGTAAAGGAGTATGAAGATGATAACTCGGTTAAAACACAGATTGCATACCTCACGAAGATAGTCGAAAATCTGCAGCAAAAAGATTCTAAAGCTGTATATTCTGCAAAAGAGGTGTGTGAAACATGTAGTGGGAATCACAGTTCAGAAGATTGTCCTTTACAGCTGGAAGATGGGATGTATGTTTGGAACTAGAACAAGCCTAGAAATTATGATTCCAACAACTACAATCCCAACTGGAGGAAGGATCCCAAATTTTCCTGGAGCAATCCGAACAATGCATTGAACCCCCAGTGCAGAACAACCAGAACCAAGGAGTACCCAGAATTCTGTCATGACAGCAACCACAACAGCAGCCACCACAATAGCCGACAGCAACACCTAGTATACTGGAACAAACCTTGGCGACATTTATGTCACAAACGGGATCATACATGGATCACTTTGTCAAGAAAACTGAAACATTCATGGACAATACAGAGATGAGAATGACAAACCATGAGGCTACCCTAAAATCTTTGAGACACAGACGGGCCAGGTTTCACAGTACATCAAACTGAGGCAGAACGGAGGATTCCCTAGTGATACTGAGGTCACTAGAAAACCCACACATGAGCAGTGCAAAGCGATTACAACGAGGAGTGGGAAACAATTACAAGGGCTGGAACTAAAAGAAGTATCGAGTGAGGACCCGACCCTATAGACACTTGCTGTGAACACTGCCCCGAAAGAGGAGAAACAACATGCTGTCGTCACACCTGTCACGACAGCATAAGGGAAAGAGGAGCAGACATAAGATGCTGAAGAACTCAAGCCTCCTCAGATTCGAATTCCATGTGAAAGATGCCTTGAAGATTACTGTTCTCCACCCCCTTTTCCACAGCGGTTACAAAAATAGAAACATGAGTACCAGCTTAAGAAAATTTATGATATTTTTAAGCAAGTACATATTAACATTCCGCTGCTAGAAGCCATTAAGCATATGCTTGATTATGCTAAGTTTCTCAAGGATGCAATGCCCAAAAGGTCCAGACTTGGGGAATTGGAAACAGTGAAGATGACAGAAGGATGCATGACAATCTTGCATAAGCATCCACCCCAAAAGAAGAAGGATCCTGACAGCTTCATCATACCATGAATAATTGGAGACAAGTTTTTGGGTAAGACACTTTGTGATCTTGGTGCTAACATTAATCTAATGCCCAAATCTGTATTTCAGAAACTAGGCATTGGACAAGTAAGGCCCACGACAGTCATACTGCAGCTGGCAGACCACTCTTATGTGCAACCGGAAGGGAAGATCGAAGATATCTTGGTAAGAGCGGATAAGTTTATTTTTCCTGTTGACTTTATTGTTTTAGATTGTGAAGCAGATGAAAACGCACCGATCATCCTGGGGTGACCCTTCCTAGCCACATGCAGGACAATGATCGATGTTGAGAAAGGAGAACTAACTATGAGAGTGAATGATCAACAAATCAAGTCCAATGTTCTCCGAGCAATAAAACAAGCTGATGTAGAGGAAGAGTGCAAGGCAATTTCAGAAATCTTCCTAGACCAACCCTGCATCAGGTCGAACTGCCACGACAGAAAATTTGGTCACTGCCACCGCAGTCACCCTGAAGACTGTCACGACAACAACGACGACAGTGATCCTTCAGACACATAATCATCCGACACTAAAGGTCCTGAGGAGGTAAATTAGATAGACACACGTCCAGGTAAGTTCTTCGAGCCTTTGAATTATACCTCGTATGAACTTGTAATCCAAAAGCCTTCCATTGAACAGCCACCTGTTCTAGACCTTAAACCCCTGCCAGGGCAACTTAAATACGTTTTTCTTAGTTTAAATGATACGTTGCCCGTAATCATCTCTTCCAAGTTGATGCAGGAACATGAACAACAGCTGACATCCAAGGCATCAGTCCGACATTATGCATGCACAAGATCCATAGCTGATATACAAGGCATCAGTCCGACATTATGCATGCACAAGATCCTCTTGGAGGATTACCATAAGCTGACTATCGATGCCCAAAGAAGACTAAACGAGGCTATGCGAGAGGTGGTGTGGAAAGAAATCATCAAGCGGCTTGATGCTGGAATAATATATGCCACCTCGGATAGCAAGTACTGGGCCACAAGGTTAGCTGTCGCGACATAGAAGTAGACAAAGCCAAAAGTGAGGTTATTGAAAAGATGCCGCCACCCACCACAGTCAAAGGGATACGAAGTTTCTTAGGGCATGCAGGGTTTTATCGAAGATTCATAGCAAATTTTTTCGAAGATTACTAAGCCCTTTTGCCACCTATTGGAACAGAATCGCCCCTTTGACTTTAACACTGAATGTACTGAAGCATTCAGGATACTAAAGGAGAAGCTGGTAACAACCCCGATAGTGCAGCCACCAGACTGGAGCTTGCCATTTGAGATAATGTGTGATGCAAGTTATTATGCTGTCGGGGCAGCATTAGGGCAGAGGAAGGATAAACTCTTCCATGTGATTTACTATGCCAGCAAAATGCTGAATGATGCCCAAATAAACTACACCACAACAAAGAAGGAGCTACTAGGAGTGGTGTTTTCAATTGACAAGTTCCGTCTGTACATACTTCGAACGAAAGTGGTGGTCCATACAAATCACTCAACACTCAAGTATCTGTTCACAAAAAAAGATCCTAAACCACGATTGATACGTTGGATTCTGCTACTACAAGAATTTGACATTGACATCAAGGACAAAAAGGGGACAGATAACCAAGTAGCAGACCCCTTGTCAAGGCTAGAGATGGGAAGAAATCAAGCGAAAGACAGGACCAACATACTGGAAACCTTCCCAGATGAGCAGTTGTTTGCTGCCACCAGCACTGCCACGACAGCCATGGCAGCAGGTAAGCTTTCTGAAACCCCTTGGTATGCAGACATTGTCAATTATATTGTGAGTGGGTTATTACCTCCTGAGCTTAATTACCAAGCAAGGAAGAGGTTCCATAATGATGCATTGGGACGAACCTCTCTTCTTTAAGCACTGTGCAGATCAAATTATCAGGAGATGCATACCATAGGAGGAACAGAAATAAGTGCTACACCACTGTCATGCTGCCCCTTATGGAGGACACTTGGGAGGAAATAAAACCGTTGCCAAGGTTCTGCAATCCGGCTTCTATTGGCCTACACTGTTCAAGGATGCCCAAGCTTTTTACAAGAGTTGTGACAAATGCCAAATGACTGGGAATATATCAAGAAGGCACGAGATGCCACTGCAGAACATACTTGAGGTCGAAATCTTCGATGTTTGGGGAATCGACTTCATGGGACCATTCCTAGCCTCTTGTGGGAATTTATACATCCTACTGGCAGTAGACTATGTGTCTAAGTGGGTAGAAGCAATCACCATTCAAAAGAAAGATGTCAAGACTGTGCAAAAATTCTTCACAAGCACATCTTCTCAAGGTTTGGCATCCCAAGGGCGATAATTAGCGATGAGGGGACACATTTCGACAATAGGGTAATTGCTACTGCACTAAGGAAATACGGAGTGAAGCACCGAATTGCAACATCATATCACCCTCAAACCAATGGGAAGGCCGAGATATCAAACAGAGAAGTAAAGAACATCCTAGAGAAGATGGTTAAACCTACTCGGAAGGACTGGTCTCTACATCTAAATGATGCACTTTGGGCCTACAGGACAACATTCAAGACGCCATTGGGAATGTCACCCTATCGCCTCATTTATGGGAAAACTTGCCATTTACCTGTCGAGATAGAACACATAGCATATTGGGCTATCAAGATAGTAAATATAGACTGGGACAAGGCATGGCAGAAAAGGCTACTGGACTTGAATGAAATTGAGGAAATTCGAGCAATGGCCTACAACAACGCCAAGATCTACAAGGACAAAACAAAGAAGTGGCACGACAGAAAACTGCTACCACGACAATTCTGCCCAGGGAAGCAGGTGCTGTTGTTCAACTCTAGGTTGAAGCTCTTCCCAGGAAAGCTTAAATCTAGGTGGTTTGGCCCTTTCTAAGTTGTGAAAGTTTTCCCCCATGGTGCCATTACAATCAAATCAATGAAGGATGGACACCAATTCGAGGTCAATGGATAGAGGCTCAAGCATTATCAGGGGACTGAAGCCCCAAGGATGCAGGAAGCAGTTACTTTAGGAGATGCCCCTCAAGGCATCCTTAATTTAACTTAATTTTATTTTCTTTAATTATTTATTTATTATTTATTTATTTTAGGGAATAAGATTTTAACTTATTTATTTATTTATTTACTCTTAGGAAATAAAGGAAGCAGAGCAAAGAGGAGGAATGAACTAGCCCACCATATTCACAACAGCCCATAAAGCCCAACGGACAACTCTATCGTGACAGCCTATCATCAGCTGTCGCGACAGACGCAAAAAATACAGCCTGTCACGAAGCTGTCACGACAGACACGTAAACGCGTAACAGACATGAAAATGCATGACAGACGCGTCAAAAACCGCGTAACAGCTAGCCCCGTTATTCGCACCTGCCGTTATAGTCCCAACGGGCAGAAAACCCCATTCTATATAAACCCCTATTCTCATTTCATTTTTCATCTAATTTTCATTCTATCTGCTTCACTCTCCAGTATTTAGGCTTTCAGAAATCTCTTTTATTTTCTACAGTTTTCCTTGCAATGACTACAAGATCAAAACGACGAAGTGTTGCCTCCACCTCTGCCGCGGCAGTATCCACACCCAGCCACAGCGGAATACCCAGCCACTTCGCATCAGTGGACTCAGAGCAGAGGTACTATGGTTCATTTCAAAAGAGAGAGATGTGGGAAGAAAGAGGGTTCACTTACACCCAAAAGACGAGAGAATTAGGGCTTGAAAGTTTCATCGCCAGGAAAATCCTCGCACTCAAGTGGTAGATGTTCGTTGCCCAGCCAGAGGAGATGAACGTCACCCTAGTTCGAGAGTTCTACGTTGTCATCCCTGACAAAGATGCCAGGAAAGTGACTATCAGAGGCAAGGAGATCTCCCTCGAACTGGCATACATCAACACGTTGTATGGTCTCTATGTGAGCAAGAAGGAAGATGCCCACAGGAGGTTCATGAACCGTCTGTCGCTGGCAGATTATGATTCTGTCATGGCAGAGCTGACAGACGAGGGCACGCAATGGAACGATGATCCCAAGCACCGGTGGACGGTGCGAAGGACTCAGCTCACCCCACAAGCCAAGTTGTGGAACCATTTCGTGAAGAAACGCCTCATGCCTACCTCACATAATACCACGGTGGACCGATAGAGATTAGCCCTCGTACATTCCATCCTCAACGAGAGGCAAATCAATGTTGGCAGATACATCTGAGATGGCATCATTGAGTGTGCACTCCGACCAACGGGCCCCTTATTCTCCCCTATCTGATCACCACACTCTACCGAGGCAACAACGTACCGGAGATCAATAAAGATGTCAAAGTCCAAGGAAAGGGATGGACGCAGCAGAACCTCTATAGTCTGATGGAATTAAAGGCTGCCACTCCTCTGTCTTACGTGGACCCCACTGCTGCGACAGAAGAAACAATAGAACCTGACTCCCCTGAACCTGACTCCCCTGAACCTGTCACGGCAGAACCGGAGCAGACGACGATAGCACCACTGACAGACACCTCCAGCCAGATCCTGAAGATGCTGCAAAAGATGGAGGAACGACAACTCGACCTCATGGGTTTTATGAAGGATTTCACTGCCGCCACGGTAAATTTTATTAAATCTGATTTAAATTTCCCAAACATGCAGTTCCCTTCTTTCCCAGAATCTCTTTTTGCTGCACCTAAACCTGCTGCTAGCCCCAGAACACCCACTGCTACTCCACATCACCACCTGCCACGACAGGAGATGGCGGCAGACGATCTGCCACTCCCCGAGGAGATAAAAGGAAGGAACCTCTACCGGAAATCGACCCAAAATAATTTGAAAGGTTCTCCTTCTTCTCCGTCTGGCAGGATGATTCTGACTCAAAGTCGTCGTTCGTTCGAGACATATCCAAAGACTTCCCACCGATGAAGAGGAAGAAGCTGAACGAGACTATTGAAGGACCATGCCACGGTAGATCAGACAGCAACATCAGCAGCGATGATGACCTCGAGGTTTTGGACCAGCCCCCACACATCTAACCTACCCGAGTCCAGCCACCTCGAGAGGCCAAAAAGAAGATAGCCTCCCCGTCTCCCACCACCCAACCAGCCTCTGCCGTTAATGTACTGCCCGCTGGCAGCTCCTCGTTAGTAGCAGCAGCAACGACAGCTCCTCAACTTAAGTACTTTTGCTTATATATTTGTTGTCTTTGTTGTTGTTTTATCTATTTCGTGATGTTATTTTCTGTTTTTCATTTTCATTGTTGTCATGCATTGAAGACAATGCAACCCTCGAGTTTGGGGGTGGGCATCCCTCTATTAATGCACTTGTTAGTTGTGTCTTTAATTTGTGTCAAAAAAATAATATAAAAATTTGGCTTAAATCTGTGAACTGAACTTGCCTGCCACGACAATCTCTGTAGTGGTGTAATTGATTTGTGCATCATTTAAAGTGCGACTAGCGTAATAAATAACATGAAAGAGTTTACCTCGTCGTTGTCCAAGTGCTGCACTGACGTCGTAGTCACTTGCATCACACATCAGCTCAAACAGCTCGTTCCAATCAGGTGGAATGATAACTGGTGCTGAGATAAGTGTTGAGTGCATAAAAGTTCTATATTTTACCCCTCAATTACCCATATTTTTGCTGCACTCAAGCATGATTCATTGCATTTATGATAGATTTTTGCATATACATCACAATTACATAAAATTGCACAGTTGCTGTTGATTTTGGTTACTTTTGCAAGTATCTGCTGCGGAAGACCCAGGGCAGCATTGGAGTAGAGGCAAATTACAGAGCTGGAGTTGAAAAGAAAAGGTTGTCGTGACATCTGTCATGGCAGCCATGACGACAGGGGAATGCTGAGGTGGAAAAGTGAAGTGGAGCTCGACAGATAGAGGATTTCAAGTCGGTCTGTCGTGGACCACTCCTATATTTTTCTAAGCCCTAAAGTAGAATGAAGGCCAAGCCCAAAGTTCAAGGAAGAAACTCAAGGCAAGAAAAGAGGGCGAATTCAAGGCATATACCCAGAAGATTTAGTCTTTAATAGAGTTGCACTTTAATTCAAAATTGTATTCTTGCCATATTAGAAAACTTGGACCCAAGGCCTATATAAATACATGTAATTCGACCTAGGGAAGGAGATCTCACTTCTAGCCGTCTTCCCTCAAAACCCTTGTCGTTTTCCCTTCTCCACCATGTTTTAAACTCCCCATAGGGCTAAGGGTTGATTTTGTAAGGTAGTTGCAAGGATTGTATTGTTTTATGAATTTTCTGTTCAAGTAATAAAAACTTCAAGTTTATTTACTCTGGTTTTCATATCCCATAAGAGCATCGGGAGAGCATTGTGAGGTTATCCATTTGTTTGATATCGAGAGAGTCAAGCATACGAAAGGAGTAAATACATGTTTTCCAGTTTATGGTTAAACCATCTTGGCTTAGGGATAAGTTCAAGGTTAGGTAGCTAAAGAAGATTTCACAAATATTTATGTTCACCCTTTGATTCATGCCGGGAGGTATCATCCAAGTAGTGTTCATCAATAGAACTTGAGCCTAGGGATAGAACAAGTCATAACAGGGATTATTGCCAAGCTTGAAGTACAAAGTTGTTAATCGCTGGCGCGACATCAACAGACCTCTGCCACAACAGGTGCTGCCGCGACAGGAACAATGACAGACAACAGAAGTTCCTCTTACAGTGCAACACATGCACTACTGAGCAATTCAATATCGGCCTAATCTCTAAATATGATTCCTTTATCTTTTACTTTAGTTTTTACTCAAGATTACTTCACCCATTCAATTAAACTATTCTTTCTCTTGTGCAGCAATTCAAGGATAGAGTTATTTCCAGTCCCCGTGGAGATGTTATCTGATACTCTAATATCACTTTACTACTTGCGTCGTGTACACTTACACTATTTGCGATAGGACTCTTTTACACGCAACAATAAGCTTCTCCTTCAGTTCTTGAAATGCGCTATAGCAATCTTTTTCAAACACAAATGGTTGATTTTTCTGTAGCAAACTGCATAGCGGCTTTGAGATCTTCGAAAAATCCTTGATGAATCTCCGATAGAAGCCAACATGCCCTAGGAAGCTTCTTACTCCCTTGACAGTAGTGGGGGGAGGTAGTTTTTCAATGACCTCGACCTTTGCTTTGTCAACTTCTATCCCTTGCTTCGAAATCTTGTGGCCTAAGACCGTTCCTTCCGTTACCATGAAATGGCATTTTTCCCAATTGAACACCAAGTCAGCTTCCTCACACCTCTTTAGGACCTCGGCGAGATTGCCCAAGCATGTGTCGAAGTCGTCTCCGGAGACCGAGAAGTCATCCATGAAAATTCTAAAAAATCCTCGATCATGTCTAAAAATATAGCCAGCATGCATCTTTGAAAGGTTTTTGGAGCATTGCAGAGACCAAAGAACATTCTCTGGAAAGCTAAGTTCCATAAGGGCATGTGAAAGTCGTCTTTTCTTGGTCTTCTGGTGCTATAGCAATCTTATTGTACCCAGAATACCCATCGAGGAAGCATTAGAATGCCTTGCCCGCTAGTCGATCCAACATCTGATCAATGAATGGGAGGGGAAAATGGCCCTTCTCTGTCGCCTTGTTGAGCTTCCTATAGTCCATGCAAATCCTTCACCCCATGACGGTTCTAGTGGGCAATAGCTCATTCTCCTCGTTGCTTACCACAGTCACGCCTCCCTTATTCGGTACACATTGCACCGGGCTGACCCATGAGCTACCAGATATTGGGTAGATTACTCCAGCATCCAGTCACTTGATTATCTCTTTCATTACCACATTCTTCATAATTGGGTTTAGTCTCCTATGGGGCTCAACTGAATTGTTGTGACAATCATCAAGCAAAATTTTGTGCATACATATAGCAGGGCTTATACCATTCAAATCAGCCATAGTCTAACCTATTGTTTTTATGATGTGACAACATATTTACTAAACTAGTTTCTTGCTTAGGTGTGAGACTAGATGAGATTATCACAGGCAAAGTTTCATTGCTCCCTAAGTAGACATATTTAAGATGTGATGGTAAAGGTTTCAGTTCTAAAGAAGGTGCATGCTCAAGGGAAGGTTTATGAGGTATAAATTCTGAAAAATCAAGAGGTTCAAAGTACGTACCTGGTCTAGCCTCGAGTCGACTAGACTGCTCCAGTTCCCTTGAGAGCTCTTCTTGGTTTGAATCATCATCTTCGCAGAGTGCTTCGAATTCTTCCATTTGCATCTCATTGCTACAGCAAAACTCATCGATCATATTCTGTGCTGTAGCATCCACATGTTGGCATACTCCTGGGTTGTTTGCATACTTGAGGGTGTCATGAATATTGATCGTGACAGTCTGATCAGCCACTCACATCGTGAATTCACCCTTCTCACAATCGATCAAAGCTTGCCCGGTGGCTGAAAATGGCCTACCCAAGATAATGGGAGTGTTGATGTCAGCTTCACAGTCGAGGATTAAGAAGTCGACTGAAAAGATAAATCTGTCCACTTTTACCACAACATCTTCAACTCTCCCTTCTAGACGAACATGAGAATGATCGGCTAGCTGTAGCACAACCTTGGTGGGATGTACCTCTCGAATTCCCAATTTCAGAAAAATCAACTTAGGCATCAAGTTAAGACTTGATCCCAAATCACAAAGTGCTCTTCCAACAAACTTGTCGCCAATAGAACATAGGATGGAAAAACTACCTGGGTACTTCCTTTTAGGTGGCAGCTTGCTCCACATAGAATATCATTCTTCTGCTATAGCGACAGTCTCTTGCTTCTCGACCTTCCTCTTTTTCGTGACTATATCCTTGAGGAACTTGGCATATGTTGGCATTTGATCAATGGCCTCCAGAAATGGGACATTGATATGTAATTTTTCTAGGATATCCATAAATTTTTGGAACTAGAGGTCTTCTTTTTGCTTCTTGAATCGATGAGGAAAAGGAGGAGGGGGACTAACTTCATTTGTCTGGGGTGGTGGAGTTACATCTTTTACTGTAGCAAAAGCAGGCTCCTCTTCTGGCTTTTCTTTTGCTAGAACTTCCTCACCCTTCTCTTCAACTGGAGGATCTTGTAAGTTATCTTCTTCCTGAGGCAAGTTGGGCTGAGAGTCCTCCTTCTCTTTTCCCCCAAACTTGTCTTATTCGCTAATTTCCTTGCCACTCCTTAATGTGAGTGTGCTGCATTGTTCCTTGCCATGGTGCTTAGTGGCTTCAGTGTCACTAGGCAGACTTCCTTGTGGTTGCACATGCAAGGTTTGAGCTATCTGACCAACTTGTGTTTCTAAGGCTCAGAGAGAGGAACTATGGCTTTGCAATAAGGCTCCTTGATTTTGATGTTTGCTGCATGATCCTGTAGCAAAACTTTCGTGGTCCCCATAAAGTCTTTTTCATAGCCATGAATTCTTTTAATGTAGTCTCCAGCGAACTTGATGCGTGTGAAAGAGTCCTATTAAATTGGAGCGCAAGTGTACACCTGTGTCAAGTTATAGTATAAAAGATATCGTCTCCACAGAGATTGGAACAACTTCAGAATTAATTTTTCTGCACAAGAAAAGAAATAGATTTAATAAAGTGATTTGAGAATTCTTGAGAAAAAACTAAAGTGAAAGACAGAAACAGATTGAGAAAATGGGCTGGTATTGATTTGTTCTGTAGTGCAGGTATTTCACTGTTCAAAGGACTTCTGTTACTTATGTCGTCAGGCCTGTCACGGCAGTACTGTTGCGGCAAAGGTCTGTTGTTGTCGCGGCAGCAACCAACAACTCTGCACTTCAAGTTCGGCAAGAATCCCTGCTGTGACTTGTCCTATCCCTAGGTCCAAGTTCTGTCGGCGAACACGTCTTGGATGATACCTCCCGGCGTGAATCGAAGGATGAACACCGAAGTTTATGAATACTTCTTTAGCCGCTTAACCTTGTACCTATCCCTAGGCCAAGATAGTTTAACCATAAACTGGAAAACTCATATTCACTCCTTTCGTATACTTAACTCACCCGATTTTAAGTAAATAGATAACCTCACAATGCTCTCTCGATACTCTTATGAGATGTTGAAACCGGAGTAAATAAACTTGAAGTTTTATTTATTGACCGAAAATCCTAAGAAAGAGTTTAACCCCTACAACTACTTTACAAGATCAACCCTTAGCCCTGGGGAAGGTTTAGAACATGATGGAGAAGGGAAAACGACTAGTGTAACGCCCCGGTTTTGGGCTTAGAAGTTTTGGGTTTGGACCGGTTCGGTCAAAGAGCGGTTCGAATATAAAAAGGTGAAATTAGGAAAGCCTAGTTCGGGTTGCATTAAAAATATGGAAAATGTCTTAAAATCCTCTTTTATTATATATAAGAGAATGGTGAAATCAATTTTACAAAATGAGGTTTGGAAGGGTGACATTTTGGCTAGTGACCAAAATGTAATTTTTGAAAACTGTGTGACTGTTTTAAAAAGGATTGAAACTTTGAATCTTTAAGGAGCTATTTACCCAATGAGAGTTTCTCCAGATTTTTCCTAGATATTAAAGATTTAATTAATTGTTTTTAAATAAAAGAGAAAGGGAGGGAAGATATTTTGCCATTTTCTAACTAACTTTTCCATTTTCCATTTTCATTTTCTCTCATCTTTTCTCTCAAACCAAACACATTTCTCCAGAGCTTTTCCCTCTGATTTTGTCACCTAAATAACTCATTTCAATTCTCTTTTGATTTCTAATCATCTCTTCATCAAAACCTTATCAATTGCTAAGTGGATTTTCAAGAAATCTTGGTTCTAAAAGGGAGAAACTCAAGTTTGGAGGTATGAACGTCCTTCTCCTCTAAACTCTCAGTTATTTACTGAAACTCCTAAGTTCTCAATTCATTAAATTTGTGTTTTATAAAAGGTTTTATAGATGTGATCTTGATCTTGGCTTTTAAATGCAAGATTTGATTGATTTTGGTTAAAATTCGTATGATCTGTTTGAGCAGTGATTTGAGGTGTCTTTTTGATGTTAAATGAATGTTAAATTGATGAGTAATTGAGGTTTAATTAATGCAATCCCGGATAGGTTGAATTTCCTAAGTTTTGCTTGGGTTTTTGATGGTTTTTGGTGTGATCTTGTTGATCTGTTATAGCTGGAGGTATAAGAATGTGGTTAGATCCTTTTTGGATGTTAATTGACGTTTAAGGATGATTAGATTTGATGGATCATGGCTGGGTAGTGTTGTGGAGTTGTTTGGATGCATTTTCGGTTGTGTTTGGTAGCCGAAAATGGAGTGTGGATGAGAGCAGCGAGTTTAGGTGCTTTCATTGAAGATATTAATGCACGATGATGCATTAATCCTCTGCTTTGATGTGTTTAAAACAGGGGAGTCATCTTTCGATCCAAGTGGTGGTGATCCGGAAGCTTGATTGGTGTTTCGGCAAGTGGCGAAACGGAATCGGTGAGTGGATTTTGGTTTTCAGCTTTGAAACCAATGTTTTGAAGGTTTGGGAGCTTAGTTTAAGCTCAAGAGTAAGTTTTCGGAAAAACTCTCTTGATGATGAACCATGGATTGGTTGTATGCAATGTGGTTGTTTGCATGTTTTAAATCCTGTTTTGAAAGCATATTCAGCATGTTTATTTACTGAGATTATAAGCCATGTGTTGAAGGATGCTCAAGGTAAGAGATCCTTGTTTTTGAACATTGTTTAAATGTGGTTTGATGCTTAAAGATGCATGATGTTTATGGCTTTGTTAAATGCTTTAAAACAGTGAAATATTGTTGTAAATGATGCATATTGGCAAGTGATGGTTAAGGTCACAAAGGAGGTTAAAAGTCCTTGTGTGAGCCTTGTTATTTAAGAACAACATGGTGGTTAAAAGACCATGGTTGGTTCTTGGTTAAGATCACCAAGGTGGTTAAAATTCCTTGGGTGAGTCTTGTGTATTTAAGGACAACATGGCGTTTAAAAGTCCATGGTTGGTCCTTGGTTAAGGTTACAAAGGTGGTTAAAATTCCTTGTGTAAGCCTTGTTTATTTAAGAACTCCAAGGTGTTTAAAAGTCCTTGGGAGATTCTTGTTAAGGACACAAAGGTGTTTAAAAGTCCTTGTGTGGTCCTTGTCATGGTGTTTAAAAGTCCATGAATGGTTCTTGTTAAGGACACAATGGTGTTTAAAAGTCCATGTGTGGTCCTTGGAAATTGTAAGATCACAATGGTGTTTAAAAGTCCATGTGTAGATCTTATGTTGATTGTATCACTTGTTGCCAATATGACATGTTATGAACTTGAAGCATGAATTGCTTGTTTTAAATGCTTATGAGCATGTGCAAATGATGATTTGAATTAAGGGTTATAAATGTGTTTTGTAAATGCATTATTGTGTGGTTTTAAACGAGCTTTCCTCACTAAGCTTTTGCTTACGCTCTTTCTTTTCTTAAACCAATAATGCAGAGCATTAAAGTGCATTGAGGGCAGCAAGGGGGACAAGAATCCAAGTGGTGAACAAAGCTCATGTATGGTGAAGGTTTCTTAAACACTATTAGCTTTTGGCATTTGGCAATGGGGGACCTATGTAGTTGTTTTGGGAGATGTTTTGGACTCCCTAAGTTGGTTTAATGTTGTTAATAATGTTGGTACTTGTAAATGGCCTTTGTGATGTGGTTTTGGTATATTGATGCTTGAATGGTTTTCTAAGTAGGAGGCATGCCTATAGAATTGGGGATTTTCATGATTGATGCCATGTTGATGTTTGGTTGATGCAATTTTGTTCCTTGAATGTTGAATGACTTGCTGGTAAAGTTTGGTTGCTTTTGGAGCATGTTTGATGGGTCAATTGTAGGATAAACCAGCAATTTTTCTGCAATCTGGGCAACCTGTTTCGGAACAGGTGCTACTGTATCAGAACGGGGGCCTGAAATGGCCTGGGCATTCCGAAACGGAAGGCACTGTTCCGGAACGGTTTGGCCACTTCCAGGCCTTGTTTCGGTACCAGTTTCGGAACGGTCCCACGTTTCGGAACGGGTCTTCCCTGTTCCGAAACACTCGACCGTTGGGCACTGAAATTGTTGGTTATATGTTCTGAAATGTTTGCATTTTGGTCCCGAAACATGTTTATGCAATTGAATGAGTTTGAGATGTCCTTTTGAGCTGAAATTTGACAGAGAAGCATGAAAGATGATTAATTTTAAGTTGGTAACTTTAAATTGGGTTAAGACCTTATAATTTACAGAATTTACAATTTGGTCCCTAAAGTTGTAATTTGAGCAATTGAGCCCCTGAATGATCTTTGATTGTTATGATCTCTGAGTATGATGTTCTTGTGAACATGTTTAGGGTTAATGTTCATCTAGATAAGATTAAAAGGAAAAAAAAGGGGTCGTTAATCAAGGTTGACTTTCGGGTTGACTTTGGTTTTCCCCGTGTAATCTTCTTAATTCGGGTCAACCGTCTAGGCCGAGTTAAGGGGGTTACATTTGGTGGTATCAGAGCTGAGTTCTCGAGTAATTAGGAATGGTTTATGTGAATGATTTAAGCATGTATGCTTTGTATGCTTGTTGAGTGAAAGCATGTTGAGTGAATTGTAAATGTGATGCAATTGAGATGTATGATGTGGTGAAGCATGTTGTGGGTACCCATTGCCAAATCAAAGCTAATGTAATGATGTTGTTTTTAAGTGAAAATGAGCTTGAGTACTTGGATTGCTTACCTTGCTGGGCCTGACTTTGTTTATTTGCATTGTGATTGCATTGTTAGAGTATGGCACCTCGTAGAGAGTTAAGGAGTAATGTGCGAGCTACGGCTCAGAATGAGAATGAGAATGAAGAGAATGTTGAAAGTGCGATGGATTTACCTCCTCCACCTGGTGGTGGTGGTGCTGGGGGTGAAGGAGCTGGAGTTGCAGCTGGTGCTGGGGTCGCTGGACCCGAAGCTGGTTAGGGGCAAGCTGTTCCTGACATGACAGTGTTGATACAAGCTATTGCTGGAGCTTTTCAAGCCGCAGTAGCTGGAGCTCAAAGAGCTGGGCATCAGGGAGATGCTGGAGTTAGACTACCCCTTGAACGTTTGCACAGTCTAGGAGGGACTGAGTTCAGAGGGTTGTCTGCTGAAGGTTCGGAATCTTGGTTAGAGAGTTCCAAGAGAATCTTGGGTCAGATGAGTTGCACTGATGTGCAAAAGGTGGGCTGTGTAGTATCCTTGCTACAGGATGATGCATATACGTGGTGGACAACCACTATCGCTGGGATGGCGGAAGCTGACATAACTTGGACATTCTTTCAGAATGCGTTCAAGAGAAGGTATCTAGGTGTGAGGTACCTAGATGAAAAGAAGAGGGAGTTCATGTCTCTTACCCAGGGGAGCATGTCTGTAGCTGAGTACGAGGTCCAGTTTGTTCGACTCAGTCAATACGCACCTGAGCTTGTTCCGAATGAGCGGGAAAGGTGTGAAAGGTTCCGTTATGGTTTAGTGACGGATGTAAAGATGTATGTGCTGGCTACCGAGTATGATGATTTTGATGTGCTGGTGGGTCAAGCAAAGGATATTGAGATGAACTTGGGTTTATCTGCTAAGAGTGCTGGGTCAAGTGCTGGTAAGCGAGCAGCTGAATATAGTTCCGGTGGTGGACGGAACAAGAGGGGACGTGATCATAAGTATCAGTCCTCAGCTAAGCGAGGTGGTGGTGCGCCTGTTCGGGGAGGCAATGCTAGAGTTGATTCGAGAGCATGTTGGACATGTGGTTCACGTGGTCATATGAAGCGTGATTGTCCTCGAGCTGTGAGGGAAGTGCAAGCTCCTGTTGTGGCAGCTGGTAATGCTTGCTGGAACTGTGGATCTACGGATCATATGAGGCGAGAGTGTCCTATGTTGGCTGGTGGCCAAGTGCGTGCTCCTGTTGTTGTTGCACCACAGAGAGGTCGTGGGCACGACCGTGGTAACTTTCAGCGGAGAGAGGAAGGTGGTCGGGGAGTGGCCCATGTTGTGGCTATTCAGCCTGAGGGTGGCGGCCAAGCCAGGGTGTATGCTCAGCGGGAGGGAAGGAATGACGCGGATGTGATCGCAGGTACTTTCACTTTGCAATCCTTGTCATTACTTTCCTTGATTGATTCTGGATCTACGCACTCGTACATTTTGCGTGAGCATGCTGAATTGCTTGGTTTGCCTGTTGAGTCTTTGGATGTTGGTGTGCGTGTCACTAGTTCTTTTGGTGAGACTGTTGTGACTCGAAAGCTTTATAGAAGATGTCCTTTGGTTGTTCAAGATCATGTTTTTCATGTTGACCTTATGGAGTTGCCTTTCTATGGTTTTGATGTAATACTTGGTATGGATTGGCTTGCTGAGCATCGTGCTGTAGTGGATTGTGAGAATAAGCGAGTTTCGTTGAAGCTTGCGGATGATTATGAGGTAGTTGTGGTTGGTGAGAATGTGAAGTTTCTTGCCAATGTGGTATCTACATTGGAGGCGAGTCGGATGGTCAGTCCGAGCGTGTTATCCAGATTTTGGAGGATATGTTGAGGTGCTGTGTGATTGAGTTCCAAGGCTCTTGGGAGAAACATTTGCCTTTGGTGGAGTTTGCTTATAACAATAGTTATCAAGCAAGTATTCAAATGGCACCTTATGTGGCTTTGTACGGGAGGAAGTGTAGGACTCCTCTTTGTTGGGCTGAAACGGGTCAGAAGTTAGTTTCGATGCCGGCTTTGTTGAAAGGAACCACCGAGAAGGTGAAGCTCATTTGTGAGCGTTTGAAGGCAGCTTCTGATCGGCAAAAGTCTTACGCGGATTTGAAGCGTAAGGAGATCGAGTATGCGGTGGGTGACCGTGTGTTTTTGAAGGTTTCGCCTTGGAAAAAGGTGATGAGGTTTGGCCGTAAGGGTAAGTTGAGCCCTAGGTACATTGGACCCTACGAGGTGATTGAGCGTGTGGGTCTTGTTGCGTACAAGTTGAGGTTACCTCAAGAGTTGGAGAAGATTCATGATGTGTTTCATGTTTCTATGCTACGGAAGTATAGATCGGATCCTTCGCATGTGATGCCTGTGGAAGAAGTGGAATTGAATCCGGATTTGACCTATGATGAGGAACCGGTGAAGGTTCTGGATTCGGATAGCAAGGTTCTTCGAGGAAAGACCATTGAGTTGGTAAAGGTGTTGTGGAAGCACCGTGGTGTTGAGGAAGCCACGTGGGAGCGAAGGGATGACATGCTGAAGCAGTTTCCGTACCTCTTTCCTTCAGGTAAATTTCGAGGACGAAATTTCTTAAGGGGGAGAGTTGTAACGCCCCGGTTTTGGGCTTAGAAGTTTTGGGTTTGGACCGGTTCGGTCAAAGAGCGGTTCGAATATAAAAAGGTGAAATTAGGAAAGCCTAGTTCGGGTTGCATTAAAAATATGGAAAAATGTCTTAAAATCCTCTTTTATTATATATAAGAGAATGGTGAAATCAATTTTACAAAATGAGGTTTGGAAGGGTGACATTTTGGCTAGTGACCAAAATGTAATTTTTGAAAACTGTGTGACTGTTTTAAAAAGGATTGAAACTTTGAATCTTTAAGGAGCTATTTACCCAATGGGAGTTTCTCCAGATTTTTCCTAGATATTAAAGATTTAATTAATTGTTTTTAAATAAAAGAGAAAGGGAGGGAAGATATTTTGCCATTTTCTAACTAACTTTTCCATTTTCCATTTTCATTTTCTCTCATCTTTTCTCTCAAACCAAACACATTTCTCCAGAGCTTTTCCCTCTGATTTTGTCACCTAAATAACTCATTTCAATTCTTCTTTGATTTCTAATCATCTCTTCATCAAAACCTTATCAATTGCTAAGTGGATTTTCAAGAAATCTTGGTTCTAAAAGGGAGAAACTCAAGTTTGGAGGTATGAACGTCCTTCTCCTCTAAACTCTCAGTTCTTTACTGAAACTCCTAAGTTCTCAATCCTTAAATTTGTGTTTTATAAAAGGTTTTATAGATGTGATCTTGATCTTGGCTTTTAAATGCAAGATTTGATTGATTTTGGTTAAAATTCGTATGATCTGTTTGAGCAGTGATTTGAGGTGTCTTTTTGATGTTAAATGAATGTTAAATTGATGAGTAATTGAGGTTTAATTAATGCAATCCCGGATAGGTTGAATTTCCTAAGTTTTGCTTGGGTTTTTGATGGTTTTTGGTGTGATCTTGTTGATCTGTTATAGCTAGAGGTATAAGGATGTGGTTAGATCCTTTTTGGATGTTAATTGACGTTTAAGGATGATTAGATTTGATGGATCATGGCTGGGTAGTGTTGTGGAGTTGTTTGGATGCATTTTCGGTTGTGTTTGGTAGCCGAAAATGGAGTGTGGATGAGAGCAGCGAGTTTAGGTGCTTTCATTGAAGATATTAATGCATGATGATGCATTAATCCTCTGCTTTGATGTGTTTAAAACAGGGGAGTCATCTTTCGATCCAAGTGGTGGTGATCCGGAAGCTTGATTGGTGTTTCGGCAAGTGGCGAAACGGAATCGGTGAGTGGATTTTGGTTTTCAGCTTTGAAACCAATGTTTTGAAGGTTTGGGAGCTTAGTTTAAGTCTAAGCAACTTAGCTAAGCTCAAGAGTAAGTTTTCGGAAAAACTCTCTTGATGATGAACCATGGATTGGTTGTATGCAATGTGGTTGTTTGCATGTTTTAAATCCTGTTTTGAAAGCATTTTCAGCATGTTTATTTACTGAGATTATAAGCCATGTGTTGAAGGATGCTCAAGGTAAGAGATCCTTGTTTTTGAACATTGTTTAAATGTGGTTTGATGCTTAAAGATGCATGATGTTTATGGCTTTGTTAAATGCTTTAAAACAGTGAAATATTGTTGTAAATGATGCATATTGGCAAGTGATGGTTAAGGTCACAAAGGTGGTTAAAAGTCCTTGTGTGAGCCTTGTTATTTAAGAACAACATGGTGGTTAAAAGTCCATGGTTGGTTCTTGGTTAAGATCACCAAGGTGGTTAAAATTCCTTGGGTGAGTCTTGTGTATTTAAGGACAACATGGTGTTTAAAAGTCCATGGTTGGTCCTTGGTTAAGGTTACAAAGGTGGTTAAAATTCCTTGTGTAAGCCTTGTTTATTTAAGAACTCCAAGGTGTTTAAAAGTCCTTGGGAGATTCTTGTTAAGGACACAAAGGTGTTTAAAAGTCCTTGTGTGGTCCTTGTCATGGTGTTTAAAAGTCCATGAATGGTTCTTGTTAAGGATCCAATGGTGTTTAAAAGTCCATGTGTGGTCCTTGGAAATTGTAAGATCACAATGGTGTTTAAAAGTCCATGTGTAGATCTTATGTTGATTGTATCACTTGTTGCCAATATGACATGTTATGAACTTGAAGCATGAATTGCTTGTTTTAAATGCTTATGAGCATGTGCAAATGATGATTTGAATTAAGGGTTATAAATGTGTTTTGTAAATGCATTATTGTGTGGTTTTAAACGAGCTTTCCTCACTAAGCTTTTGCTTACGCTCTTTCTTTTCTTAAACCAATAATGCAGAGCATTAAAGTGCATTGAGGGCAGCAAGGGGGACAAGAATCCAAGTGGTGAACAAAGCTCATGTATGGTGAAGGTTTCTTAAACACTATTAGCTTTTGGCATTTGGCAATGGGGGACCTATGTAGTTGTTTTGGGAGATGTTTTGGACTCCCTAAGTTGGTTTAATGTTGTTAATAATGTTGGTACTTGTAAATGGCCTTTGTGATGTGGTTTTGGTATATTGATGCTTGAATGGTTTTCTAAGTAGGAGGCATGCCTATAGAATTGGGGATTTTCATGATTGATGCCATGTTGATGTTTGGTTGATGCAATTTTGTTCCTTGAATGTTGAATGACTTGCTGGTAAAGTTTGGTTGCTTTTGGAGCATGTTTGATGGGTCAATTGTAGGATAAACCAGCAATTTTTCTGCAATCTGGGCAACCTGTTTCGGAACAGGTGCTACCGTATCGGAACGGGGGCCTGAAATGGCCTGGGCGTTCCGAAACGGAAGGCACTGTTCCGGAACGGTTTGGCCACTGCCAGGCCTTGTTTCGGTACCAGTTTCGGAACGGTCCCGCATTTCGGAACGAGTCTTCCCTGTTCCGAAACACTCGACCGTTGGGCACTGAAATTGTTGGTTATATGTTCTGAAATGTTTGCATTTTGGTCCCGAAACATGTTTATGCAATTGAATGAGTTTGAGATGTCCTTTTGAGCTGAAATTTGACAGAGAAGCATGAAAGATGATTAATTTCAAGTTGGTAACTTTAAATTGGGTTAAGACCTTATAATTTACAGAATTTACAATTTGGTCCCTAAAGTTGTAATTTGAGCAATTGAGCCCCTGAATGATCTTTGATTGTTATGATCTCTGAGTATGATGTTCTTGTGAACATGTTTAGGGTTAATGTTCATCTAGATAAGATTAAAAAGAAAAAAAAGGGATCGTTAATCAAGGTTGACTTTCGAGTTGACTTTGGTTTTCCCCGTGTAATCTTCTTAATTCGGGTCAACCGTCTAGGCCGGGTTAAGGGGGTTACAACTAGGGTTTTGGGGAAAGACGGCTAGGAGCTAGGTTATCCTCCTCTAGGTCGAATTACAAGCATATATATATATATATATATATATATATATATATATATATATATATATATATAGGCCTTGGGTACAAGTTTTTCTAATGGCCAGGAATACTAGTTCGAATTAAAGTACAATTGATTAAAGACTAAATCTCTGAATAAACATCCTTTAGTTCGCCCTATCTTCTTGCTTTGACTTTCTCCTCAAACTTTGGGCAAGGCCTTCCTTATGCTTCTTGGCTCCAAAAATTATGCGAGTGGTCTTTAAAAATTAGGCTTGAAATCCTCTATCAGTCGAACTCAACTTCGCATTTTCCATATCTTCTTCTTCACTGTCGCCACCTTTGTCACGACATATGTCACGGCAGCGAGTAATAAGGCAGTTTGCTTCAACAATGTCGCCACTTCTATCACGGCAACTGTCACGACAGTGATGTATTAGGCAGTTTTTCTTCACTCCAGCTCTTTTGTTCCTCTGCTACCCCGGATGCTGCCACGACAGTTAGCTTCTGTTCCTCTGCTGCCCTGGATTCTGCCACGACAATTATCTTTTGTTCCTCTAATGCCCTAGATACTGCCACGACAATTATCTTTTGTTCCTCTACTGCCCTGGATTCTGCCACGACAGTTATCTGCAAGAATTGATCGAAATCTGCAGCATCTGTGCAAAATTATCCATCTATGATGTTTATGCACATTCTATCCTAAAATGCAATGAATCATGCTTGAGTGCAGCAAAAATATGGGTATATGAGGGGTAAAATATAGAACTGTTATGCACTCAACATAACTATTCGATGAAGATGCTGCTCCCTTGTGACCTTGCCATGGCATCATCTGGTTAGAAGATAGTGCTTCGATCAGATTTTGATGTGGCGCTGGCTGTGCAGAATTACTGTGCCCTTGATTACCCCAACTGAAATTTGGATGTTGATGCCATCATGAGTTGTAGGTATTGGAGTATGTATTGTTGTTGCGATTATAATTCCCCACATAGTTGGATGACTCTTGATTGTCAGGGCATTCATTCAAATGGTGATTGCCATCGCATCTGAGACATGAGGTTGTGGACTTCACTTCCTTGACTTTGTTTGGGACGTTGGAGGTTCTTTAGCATATTTGTGATAGCAGCTAACTGGGTGGCTACGGAGTCATCAGCTTCACTGTCGCGAGCTACTTGGGTTCTCCCCGTTCTAAGTCTTGTGGTCGGAAACTGGTCATCATTGATGGCTACCCTATCAAGAATGTCAAATGCTTCCTTCGGTTATTTGTCTAACAAGGTCCCATTTGCTGAAGCATCTAGCATCATCCTTGTGGGAGCATTTACCCTATTATAGAACATAACCACTTGGGTCCAATCATGAAAACCATGATTTGTGCACTTCCTCAATAATCCCTTGAATCGATCCTAACACTCATACATGGATTCGTCATTAGCTTGACGAAAATAAGCTATATCATTTCTCAACTGAGTGTTTCTATTTGGTGGATTATACCGTAGTAGAAAACTTTTGCATAGATCTGTCCAAGTCTCAATTGATCCAGCTGGCACTCCACTTAGCCATGCTCTAGCACGATCACGTAAAGAATATGGAAACAATTTGAGCTTTAGAATATCCTCATGCACTCCTTGTTGTCTGAACGAGTTACACACTTCCTAGAAAGCACAGATATGTTGTCTAGCATCTTCATGAGGCAAGCCTCCAAACTGACAATAGTGTTCAACATGTTGAACATAACAGGTTAAAGCTCAAACTGGGCTGCCTGAATTTCTGGAGTTACTATTCCGGGATAGAGATCGTCCAAGATAGGAGTTAAATGATCCCTAATAGCTCGAGGTCGAGCTGCTTCTCCTTGGCCATTTGCCATAGCATCTTCGTTACCTTGAGGTGGTGGTATTTCTCCGTTCATGTTTCTAATCTCTTCTCTTCGAGCACGTCTCCTAAGTCTCAAGAAATGCTCGATTTCAGAAATAGGTGATTGCAGGGGTCCTCTAGGTCGCCTTCTGGTCATACACTAGCAAGACACCTGAAAAGAAAAATGAAAAACCTAAAATAAATTTGTACAAAAATAAAAAGAACAAGCAATATAAACAAAAACCATAAACAACCAATTGCCAATCGCCCGCAACAGCGCCAAAAACTTGTTGTGTGATCTTGTAGTACTATAAATGATACGCAAATGGTGCAAGTATACATGTCGAACAAGTAATAAAGTGATGAGTGAGTATCGTCTCCACAGGGATTGGAGGTATTCACGGTTGCTGTAACAATAAAGATTGAACTTTTTGCAGATAAAAATGCGAAAGTAAAAGAGATGGTGTAAAATAATGCTGAAGCAAAATAGTGCAGAGAAAGATGAGATAACAATATGATAAATAGGTCCCCTTTCGTATGCGAAACTCACTTTGAACTTTTTGCAGATGACAAAGCGAAAGTAAAAGAGATGGTGTAAAATAATGCTGAAGCAAAATAGTGCAGAGAAAGATGAGATAACAATATGATAAGTAGGTCTCCTTTCGTATGCGAAACTCACTACGGAATGATGGACAACCTAACTGAAGCTTCTTAACGATACTAAGGCTCCTCAGCTATCTCCTATGCTAGGCGGGATTTGCTAAGAATTTTCCTAAACTATCTTTAGCCAGGAAACTAGGAGTCAGAAATGCTACAACCATACCTCTCGGCGTAAACTCTTAACACTCCCCTAACCTTCATGAACTATCCTTTTTAGCCCTTGAAACCTATCACTTATCTCTAAGGTAGGTTAGAGTCTACCTCTCAACAGTCACTCCATTGCTTATGAGGGTTCTAAGGCTAGCTTTCTCGATTACTAACCCCAACATACACTTAAAGAACGACCAACTCTCGAGGGCGCTTAAGGTAGGGCCTATCTCTTAAAGCACTTACAACCCTAAGCTCTTACAACTTTAAGGAAATGAGAAATGCTTAAGCAAAGCATAGAATCACGACAAACACTGAAAAAGCCATAGCATGCATTAAAAAGTACTCAAAATAAAATCATCCATCAAACCCAAGCCACCTAAAACAGTTCGTGGCTAAGCAATATCATCCAACGTATCATTGCGACAACATCACCAAATATAAAGATATGAAAATAAATTGCTATAGCGACAGAAAGAGAGGTGAACTCCCTCTCCGCCATGGATTGCCCGACTGTCTTAGGCTCACCGCCTCTCTCGAGGCTGGTGAGGCCACTCCTTGGAGCTTCAACGATGGAGGACACCAAGCTGGAGAAGATGAAGGTGAAAATTTCCCTCTCCTTTTCTCTCTCTCCCTCCTATCTTTTTGCAACACACTACACAACACACTTTTCTCCAAGCTTCTCTCCCCTTTATATAGTCGAGGCTTCTAGGGTTTGGTGCCCTAAAGATGCCTTGGTAATCCCAAGGAATATCCATCGACAAGGTATGCCACGAGGGGACAAGGAGGACAGCCTGCAGGTGGGTACCGGTTGTTGCACATGTCAGATCGTCCTTTTCTGCATGTTCACATGTTTCTGCAGCTCATGTGTATCTCACGTGATGGCCAATATCCATTTCCATCATGCTATAGCAATTCCCGGCACCGGCTTTCTCTCTTGACTCCTTTCCTGCACATCACAAACCCAAAAACCAACCCTCCGAGCAGTATCCCTCGATATGGATCAATAACCAGCAAAGATAAAGATGCACCCAGAAGAATAAAATGCAACCTAAATGCAGTCTAGATGCTATTGTATGAACTCAAGAACATGCAAATGCTATAGCAAAAAGGTATGAAAACAAGGACATTTATGCAGTTATCGCCTTCTAACCTCAGAAAAAAACCTCTCTAACATAAGGAAGAGGTTTAGTGCTTAAAAATCTTCCTTTGAAAGCATCCAATCCTTTATGTAGACCATTAAAGAATTGAAAGATTATTTTTTGATCAGTTTTCTTCTTGTAAAGAGCAACATCTATTGGATTTGTCCAGTCATTGGACTCGTAGAGATCAATTTGCTGCCAAAGTCGGGTTAGAGTGTTGTAGTAAATAGCCACTTCTCATACCTTGGATCTGTCGAAGTAGGTTTTTTCACTCCTCCTGTGATATAACCTAGCTTTCCTCTGCCAATGATGTAAAACTTGACTGACTGGGACCATTATAGATAATTGGAACCAATCAGCTTATGGCAAGTGACTGGCGATGTGTTAGAATCTAAAAGAACATCAACAGAGGAATCTGCTTCTCCTGAATTAATCTTGGATGAGGAAGAATTTGCCATCGATTTAGACTAAGAATCAAAACCTACTGATACCATGTAAATAATATTGAGTTTAGAGAAAAGTAGTTTCTTTGTTTTTCATTAATTTTAGTAATAAATTACAAAGGGTTGGATCCCTTTTTTAACAACACTGGTTACATCATACTAGTTTAATTAAACTCTAACTCCTAGTTTAAGATAAACTCTATCTTATCTAGAATAAACATAAACTAAAATACCTCTATTACAACACAAACTCCTAATTAAATAATAACTACTGCATACTAATAACTTGTAGGGATGGCAATGGATCGGATTTGGATCGGATTGTATAGAATCCAAGTCCGAATCCATTACAATCGGACTCGGATATTTTTTTCGGATTTGGATTCGGATTTTTTTCAAACGGATTTGGATCGGATTGTTTTTGGATCGGATTTTTTCGGATCGGATTCGGATTTATTTCAACCGCATTTAGATTAGAGTTTTTGAATTCGGATTAAATTGTCATCCCTAGTCTTGACCTAAGTTTGAAGGGTAGATTCGCGAATTTTAGCGTATTTAGGGTATATTATTTTTTGGCCCTCTAATAATTTTATTTTAGTGCAAATCAATCCATAATTTTATATATTTAATTTCTTACGCATTTAATTTATGTTATTTAATTCTACACTTGTTCATTTTTATCCCTTATTTGTTGACTACATTTAATTTTTTGTGTTTATTGTTTATGGTTTTAAATTACTTTCTATTTTAATTCACAATTTTAGCATAATATATAACTTTATTTATCGATTGCACATTACTTACTATTGCACTCATTAACTTCCTTAATTTTTAGTAATTCATTGATATTTACATTTATTTGTTTCTCTATTGTATTTATTTTATTGTTTATTTATCTATGATTTGATCTTGCATTTATCTTTTTCATATTTATTTATACATGCATATGATATAAATAGATATATTACACTATATTAAGGTTAATTAATATATATAAATCATAATAAATATTATTATTATTTAACTTACATTCTTAACACATTTATATTTTTATTATCACTTTTAATATATATATATATATATATATATATAAAGTTAATTTTGTTTTTACCATTATTCAAAATTACCTAATATATATATTTATGTTCTCGTTTAAAAAATATATGTAGTTATGTTTTTAATGTATTTAGTTTAACTTTTTTACTTTATTTATGCTGTCTTCTTGTTTTAATGTAAATATTATACATGATGTTTTGTTTTAAGGAATTAAAAGTCCTAAATGTTTTGATTCGGGCTCGGATATGGATCGGATGCGTCGGATTCGGATCGGACATGGATTTGGATCGAATTCGGATCATATTCGGATCGGATCTTGGCATGATCCATATCCAACCCATCTCCTATTAGGACTTGGACATTTTTCTCGGATTCGGATTTTTTTCAATCGAATATGGATCGGATAAATTCTTTCGGATCGAATCGGGTTCGGATCGGATTCGGATCAAATTGCCATCCCTAATAACTTGAGGACTATATATATATATATATATATAGTGTTCGAAAATCACAAGTAAATAGGACATTTAATATTCACTTATATATATTGGGCAGTCGAACAAAGCCTATAATTAAGGATTCAAACAAAAACTCACATAATCATATAGGCATATGTTACCTCCTTAAAAGTACTAATTTTATGCATATATGCTTTTGCCTGCTTTTGTGTACGTTTAGTTGCATTTAGATGTTAAAAATGCATTTGCATAAGGAGTTGAGAATTTTGTCTATGCCAATGTGAAAGGTTGTTTTGTTGGTAATTTTGTAGGTTTTGGCATAACCATTAGCAGAAAAGAGCAGCGTAGGAAAGAATACTAGAGAGAATATTGAGATGTTGTTGGCACAGATAGACCAAACAATGCCAAGCACTAGTTCGCAGAGAATAGGAATTTGATGTCAGGCCAAGAAGCTATTGAACCTAAAAAAACAGGAACGTATCAGGCTGCGACAAAATAGCAATTGGACCAAACTCCAAAAAATAGTCGAAAAATAGTGCCAAGCTTGGTTGGCAGAATGATGCCAAGTTTGGTTGCCAAGGATCGATGGAAGAATGATGTCAGCCCTAACCTGATCATCTTATCACCTCAAATTTGGATAAAGGTGATCACAAGCCTTATCCCTTGCGCATTCAAATTTCAAATACAAAGGCTTATCCTAGGGCTTCTTCGCACGCCTATTTAAAGAACGATCAAGCAATCATTCAAGGGGGTGTGCAGAATGGTCCATCGACAACCGGCTGCACCAAGGAGACATGGTTCGACCATCTTGACCGAGGGCTTGGATCTTGAAGGGTTGCATCGAGAGACCCTTCTAGCCCCATTCTCTTCATCTAGTTATTTTTATTTTCTTTTAAATGATGGTGTGTTCTCAAAACATTGAAGATTTATGGTTGATACCCTCACCATGAACTAATTTAATAGTTGGTGGGGGATGTTTGCGTTGAACACTATTTTTATTTTAAGTTTTAATAATAGAAATGCTTCGGCATTGCTTTTTCTATCTGTCATACTTTATTGTTTCCTAAATATTATGCCAAGCGAGAGCTGGCACTGTTGGCCTATTGCACCTCAATATCTTAACAAACTTGGGTGGCAACGATCAAGTTGTTGGATACTAAGACGAGATGCTTCGAAAGAAGTTGTTCAAGTATATGAACTTACTTCGGTAGTGAAATCTACCCCTTAGGAGTATAGATTGGATCTTAATCAAATTGATTTATAAAAAAACATTCACTATAGAGATGTAAAGGTTTTTACATGATCAATTTAGGGCAATGACCATTGAGAGAGGCTTTTCCAACTTGAATCTGCTCTGCAAACAATGCCAAGGTATTATATTATTGAAAGTTGGCATGACATGAATAGCGTAAAAACCAGGCATTCGTTGCCAACGCTCATCATTCATTTGACACTCTCCTTGCCAACGCTATCTTATTTTACTTTTCTTGCCTTTGTATTATTTTCAAAACCATTTCCAACATAAATAATATTTTTCCTCAACAAGTAAACATTCAAAGCAATCGAATTCCAAGTCAATCTCTGTGGAATAGATACTCAGCTTAATGTTATATGACTTATCGACCGTGTATACTTGCACGCAAAATACTCAATCTTTGGCACTATTTTTACTACATTTACAATACATTTTCTGCCCCTTTTGCCAACACTAATGCGATTCAACTTCATTTTATCCAAGCAATTATATTATTCAATAAGCATATTCAATTTTTCAACTAAATATATTTTACTTTTTACAGGCGTTATTCCATTAGTTCTTTTATTTCCTCTTGAACTTTCAGGGATGAGCATAGCTCTATGTTCATATAATCACATAAGCAAAGCTTTTGACTTATCGTATCAAACACATACATTCATATAGTCCATTAGACAAAAGTTACAACTTATCACATTATATTAGAATCGAAAAATGAGCATATCTTCCTAATCAAGGCATCAAATTATTATCATATCTTTTTAGGATCGTAGATGAGCATGGCTCTATATTTCTTATTCGAAGAACATATAATTGTTATTCATGTTTCAAGTATGTACATATAACAAATATCACTTTCAATATCAGTATGTAACCATTCGAATAGAATTCTAACTACATATCTAGCATTCACCAATCAATATATATCATAGTGTACTTTTTGTCTAAGTACCCACCTCAATTCCAAGCTTAGAAGCACAAGCATAGCTTAGATTAATGAACAAGCAATGTAAAAATTAAACATATATAATGCTTAGGATGGTTTCAATCTATCCTGAGACTTTAAACTACACTCACAATTTGTTTCGAGCTAATTTTGTTCCCGAATCACAATTCCCTTTTTGTACATCTACTATTGATCCACTTTAGCTCTTAGTCCTTCAACTCTCCCTTGATCTTCCTCTTGAAGCTATTCGAATTGTCTCTAAGGATTTAACCAAAAATTGACTTAGTTCTTCATGTATTCATAAGGCTTTACTCTCTCTCTCTCTCTCAAACTTTGCTTCGGTCCACACCAAAGAACAAGATGATCTTCTTTGATTATCCCCTTGACTGGAGCTTTCCCCCTTCCACGTATCTCTCTTTTGGTTTGACAAGTGTATAGATCCTTAGATTTGTGAATGTTTAACATGCAATCTCTAACTCTTAGCGACCTTCAATTTTGGTCTATTCAAAAATGACCACCCGTTTTATTATTATTCCAATTTGATCCTAAAGCTCATAATTGTTTATTTTAAAAACATTTTCAAATCAAAATTAAACTATGATCAAATTAGTAGCATACTTCTTATCTATATTTTGGGGTATTAAAATTCTTTCCTCTAAAAACAAATTCATCCTCGAATTTACCTGAGGTGAAAAGATGATGAGATTGCTCAATCGCAACTACCTTAGGTTCCCAGGTAGCTTCTTTGTAGTGCAAATCTGGATTTAGATCTACCTATTCTGGTTTAAGCACATGAGAAGGATCAAAATGATACGGGGAATGGAGACATGGAATACATGTATATCTTGTCAAATTCACTGGGAAGAGCTAAACTATAGGCAACATGACCAATTTTCTCCATAACTTCTAATGGTCCAATAAAATGGGAGCTAAGTTTTCCCATTCTTAAAGAATTTGAATACCTTTTTTCACATAATGGTTCAAAAGAAGCCATCCGAATGGATGTATGATAATTGCTATAGATTGCATCTTAGCCCAAAAGTAATGATTATCCCAACCTTTTCCAAAATTTATTACACAATCCCAAAGCATGTCTTCAAGAATTTGGGTCACTCTTTCGAATTGACCTTCTGGTTGAGGTTGAATAGTTGAGCTGAAATATGCCTTGGTTCTTAAAACCTTTTGTAAGGAAATTCCAAAATCTTGGGGTGATTCGAGAAACTCAATCCATAATTATAGATATAGGAACACCATGTAATCGTATAAGTTCACTGATATACAATTCAGTCGACTTGCCCAAGCTTAAGTTCACTCGAATATGTAGGAATGTATTGACTTGGGGGTTCTATTGATTAATACTTAATATGCTTTATTTTCCCTTAGAAGAAACAAATAGACCACACACAAGGTCCATAGTTATACAATCCTATTTTCTCTGGTGGAGAGGGATGGGTTGTAAAAGTCTCGTAGAAAGTTTTTGTTCAACTTAAATCTTCTGACTAGTTAAACGCTGAGGTACAAAATTTGTAATAGGCAACTTCGTTCCTTTTCGCCAATATATTTTCTTTACATCCTTATACATCTTGACAGATAGATCAAAAGGAATTACTAAAAGTCTCCTGGGGCATTTTCCATTAAAAGTTTCATCATTTGTTACACAACCTCTATTTCAAAAAATAGAGTGAGCCAACAGAATTCAGAGAGAAATCTGATTTAGGTTCGTCTTTTATCTTAAGAAAAACACTCCAAAGTTCAAGATCCGATTGCAGAAGGATCTTAATTATTTGAATCAAGTTAGATTGAACTTGAAGTTCTGCTAAGAGTTATTGATTCTTTCGCCACTTGAAATGAGCACGAGTAAGAATTATTAATGGCGGTTGAAACATTTAATAGACCAAAAAGCATTACGAATATCATATTGATCATATCGAGTCTTGAATATAGTTTTAGGTATATCAAATTCTTTAACCTTCATATGATAGTACCCCTGATCAAAGGTCAATCTTGGATAACAATATAGAATCCTTAAGTTGATTAAGCAAGTCTTCAATTCTTGGTATTGGTTACCTGTTCTTGATGGTGAGTTTATTCATTTGCCGATAGTCGGTGCAAATATCATGGATCATTCTTTCTTCTTTACAACTAAAACTGGGGTTCTCAAAAGATAAACTATGCCTTATAAGTCTTTATCTTAAAAGTCTTGTGACTAATTTTCGAGTTCTTTGAGTTCATCTGTGCCATTCAATAAGAAATGTTGAGAACTGGAGAAAATTCTGATTGTACTTCAATTCCAAATTTAACTTCCCTTGTTAGAAGTAATTCCAGAGATTGCTTAAAGAATATATCAAGAAATTCAGAGACATCAAGGATAGATTCAAGAACGAGCTTGGTCGTAATACCATCATATATAACAACAAACATAGCATTTGATTCAAAGGGTTTCTTACATATCAAGAATATGGATTCTTTTCCTAACCCTAGAAGGAAAAGTATTTTCTTGCAACAATCTATCAAGACATGGTGTCTACTTAGATAGCTTAGTCTTATGATAAGATTGAACTCTTGGAAGGGTAGGGTTAAAAGATTTGGAAGAAAGGAATTTCTTTGTATAAACAAAGGACATTTCATACATACTTGGTTTATTACAACCTTTTCTCTCAAAGGATTAGCGACAATAAGGTTACAATTTGTGGTTTCAATACTCAATTTATGATTCCTAAATAAGGGTAGAACATATAGAAGAACGAGTTGAACCAGATTCGGACAAGGCACGTACAGGAGTTGAGTACAATTTGATTGTACCAACAGAGGTATAGACTTGGTATCGATCTATCTTATTTTTTTAAAGTTAGTGATTGCTAATCCACAAGAAAATAGAAGGAGTTACTTATTGCTAATTAGCAATATTCTGAAGGATTATATTACTTCATATTCATCCTTACACTTCCTCCTTTACTAGAGCAACCGGTTGAGCTTTCAATATCCCGGTCCAAACATACTTCAAACATTTCTATCGATTATCAAAACATAGAAGTGAGCTTTTACCAGACATAAATTACAAGTATTTATCAAATTTAACTCCTAGGTGGCACATGAAACTAATGAAGATGCAACGAGTTTCAGTTTAGTCCGATAATCAGCTAAACCTAAGCTTTGATACCAATAAATGTAACACCCCTTACTCAGTCTAGGAGTTAAACCGGTTTAAGAAGTATTACTGAACAAACATTCAATCAAACATATGATGCTTTAGCACTTCTCGATTGAACATGCAATCAGAAATTAGGGTAATTTAAAACTTTTTCGTAACTTTTGTATTCAATCAAGTAAGCTTACATGTTATACATAACACACCAACTGATAGCTCATAGTGTATGCTTTAATATTATAAACTTCCAATTTACGAAGCTTACTTATAGACAAACTCAAGAAAGGTTAAGACTAATCTTAGAGTTCAAATAATAAGTTTTAGCTACTAAAGTACTACTGAGAATCAGGTGAGCCATTTACCATTATCACTGTAGGACCCTTAACCGAATTAGTAGTTAAACAGAGTTAAGACATGTACTTATTATACAGGAAACAACTACAAGTGTTAGTTAAGAAGATAGGTAAATGATGCAATAGGGTAGTCTAAGATTTACCATTTTAATTGAGGATACTTTAGCTTTCAAGATTTAGGTGCATTCATGTTTACGCTTACCATTTGAATGGTTATAAGGTAAGAGACTATAACAACTACTCTTTTAGAGGCTAATTAGAAGACCATCCGAACCTATGACCATAAAAAATTGTCTCATAACAATGGTAAGATGCTCTCTTTCTCAAATACCAATAAGGTCATAACATAATTATCACTTATCAATATTTACTAACAAAACTAGTAAAAACTATTTACCATACGATTCCTATAGCTTTTAATTTGAACTATCTTAAAAACAAGATTAGTTTCAATACTAGGAAAGCATGTGCCACCTAATTAATATCTCAAGCATACCAAGCACTAAGAGAGTTATCCAATTAATTCCCCATGAAACCATGATATATGACCAAGAAACTTTATTCATGTCACATTCATAAAGCAATTCTATAATTGCTTTCATAGATACACCATCAACCAATATCACAACTTTCATAACTCAAACAACAAACAACAAACTTGAAGCATATTAGGGCCCATTACAAAACATTAATACCTATAGAGCTTACATACGTATGTAGCCCAAAAAGAATTATCTATATGCTCTATGGATGTTTATCAACTATGTGCCACTAACTAGGAATACTTAAGAAATTACAAGACGTACTTCTTGACACTTGTGATCTCGTCCAAGCTCAAGGATATCGAAGTAAGACCAAACCCTGAAATACATTGAAAGGATATAGTGAACATAAGCTTAGAGAGGTAGATCAAAGTAACTACTAACATGAAATCAATAATCTATCCTTTCGTGAATTTCTTTTGGTTATATATGACTATAAACATTAATATGAAAAGAGATTATACAAAATAAGCATTCAAATCACTCATATAAATATGTAGATGTGAATACTCGAACCAAGAATATATATATATATATATATATATATATATATATATATATATATATATATATATATATATATATAGTGCTCAAAAATCACAAGTAAATAGGACATTCAATCCTCACTTATATATATTGGGCAGTCTAACGTAGCCTATAATTAAGGATTCAAACAAAAACTCACATAATCATATAGGGGTCCTAACCAAGCAATTCTATTCTTCCGTAAGCATATTCAATTTTTCAACTATATATATTTTACTTGTTACACACGTTATTCCATTAGTTCCTTTATTTCCTTATGAACTTTCAAGATTTCTTTTAACATGGCCTTACTTACCATTTAAATTACCTCTCATGTATATCATTGTCGTCAATTTCTTACCACATAAGATACATTCGAAAACTCCAAATATACATTTTACTTGCTATACAAGTTATAATCATAACCATCATTAACTTATAAACTTACTTAGATTCGTTTAACATAATCAATTAATATGTAAATTACTTATTTATAACGTATTAAACACTTTCTCAAACATAGCATCATATAATCATATATTACATATCATCAAAGTTAGTAAACATATCATAATGTAAGCATAGATCTTTGTCTCACAAGGTATTAAGTTTTTCCCATAACTTAATTTGTAAGTTTTATTATAATTCTTTAACATAGCCTTGAGAATCGAATAACAACCTAGGTACACGAATCCCCAACCAATTGTCGCCACATAAAATAGTACTTGCAGTATCAGTCAACCCCTCTTATTGTCTCCAAGTGACCACAAAACTTCCCTCCCACTATCACCAAATGAGGACCGTAGTCCACCCCAAACACGAGCTCTATAGACTCTATGTCATGCCAACTATACCTATGATTGACTCGAAACCAAGGATTTTCAGTTAAATCTTACCATAGCAAAGTCAGAATTGAGCTTAGCTCCTTATTCAGATCATCAAGTAGCATGTCTTACTCATATCAGAGATGAGCATAGCTCCATGATCATAAAATCACAAAAGCAAAGCTTTTTACTTATCGTATCATTCACATACATTCATATAGTCCATTAGACAAAACTTACAACTTATCACATTATTTTAGAATAAAAAATTGAGAATATTTTCCTAATCAAGGTATCAAATTATTATCATATCTTATTAGGATCATAGATGAGCATGGCTCTATATTTCTTATTCGAAGAACATATCATTGTTATTCATGTTTCAAGCATGTACATATAACAAATACCACTTTCAATATTAGTATATAACCATTTGAATAGATTCTAACCACATATCTAGCATTCACCAATCAATATATATCATAGGGTAATTTTTGTCTAAGTACTCAACTCAATTTTGAACTTAGAAGCACAAGCACAAGCATAGCTTAGCTTAGCTTAATGAACAAACAATGTAAAAATTAAACATATATAATGCTCGGGATGGTTTCAATCTATCCCGAGACTTTAAACTACACTCACAGTTTGTTCCGAGCTAATGTTGTTCCCGAATCCTGATTTCCTTTTTGTTCATCTACTGTTGATCCAATGTTAGGCTCGATATCCTTCAATCGAAGTGCTTGCCAAGTGCGGAGAAGATTGATTTTTGGGTGTTTTTGGTGGAAGCAAAAAGATAGACATAAAGAAAAATGATTTATAATGGTTCAAGCTTCTAACAAGCTCTACATGCACTACCTTAGCTCCCACTAAGGATTTACACCAATTCACTAAGAATTCTTCCCCTTTTCTTGGCTTAGGAAGCAACCAATTACAACCTAGACTCACTCACCAAGTCTAGCAACCAAAGCTCACAAACTGTATGTATCGATCGCGGGTAGTCGTATTGGTACACCCTTTTTTAGAACCATTTGTGGTGTTTTCCTCAGCTAATGCGTATCGATACGCGTTGGAGCGTATCGGTACGGCCTAAAATTTAAATAGTCGTTAGGAAAATGACTGATGTGAGCAGTTAGGCGTATCGGTACTCGATACAACCATATTAGTATGGGATAGTAGCCGTTGGGGGTTTGTAAAACAATCGTATCAAAATGTCACGTAGCGTATCGATACAGGTCTTATCCGTATAGGTACGGCCAAGCCGTTTCAATACGGGTTTTGGCTACTAGAATTTTCCTATAGTTGAAACCCTAAAGCGTATCGATACATGGTATATCATATCGGTACGATTACTTGAAAAACAATGGTTTGGCTACTTTAAAGACATTTTAAATCATTCCAAAGTATTGTAAAATTTATCAAACATATTTTCAAGTTATTTGGACTTAGTAACATTTTAAAACTGTTTCAATTTAGTCCAAAACAAATTTTCTATTATTATATCAAAACAAATATCTCAACAATCTTCCCTTTTTGATATAATAAAACAAACTTGAATAATTATTTGTGATTCTCCCCTTTTGTATATAAAAATTTGAAAAAGAGATTTTAAAATTGAAATGTAGTTAAAGTATTCACTTGAAAAATCAAATTTTCAAATCATTTCTCCCCTTTTTGTTATATCAAAAAGAATTTATGTAACTTTAAGTTCAAAATAACAATAAAGGTTGAAAAAATTGACAAAAATATGATTTTCGGTTTTAAAATAGCTCCCCCTTACTCAAAGCATCATCAAATGGTTAGTCCAACAATTATGATAAACTAGTTGAATTAAAATAAATAAAACAAATTAAAATAAAATAAACAAAATTCAACTAATTTTTACCACATTTGAACCAAAGTTAGGATGTGAAGCCTTCCTTCTTCAAGTGATCTTCTTTGTATGTACGGAGCTCCCCATCAATGTTGTACTTTATTGATCAATCTTCATCACACCTAAGACAAGAGAATCAAGTAATTTTTGGTATCCAAATTGCGTTTGATCCATAAGTGTTAGTAGCACATAATTTAGTCCCCTTAGGAATCAATTTTTCAATTTCATCCTTTTTAGTTGAAGTAATTAGTCCTTTTGGGACCCAAATACTTCTAAAACATTTACCATTTAAAAATTTATGGGCACTAGATTGTCTTTGATAAAAATTTGATTTTCCAAAATTGGTTTTCTTTTCAAGCTCTTTGGAAATCAAATATTTTTCCTCTTGAACTTTATAAAGCAAATTTTATAAATCAACACATTTTTTTTCAAACTCATTGAGTTTTGCTTCAAGTTCAATTTTGGTTTTAGAAATCAAATCATTTTGAATTTTCAAATTTGAAACCAATTTCATGTTTTTCAAAATGTGAATTTTAAACTCTAAAACCAAGTCATCATAGGCAACTTGTAATTCATCAAAAGAATATGAAGTTGAAGTAGATGAATTAGAAGTTACCCTTAAATCTTCTTGGATGGCCATAAGGCAAAGGTTGTCTTGTTCATTATTAGTGTAGTCAACATCACTCCAAGTAGCCACATATGCCTTCTTCTTATGGCTTGAAGAGTTTTCCCTCTTCTTCTTCTTCTTCTTCTTTAGAGGGCTTTAAGTCAATTTGACCTTTCTTCAAATATAATATGTGTTTTAAATGGATTTTAATTAAATAAGATATTAACTAATTGGTAGTTAGTAGATTTTCATTTTACATAATTACCAATTCTCTCTCATTTTAGCCAAACACCATTTTCTCTCATCTTTTCCAGAATTCTTTCTCTCAAAAGTTCTCTCAACATTTTCTAAATCAATTTCAAGAGATCTTCCTTAATTCTTCAAGATTTTTGCAAGGAAAACTTGTCATCTATTGAAGGAAGCAAGGATTGGAGGTAAATCTCATTATTAACCTCTAATATAAGTTCTTTATTGAAATTCCCAAGATATTTCGCTTCTAATAGCTATTTTTGATTGAGTTCTCAACATAGTTTTGATTTGAGATCAAAATCTTATGAAAAAGTGGATGAAATCTTGATTTTCGAACTTGATGAGTTGGGCACTGTTTTGTGTTGATTTTAATTGATTCTTAAGTTGTTTTATATGTTAAATTGATGTGTTAATAACATAGATCCCGAAATCCTTGAGATCCTTGAGTTTCTTGGTAGTTGTAAGTGTAATTTTGGGGTGTAATGGTGGAATTGTGATTGCTGGAGGTATAAGGATGAGTTATGATGTTTAATAGATGTGTTTTGATGTTGTTAATGCTTTGGAAGTGTTGCATGATGGCTTGGCTTGGTTTAGGAAGCAACCGATTGAGTTTTCGGTTGTGTTGGAAGGGTATTTTGGTGTAGTTTGAGTGTGCAACGAGTCTAAGGATTGTTACTGGTGTTAGAATGCATTTTAATGCATTTAGATCTCTGTTTTGATGTTGTGAAAACAAGGGATCTTGATCTAGAAGCTCACTAGGTGATTTTGGAAGCTCCGGAGGTATAATTTTCGTGTCGGCGAACAAGGCTTCGCGTATCGGTTAGTGGAAATGAAATTTCCTGCTTTGTAACGCTTTGAGTGTGCTCTTGGGAGCTTAGTGTAAGCTTGATACGCTAAACTAAGCTCAAGTGTAAGTGTTTCGGTAATCCCTCTCTTGGAAATGTGTTAAGTTGGTTGAAAATGCATTTGATGTAAGAGTGGTTTTGTTTACTGTTTTTAAGCATATTTAAGCATGGTTTAATGCTGTATTTTAATGTCATTATGATAAGGATGCACTAGGTAAGTGATCCTTGGTTTTCATATGAAAATGAATATGATGTTAAGCATGAGTGGTTGTGGAAATGACATTGTGGTTATGCTTGAAAAATAGTGGATTAATATGGTTAAATGATTATATTGGCAAGTGATGAAAATGGTTTTTGGTTACTTTAATCGGATATAGTTAGCCGGCTATAGGATTGGGTGCACCGTGAGTAAAGTTGCCTTGGATGTTGAGGGGTTGTGATTGTGCCGTAATCTCCATCCAAGTACCCCAACGATTGAGGTTAAGATCACAACGGTGAATGGTTAGTCCCGTGTGTGAGTCTTGTGTATGTGTCCCATACTCTCGTTAGTGGAATTATACAACTACCGATGAGTGATTTTGAGGGGTTGTGATTGTGCCATTAGTCTCCATCACGGGTGTTGAGGGGTTGTGATTGTGCCTTATGTCTCCACCTTGTGTAATCAGGTAGTTTGTATGAAGCGTGAGGGACAACGCTTGTAATCCACGTATCCGATTGTGTCTTGTGTTTTAATGGTTTGTGGACTATCACTTGAAAGCTAATATAATTTAAATGAACTAAGTGAAGCATGAGATGCTTGTAAATGATGCAAGGGTGCATGAGAAATATGTGTATGATGCTAGAATGCATGTGATGCTTGCTAAAGCATGAGCAAAGGTTTATTTGCTGTTGTAAATTGATGCATATGTGCATGAGGTTTCAAAAGTGCATTGAAGTCTTGAGAAGACTTGTTTTATAAAGGGCATGTGTTATAAGGTGTTGCTTTTGTAAATCATGAGTTATACATTGATGAATGTTGTCTAGCGATCCTCACTAAGCTTATTGCTTACGCTCTTCCGTTTCATCAATGCAGAGAATTGAACCTTTGGAGGCAGCCCAAAAGCAAGAGGAATCCATAACTTTTCTAAAGAGATGTATGTGATTCATCTTTAGTGTAATAAGAGGCAATGGGAGGGATTTATACTTTGGAATGTTTGAGAATGTTTCTTTTACTTTGAGCATGTTGGTTTGACTATATTTGATTTGTAAATGGCCTTTGGAGTTTGGATTTTGGTTTATTTGGAGTTTTTGACTTGTTATGGATTTGGGTGAACTAGGGAGCATGCCTATAGTGCCTTGCTTGGGTGTTAGTTGAGATGTTAAGGCTATAGCCTCGTTATAATATTAGTTTATCTGTATCTTTGATGTATGCATGATGTGGCATGTCTCGGGGTTGATTCGAGTATGGTAAAGCATGAAAAACCAGCAAATTCTACTGTCGCAGTGCAGGGTGTATCAAAACACCCTTAACTGTTTTGAAACGGAGGCATGTAATGGCCATAGCGTTTCGGAACAGCTGAAGGTGTTTTGGAACAGTTTGGCTACTGGAGAGGCCTGTTTCGATACTTGTCTCGGAACCTACCCGGGTACCGAAATGGTCAACACTGTTTCGATACGGGCGTTTCGGTACAGGGGTTTGGTGTTCCGAAACGGATGACCGTTGGATGATGTTTTTGAATTGTTTTAAGTTTCCATGTTTTACATTTTAGTCCTGAATGTTGCGTATGCAATTGCTTGAGCTTGGAATGTCCTTTTTAGTCGAAATATAACAGAGAAGCATGTAATATGACTAATTACATAATGGTAAGCTTAAAATCTGTTAAGTCCTTATATTTTCTAAAAATTACGTTTTGGTCCCTAAAAGTGTAATTCACGCAATTGAGTCCCTAAATGTTTTCCGAACGATGTGTCCTTCTCTCATATGATTCTTGAGAAATCACATAGGCTTAATGTGCATCTAGAAATGATAAAAAGGAAAAAAATGATCGTTAATCAAGGTTGACTTTCGGGTTGACTTTGTTTTGCCCCGTGTAATCTTCGTAGTTCGGGTCAAACGTCTAGGCCGGGATAAGGGGGTTACAGCTTGTCTCATACTTCCTTGGCATTTTCACAAGATGTCTTTGCATAAACATCCCAGCCAAAAGCATAAAGAGAATGTGCAACGCCCTGAAATTAAGCTATATCATCTTCTTGTCATTGGCACTCTAATCCGCCTTCCTTCTTTAAGGCACGAACGGTACATCTTCAACAAGGTCCCAATGATGATAATCCTTTGCCTTGATGAAGTACACCATCTTATTCTTCTAATAGGCATAATGTTCACCGTTAAAGAATAATGGCTTGTCGGTGGATTGCACCATGTACACCGGATGATTGTTTGTTGATCGAGCTAGCCGGGATCACCTCAATAGGATGTAAATCCTCTCGATTGAGCCTAGCTCTAATACCAATTTTTAGGCTCGATATCCTTCAATCGAAGTGCTTGCCAAGTGTGAAGAAGGTTGGTTTTGGGGTGTTTTTGGTGGAAGCAAAAAGATAAACAAAAAGACAAAGGATTTATAGTGGTTCAAGCTTCTAACAAGCTCTACATCCACTACCTTAGCTTCCGCAAAGGATTTCAACCAATTCACTAAGAATTCTTCCCCTTTTCTTGGCTTAGGAGGCAACCAATTACAACCTAGACTCTCTCACCAAGTCTAGCAACCAAAGCTCACAAACTGAGCTTTGGGATCACTATTAAACAAGAGAAAACTTAGCAAACTAGAAATCCCTCTAAAGGTATGTGTTTGCACTAATATACCCTCACCCAAAACCTAATACACTTGAGCATACATTGACAATTAAGCTCAACAAGTGTAGTCTATACAAAGATTGAGAACTTAAGCACTAAGACAAATTTTCATCATAATGTTCTTGACTTGAGGATCATTAGTCTTCTATACATGCTTGGAGGTCTCTTTCATACTCCCAAATGACTTTGTAGCCTTTGGAGACCGTTGGGGTTGAATTGAAGTCATTGAGGCCTTTATTTCCCGCAATAAATGCAGTTCTGAAGCTGTCCATATCGATACGCGGGTAGCCGTATCGGTACGCCCTTCTTCAGAACTAGTCGTTGTGCTTTCCTCAGCTAATACGCATCGATACGTGTTAGAGCATATCGGTTCGGCCTGCAATTCAAATACTCATTGGGAAAATGACCGATGGGAGCAGTTAGGCGTATCGGTATAGGATACTTGTCGTTGGGGTTTTTTAAAACAACTGTATTGAAACGCCACGTAGCATATCGATACAGGTCCTATCCGTATCAGTACGGCCAAGCCGTATCGGTACAGGTTTTGGCTACTGGAATTTTCCTATAGCTGAAACCTTAAAGCATATCGATACGCTGTATACCGTATCAGTACAGTTACATGAAAAACAAAGGTCTGACTACTTTAAAGACGTTTTAAATTATTCTAAAGCATTGTAAAATTTATCAAACATATTTTCAAGTTGTTTGGACTTATTAACATTTTGAAACCTTTTCAATTTAGTCCAAAATAATTTTTCTATTATTATATCAAAAAAATATCTCAACATCCACCTTAGCTCTTAATCATTCAACTCTCACTTGGTCTTCTTCTTGAATCTATTCAAATTGTCTCTAAGGATTTAACCAAAAATTGACTTAGTTCTTCATGTATTCATAAAGCTTCACACACATTCTCTCTCAAAATTTGCTTCGGTCCACACCAAGAAAGAAGATGATCTTCTTTGATTATCCCCTTGACCGAAGCTTTCCCCCTTTCCACCCATCTCTCTTTGTATTGACAAGTGTACAGATCCTTAGAATTGTGAATGTTTAACATGCAATCTCTAACTCTTAGCAACCTTCGATTTTGGTCCATTATAAAATGATCATCGATTTTATTATTATTCCAATTTGATCCTAAAGCTCCTAATTGTTTATTGGGTAATCTTCACCAGTGGTCCCTTTCGTTTAGGGTGTGTTCTATTTTGGTCACCAAAATTCAAAAACGATTATTCTGGTCACTTACGTTTAGAATCGTTTCTATTTTGGTCCCTTGGCCGTTAGTCTCCGTTACTTAAAAAAATTAATTTCTAATTTAACCCCCAAACTTTCAAAATTTTATTTTTCACCATCTTCCCCAAAAATTATAAAACTAAAACCCCAGAAAATTAATTCAAAAACCCAAAAATTATTTTTCACCATCTCAAATAGGCTAGCAGTAGACTATTAGTTAGCTGGAATACATGAAACTGGTTGTAAGCTGCTGCTTCTAAGGAACAAACTATTTCAGTGACTTGGTCCTCCTTAGAAAACAAGAAAACAAAAACCACCAAATTAAGGATTCTCAATAATGAAAACAAAAGCAACGTAGAGAATAAATAGCACACCTCTTGTCAATAATGAAATTAATTGGTAAAAATGTAGAAATGCTTGTGTCTATCAATCACTCGACACTTTAAAATCCTCCAAGGATTCTCAATATCATATTTCCATGATCAAATCAAGTGACCTGAGCTAAATTATATCATAGATTCCATGAAAGTTGAAAAGCACATGATATGAAAGAAGAAAAAAAATGAGTCAACAAAGAACTGAATAAAAAAACCTGCAACTCTGTTTGCAGACCTCAGTTTTGAGATGCTCTGTTTGCAGTTTTCCTCCTCGATTTTGCTTATAGAGGGAGGGGTTAGGGTTTGGGTTAGAGAAGTTTTAGAGAAAGTGGGGTTTTATGTGTGAAGATGGGTGACCAAAATTGAGGGTCAAATTGAAAATTAACTTTTTTTATTAACGTGCTACATCATCTTATTAACGGAGGATAATGGTTGGGTTACCAAAACGGTAACGGTCAAATACATAAGTGGCAAGAATAATCTTTTTTTTTCAAATTGGGTGACCAAAATAGAACACGCATCAAACAAAAGGGACCTTCGGTTAAGTTTACTCAAAATTTAAAATACCACATCAATGACACATAAGCACCACCGTTAATTTTTAATGGTGGGTAACTAAAATAGGATCAAATGGTAACGTTAGTGCCCTTTTTGAAAGAAAAAAAATAGTTTGGTGACTAAAACAGGTAAGAATTAATAGGTTGGTGACTAACGATGTAGTTTACCCTTAATTTTATTTATTTCGAAAGAGGAACATAAGCTAATTAATCATTTTAATGTAGGAGATTCATTAACTGTTTAAGTGGTTAAGAATACTTATGTTGTTCTGTTTTGTATGAATTGAAATTATGACATTTATTTTGAAAATAGAATTATCGCTACTTAATAAATAAATACATAGTTATTGCTAGCTGTAAGTATGTTGTATTGACTGTTAAATGAAACGAGTGTATCTTGTTTAAAAATTTGGCTTGTTGTCAACATCTTTTAGAGCGAGTGGTTAAAAGTTTTCATTGACACTTGCCCTCCCCTTAGGTTGTGGGTTCTCGACCCAGTAAGAGCAAATTTCTCCTTCTCCCTCCCCTAGGTGGAATTGTTAAAAAAGAAGAAGTTAGGCTTGTTAAGTTTCTGTTGTGCCGCATCGTTATGATTGTTGTTGGAGTCAAGTAAAAAAAAACTTAAGTTAGTAAATATGTCTAGTTTTATTTTATAATTTAATTTTTATTTGAAAATTTTTCAAGTTGAGTCCAGTTTATAGAATTCATGTCATATTGTGCGAGTTTCTGTTCAAATTTAATTATAAATATTTATAATATTATGATATTAATTGGTTCTAATTTAAACAATTTTCTGTAACCATATATAATATAGAATTATATTTCTTTATATATTTTCGTATGTGATATACATATATCATGTGAAGTTGATAGATTAAACTCGAACTTAAAAGCTGATCCATTAATTACTAAAATATTCAAGTTATCTGAGTCTCATTTTATAACTCTAACTTTATTTAAACTTTTTTTAGTCGAGTTAAATTTATAAATTTATGATTAATTTTTTATGTCAAATCAAATTTACTCACCCATATTTCTCTCAACTGATTCTAATGATATTAAATTGTATAATTATAAAAATGATTTAAGAATGAAATTATAAAACTGTAAAAATTATTTAAAATATAAATTAAAATAAAATTTTTAAAATTATAAATTTTGTAAATTTTCATAAAATAAAAATTTAAATTTAAATTTAAAAATAGAAAATAGAAAATTTATTGACTTATAAAAATTATAAAAAAATACGTAAAATGTGAAAAATATAATGATTGTAAAAATGCTTAATACACATTCTCCCTAGATTTTATCTATTTTCTCAACTTGTCCCTTAAACTACGTTTTGCCCGTTTTTGTACCTTAACATTTTTGTTGTTACCTATATTGTCCTCTACCATTAAAAAATTATGTCTTAACCAATCAGAACGCACCACCTCATTTTCTTTTTTATTTTAAATTAATTTTAAAATAAAAAATAAAAATATATATATTAAAATATTTATTAATTTAATTATATTTCTCAAAATACCCAATCTTCGTCCCATCATCTTCTTCCCTAATTTTATAACAGAAAACCCCACAATAATAAGCCCCCAAATCCTAAATAAGAAAATTTATGTATTCAAATCAAAACAATCCATGACTTCTACTCGAACATTAAATCGAGGTAACCATGAACAACCAAATCATACTTGGACAAAGGAATCTCAAACACCATATCAGTAAAACAAAAGTATTACTATCCATCCACCAAATTCACTCGACTTCAGGATGAGATAACATTAACCTTCTAATCAAAGGCAATTTTGCCCAATACCCAGCCCAGCTCCCTATCTAAATGGGCCATATTATAAAAAATTTCAATCCCATGAAGCCTACAATAATCAATCTTATTCTTTATTGATTTCAATAAATAATGAGCTCAAATAGCATTATCACATGGGTAAGTGACAATAGGGTTGATCTCAGCTTCAAGTGGTTCGTCCAGATCGTTAGGGTCCGAATCGAAATGGATATCAACAAGAATTCGGTTGGTTTTTTCAATTAGATTTTGATTAACAGTTTCTGCTTCGGAGCATCCCAAATTGCCAATGCCAATTGTTCTCCGTAGAACGAGCTAAGTTGTACTGGGAGGGATACGAAGACGAAAAACGACTTTTAAAATTACAGGGTACAAAGACAGCAAGGGTACGACATATAAAAAAATTAAAAGTATATATATATATATATATATATATATATATATAAAGTTTATACTTTATAGAAAATTAAAAAATAAAATCCATAAGTAAATCACAATATTAAAGTATCAAATCTCAAGACTCAAATAATAAATTAAGTCTAAAACAATATTAAACAACACAAATCAAACATTGTTAATATCTTCCGAGATCAACTCGCTCTCAATAAATAAACCATAAACAAATTTCAAAACTCAAACCACAATATTAAATCTAGAATAATAAAATTTATAAACAAGCCGTAATAATAAAATGTCAAATCTCAAGACTCAAGCCACAATATTAAGTCTAGAACAATAAAATCCATAAACAAACCATAATATTAAGTCTAAACAATAAAATCCATAAACAAACCATAATATTAAGTCTAAACAATAAAATCCATAAACAAACCACAATATTAAAGTGTCAAATCTCAAGACTCAAACCACAATATTAAGTCTAGAACAATATTAAACAACACAAATCAAACATTGTTAACATTTTCCGATATTAACTCACTCTCTAAATCCGGCTCATCAAGCGAGAGTTCGACACACTCTAAATATCCAACATCTCCCAATGAATCAAAAACATCTCCACTAACATCCCACATCTTGGTTTTCTCATCCTCGTATTGACTAAAACTCCTTGATAAAAGGCAAAGATTATAGTGGATGTAAACTAAATCTTCGGTGCGAGTCAGATTTAACTTATTTCTCCTTAGAGAGTGGATAAAGGAATAAGTACTCTAATTTCTTTCACAATAAGAGGGTGAAGTAGGTTGTCCAAGCACTTTGAAAGCCAAAGATTAAAGTAATGGAGTTTCGGCACCAAAGTTAGCCCACCAACTTTTCGGATCCGAAGAATACCTCTTTGTAAGAGACATCAAATCTTCAAAAGGCCCACTCTTAAGTGAGAAACAAGCATATTCATCCAAGACTTTATCATACTCATCATCATTTGAAAATAACCTACGAAAGCACTTCATTCTCTCTCGAGATATTTCACCATCCCTATGAGGGGCAACTCTACTAGGATCCTCAGTAACCAACCACCACTATAAAACTTTCAACATATTAAAAAAAATTATATATATATATATATGATTTGAGAATATAAAATTACTAACAAAACTACGTACCTTGGATTTAGTGAGTGATCTAGACAATGAAGAGGAGTATAACTTTTTGTCCAACGAGCTATAAGAATCTCATAAACAACATGATAGAAAGGACTAGTCTAAAATAGAACGTTTTTCTTTCTTGTAGATTTGACACTTCACTTTCTCAATCATAGAATCCTACATCTCATATACCAAATCAAGATATGGCTTATCAGTGTCACATACTTTAAGCATGTCATAGATGGAATTTGTGAAATCAATGATGTAAGATACTTTATCCCACCAATCATCACTCACAAACTTTTCTTTCACAAAGTTTTCTCTCTCTATGTCATCCTCTCTATAAGAATTTCATTCATCACTTATGAACATTGATTGAAGTCCTTGCTTGATGAGCTTAAATCTCTTAAGCATCACAATGATCGAAGTAAAACGAGTATCTGCAACTGAAAGTAACTTAAGAGAACTAAGTCTTTGGAAGATTACCAATCTCATGTTGTGGTTCATGATGAAAATTTTGATTTGTACAGCATCTCCATGAACTTTAGTAATCCAATGGCACAAGTCATATGTTTCCTCATTTCCCTCGATATTTTTTACCGAACAAATATTATTCAAGGCAAGATTAAGTGTATAGACAACACACGGTGTCCAATAAATATGAGGATACATGCTCTCAATAATTTCTCCTGCCCCCTTGCAAATAGTTGCATTGTCAGTAATAACCTTCACCACATTTTGATGACCCACCTCATCAATCACTTTTTCTTATCAAATTGGCAATGAAAGTTTTATCTTTGACTTCACCAAAGCAATTCACAGCTTTAAGAAACATAGGCTTATTTTCAGAAGTAGCCATGAATATAATGAGAGGCTTTCTTGTCGGATCACTCCAACCATCAGACACAATAGTCACGCCCTTTTCTTGCCATGTTGCTTTAATCGGTTGCAAAAGCTTCTCAACATTATTTTTTTCCTGTTGGAACAATGTGGTTCGTAATTTATTATAACCAGGGGGAACATAACCAGGTATACTGTGAATTGCAGCAAAAGTGAAAGCCCTATCATAATGAGAATTTCTAGCAAGATTAAAGTGCAAACCATTGGTATAGAACATTCTTGTAATTTCTTCATCCAATTGAGCTCTAGTATTCATGTCGAATGATCTAGCAAGAGGTGACAAGCTATGTTTTATCTTCTTAGAAAAAGAATCAATCTCAACTCCAGCTTGAGATTGACAGGGAAAAGTAACTTCCCTTGTTGCTCTTTGTTTCTTTTCTTCTCACACTCCTCTACCAACCTTACCATTTCAAGTTTTTGACTTTTAGTTACTTTTTCTACAAATTGTAACTCCATCACTTGAAATTTGAAGCAAAAGTGTCTTTATCTTAATATAGCTTTCACTACGAGTTTCACCACAAATGTTACATCAGAAATTCTAAGTTCCTCCAACAGTCCCCCATTTTTCTAGCTTTGTCACATAATCCCACAATGGAGATAAATTCTCAATTTGGGATGATGAAATTAATCCACTCCTACTAGCACTTCCACTCCCGTTACCACTTTGAGATGTCATATTTAAACTAAATTGATCTGTTTACATTAAACAAAACAAACAAATCAATTAAGTTCAAAGATCATGCTAAAAATTCCAATTAACAATTGTCTATTTCCTCAATTCTAAATCTCAATTCAATCATCTTCTTCCATGTTAAAACTGACAAAATATGGAAGAAAAAAATTGCAACATACATTTCTTATCGTATAAAATAGAACCAAAACCATGGGGAAAGTAGTATAAAACATATCAAATTATCAAAAGAAGCATGTAAGCAAATCTCATTTCTTATCTTATCCAAAGGCTTACATAAACTTCCAACCACTAAATTATAACTTAAAGGCTTTAAACTGATTTCCAAAACTCTAATAAACAAACCATTTCCCCTTATTTTTATTCAACAATGCCGCTCTCTATAATGTTTTGTGAATCTAACATATTATAATAAATTAATAATGATTTTTCCAACAAAAGTCCCAAACTCATGAAAATGACCAAGAAGGATATACAAATTAAGAAGCAAATTCCAACAAAAACAAAAGCCCAATCATTCAAAAAGCAGAATTAATATAATTTATTATCGAAATAAATTATAGCTATACAGTACCTTATTTTCTTCTTCTTCTTTGTTGATTAAGAGTTGGAACAACTTTCGTCAAGTCTCCATTCTCCACTGCAAAAACCAAGGGAAATAAATGAGTTTTGATAGAACAAAAGAGCAGAATTTTTTTGGTTACATTGATAACGACTTACATTGATAACGGCTTACCTGGTCACTTTCTAGGAAAATTTTCAAAATAAAATCGATCTTTTTTTCCTTCTAGCCAAACAACAGCAGCAACAAACAGCACAACCAAACATCAGCAACAACAACCAATAACCCAATCAAACAGCAGCAGCAGCTGTTATAGTATAGCATAGTTAGGAAATGAGTTTGTTATGAGAAGCAGTTATGGTTAGTGAATGTGGTTAGGAATTTGAATATTAGTTATCACCTGTTAACTAACTATGAACTACTTACTATCTCTTGTATAAATAATGACTGGTCTCTATTGGAGATGTTACAGTCTTTTTAATAAAAATAACGAGAGTACCGTCTCTCTTCCTCCATTTCTTCACAGATTCTTTCTATCTTTCTTCTCTAATCTTCGCATGGTATCTTTCGCCATTTTCATTATGGGCGTCTCTTCTGTTGTTCATCTCTCTTCTTGCATTTTTTTCTTGTGAACAAGCTGAGCTGAGTTGCTATAATTACGGATCAACGTTTCGACTCAAAAATCAAATCCTAAACTGGTTTGGTTCTCCTTGAATCAGGTCAGTTATGGCAAGATTTTTGTACTTGATTGTTGATTCTACATGCATCAGTTTCTTAGATCTTTTATTTTTCTAAGGATTATCGTTGTGATCGTTAGCATTCCTACTCGTGATTTTGTTGAAGCTGAGTAGGTTAGTGATCTGTCTGGTGTCCTTCTAGATCTGAAACCGTATCTCATTGAACTGCTTGTGTTGTGAGGTGTTATAGCGTTGATTCTCAGCTTGGATGTTCTGCTTCTTTTCTTTTGCCTGCAATCTGTTTGTTCTTTTGCCTGTGTGAACTCATGTGTGTAGTTCTGCACTCTGTTTGCTATGGCTCGGGATACAGTAGTTCGAGAGGATCAATCTACTTCTTCTCAAGTTAATGTTTCTTCGCATACTTTTGTTACCTCGTCCTCTACTACGGTTCATCATCTTCTTAAACTTGATACTGTTAAGCTCACTGAACACACTTATATTCTGTGGAAACACCAAGTTATGTTGATCATTGATGGATATGGTTTATTGAATTTTATTTCTGATCGGTATAAGCCTCCAAGTCAATTTGTGACTAGTGGAGAAGGCGTGTTGGTAGAGAATCAGACTTATCTTGTTCATCGGCAACAGGATAAGCTCCTTGCCTCGTGGCTTATGACAACCGTCACTCCGGATGTTCTTCCTTATCTAGCTGGTTTGAATACTACACTTGCTATGTGGAACACCATTTCTCGGTTGCTTGGTACAAAATCCAGTGTAAAGGTTAGCTCTCTTCGACATAGTCTTCACTCTTAGAAGAAAGGGGATTCTATTGTTCATGAGTATTTGGAAAAGATTAAGCTACTTTGTGATACGCTTAATGCTGCTGGTAGCTCAGTTTCTGAACAATAACAGATTAGTGTTATTCTTTCTGGTTTAACTGTTGAGTTTGAGTCTGTTCTTGCAATAGCTTCTCGTGAGCAACTTTCTCTTGAAATGCTTACTGACATGTTGTTTGAATGTGAGGTTCGGCAGAAGTCTTTTATGTTTGATACCTTAGAAGCTCATGCTAATGTTGTTGTACAGCAGAGTTCTTCTCATGTGTAGCAGAGTTCGCAACAAACTCTTGCTTCTGGAGACAAGTCTTTTACTTCTGTGAATCAGGTTAATGCTTCGCAGCAGAATTTCTTTCGTGGTCAACGCGGAGGCACTTGTGGTGGTCGTGGTGGTCGTGGATGTTACTCTAATCATCGCCCACAATGTCAGTTATGTGGAAAAGTTGGTCATATGGTGCAAAAGTGCTGGTATCAGTTTGATCAAGATTTTCTTGGTTACACTAATCAGTCTGATGACAACTCTGATGCTTCTTCGAAGAAGACTGAGTTTGGGCCGGTTCTTAATAATCACGTGACTCATTCTTCTCAAGCCTACACACATGTGTTAAGTCCTGGTTCTCCTATGATGGGCTTCGTTTCCACCCTTGCGTTTGGTCATGGGTTTTCAGCTCCGTCATATGGGCCTATGCTTTCTGGTGGGTTAGTTTCTTATGCGTCTAGTCCGGTTGTTGTTAATGGGCATGTTCCTGGGTTGTCCACAGGAGCCTCGGGAGGTTTGTCTTCTCCTAATTCAGGGTTTCAGTTGCCGCATGTCTCTTCTCCTTCGGCTGCTTCGATAGTGCAACCTTCTGTTTCTTTCTCTAATCATGGTTCTGTTCCGATGGCAAATGTTTCATCTGCCTCGTTTCCTTCTGCTGCGACTGTGGCTTTTCCACGCGAAACCTCTTGGTTTCCTGATTGGGGCCACTCACCATGTGACCAATGATCGCTCGGCTTTGCAATCGGAGGCGATTTACTCAGGTAATAAGTCTTTACTGATGGGTAATGGTGAGGCGGTTCCGGTAACACATATTGGTAAAGGCTCCTTGCTCACTACTTCTAAGCCCTTGCATTTACAACATTTGTTACATGTTCCTAATATTTAGAAAAATCTTTTGTCTGTTTCTAAATTGGCTCAAGATAATGATGTTTTTCTAGAGTTTCATCCTCGTGGGTGTTTTGTGAAGGATTCTCAGACACAGGCTACGCTATTGGAAGGGAAGCGCACTCCTAAGGGCCTCTATGAGTTACAGTCCCCTGCTTTGTCGAATAAACCTTTTCACTCTAAGTAGGGTTTGCTTTTGAATGTGACAAAAAGTTCAGATTCCCTTTTTCAGTGGCACAAGCGTCTTGGCCATCCCTCTTTGTCGGTTCTCAAGGCGGCTCTCAATAATGGTAGTATAGCTGTAAGTATTAATGATTTGCCGAATGTTTGTTCTTCGTGTTTACAAGGGAAAGCACATAAGCTCCCTTTTTCTTTGTCTTCCACTACGTATAATAAACCTTTTCAACTTGTTGTTTCGGATGTATGGGGACTTGCGTATGTTGCATCTGGAGGTTTCCTGTACTATGTCTCGTTTATTGATGTTTTTAGTAGGCATACGTGGCTTTACTTACTCAAATGAAAGTTTGAGGTTTTTCAGTGTTTTGTCGAGTTTTATAAGCTTGTTGAGGTGTCTTTTGGATGTAAAATTCAAGTTCTTCAGGCGGGTGGTGGTGGAGAGTATCAAGCTCTTGATAAGTGGTTGGCTTATCATGGAATGCAACATAGGCTTTCTTGCCCAAGTACTTCGGAACAGAATGGTACGACTGAGAGGAAGCATCGACATGTTGTCGAAATGGGACTGACTTTTCTTTCTCAAGCATCTTTGTCGTTAAGGTTTTGGAGCTATGCCTTTGTAACTGCTATTTTTTTTATTAATAAATTACCTACACCAGTTTTGCATAATAAGTCTCCATGTCAGGTTTTGTTTGGCCAGAGTCTAGATTATTCTTTTCTCAAGGTGTTTGGTTGTGCTTGTTATCCTCTTTTGAGGCCTTTTAATGCACATAAATTGGAGTTTCGATCTAGAAAGTGTACGTTTCTTGGGTACTCTACTTCTCACAAAGGATATAAGTGTTTCGATGAGAGTGGTAACGTTTTTATTTCTTGTCATGTTATTTTTGATGAATCTGTTTTTCCATTTGCTGCCAAAGTTGGGAATGTTCAAGAGGTTCATGATGTTTCTAGTTCGTTTGGTGTTCCTTTAGTTTTTTCAGAAACTAACAATGGTCGTCAGGGTGGTCCTAGTTTGGTTCCTCCTGTGTCTCATTATGTGTTGAGGTCTCCTGCAGGACAAGCACATGATGCATCTGCTGTGAATGTTCCAGCATCCCAGAGGCTACTGGTCAAAGTTCTCCAATATCAGCAGACATTAATCCTGTGTCTCGGGATAGTTTGCGGCCCTCTACAGAGCATGGTGCTCCTGTTGAGGGTGTATCATCGATTGCACCCACAGTGCAAGGTGCTCCTGTATAGGATGATTTCTTGTCAGCATCTGCAGAGCAAGGTGTTCCTGCTGAGAATATTCTCTTGTCAGCACCTGCAGAGCAAGGTGTTTTTGCTGGGGATATTTCATTGTCAACACCTGCAGAGCAAGATGTTCCCCCTGAGAATGTTTCATTGCCAGAGTCTGCAGATCACGATGCATCTGCTGGGGTGTGTCTGGTCATGACTTTCCAATTGCAGCTGAGTTTGAAACTTCATCTCCTTCCATTGTTGTTGGAAGAGATGACTTAATGCCTATGCAACTTTCTTCTCCAGTTGAGTCTGGTGCATGTTCTTCATTTGCTGGTGATCATCCAGGTGGTTACTCACCAGTTCCAGTAAGTTCTCCTTCTTTGTTGGCACCTCCAGGGTTTGTTTCTTCAGTTCCAGGTTCTTTAGGAGGTAATTCTCCTTCCTCTTCTATCTCTCCTACTTTAGTTCCTGCTCAACCTGTACAATGTGATAATAATGGAAGTGTTGGTTTGGAAGTTTTACCTTTTTTGCATGGTGTTGAAAATATACATCCTATTGTGACTAGGGGTAAGAATGGGATTCGTAAACCTAAGGCTTATTTTGCTTCTAGTAAGTTAGTTAATGATTTGCATATAGAGCCTTTGACCATTGAGAAAGTTGTGCTTAGTGATGAGTGGAGGGCTGCAGCACAAACTGAGTTTGATGCTCTTGTTAGGAATAATACTTGGACATTGGTTGAGTTACCACCTAATAGGAGAGCGTTAGGATGTAAGTGGATTTTTAAACTGAAAAAGAATGTTGATGGGTCTATTGCTCGATATAAGGCTCGGTTAGTAGCCGAAGGTTATTTACAACAGGCTGGTTGTGATTATAATGAGACGTTTAGTCCTGTTGTCAAACCTACTACTATTCGCACCATTTTGTCAATGTCAGTAACTAAGAAATGGGTTTTAAGACAAATTGATATTAACAACACCTTTTTAAATGAGGACTTGGTTGAAGAAGTGTACATGGTACAACCTCCTGGGTATGAACAAGGAGATAAGAAGAGTATTGTGTGTCGATTGAATAAGGCTATTTATGGTCTTAAACAAGCTCCGCGAGCATGGTTTGAGAAGTTGATGTCTTATTTGTTGTCTGTAGGGTTTTCCTTGTCAAAATCTGATGCTTCTTTGTTCATTAATAAAGGAAGTGGTTGTAACCCCCGTAGCCCGGTCTGGACGGTTGACCCGAACTACGAAGATTACACGGGGAAAACCAAAGTCAACCCGAAAGTCAACCTTGATTAACGACCCTTTTTTTTTCTTTTTAATCTTGTCTAGATGCACATTAACCTTGGACGTGATCTCACAAACACCATGCTCAAAGATCACAAACATCAGAGATCAAACAGGGACCCAATTGAACAAATTACAACTTTAGGGACCAAATTGTAATTTCTGAAAACTTTAAGGACTTAACCAGATTTTAAGTTACCAACTTAAAATTAATCATGTTTCATGCTTCCCTGCCAAATTTCAGCTCAAACGGACATCCCGAACTCACACAATTGCACAAACAAGATTCAGGACTAAAACGCAAACATTTTGAAACATAAAAGATACTTTGAACTGATTTTAACGGTCCGGTATCGATACGCCACGTGTCGTATCGATACTCGGGGAAGGCAGTAACCAAATTCTAGCAAGGGTATCGATACCTTCCCCCCAGTTTCGATACTCCACTCATAAGGTATCGATACTTGTTCATCAGTATCGATACCCCTGGCCTGAAACTTGCATATTTGGCTCAGGTGTATCGATACCCCAAGCCCGAGTATCGATACCCCTGCCTGAAAACAACTCGAAAACAGCATCAAACATGCTTCAAACATCAAATTATCATCACCAAATCATTCCTCAAAGATAAACAACATGCAGAGACCATAAATGCATCATCAATTCAACAGATAACCAACACATATGAAAAACCCCAAATTCAAAGGCATGCTTCCTACCCAAGCTATCCATTTAAGCATAAACTTTCCAAAGCAACCACAATTAAGCCAATTCATGTTTCAACAACATTAACAACAGCATTTAACATCCATGATCAACATATACGATCACATACACATAAACCCGAGAGATTCTACCCCATTGCCCTTATTAACTATAGCTATTCACCGAGACATACATCTCCATTGGAGTCCACCTTGAATCCCTTGCTCCTTGCTGTCCAAACTTCAAGAATCTGCATTGATGGACAAAAAGGAGCGTAAGCACATAATGCTTAGTGAGGAATGCTCAAAACCAAAACACCATCAATGCAGCGGGTCTTTAAAACACTTTAAAACCAACCCGATTTGCTTTCCAAAACCATGTTTGAAAACTCTTTTCAACATCAAGCTCAAACCATGCATAAACACTATATGCCAAGCTTAATCAAAACCATGGAAAACACATCCTTTTCATAACATACCTTTCTTTAACTTGAAAACCACATCAAGCAAGAAACCATTTAAAACCATAGTTCAATCAATCCATTTCATGCATTTAATCAAGGCAACATAAAACCATAACATCATCATCACATGCCTTTAACAACAAGTCTTACAAGACTCCAAAGCAACATAGATAATTCATGCTCACATGCATCATTTAACAAATGATATCCAACACTTGTTCAACTTACAAGTAATCATGCATTTACTAGCGTCATAAACTATTCATGCAACAATGCACCTTTTCCAAGCATCTCATGCTTCTCATGCAAACATGCATCAATTCAAGCATTTCATGCTTCACATGCAACCATGCATCAATTCAAGCAATCCCATGCTTCACTATGATCAAGAACATTATATTGGCTTCCAAGAGATCAACCATATTCACTTTCCAACTTTTCAACCCGATCGGATACGCGGATTCCGAGCGTGTCCCAACGCTCCCTACACACTACCCAATCCAAGGTCTTCCCGTGGGCAACAACCTCCACTGACCTCAACCTCCTAAGGTTCCCATGTATGGACTTTTAAACACCATACAACCTTAGCTTTTCCTCAAGGTTCCCATGTATGGACTTTCAACCGCCATACACCCTTGACATGCACAAGGTCTTCCCGTATGGACTTTCAACCACCATACAACCTTTGCATAACCGATTGGTAGTTGTAGACATCATCTAACGAGATCCGGGACATCACACACAAGATCCACACATGGACTTAACCATTGCCATTGTGATCTTAACAAGTACAAGGTTCTCACATAAGGACTTTTAACCACCTTATAACCTTTACTCAACCAAGGTCTTCCCGTGGGCAACAACCTCCACTGACCTTAAGCAACCGAGGTCCTCCCGTGGGCACACCCTCCACTGACCTCATCTCGTTAGGAATACTTGAGGGGAGTTTACCCGGTCCACACTTGACCACTCCGCCATCAAGGCGACTTAATTCACGGTGCACCCAATCCTATAGCCGGCTAATTATATCCGATCAACGAACCAAGAACCACTTACAACACTTGCCAATATAACCATCTTACCATAATATCCAATGTTCCACATGCATAAACATAATGCAAGGCCATCACATCATTAGCTCAATGATTCACATGCATAAACATAATGCAAAGCCATCACATCATTAGCTCAATGATTCACATGCATAAACAATATGCAAAAGGTAACAATTATCATCTTTAATCATCATCAATTCACTGTTTTTAAGCATCATACAAAGCCAATGAACCACATGCAACACTATGCATCAAAACCACATTTTCAATGTATTAAACCAAGGATCTCTTACCTTGAGCATCCTTTTCAAATGACTTTCAAAACCAGCATTAAACCATGCTAAAAACATGCTTACAAAACAGAATTAAACCATGCATAACACTTGCATATCAAACATCAACCACATTTGATTTTTAAAACCAAATCACACACAATTCAAAGGCAAAAACCCCTTCACTTACTCTTGAGCTTAGCAAAGTTGTTTAGACTTAAACTAAGCTCCCAAAAACCTTCAAACCTTGTTTCAAAAGCTGAAATCCCAACTTCACTCACCGATTACCAAACAAAGCTAGCCAACAAGCCCTCCAAGCTTCCGAAACCTTCCGAAAACACCTCCAAAGCTCAAGGATCAACCTCCCCTGTTTCAAGCACATAAAAACAGAACATTAATGCATCCATATGCATTAAAACACCAGCAACAACAACACAACTCGCTGCTCATTACAAATCTAGCAATTTGGCTACCAAACACAACCGAAATCACCTCCAAACACTTCCAAAACTTAACCCAGCCAAGATCCATCACTTCTAACCATTTTTATACATCAAATAACATGAAAAATGATCACAACCACGTCCTTATACCTCCAGGTATAACAGATCACCAAAAACACTCCAAAAACAACAAAAAACTCAAGCCAAACTTAGGAAATTCAACCTATCCGGGATTGCATTGATTAAACCTCAACTTCTAATCATTTTAGTATTCATTTAACATCAATTTAACACCTCAAAACCCTGTTTAAACAGATCACACGAAATTTTCACCAAAATCGCCAAATCTCGCATTTTAGCCAAAAATCAAGATCTCAATTGAAAAGCCTTTAATAAAACATAAATCAAGGATTGAGAACTTAGGAATTTCAGTAAAGAACTGATAGTTTAGAGGAGAAGGACGTTCTTACCTCCAAACTTGAATTTCTCCATTTTAGAGCCAAAAAGCTTGATGAACCAACTTGTAAATTGAGAGGTTTTGATGATGAGATGATTAGGAATCAAATGAGAATTGAAATGAGAGATTTAGATGTCAAAATCAGAGAAAGAAATCTGGAAAATTTTGTTTGGGTAGAGAGAAAATGAGAGAAAAGAGAATTTGAGAGAAAATGGAAAGTTTGTTGGAAAATTAGTTAAAATGATTTCCCTCCTTTTCTAAATCTTTAAAATCAGATTTGAGCCTTAAAATATCTTAGAAAAATCTGGAGAAATCCTTTTTGGAATAATAGCTCCTTACAGATTCAAAGTTTCAATCCTTTATAAAACTGTCCCGCAACTTTCAAAAATTACACTTTGGTCACTAGCCAAAATGTCAACCTTCCGAACCTCATTTTCCAAAATTGATTTCACAGTTCACTTATATATATATTAAAAGATGATTTTAGAACATTTTTCCATATTTTTAATGCAACCCGAACTAGGCTTTCCTAAATTCACTCTTATATATTCGATCAGCACTTTGACCGAACCGGTCAACGCCAAAACTTCCGAGCCCAAAACCGGGGCGTTACAACTCTCCCCCCCTTAGGAAATTTCGTCCTCGAAATTTCAACCGGCGAAAAGAGAAACAAAACCTTCTCAAGCAACACACAAGGCAACACAAAAGCTTCAACCAACGCCACTGATCACTTTCCATACAAAACCTCCACCACACACTGTTCACAAATCCAAACTCTCAAAGGTAACCACGACTCAACCTTTCACATAACCGGATTGTACACAATCCCAACATCAACCTGAAAACTTCAGCTCTTTTAGCAGACAACACTGTAACACACAACTCCCAAGACTTGTCTACACAAAGACAACCACCAAACCAATTCAGCCATTAGGCAACTTCTCTGCTTCTAAAACTCTTGCGACTCCCAAACCTCTTCCAAAGATTTTCCCAACAAGAAAAAATCCTTAAACATCAACTGTTTACACAAACTCTTCAACGAAGCTGACCACCCTTCACATCAGTCACAACATTGCCATAACAGCTCATCAAGACTATTCACCCAAATACCAAAAATTACATCACAACCCCAACTTGAAACCGTCAGTCGTTCCACACACCACCAACTGTCTTCAAACGAAACTCTCTTAACCACAACCAGCCTACCACTTCTCACAAGAACCCAAACAACCAACGAAAACCTTCGATCTTTCACAGCCCTTTCACTACAAACTTCAACCAGAACACTTGCATTACCAGAACGTTACTTAACCAAAACACACATAACAGCTTCTGATTCCTCAAAGGTTGCTAAGAACCAACACAACCCTTCCACAACAACTTAAAAGCTATACTACCTCAGCACTTGGAAACTCAACCTCAAACTGCGACAACACTTAGCACCAAGGAACTACCACTTCCTTTTAGCTAAACAAACACTTAACTGATACTAACCTCAACCAATACCCTTCACCACCAAACCACTAAACTCTCTGAACAACAAACACTATCCTTTTACCAACAGGTTATTCCACTCTCACTATCACTAGTAACTAGCTTACCAAACTCCAGCACTTCTAGCTCTTACTCTTAGTACCAAACAACCTCTACAAACCCATCATACCATTTAATCCAACTACAACACCAACAGATTCGATTAGTTATCAGCGAGTGTGAACATCGTATGCATGATCACCTATATGCCCTATCAATGCCTGATGTACATGTATGCAAAACCTCTAATGTCATGCCACATGTATGCATGGACCAACATATATAATATAGTATATGTCAATGATTTTAGCTGTGCATGAATGCCAGTTCACACCCTCCAATAACATCCTCAAAATCCGTCTAAGAACACCCTCCTTACTCACCTTTAACTTATCTAACTCCATCATACCAACAACCACTAATCCTCAAGATACTTACCCAAGCCTTCTTCACACCCAAGATATTACCAAACCACTACTACCTTTACCCCAACATGCTAGCAACAAGACTAAACTTACCACACAAGGAAAAACCAACAGAAACCAAACTAAGGCAACTAAAGCAAAGGTCACTTAACAAGGTTACCTGAAAACACAACACCACCCTGAAGCTTCGTCAGACGAGCCCTCTTCCTTGCGGAACCATCATCCTTCCGCGGCACAACTGCAACACCAACAAACACACCAGGGTCACCACCAACTCCTTGCGATAAGGAACCTTGGCTGTTCCGAGCCAACATCGAACAATCACGCTTCATGTGTCCAGCAGACCCACATTTCAAGCAAACTTCATTCCCTAAACTCTTCTCAACCTTCTGCTTTTTCTGCCATCTCTGAACCTCGCCTCGGCCGCGCCCACGACCTTTCTGAGATCTTTTGGCTAACACCAAAGCTGGCTTCACTCCATGTGGACAATCACGCTTAACATGCAACTTAGAACCACATCTCCAGCAAACACTGGTATCCCAACAATTTCCTACATGTCGCCTTTTACAACGGTCACACACAGATGACTGAGCTTCCACTCCTTGCTCAGACAACACTTGTTCACCAGCAGCACTACCCACACCTTGTTCAATCCTTGGAAATTCCCTTCCAAGATACCTTTCATAGAAAGCAGATACGAAGAAATCCCAATCAATATCAAGGATATGTGACGCCACAGCCACAGATGTCCACCAAGAACAAGCATCCTCCAACATCAGAGAAACAACACTCCCCAGCTTATAGGCATAATCACAGCCTTCCTGATCCAAAACCAGAACCACATTGGCCAACCAGGCCTCAAACATCTCCGGGGAAGAACCATGATACTCTACAGCACCCAAATCAAGCAAACGCTGTTTCGGCAAACCCACACATCTAGCCAGCACATCCACTGATTCTACCTCAACCGTAGCCTGAGATGTTCCCAACACCTCCTGAACAACAGATGATGAACTTTCCATCCCGGAACCAGCTTCCTTCCCTTGCCTTACCATCTTAACTTCAGTCACAGAAGACTGAGACAAAACACCTTTACAAGAGGGTGAATTCTTTGCCTTAACAACCTGCCCCAAGGCAGCAACCATCTCACTCAACCTCCATGCTTTCACCAACTTTGCCATACCACTAACAACAAACATACAATCACAACAAGCAAACAAACAGTTAGACCAGCATTAAGCAAGGATTCAAACTCCAACTCCAAAATAACACAATAGCTATATTAATAAGGCAATGGGTATCCCGAATCCTCCCCCTTTACATGACATAACAGCCAACACAACATGGATATCACAACATCAAGCATATCAACAACATACCTTGATCATGCTTACACCAAACAACATCCAATAGCACCAGCACATTAGCAACATAACATGCTCAAAACACATTCACCATGCACAACATCAGCTCATAGCATCAACACATATCCACATGAACTCAACCAAGGTTCATAACCACAAATCATGCTTGCATACATCAGCAACATGCTCAAAAACATCAACAGCATACTCAGAAACACATGCTTCAACCAACGTTCAACCACACAACATGATAAACATCAAGCACACTTACCACAACAACTTACCGTTTTCCCCAACCTTCGCAACTCAGCTCTGATACCACCAAATGTAACCCCCGTAGCCCGGTCTGGACGGTTGACCCGAACTACGAAGATTACACGGGGAAAACCAAAGTCAACCCGAAAGTCAACCTTGATTAACGACCCTTTTTTTTCTTTTTAATCTTGTCTAGATGCACATTAACCTTGGACGTGATCTCACAAACACCATGCTCAAAGATCACAAACATCAGAGATCAAACAGGGACCCAATTGAACAAATTACAACTTTAGGGACCAAATTGTAATTTCTGAAAACTTTAAGGACTTAACCAGATTTTAAGTTACCAACTTAAAATTAATCATGTTTCATGCTTCCCTGCCAAATTTCAGCTCAAACAGACATCCCGAACTCACACAATTGCACAAACAAGATTCAGGACTAAAACGCAAACATTTTGAAACATAAAAGATACTTTTAACTGATTTTAACGGTCCGGTATCGATACGCCACGTGTCGTATCGATACTCGGGGAAGGCAGTAACCAAATTCTAGCAAGGGTATCGATACCTTCCCCCCAGTATCGATACTCCATTCATAAGGTATCGATACTTGTTCATCAGTATCGATACCCCTGGCCTGAAACTTGCATATTTGGCTCAGGTGTATCGATACCCCAAGCCCGAGTATCGATACCCCTGCCTGAAAACAACTCGAAAACAGCATCAAACATGCTTCAAACATCAAATTATCATCACCAAATCATTCCTCAAAGATAAACAACATGCAGAGACCATAAATGCATCATCAATTCAACAGATAACCAACACATATGAAAAACCCCAAATTCAAAGGCATGCTTCCTACTCAAGCTATCCATTTAAGCATAAACTTTCCAAAGCAACCACAATTAAGCCAATTCATGTTTCAACAACATTAACAACAACATTTAACATCCATGATCAACATATACGATCACATACACATAAACCCGAGAGATTCTACCTCATTGCCCTTATTAACTATAGCTATTCACCGAGACATACATCTCCATTGGAGTCCACCTTGAATCCCTTGCTCCTTGCTGTCCAAACTTCAAGAATCTGCATTGATGGACAAAAAGGAGCGTAAGCACATAATGCTTAGTGAGGAATGCTCAAAACCAAAACACCATCAATGCAGCGGGTCTTTAAAACACTTTAAAACCAACCCGATTTGCTTTCCAAAACCATGTTTGAAAACTCTTTTCAACATCAAGCTCAAACCATGCATAAACACTATATGCCAAGCTTAATCAAAACCATGGAAAACACATCCTTTTCATAACATACCTTTCTTTAACTTGAAAACCACATCAAGCAAGAAACCATTTAAAACCATAGTTCAATCAATCCATTTCATGCATTTAATCAAGGCAACATAAAACCATAACATCATCATCACATGCCTTTAACAACAAGTCTTACAAGACTCCAAAGCAACATAGATAATTCATGCTCACATGCATCATTTAACAAATGATATCCAACACTTGTTCAACTTACAAGTAATCATGCATTTACTAGCGTCATAAACTATTCATGCAACAATGCACCTTTTCCAAGCATCTCATGCTTCTCATGCAAACATGCATCAATTCAAGCATTTCATGCTTCACATGCAACCATGCATCAATTCAAGCAATCCCATGCTTCACTATGATCAAGAACATTATATTGGCTTCCAAGAGATCAACCATATTCACTTTCCAACTTTTCAACCCGATCGGATACGCGGATTCCGAGCGTGTCCCAACGCTCCCTACACACTACCCAATCCAAGGTCTTCCCGTGGGCAACAACCTCCACTGACCTCAACCTCCTAAGGTTCCCATGTATGGACTTTTAAACACCATACAACCTTAGCTTTTCCTCAAGGTTCCCATGTATGGACTTTCAACCGCCATACACCCTTGACATGCACAAGGTCTTCCCGTATGGACTTTCAACCACCATACAACCTTTGCATAACCGATTGGTAGTTGTAGACATCATCTAACGAGATCCGGGACATCACACACAAGATCCACACATGGACTTAACCATTGCCATTGTGATCTTAACAAGTACAAGGTTCTCACATAAGGACTTTTAACCACCTTATAACCTTTACTCAACCAAGGTCTTCCCGTGGGCAACAACCTCCACTGACCTTAAGCAACCGAGGTCCTCCCGTGGGCACACCCTCCACTGACCTCATCTCGTTAGGAATACTTGAGGGGAGTTTACCCGGTCCACACTTGACCACTCCGCCATCAAGGCGACTTAATTCACGGTGCACCCAATCCTATAGCCGGCTAATTATATCCGATCAACAAACCAAGAACCACTTACAACACTTGCCAATATAACCATCTTACCATAATATCCAATGTTCCACATGCATAAACATAACGCAAGGCCATCACATCATTAGCTCAATGATTCACATGCATAAACATAATGCAAAGCCATCACATCATTAGCTCAATGATTCACATGCATAAACAATATGCAAAAGGTAACAATTATCATCTTTAATCATCATCAATTCACTGTTTTTAAGCATCATACAAAGCCAATGAACCACATGCAACACTATGCATCAAAACCACATTTTCAATGTATTAAACCAAGGATCTCTTACCTTGAGCATCCTTTTCAAATGACTTTCAAAACCAGCATTAAACCATGCTAAAAACATGCTTACAAAACAGAATTAAACCATGCATAACACTTGCATATCAAACATCAACCACATTTGATTTTTAAAACCAAATCACACACAATTCAAAGGCAAAAACCCCTTCACTTACTCTTGAGCTTAGCAAAGTTGTTTAGACTTAAACTAAGCTCCCAAAAACCTTCAAACCTTGTTTCAAAAGCTGAAATCCCAACTTCACTCACCGATTACCAAACAAAGCTAGCCAACAAGCCCTCCAAGCTTCCAAAACCTTCCGAAAACACCTCCAAAGCTCAAGGATCAACCTCCCCTGTTTCAAGCACATAAAAACAGAACATTAATGCATCCATATTCATTAAAACACCAGCAACAACAACACAACTCGATGCTCATTACAAATCTAGCAATTTGGCTACCAAACACAACCGAAATCACCTCCAAACACTTCCAAAACTTAACCCAGCCAAGATCCATCACTTCTAACCATTTTTATACATCAAATAACATGCAAAATGATCACAACCACGTCCTTATACCTCCAGGTATAACAGATCACCAAAAACACTCCAAAAACAACCAAAAACTCAAGCCAAACTTAGGAAATTCAACCTATCCGGGATTGCATTGATTAAACCTCAACTTCTAATCATTTTAGTATTCATTTAACATCAATTTAACACCTCAAAACCCTGCTTAAACAGATCACACGAAATTTTCACCAAAATCGCCAAATCTCGCATTTTAGCCAAAAATCAAGATCTCAATTGAAAAGCCTTTAATAAAACATAAATCAAGGATTGAGAACTTAGGAATTTCAGTAAAGAACTGATAGTTTAGAGGAGAAGGACGTTCTTACCTCCAAACTTGAATTTCTCCATTTTAGAGCCAAAAAGCTTGATGAACCAACTTGTAAATTGAGAGGTTTTGATGATGAGATGATTAGGAATCAAATGAGAATTGAAATGAGAGATTTAGATGTCAAAATCAGAGAAAGAAATCTGGAAAATTTTGTTTGGGTAGAGAGAAAATGAGAGAAAAGAGAATTTGAGAGAAAATAGAAAGTTTGTTGGAAAATTAGTTAAAATGATTTCCCTCCTTTTCTAAATCTTTAAAATCAGATTTGAGCCTTAAAATATCTTAGAAAAATCTGGAGAAATCCTTTTTGGAATAATAGCTCCTTACAGATTCAAAGTTTCAATCCTTTATAAAACTGTCCCGCAACTTTCAAAAATTACACTTTGGTCACTAGCCAAAATGTCAACCTTCCGAACCTCATTTTCCAAAATTGATTTCACAGTTCACTTATATATATTAAAATATGATTTTAGAACATTTTTCCATATTTTTAATGCAACCCGAACTAGGCTTTCCTAAATTCACTCTTATATATTCGATCAGCACTTTGACCGAACCGGTCAACGCCAAAACTTCCGAGCCCAAAATCGGGGCGTTACAGTGGTAGTGTTGTCTATCTCCTTGTTTATGTAGATGACATTGTTGTCACTGGGGATAGTTCAGAGCAGATTCAGAGTATAGTTGCTAATCTTAATAAGGTTTTTTCGTTAAAGGATCTTGGTTTGTTGAATTATTTTCTGGGAATTCAAGTTGACTTTATCTCTAATGGTCTCTTTTTGCATCAAAGGAAATACATCAGTGAGTTGTTACAAAGGATTGGTTTTGACTCAGCAAAAGGGTTGTCCACTCCAATGGTGTCCAGTTGTAAGCTTTCTTCTCGTACATGCAGTCCTCTCTTAAATGCTACAGAGTATCATAGTATTGTTGGGGCTCTTCAATATATTGTCATTACTAGGCCTGATATTGGTTTTGCAGTAAATCGAGTTTGCCAATTTATGCAAAATCCATCGGATGAACACTATAATGTTGTAAAAAGGATTCTCAGGTATTTACAAGGCACACTTGATTATGGTTTGAGGTTTCTCAGCTCTTCTCGCTTGTATATTGCAGTGTTTGCCGATGTTGATTGGGGGTCTGATATCGATGACAGACGCTCTACTACTGGGTTCTGTCTTTACTTTGGTGGTAATCTCATTTCTTGGGCTTCACGAAAACAACAAGTTGTCTCTCGCTCTACTGCTGAAGCTGAGTATCGAAGTGTTGCCAGTTCAACAACAGAGGTTGTATGGCTTCAATCTATGCTCAGCGAGCTTGGTATTGAATCAGTTGGTAAGCCAACTCTGTGGTGTGATAATTCTAGTGCAGTGGTTGTGTCATCCAACCCTGTTCTTCATTATAAGTTTAAACATGTTGAGTTGGATCTTTATTTTGTAAGGGAACGTGTAATGGCTGGGAAGTTGTGTGTAAATGAAGTCCATGCCTGTGAACAAGTTGCTGACATTATGACAAAGCCTCTGTCTGCTCTCTTCTTCAACAGGTTTCGAGAGAAATTACTTGTTCTTCCTGTGACTACTTCAGCCGTTGGACAGGTTACTTGATGGTGTTCTATTCTTTGCTCTGTTTTGTTTCTCTTTCTTTTTGCAGGTTTTTCTTACCAGGTGGTTCTTGAGACTTCAGAAAGTATGGTGAATGTTAGAGTATAGCATAGTTAGGAAATGAGTTTGTTATAAGAAGCAGTTATGGTTAGTGAAGGTGGTTAGGAATTTGAATGTTAGTTATCACCTGTTAACTAACTATGAACTGATTACTATCTCTTGTATAAATAATGATTGGTCTCTATTGGAGATGTTACAGTCTTTTTAATAAAAATAACGAGAGTACCGTCTCTCTTCCCCCATTTCTTCATAGATTCTTCCTATCTTTCTTCTCTACTCTTTGCAGCAGCAACCAACGACCCAATCAAACAGCAGCAGCAACAACCAACATTTTCTCTAAAGACGGTAAGTTAGAAGAAAAAAGAGATGGGTTTAACTTTGAACAGAGTAGAGAGAACTAGGCTTTGTCTGATTTTTTTAAAAAAATTTTAAATGAAAATGTCAAAATTACCCTTGAGGACGCATGTGATAGTCACATGCCGTCCCCGAAACGTCCCTAGATAAGCATCAAATGTTCCCAAGTTCGTTCTGCCATACCCCGCCACCGTGGCACGTCCCCGTGTCGTCCCCGTATTGTCCCCATGTCGGGGACGTATCAGGTACTTGAAACGCCACTAGATCTCTGTCCCCGTGCATCCTAGAGAACGAGTATGGTTACAAAGCCGCAAAGGACTGTGATTTTAATGTTGTTGAAGGTCTTGTGGATCTGTCTCCCACGCGATATTTCGGCTAACAAACAAGCTCTTCTGCCACCTGTAGTGACGTTGTTGGTGGTGGGTAAGGCACCGCCGATGGAAGGTCTCTTTTGGGGAGTGAAACTGTCTTGACCCAGAAGGAACATTCTGTCAAAAACAAGCAAAAAAACATAATAGGAGAAGAGATCTAAGTATAGTCTCGTATAAAAAAATATCCTTTAAATGTGTATCTCAGAGTAAACTAAGGTCATCAACAACATTTGCATCGACACCAGCATCAGATAGATCAGATTGATAAGTTAAAAGTAACATAATGAGAAGTTATTGTGGGGCTTTTTAGTATAAAATTGAGGAAGAAGATGATGGGAGAATCAAGATGGGATGTTTAGGGTATTTTAGAAAATATAATTAAATTAATAAATATTTTAATATATTTATTTTATTTTAAAATTTAAAAATAAATAAAGTTAAATGACATGGCGCATTTTGATTGATCAAAACAATTTTTTAATGGTGCTAGTTTTTTGGAGTTATATGGGTAACGACAAAAAGTTTAGGGGGTAAACGTAAGCAAAACGTAGTTTAAGGGGAAAGTTGTGAAAATAGATAAAGTTTAGGGGGGAAGTTCATTAAGCCTGGTAAAAATAATTGGCTTAATGACCCGTTTGGCCCTTGAAGTGTACACAAAATATCGAACTACCCCCTAAAGTATTTTTGGGACGTTTTGCCCCCTGAACTAAAAATCGTGACCTCTATTAGTCTCTATTTTGTAACGTCCGTTAAAAATCGGGCCAATTAGACCACGCCATGTGGCTCTTTTGACCAAAAAAATTGACTGGCTTTAATAAAAATGGGTAAATGACATATTGAGTCTCTAAAGTTTTATATTTATTCAATCTAACCATCTTTTTCCTCCCTCGTTTCAACCATAGCTCCCTCGAATAAACCCTGCTATGCTTCCATTGTTCATGGTATACTTTTTGAAATCATTATTTATTTTCTTTTTTATCCATTAATACTCGATTCATGTCAACAATTAATTTTCAATTAAACTCGAAACAAGATAGTTTAACCAACAAAGTTGTAGGAAAACAATGAAGTATCAATGGAGGGATCACTTGTTCAAATAAGCAAAAACAAAGGGACTTAAAAGTAAGAGACATATCTTCATCCATTAACACGATCTTCTAGACTAACTCATTCAAAAACCATGGTGGATCAGAGAGATAGGAAATGAATTGAATAAATAATACAAAGCAAGATTTAGCAGCAGAGTGGCGGCAAATATTGAAATTAAACCAAGGTTTTTATCTGATCCCTTCATATCGAAATTAAACCATTTTTTGCTTGATTTATCATTACCATTTCGAGTTGCGGACAAAAACAAGCTTTCTTCTTCGTGCTCGCAAATCCACTCTCAACCTCTGTGGAACTCCAGTTTTCCTCTCATAGGAGCCTAAGAACTCCCGATTGTGAGGTGTTTTCCCTGCGTCTAGGGGTTGGTTTAAAGCCTCTGTTATTTTGCTGCTAGGCTCAATCTCTCGTATCTGTAAGTTTCATCATGTTTGTTTTCCAACTTTTCTTGCTTCAGTCTTGTTCCATTCTTGTTGCTCCCCGTATTTATCACCATCACTTCCTCTCCCTGCGCATTAACTTCTCCTCGAAAATGGACTCTCCCACTACGTCATCTTCCCTAAGTTTAGGGGTAGTTAATAGCGGCTACCCTGTCAACCAAACTGACCCAAGCCTGCTGAGCCATGAATTCCTTGACGAGATCGAATTGAATAAAGACAGTGAAGTGAATTTTTCACTTAAAAACCATGCACTCATAGGGAAACTGCTTCCCCCCACGTCTTTCAAACCATTAGCTTTAATTGTCATCCTGAAAAAAGCTTGGAAGATTGAAACACTAGAGTGCCATGATCTTGGCCGGAATTTTTTCTTGTTCTTGTTCGACTCGGTGGATGACCGTCATCGTATCTTCAGCGCAAAACCTTGAACAGTGCAAGATGCACTCCTCATCCTCAAGGATTGGCAACCCGAGAAGGCACTAGAAGAACTCGACTTCTCCCTTGAGGATTTCTGGGTGCAAGTCCACAACATGCCGATCGGACTCATCACAGCAAACAACGTGAAGCGCATCGGTAAGCTCTTCCCCGTCTATTATGGTTCTACTCTGGAGGAGGGAAACAAACCTCACTGGCAGGGAACAATTAGTATTCGTGTTGCCATTAGGGTTGAAGACCCACTCAAATCGGGTTTTGTCTTAAATCGTAAAAAAGATAGGCTGCTTGAAATAGCGTTTAAGTACGAAGGCCTCCCAAAAGTTTTGCTTCCGTTGCGGGAGGCTCAGACATGTCGAACGGGACTGCAGACACGATATCTCAATCTTTAAGCTGGCTGGAAAATTTGGGCCATGGTTGCGAGCTTCTAACAGTGTCAAGACAAAAGCCTCAAATTTTCCGACGATGAGTCTCGAGCCGGGAAAGCGAGATTCTAACATTGCCAAGTTTTTTCATTCCCGTTCTCCGGTGATGAATCTAGTACCCGGAAGTTCTTCGCGGTTGCCAGTAACAGCGGAAAGCCCATGCACAAACGACAAACCAAGGAAAGACACAATAAGCGCTTTATCCAAGGCAAATCTCGGATTTTCGGATGCCTCGTTTAAGGTAACAAGAAACGTCAAATCCTCTGGAATTAAAATCCAATCTGTCGTGTCCAAGGTCAACCTTAGCTTACTTGTTTCGGAAAATGTTTCACTAACCCCTACTGGCATCGAGGTAGTACCTGGGGCCAAAGACAGCTCTGTGGCTACAAACCTATCTGGCACTGTAAGTATTGGCAAAGTCACATCAAGCCAAAATCCCACTGATCACTCAGTGATACCAGGACCTAATCTTGGCGATCAATGGGGCATGGATCTGGTTCAAGGCATCGACAAAATGAAAGTTACTCCTATCAAAAAAAGGAAACTCCGTGGGGTCGAAGATGAGACGTTCAGCCAGGCTAAACGGCGTGAATTACATGAAGAATTATCTAAGGCAATAGTCCAAGTGGCTCCTAAACACTGGTGTATTTTCAAAAACAGTATGACATTAAATGAAGATGTTCTAAAGGCAGCCTTATTCCCCTTTTCCTTTCTAAATTCTTCCTCGATTATTAGAAGCATCGAAAACAAGAAGAGGGAGAGGTCTTTTGGATCAAAAAGATTAACTCTAATCAGAAAGGCAGCTAGGAGGAAATATCAGATGGAATGCTCTCGCCTTCTGGTTGATGAAGTCGGTTTGATTGAGCTCGGGATCGACCCGTTCGAAAAAAAGATAACCACGGTGCCGTCCATGTGTATCGGCAATTCCTTCTCTCTGAATGAAGAAGTTCTGATTAGCGACGGAGAAGGTGACATTTCACCAAAAAATTCTAGTTTTACAGTCCCTCGTTGGGTGGAGAATTCAACAGTCCCGGATAACTCAGATGAGAGTTATCCGGACACGCCATGAGTCCCCTTAGTTGTTTCGTCGCTATGAAGAGGGACCATTGGCGTGCGTTGGTTGAGTGGCTCTCCCTCATGATCCTCCTAGTTTTTATTTTTGTTGTTTGGTTTCTTTGCGGATGTTGTTTTGCTACCAGCTTTTGTCTTTGGCCATGGACATGCAAGGGTCATCGTTTTCTTCTTCTGATTTGGGTACGGTTTTCATTTATTACTGCCTTGACAAGGACCAACCTTACATGGATGGAAGCCTGCCTTTGGATAGAGCTCTCAAGCATGATTGATGTTTTCACAACCACTCCGGAAAGGAAGAGATTTTTTCTTGATCATGATAAACCATGTTATGGCACTGTTATGATCCAAAAACTATCCAAGGTCTATCTTGCAGATGTGTATTCTCTTAGCTCGTCTGGGCATGTTGGCGGTTTGCTTTGGTGGCAATTGTGTTTCGTTTCTGATCTAGGAGGTAGAAGATCGTTTGTTGTTTCCTGGTTTAGGTTTGTTGCTATTGCTGTGGCAATGAGCTGCTTTGTTGTCTTTTGTTTGTTTCCTATGGTTTGTACTAGGGCTTTGTCCCATTTTATCTAATGGCAAGTTATTTTATGAACAAAAAAAAATACTTCCCGTTCGAGCTTCCGTCTTCCAGTGAACTATCAACGTCACCCGGAACTTCGCTAGTACTTCTCGGTTTTAAATCGCGGTTGTGGCGTTATATCGCGGTTTTGGACAAAACGGTTGAATTGCGGCATTCGCGGACCGTTTTTTACTCCAATCACGATTTCACACGGCGGTGCAACAGCTATATCGCCGTCGCGGTCCGCTTTTTAAATCCCTGAGTACTTCCATTGCTTAGATTAACATTGATAATGTTGGGTGCGCTTCCATTAATTATTTTCTTACTTGACAGTATAAGAAGAATTATTTTTTTCTTAGGGTTTTAGTGTGATCAAATTGTTAATGATAATTTATTTGTCTCCTTTGGTTTGCATATTGCAATTTTAGCAATATATGCAATAACAGAGGAAGAAGATGAACATATAAGGTACTAAAATAACAAAAAATAAAATTTGGCATACCTAATGTATAATTTATCTTTTTTTAAGTCAGCTTATTTTTTTTAATTAAATGACATGTGGCGCATTCTGGTTGGCCCGTAAATATTTTTAAACGTCGTTAGACGAAGGGGGCAAACGGGTAACAATTTTTAGTTCAAGAGGCAAAACGTCCTAAAAATATTTTAAGGGGCAGTTCGGTATTTTGTGTATACTTCAGGGGCCAAACAGGCCATTAATCCAAAATAATTTAAGCAAAGTAAACATCAGTCAACATCTTCGAAGGTTAAAAAGTGAAGTTAAAAAAATCATAGGGTAAATTACATTGTTCATCATTCAAATTGTTTTTCACTTCTATTTTGGTCATTGAAGTTTAAAAACTTTCAATTTAATCATTTAACTTTTAAATTACTCCTACTTTATCTGTTGAGTGGATCGAAAGATCGATATTTACCAAGAGGGGGGGTGAATTGGAAATTTGAAGGATTGTAGTGGAAATTGGCAAATTAAAATTGAAGAACAAGGAATTTAGAGTGGTTCAAGTTCCAAATGAACTCTACATCCACTACCTTAGTCTCACTAAGGATTTGCAACAATTTCACTAAATTGATCTTCCCCTTTTCTAGGACAAGGAGGCAACCCTTTACAATATCGGTTGATTTTTCTACCCAAAAATCAACCCAACCCTCACACAAGAGAACAAAGGAATTTGTAGGCTAATTAGGTATCTCTCAATACAAATTATAGCCCCGATACAAGCACTCAACCGAATTTTACAAAATATGAATGAAGAACACAAATTGGGATTTTACACAAATTTGGGATTTTTGCTCAAATGCTTGAATTTGATGTTTGGATGTTTGCTTGAAGTTCAATAGTTGTTGCTGATGCTTTTGGATGTCCCTTTTATACCTTCTCATTGATTTCTAGCCGTTTGGGTGGTTGGGAACATAAATGGAGCCGTTGGAACCCTCTCTTGCCACCATTAATGCTTTCTGCACCAACCCGTTTCGGAACACGGGAAACCTGTTTTGGAACGGACTAAAATAGAAAGAGCCGTTGGGGTGCATTTAAGAGCCCGTTTCGAAACGCCTTAAGGCCGTTTCGGAACGGTTTTGCCACTGGAAAAGGGTCGTTTCGGAACGGTCCTAGCCCGTTTCGAAACGCCTTAACGGTTTATTGAAATTCAGTTAAAACATACAACGGTCATTTTATTCAAAATAAAACCTAGCCCTTGTTTCGGAACGGGAGTGATCCGTTTCGAAACGGAATGGCTACTGTCAAAGGGTCGTTTCGGAACGGGCTTGATCCGTTTCGAAACACCCCTTATATGTTTGAAAATATGAAATATTTGAAATAAAATAACCCATTTTAAATCCTTCATGAAGAACAGTTTCGAAACGAGTTTAACCGTTTCGAAACGCTTTCAAGTGTTTCGATACACGTATCGGAACGGTGGTCGACAGTGGTGAAACTGTTTCGAAACGCCTTGAGGCCGTTTCGGAACGGGTACGTGAAAACCACTGTTTTGGCTTGAAACACTTAGAAAAATAATTGGAAAAGTATGTTTTTAACTTAGGCATAATATAAAAATTATATGGGGATATTTTTAGGACTTAAAATTCGTTTTGACTTTTTTTTTAATTTAGTCCTTAGGTTTTTAGTTATATCAAAATTAAAATATTTGTTTCACAATCTCCCCCTTTTTGATTTAACAAAACCAAAGTTAGAATTTTTGAGAATTTTGAAAGTTTTGAAAATATTCTAACTCCCCCTTAATTTAAGATAGGTTTTTAAAACAATTTTGATTTGAAGTTTAAATCTTTTAAAAATTAAAAACGAATTTTAGTGTTGTGGCTCTTAAATTTCTTCTCCCCCTTTTTGTTAGATCAAAAAGAATAACATAAGCTCATAGAGAAGATAAAAGATTAGTACCAAGAAGCAATAAAAAGCAACCATAAATTCATAATCAAAATATCCAAAACAAAATTCAAAACATTAAGTTCAATATAATTCAAACAACAAAATCCCAAAATAAAATAGCCATAAGCATAGGTCCTAAAACATGATAAAACATAAGATGCAATCTAAATCCTAAAAAGCATAAATAATATGATATGATATGAAGATCCTAAGCCTCGTCATCATCATCCTCGTCATCCTCATCGTCATCGTCCTTGGCTTGAGAACGTTGAAACTTCGTCCATTGCCCATAGAGAGTGGAGAAGGAGAGATCCAAGTTGGAATGAGAAGTTTCAAGAGAACTAAGACGATCCTCGACATTCGTCAAACGATTGCCCATTGTTTCAAAGCCCGAAGTAATGCGAGTGTCCAAAGCATCGAACCGAGAGTCCAAGGCATTGAAACGCTCGGTAAGGAAAGCCGTGAGGGCATCATTGTTCGCGGCTTGAACTTGCGGTGGAGGAGCAACAAGAGAAGGATCCGCTTCTCTATCAACTCTTTCCCAAATACCATTCACATAATGGAACCCGGACTTGCGAAGGGATGACTCACCAATCTTGGTCTTGCGAGGTTCCGGAGAGTCGTAGGTACAATCAAAACCGAGATGGTGAAATAGGGCGCTCAAGACAATGCCATAAGTGAAGGATGTCAACTCATTTGTGTCAATAAGCTTGATATTATTGACAATCTCGGCAAAGATGATCTTAGGCACATTTGGGCGCTCACCCCTACGGAAACACTCTAACCAAAAATGATCTCTTTGACGGATATGAGAATATTTACCGCCGGAAGGGCGAATAAACCAAGAGACCATCAAATGAAGAACACGATCATGCACATCCAAATGAAGTGCTTTGCCGGTGAAAGTGCCAAAGTGGCGTTCATCTTCAAGACCCTCATTTTTAAGTTTAAGAGCAGACTCCAAAAGTTTAACATTTATGACAACCTTTTTGCCTAGCAAGGATGACTCAATCCCTATGATCTCGGTCTTGGACTCATCATAAAGAAAGTGAGCATTAGAGTAAAAGATGAGTACCATATTTTTGTAGCAAACATCCGGAAGACTCAAGAAATCCATGAGATTCCACTCATCCAAACGAGGAAGATAACGAAAAAGGAATCGCTCGGAATTGAGGAATTCAAGATCGATAACACGTTCCTTACGAACCGCGAAATCCTTGACATAAGCAAAGCGAGCACGTGCCTCCGAAGTTTTGAAGGATTTCTAAAAAAGCAGAGTGAGATTCGGACGAATGCTCGATTCACCGGATTGAACAGCCTTGCGCTTTTTGTTCGATTGATCCGCCATCTAAAAACATTAAGCAAGTGTTTTAAAATTGAGTGTATGCATTGATAATTAAAATCAATCCAATAAGAAATTCCACTTAGGTTTTTGAAAACAAAATTAAAATAAAAACAGTTTTAAAAAAAATATGATTGAGAAATTTTATATTCGAATCAAAAATTTTGGGATTTGAAAAAATTTTCACAAGATTTTGAAAACCCACAACAAAAACGTATAATTTATACAAAAATAAAATTTTCTAACCTAAGATTCGAACATGAATTGAAAGAAAAGAGAAAAATTGAAAAATTACCTTAGTTTGGGATTTTGGATGATTTTTAAGAAATCCTTGCACAAGATTGATGAAACTTGCTTAGACTTGAGGTGAAGATTAAAACCCCTCACAATTTTGTGAAAATCAAGGAGTTTGAGAGGGTATTTATAGAGAGGGAGGCGGTTTAGGGTTTTAGAGTTTGATAAAAAAGTGAATTTGTATCATTAAAAGCCCTAGATAAAGCAATCCGCGATGCCGTTTCGGAACGGTCAAGACCGTTTCGGAACGGGCGGCTAGGGTTTTGACCATTTTAAAACCATAAACAGAACGTTTCGATACGCTGTTGACCGTATCGAAACTCCCTTTGACCCGTATCGGAACGCGTTCCGATACACCCCCTTGGCAGAATCAAAATCGTTTCAGAACGCTATTAGGCGTTTCGAAACGCCCTCTTCTCAGAACTTGATTTAAGGTAACCGTATCGAAACAGGTTCACCCGTTTCGATACACCTGGGCCTGGAAGTGCAGATGAGGCTCTAAAAATGCAGAAAAATGATCTTATAAGAGGCCTAACATGTATAAATGTCATGAATGAGCAGGCAAAACATATTTAGGCATAAACATACTCCCCCTAACTATAAGCATGGATGAAATTAGGAGTTTAAACACATCAACATGGCATTTCACAAAATCAAGCATATTTAAGCACAAAAGAGGTCCTAAAAGGTCAAGATAGGCTAGCTAGACCTAACTCTCTCCTAAGGGACCAAAAACACTCTTTGTCTAAAGGTTTTGTAAAAATGTCCGCTAATTGATTCAAGGTGTCTACATACTCTATAACCACATCTTCCTTAAGGACATGATCTCTAATGAAATGATGTCTTATTTCTATATGTTTGGTTCTAGAGTGTTGGATGGGATTTTTAGTTAAGCATATTGCACTAGTGTTGTCACATTTTAGGGGTATGGTTCCAACTTTAATTCCATAATCTAAGAGTTGTTGCTTCATCCAAAGGACTTGAGCACAACAACTCCCTAAGGATATGTACTCGGCTTCGGTGGTAGATAAGGCTACACTATTTTGTTTCTTAGAGAACCAAGATATGAGCATACTACCTAAGAATTGGCAAGTTCCCGAAGTACTTTTCCTATCAATTTTGCAACCCCCATAATCCGCATCCGAGTAAGCATGTAGGTTGAAGGTAGAGTCTCTAGGATATCAAAGGCCTAAACAAGGAGTGTCTCTAAGGTACCTAAAGATTCTCTTAACGGCTATAAGGTGAGACTCTCTAGAACTAGCTTGAAACCTAGCACACAAGCAAACACTAAACAAGATATCCGGTCTACTTGCGGTAAGGTAAAGCAAAGATCCAATCATAGAACGATAAAGCTTAGAGTCAACACACTTACCTCCTTCATCTTTGTCAAGCTTTGTAGATGAGCTCATAGGAGTGGCTTGAGGCTTTGCATTCTCCAAGCCAAACTTCTTGAGCATATCCTTTATGTATTTTGCTTGGTTGATGAAGGTGCCATCCTTCTTTTGCTTGATTTGAAGTCCCAAAAAGAATGAGAGCTCCCCCATCATGCTCATCTCAAATTCACCTTGCATTAGCTTAGCAAACTCTTGACAATGACATTCATTAGTAGAACCAAAAATTATATCATCAACATAAATTTGAACTACTAAAATGTCATTTTTATACATTTTTATGAAGAGTGTAGTGTCCACCTTACCTTTTTCAAAACCTTTTTCAATCAAAAAGTTTGAAAGCCTTTCATACCAAGCTCTAGGAGCTTGTTTTAAACCATAAAGGGCTTTGGTAAGTTTAAAAACATGATTTGGAAATTTTGAATCTTCAAAACCCGGTGGTTGTTCCACATACACTTCTTCATTTATAAAACCATTTAGAAATGCACTTTTAACATCCATTTGAAAAAGCTTGAAATTATGATAACATGCATATGCAAGCAACATCCTAATGGCTTCCATTCTAGCTACGGGTGCATAGGTTTCATCAAAATCTATTCCCTCTTCTTGAGTGTAACCTTGTGCTACAAGTCTAGCTTTATTTCTCACAATGTTACCACTCTCATCTAGTTTGTTCCTAAAGACCCATTTAGTTCCTATTGTAGATTGATTACTAGGCCTATCAACTAATGTCCATACATTACTTCTCTCAAATTGATTTAACTCTTCTTGCATAGCCATAATCCAAAAGTCATCTTTCAATGCTTCTTTTATGTTTTTAGGCTCTATGCATGAGATAAATGCAACATGGTTCATTAATTTAAGAGAAGAACGAGTGGTTACCCCCTTGGATGGATCACCCAAGATTTCACCATCTTTGACATAGTTCAACTCCCTTGGGTAGCTCACTTCCTTTTCCTCAATAGCCAAGTCCTTCAAGGCTTCAAGAGGTGGATCTTGTGTGTCTTCTTCTTTTGGTTGAATCTCATCCTCCTTTGAAGTTTGACCTCCATCAAAGGCATTTATGATTCCTACATCATCATCATCACAAGAATCCTTCCTAGGAAGGAGGTTATCATCGAATACAACATGAATGGATTCTTCTACTACTAAAGTTCTTTTGTTAAATACTTGATAGGCTTTAGAGGTTAAAGAGTAACCTATAAAAATAGCTTCATCACTTTTTGCATCAAATTTACCTAAGTTGTCTTTTCCATTATTTAAAACAAAACACTTGCACCCAAAAGGGTGAAAATAGCTAATGTTAGGCTTTTTAGATTTTAAAATCTCATAAGGTGTTTTCTTTAAAATTGGCCTAATCATAACTCGATTTACAATATAACAAGCGGTGTTTGTGGCTTCCGCCCAAAAATATTTAGGTAAATTATTTTCACAAAGCATAGTTCTAACCATTTCTTGTAAAGTTCTATTTTTCCTCTCAACTACCCCATTTTGTTGAGGAGTTCGAGGAGCCGAAAAATTATGGCTAATACCATTTTCATTTAAAAATTCTTCAAACCCTAAATTTTGAAACTCGGTTCCATGATCACTTCTAAAGTGTGAAATTCTAAGTTCAAGATCATTTTGGGTTAATTTTGAAAATGTGATGAATTTTTCCAAAGCCTCATCTTTAGTACTTAAAAAGAGAACCCAAGTAAATCTAGAAAAATCATCAACTAACACAAATGCATAAGATTTACCACCCAAGCTCATAGTCCTAATTGGCCCAAATAAATCCATGTGAATTAATTGTAAGCATCTACTAGTAGAAACATCATTAATGGATTTAAAGGAAGACTTATGTTGTTTACCCTTTGAGCATGCATCACAAATTTTATCATTTGAAAATTTTATTTTGGGCAAACCTCTAACTAGATTTAGAGAGACTAGTTTTTCCAAAACACTAATGCTAGCATGTCCTAACTTCCTATGCCACAACCATGCATCATTTTCATTTTGAGCAACTAAACATGCATGGGATGTATGAATGTCATCTAAATGCACCATGTATATATTTCCTATGCGATGACCTATGAGCATAATACTATTTGATTTAATGTCTACAATTTTACATCCATTTTTATCAAAAAGAACATTAAATCCTTTATCACACAATTGACTTATGCTCAATAAATTATGTTTAAGACCATCGACATACAAGACATTTTCAATGAGAATGGTAGAGTGATTACCTATGGAGCCAATACCTTTAATGTGGCCTTTGGAGTTGTCACCAAATGTTACTACTCCTCCACTTTTTGGCTTTAAATCCATGAATCGACTCTTGTCTCCGGTCATGTGTCTCGAGCATCCACTATCAAGGTACCATGAGTTTTGACTTTGTGCTTTGGCCTTGTAGCAATGCTCCCCCTACAAACAAAGATATTAAACCTTGGTTTTTGGTACCCAAATCATTTTGGGTCCATGAGTGTTAGCTCCCAAAACCTTGGTTCCCTTAGGAATCCAAGATGACATAGCAATAATATTATTAGATTTTACAAGTTCCTTAGGAACCCATACACTTCTAATTCTTTTAGCTCTACTATGTCTAGGTAGCTACCTTGTTTGTAGTAATTAGTCCTTTTCTTAGGTTGGTGTGTTCTAGAGGGTTCTCCTACTTCATGTTTGACGCTACCAACATTTTTTAAGGACTTTTTGAGCTCATTTAGCTCACCTAACACCTTTTGGTGTTCACTATTGCATTGAGACAAAAGATTATTAAGATCAACATTTTCATCTTGAAAGAATTTAAGTTCATCTTTTAATCCTAAAATCTTTTTCTCAAATTTAGAATTAGCTTGAGTGAGTGAGTCATTTTTCTCATTTAGCTCTAAAATGATTTTCTTGTTTTAATGACCGACTCTTTAAACTTCTCAACTAATTCATCATATACCTCTTGTAACTCATCATATGCATCATTTAATTCTTCATATGAAAAATCTAAAGTAGATGAGTTAGAGGTTACCAAGGAGGAATCTTCCTCAAGTGCCATGAGACAAAGGTTAGCCACTTCTTGTTCGTCATCCTCCGATGACTCCTCATCACTCCAAGTAGCAAGCTTGGCTTTGAGTTTCTTCTTCTTCTCAAAACCCTTCTTCTTGAGTTGAGGACACTCCGAACGGATGTGACCGGATTGTTTGCACTCATATCAAATGATGGGATCCTTCCCTTCTTCTTTGTTCCTTCCTTTGAAGTCCATCTTTCTTTGGATTTTTCTTCCCCGGTTGGACCTCATGAAGCGTGAGAATCGTTTGGCTATCATAGCCAACTCTTCAAGTTCATCCTCCTCACAAGATGAGCTCTCATCATGTTGTGAAGCTTTTGCCTTGAGAGCTATTCCCATCTTCTTCTTCTTTTCAACTTCAAGTTTCTCTACTCTTTTCTCTTCTTTCTTTTTCTCATCTTCCCTTCCTTGCTTCATGATCTCATGAGTAAGGAGAGAACCCACAAGCTCATCAAGCTTTAATGTCTTCAAGTTCTTTGCTTCGATGATGGCGGTTCTCTTCCCATCCCAAGCTTCGGGAAGTGAATAGAGTAGCTTCCGGACAAGCTTGTCTTCCGGTATGATCTCTCCATAGCCCTTTAGCCCGTTGACAATTGTGGAGAATCGATCAAACATCTTTGACACCGTCTCATCGGGCTCCATCTTGAAATTTTCATAACTAAGATTGAGAAGTCCAATCTTAGTTTCCTTGACATCATTGGTGCCTTCATAAGTGGTCTCAAGTGTGTCCCACACTTCTTTGGCATTTTCAATGGAAGAGACCTTTGAATAGATGTCCGGACCGAAAGCACAAAAAAGCATGTGGAGAGCTTTATCGTTGACTTGAATCTTCTTCCTCTCCTCTTCACTCATTTCGGCTTTCTTCTTCAACACCATCTTGCCTTCACCATCTTGCTTCAATGGAATGTATGGACCATCCTCAATGACATCCCATACAAGGTAGTCACTTGACTTGATGAATAGCCTCATTTTGTTCTTCCAAAAGGAGTAGTTGTCACCATTGAAGAAAGGAGGCTTGGTGGTTGATTGTGACTCGTACATGCCGGAACCGGAGGTTGAAGCCATCTCTTGATATTTTGATGATCACACTCTTCCAAGGATCTCCTCTTGTGGTTGTTAATCCTCAAAGAGTTAAGCTCTGATACCAATTGTTGAGTGGATCGAAAGATCGATATTTACCAAGAGGGGGGTGAATTGGAAATTTGAAGGATTGTAGTGGAAATTGGCAAATTAAAATTGAAGAACAAGGAATTTAGAGTGGTTCAAGTTCCAAATGAACTCTACATCCACTACCTTAGTCTCACTAAGGATTTGCAACAATTTCACTAAATTGATCTTCCCCTTTTCTAGGACAAGGAGGCAACCCTTTACAATATCGGTTGATTTTTCTACCCAAAAATCAACCCAACCCTCACACAAGAGAACAAAGGAATTTGTAGGCTAATTAGGTATCTCTCAATACAAATTATAGCCCCGATACAAGCACTCAACCGAATTTTACAAAATATGAATGAAGAACACAAATTGGGATTTTACACAAATTTGGGATTTTTGCTCAAATGCTTGAATTTGATGTTTGGATGTTTGCTTGAAGTTCAATAGTTGTTGCTGATGCTTTTGGATGTCCCTTTTATACCTTCTCATTGATTTCTAGCCGTTTGGGTGGTTGGGAACATAAATGGAGCCGTTGGAACCCTCTCTTACCACCATTAATGCTGTCTGCACCAACCCGTTTCGGAACATGGGAAACCTGTTTTGGAACGGACTAAAATAGAAAGAGCCGTTGGGGTGCATTTAAGAGCCCGTTTCGAAACGCCTTAAGGCCGTTTCGGAACGGTTTTGCCACTGGAAAAGGGTCGTTTCGGAACGGTCCTAGCCCGTTTCGAAACGCCTTAACGGTTTATTGAAATTCAGTTAAAACATACAACGGTCATTTTATTCAAAATAAAACCTAGCCCTTGTTTCGGAACGGGAGTGATCCGTTTCGAAACGAAATGGCTACTGTCAAAGGGTCGTTTCGGAACGGGCTTGATCCGTTTCGAAACACCCCTTATATGTTTGAAAATATGAAATATTTGAAATAAAATAACCCATTTTAAATCCTTCATGAAGAACAGTTTCGAAACGAGTTTAACCGTTTCGAAACGCTTTCAAGTGTTTCGATACACGTATCGGAACGGTGGTCGACAATGGTGAAACTATTTCGAAACGCCTTGAGGCTGTTTCGGAACGGGTACGTGAAAACCACTGTTTTGGCTTGAAACACTTAGAAAAATAATTGGAAAAGTATGTTTTTAACTTAGGCATAATATAAAAATTATATGGGGATATTTTTAGGACTTAAAATTCGTTTTGACTTTTTTTTTAATTTGGTCCTTAGGTTTTTAGTTATATCAAAATTAAAATATTTGTTTCACATTATCTATAAACCCTAATCCCCCATCTACATACTTTCAAACTATCACCTTCACCTCAAATGCCTCCAACAATATCGATCCAACCGACGTGCTCAAAGAGGCTTTGATCGATTTGCGTTATTAAAAAAATCTCTTCATACTCAAACCAGACCAGACATCTACGTCATGTCTGCCTCAAATTCTCCATTTCTCAATATTGTAACTAACAATTCCTATAATTGCAAATTTTGGCGGCAGAGTCTTTGGACTGGTGGGGAGATGGAAGCCGCTTGAATCGTTGGAGCCTGGAGGCCTACAGCAAACGGGATTGGTGAGGGTGAAGATGAGTGTTGAGTGTGTATAATTTCTATTATTTACACCCTTTTTAACCCATATTTTTGCTTCATTCAAGCATCATTGCATTGCATTTAGGTCAGTTTACAATAAAACATCACAAATATATTAAAGGCACGGATTCTACTAAAAGATGGCTGATTTTGCAGGTTGCTGCCATAGTTGACGGAGAAGGCGGGCGCAGGGCAGAGAAGCAGAAGAGCTGAACTGGACAAGCAGACGATGAGGACGATGCTGCCACGGATCTGCCGTGACAGCAAGGTGACAGCAGCCTTATGGAGAGAAAAAGTAAAGTGGACCTCGATAGATAGAGAAAAATCTGCTCGTCTGTCGTGTAAAAACCAAATAATTTTCCAAGCCCCGGATCAAAAGATATGTCAAGCCAAAGCTCAAGGAGAGGAAATCCCTAGAAACAAGGATGGTGGCTGAAAAGTAGGATACTTGAAGATTAAGTCTTTATTAGAATCTTACTTTTAATTAAAGTTGTAATCCTTGTTAACTTAGAATACTTGAGCCCAAAGCTTATATAAGGGCATAGATTTTAACCTAGGAGACATCTACCCCATAACCGATAACAAAAACCCCTCCGCCGTTTACCCGCCGTCGTTATGTTCTAAAAAACCCCTAGGGCCACGGGTTGTTTTGTAAAGTAGTTGCAAGGGTTGTTTTGTTTTAGGATTTTCCAAGTTCAATAAAATAAACTTCAAGTCCTCTTATTTTGGTTATTCATATCTTGCAAGAGCATCGGGAGAGCATTGTGAGGTCATCCATTTACTTAGCATCGGGAGAGTTAAGTATACGAAAGAGATAAGAGCAAGTTCTCTAGTTTATAGTTGAACTATCTTGTGCCTAGGGATAGGGCAAGGTTAAGTGGCTAAAGAAGAATTCATACACATCGGTGTTCATCCTTCGATTCACGCCGGGAGGTATCATCAAAGACGTGATCATCGACAGACTTGGACCTAGGGATAGGCCAAGGCAGATTTGGGATTCTTGCCAAACTTGGAGTACGGAGTTGGTGTGTTCGCTGCCGCGACAGCCAACGGACAGCCGCCGCGACAGGTGCTGTCGGCGACGGGCGCGACGACAGAACTGGATCTCCTAAGCACTGCAATACCTGCACTACTGAGCAATTCAATACCAGCCCATTCTCTCTATCTTGATATTCCAACTCTTTTATTTACGTTTTTCTATTATTTTCGTGACAACTTTCTCAAATATTTCCTTTACTTTCGTGCAGTGAATTAAGGTGAAGCTATTAGCCCAATCCCTGTGGATACGATATCCGATACTTCGTATCACTTTACTACTTGCGTCGTGTACACTTGCACTACAATTGCGATAGACTCTTTTACACGCAACAAGTTTTTGGCGCCGTTGCAGGGGATTGGCAACATAACTACACCTTTCTTTTATTGCACTTTTCGTTTTAGTTTTTGTTTTTCTTTTTATTTTTTATTTTTCTGTTTTTCTTTGGTGCTTTCAACTATTGCTTTTCACGAGGTTTTCTTGTTTATGCGTAGATCTAAAAGAGGTGAAGATCCTGAGTATCCATTAGATTCGGAAGTTGAATGTTCCTTCAATCTCAAGAAACAACTTCGTCACCTTTTAGCTAGGAACGAATACCTTGAGGAACAGCTAGAGAAGATGGCCCATAACCCACCTGTCGGCGATATTATACCGCCTGTCGGCGACCCGCCCGCAGCAGCCGGACGACGGTCCTGCCGTGACTACATGTTGAACGATCATGTAGAGCTGGAGACCACACTGCCGGATATTGATGTTGATAACTTCGAGCTTAAGCCTGTCATGTTTAGTATGATCAACAATGTCGGGCAGTTTAGTGGTGCTGTGACAGAGGATGCTAGGGAGCATCTCAAAACGTTCCAGGAGATCTGTGGTTCGTTTAGACTGCCAGGAGTTAATCCGGAGATACTGAGGCTTCGGTTATTTCCCCATTCATTGAGGGACAGAGCTAAAACTTGGTGGAATAAACTTACGTCGGGTTCAATTAGAACTTGGGCAGATTTATCTCGTGAATTTTTATCTCGTTTTAATCCTTCGCATTTATCTGAGCGATTACGTAATGAAATTGCTACTTTTCAACAGGAAGATGACGAGCCAATGCACGAGGCCTAGGACAGATTTACTACTCTTCTACGGAACTGCCCAATGCATGGATTCCCCGTCTGGAATCAGGTTACAAAGTTTTATAATGCTGCCAACTTACAAACTCGTATTCGAATTGATTCAGCAGCAAATGGACTATTATTGGATAAAGATCCGGACGAGGCAATGCAAGTTTTGAAAAATCTAGCCAAGAATGAGGAGCAGTTTCCGACAGCAAGAAGAGGAGGTAAACGAGTACTTGCTGTCAAGGATTATGAAGCCGACAGCACGATGAAATCACAGGTAGCATTCCTTACTAAAGCAATGAAAAAGTTATTGAATGATGATGGACAACATGGATTTGCTGTTGAGGAAGTATGTGACATCTGTGAGGGAAATCATAGTCGGGATGAGTGCCCAATACAGTTAGAAGAGGGAAAATATGTTGGAAATTACAAGCCGAATTACAATTCCAACAACTATAATCCCAATTGGAGGAAGGATCCCAAATTTTCCTGGAGTAATCCCAATAATGCCCTGAATCCTCAAGCGCATAATCAGAATCAGGGAGGTCCTAGATTGCTGACGCGACAGCAACTGCCGCAGAATCTGCCGCCGCACCTGCCGCCGCAGCAGCAACATCAGCCACCAGCTGCCATGAGCAGTATATTGGAACAGACTCTGGCCACCTTTATGTCTCAGACCGGTACTTATATTGAGAATATGAATTAGTTTGTCAAGAAGACAGAGAATTTCATGGACAAAACAGAGATGAGAATGACAAATCATAAGGCCACTCTGAAATCTTTGGAGACACAAATGGGTCAGGTTTCTCAACATATTAAGCCGAGGCAGAATGGAGGATTTCTTAGCAATACTGAAAATGCTAGGCAGCCCACACATGAGCAGTGTAAAGCTATTACTACTAGGAGTGGGAAGAAACTACAAGGGGCGGAAAAGGAAGCTGAAACAGTAAAGGATCCATCCTTAGACAAACCTGCCGAGGAAGCTGCCCCGACAGGTGACAAACAGACTGCTGCCGATGAGCCTGTCACGACAGCAGAAGCGACAGAGGAGAAAAACGATGATTATCGACCTCAGATTCGTATGCAATGGGAAGGACGTATTGCTGATTATCGTCCCCCACCTCCTTTTCCCCAACGGATACAGCAAGCTAAGCAAGAATATCAACTTAAAAAGATTTATGATATTTTTAAGCAGGTTCATATTAATATTCCGCTGTTAGATGTCGTTAGGGAGATGCCCGGTTATGCTAAATTTCTCAAGGATGTTATGTCGAAAAAATCTAAACTTGGGGAGTTTGAAACGGTAAAGATGACAGAAGGTTGCATGAGTATTCTTCATCGGCAGCCACCCCAGAAAAAGAAGGATCCGGGGAGCTTCATCATACCTTGCGTAATCGGCAATAAATTTGTTGGTAAGGCACTTTGTGATCTTGGTGCTAGTGTTAATCTAATGCCCAAATCTGTTTTTCAGAAATTAGGAATCGGAAAGGCGCGGCCCACGACAGTAACTCTGCAGCTGGCAGACCGCTCTTACGTGCATCCAGAAGGAAAAATTGAAGATAGTGTAACCCCCATAGCCTGGCCTAGACGGTTGACCCGAACTACGAAGATTAAACGGGGAAAACCAAAGTCAACCCGAAAGTCAACCTTGATTAACGACCCTTTTTTTTTCTTTTTAAACTTTTCTAGATGCACATTTAACCTAGGCATACTCTTGAGATAAGCATACTCAAAAATCATAGCAATCGGAAAACAATAAGGGACCCAATTGCACAAAATACGAATTTAGGGACCAATTTGTAAATTCTGAAAATTAAGAGGACTTTACCAATTTTTAAGTTACCATTATGAAATTAGTCATGTTTCATGCCTCTCTGCCAAATTTCATCTCCAACGGACTTCTCAAACTCATGCAATTGCACATACAAGAATCAGGACTAAAACGTAAAGCTTGCAAACCTCAAAACTATTCAAATTTTAAGCCCAACGGTCAAGTGTTCCGAAACGGGTCTAGGCCGTTCAGGAACACCCCTTGGCACTAGCCAAAGTGTTCATAAACGGGCTAGGCCGTTCAGGAACACCCAAGCCAAAACAAGGGCCTGTTTCGAAACAGGCAAGGGTGTTTCGAAACACCCTGCCCAGAAACACCAGATAGGCCTGTTTAAACACCTTTAAACCCCATCAAACATGCTCCAAACCGTTCCACAATAAATCAACAACATGTCAAACATCATACCTACGAAATTGCATCAAAATCTAAATACAAAACCACCCCTAGGTGCACCAACTCATTCAACACATCCATCACTCAATCATGCTTTTAAAACAAGAAGCATAACATAACGACTTAAGAATACAAAGATTCAAACGTTGCAAACATTAAACCACATAGTTCAAAATCATAAACCAAACTTGTCCAACATTCACAATCTCATTAAACATCAACATAAGAGATTCTCCCCCCCCCCATTGCCTTTATTATCTATAGCTATTAACCGAGACATACATCTCAAATGGAGCTCTCCTTGAATCCCTTGCTTCTCGCTGACCCAACTTCAAATATCTGCATTGATGGACAAAAAGGAGCGTAAGCACATAATGCTTAGTGAGGAATGCTCAAAACCAAAACACCATCAATGCAGCGAGTCATAAAACTTGTTTTAAAAGTAAACACAATTCGATAAACCAAAGCAATGTTTGAAAACCCTTTTTAACAACATGCTTTAAATCATGCATTGCTCAAACATGAAAACCAACCCTTAGCTTAGAAAAGCTAAGTAATTCACTTTAAAGCACAACCTTGCAAAAACCATCAATTTAACCATTCCATGCATGAACATCATATGCAAAGTTAAATACGAGATCCTTGGAAAACACTTCCACTTCACATCATACTTTTCTCATACATTGAAAATCATTTCAAAGCAAGAACCCTTTAAAAACCACTTACTCATTCAATCTAACACGTGCATTAAACAAATGCAACATATGAACCACAAAATCAATATTTGCATCACATGCCTTTAAAAACAAGTCTTCGCAAGGCTTCAATGTACTAAAGAGATTTCATGCACACATGCACCATTCTCAATAGATAATAAACACTTGTTCAAGCTAACAAGTAAACATGCATTCATAAAACATTACACACTTCTCATGCAACCATGCATCATTTCAAGCATCACATGCTTCATCATATTCAAGAACATTATATTGGCTTCCAAGTGATAATTCACAAACCATCATAACGCAAGACTCAATCGGATACGCGGATCACAAGCGTTGTCCCCACGCTTCATACACACTACCATTCTCAAGGTCCCCAAATGGAATTTTAACCACCATTATGACCTTACCATACACAAGGCCCTCATATGGAATTTTAACCACCATATGACCTTAATATTCACAAGGTCCTCATATGGAATTTTAACCACCATATGACCTTAATATTCACAAGGTTCTCATATGGAATTTTAACCACCATATGACCTTAACATCACTCATTGGTAGTTGTATAACATCACTAACGAGATCCCGGGACATACAACACAAGATCCACACATGGACTTTACACCACCATTGTGATCTTAACATACACAAGGTCCTCAAATGGAATTTTAACCACCATTATGACTTAACATACACAAGGTCCTCAAATGGAATTTTAACCACCATTATGACCTTAACACAAGACCCACCCATGGAATTTTAACCACCATGGTGTTCTTAACCATCTCGTTAGTGTACTTGGATGGAGTTACCGGTTCAATCACAACCACTCCACATCCAAGGCGACTTTATTCACGGTGCACCCAATCCTATAGCCGGCTAACTATATCCGATTAAAGTAACCAAGAACCACTTACATCACTTGCCAATATAACCATTTTACCACATTAATCCATTGTTTTACAAGCATAACCAAAATGCCAAAACCACCAATTACCATCATCAATCCACTGTTTTGAAGTAGTAAACAAAGCCATTAAACAACATGCAACACTATGCATCAATTCTACAATTTCAATGTACAAAACCAAGGGTCTCTTACCTTGAGCATCCTTCTCACATGGCTTTCAAAACAAGCATTAAACCATGCTAAAATATGCTTTCAAAATAGAATTTAAACATGCAAATCACATGCATTGCATCCAACAATCACAAGTGCTTTAAAAACCAATTCATAACACAAACCAAGAGAGAAATTCCATTTACTTACTCTTGAGCTTAGCTAAGTTGTTTAGACTTAAACTAAGCTCCTAAAACCTTCAAACCTTGGTTTAAAAGCTGAAAACCCAACTTCACTCACCGATACACAAACTAGGCTAGCCAACAAGCCTTCCAAGCATCTGAAACCTTCAACGCCACCTCTATTGCTCACGGATCATTCTCCCCTGTTTCAAGCACATAACAACAGAGGATTAATGCATCATAATGCCTTAAAAACACCAGCAACACACCTAAACTCACTGCTCTTTGCAAATCCAACATTTCGGCTACCAAACACAACCGAAATCACCTCCAAACTCTTCCAAAACTTAACCCAGCCAAGATCCATCACTTCTAACCATTTTTAGACATCAATTAACATCTAAAATATTCCCAAACACGTCCTCATACCTCCAGCATTAACAAAACACCAAGATCACCCCAAAAACCACCATTTTCACAAGTAAAAACTTAGGAAAATCAACCTATTCGGGATTGCATTGATTAAACCTCAATTACACATCATTTAGACATCCAATATACATCAAAAAGACATCTCAAAACAGAGCCCAATCATTTATTACGAATTTCTTCAAAATTAAATCCAAATATTGCATTTTAAGCCAAAATCAAGATCACAACATCAAAACCTTTAATAAAACTCAAATCAAGGATTGAAAACTTGGGAATTTTAGTAAAGAACTGAGAATTTAGAGGAGAAGGACGTTCATACCTCTAAACTTGAGTTTCTCCCTTTTTGGAACCAAGATTCTTGAAAATTCAATAAGCTAATGCCAAGGTTTTGTTGTAGAATTGATTAGAGATCAAATGAGGATTGAAATCTCATCTTTAGTTGTCAAAATTAGAGGGAATTTGCTGGAGAAATGTGTTTGGTTGAGAGAAAAGTTGAGAGAAAAGAAAATGGAAAATTTGAGAGAAGAGTTAGTTATGGCCAAAATATCTTTCCCTCCCTTTTACCTTTATTTTAAAACCATTAATTAAATTGATTAATATTAAGAAAAATCTGGAGAAACTCTTTTGGGTAAATAGCTCCATAAAGATTCAAAGTTTCAATCCTTTTTAAAACAGTCACACAGTTTTCAAAAATTACATTTTGGTCACTAACCCAAAATGTCACTCTTCCAAACCTCATTTTGTAAAATTTATTTCACCTTTCTCTTATATATAATAAAAGAGGATTTTAAGGCATTTTTCCATATTTTTAATGCAACCCGAACTAGGCTTTCCTAAAAATCACCTTTTTATATTCGAACCGCACTCTGACCGGCCCGGCCCAAACCCAAAACTTCTAAGCCCAAAATTGGGGTGTTACAACTCTCCCCCCCTTAAGAAATTTCGTCCTCGAAATTTCAACTGGCGAAAAGATAACAACCAAACTTCTCAAAGCAACACACAAGGCAACACAGGAGACTTAACCACCACTGAACACTCTCCTCACAAAACTCCACCCAAACACAACACCACCACATACTGTTCACGAATTCCAGAACACTCAAATGTTAACCACATCTTAACCTTTCACACTTCCGGACTGCGCATAGCCCCAACAACAACCTAAAGAACCTCCAACTTTTACAGCATACACCACCTTAACTCATAACTCCCAAAACTTGTTCACACAGTGACACCAACCAATCCAGTTCAGCCACCATGTGACCCACAACCTTCACTGCTTCTAAAACCCCTTGCACAACTGCTCAACCTCTTCCAAAGGTTACCACATCAAGCAAGAATTTTAAGCATCAACTGCTTACCCAAACTTCTCAACGTATTGTTGACATTCCTTCACATCCGCCACTATCATCACCATAAAGATTCACCAGAACTACTCACCTAACATCCGGAAATTACGTCACAAAACCCCAACCTTGACTTTGCCAGCCGTTCCACACACTACCAGCTGTCTTCAGACGGAATTTACTTATTCACAACCAGCCAACCACTTCTCACAAGAACCCGTCCAACCAACAATGTCCTTCGATCTTACATTGCCTTTCCACTTCAAGCCTTGACTACAACACTAGCCTTACCAGGATACCGCTCATTCTATACATACATAATTAGGTTACAAAACTCCTATTCTCCCAAGCTAACCCTTTTCTACAGCCCACAACAAAACCTCTTCTCAATTCCTCAAAGGTTGTTAAGAACCATCACCTACAAAAACAACCCTTCTACTACAACATCAATGCCAAGTTACCTCAGCACTTTGGAACACATCCACTAACTTACCACAGCACTTAACACCAAGAAACTACCACTTCTACCAGCTATTCACAACCACTTTGACTGATTCTAACTCAACGGTAATCTCCTCACCACCATACCGCTAAACTCATTAAGCACCAAACACCTCCCTTCTACCAACATGCTATACCGCACTCACTACTACTGACAACTCGCTTAATACCCTCCATTACTTCTAACATTCTCCTAGCACCAACACAACTTTAAAACCCCCATCCAATCTAACCCTATCACAACACTAACGAACCCGATTAACTATCAGCGAGTGTGAACGCTCGTATGTATGGTCACCAATATGCCCTATCAATGCCTGATGTACATGCATGCAAAACCTCTAATGTCATGTCACATGTATGCATGGACCAGTACATATATAATATAGCATATAACAAATGATTTTAACTGTGCATGTATGTCGGTTCACACCCACCAATAACATCCTCAGAGTCCGCCTAAAACAACCTCCTACCTCACTTCCAACTTGACCAACTCCATCATTCTAACTACCCATTATCCACAAGATACTCACTAATGCCCTCCTCACACTAAAGTTGTTTTCAAAACAACATCAACTACTACCCCAAACATGCTAGCTACGAGACTATACCCACTACACAAGGAAATACCAACTGAAACCAAACTAAGATACTAGAGCAAAGGTTACTTAACAAGGTTACCTGAAAACACTTCACTGCCCTGGAACTTCAACAGACCCACAATTCCAACAGGTTTCATTCTCCAAGCTCCTCACACCTTCCTGCCCTTCCCGCCAGCTTCGAACCTCGTCTCGGCCGTACCCACGACCCTTTAGAGACCCTTTTGCTACCACCGAAGCTGATCTCACCACTTGAGGACAATTTCGCTTCACATGCTCTTTAGAACCACAGTTCCAACAAACTCATGCGCCCCAACAACCTCCAACATGACACTTCCCACATCGGTCACACACCGGTAACTGAGCTACCACTCCTTGATCATGTAGCACTTGCCCCACATTTACACTACCACCCTGACTTCGATTCAAGCAAAACCTTCTATCACGTAGCCTCTTACACTGACCGCTCCCGAGATCAGTACCCACAACTCTCTCGCTTAAACTCTTCTCACCTTCATAAACTGAAACCACACCCCCACGTTGCTTAACCCTTGGGAATTTCTCTCCAAGATACCTTTCATAAAAGGCAGACACAAAGAAATCCCAATCTATATCGTGGATGTGCAATGCCACCGCCACAGATGTCCACCAGGCACAAGCGTCCTCCAACATCAATGAGACAACACTTCCCAGCTTACAAGCGTAGTCACAACCTTCCTGATCCAAAATCAGAATTACACTGGCCAACCAGGCCTCGAATGTCTCAGGTGTCGAACCATGATACTCCACAGCTCCCAAATCATGTAAACGCTGTTTCGACAAACCCGCACATCCCACAGCCGGCACGTCTACAGACCTTACTTTTGCCACAGCCCGAGATGTTCCCAACACCTCTTGAACTGTAGGTGATGAACTCTTCATCACAGAACCAACTTCTTCCTCCTGCCTTACTACCTCAACTCCAGGCACTGAAGACTGAGACGAAACACCTCCATTAAAAGGTGAATTCCATGCCTTAACAACCTGCTCTAAAGCAGCAACCATCTCACATAACTGCCATTCTCTCATCGATTTCACCATGCTATTAACAACAAACAATCATAACAAAACAAACAAATCGATCAGACCAGCTTTAAGCAAGGATTCAAGACTCCAACTCCAAAATAACACAATAGCTATAATAATAAGGCAATGGGTATCCCGAATTCTCCCCTTTTACATGACATAACAGTCAAATAAAATATGGATATCACAACATCAAGCATATCAATCAACATATTTCGATCATGCTCTCATCAAACAACATTCACTCGTAACAGCATAATATCAACATATCATACCCATCACACTTTCATCATTCATAAAATCAGCTCACAACACCAGCATAACATCAGCACAAATCCACATTAGCTCAATGAAGATTCTCAATCAAAAAGCATGCTAAAAACATCAACAATTCGCTCAAAAACACGCATTTCAACCGACTTTCAACCACACATCAGAATAAACATCAAACACATATTACAACAATTTACCAATTTCCCCAAGCATTCGCAACTCAACTCTGATACCATCAAATGTAACCCCCGTAGCCCGGCCTAGACGGTTGACCCGAACTACGAAGATTACACGGGGAAAACCAAAACGACCCTTTTTTTTTCTTTTTAAACTTGTCTAGATGCACATTTAACCTAGGCATACTCTTGAGATAAGCATACTCAAAAATCATAGCAATCGGAAAACAATAAGGGACCCAATTGCACAAAATACGAATTTAGGGACCAATTTGTAAATTCTGGAAATTAAGAAGACTTTACCAATTTTTAAGTTACCATTATGAAATTAGTCATGTTTTATGCCTCTCTGCCAAATTTCATCTCCAACGGACTTCTCAAACTCATGCAATTGCACATACAAGAATCAGGACTAAAACGTAAAGCTTGCAAACCTCAAAACTATTCAAATTTTAAGCCCAACGGTCAAGTGTTCCGAAACGGGTCTAGGCTGTTCAGGAACACCCCTTGGCAGTAGCCAAAGTGTTCATAAACGGGCTAGGCCGTTCAGGAACACCCAAGCCAAAACAAGGGCCTGTTTCGAAACAGGCAAGGGTGTTTCGAAACACCCTGCCCAGAAACAGCAAATAGGCCTGTTTAAACACCTTTAAACCCCATCAAACATGCTCCAAACCATTCCACAATAAATCAACAACATGTCAAACATCATACCTACCAAATTGCATCAAAATCTAAATACAAAACCACCCCTAGGTGCACCAACTCATTCAACACATCCATCACTCAATCATGCTTTTAAAACAAGAAGCATAGCATAACGACTTAAGAATACGAAGATTCAAACGTTGCAAACATTAAACCACATAGTTCAAAATCATAAACCAAACTTGTCCAACATTCACAATCTCATTAAACATCAACATAAGAGATTCTCCCCCCCCATTGCCTTTATTATCCATAGCTATTAACCGAGACATACATCTCAAATGGAGCTCTCCTTGAATCCCTTGCTTCTCGCTGACCCAACTTCAAATATCTGCATTGATGGACAAAAAGGAGCGTAAGCACATAATGCTTAGTGAGGAATGCTCAAAACCAAAACACCATCAATGCAGCGAGTCATAAAACTTCTTTTAAAAGTAAACATAATTCGATAAACCAAAGCAATGTTTGAAAACCCTTTTTAACAACATGCTTTAAATCATGCATTGCTCAAACATGAAAACCAACCCTTAGCTTAGAAAAGCTAAGTAATTCACTTCAAAGCACAACCTTGCAAAAACCATCAATTTAACCATTTCATGCATGAACATCATATGCAAAGTTAAATACGAGATCCTTGGAAAACACTTCCACTTCACATCATACTTTTCTCATACATTGAAAATCATTTCAAAGCAAGAACCCTTTAAAAACCATTTACTCATTCAATCTAACACGTGCATTAAACAAATGCAACATATGAACCACAAAATCAATATTTGCATCACATGCCTTTAAAAACAAGTCTTTGCAAGACTTCAATGTACTAAAGAGATTTCATGCACACATGCACCATTCTCAATAGATAATAAACACTTGTTCAAGCTAACAAGTAAACATGCATTCATAAAACATTACACACTTCTCATGCAACCATGCATCATTTCAAGCATCACATGCTTCATCATATTCAAGAACATTATATTGGCTTCCAAGTGATAATTCACAAACCATCATAACGCAAGACTCAATCGGATACGCGGATCACAAGCGTTGTCCCCACGCTTCATACACACTACCAATCTCAAGGTCCCCAAATGGAATTTTAACCACCATTATGACCTTACCATACACAAGGTCCTCATATGGAATTTTAACCACCATATGACCTTAATATTCACAAGGTCCTCATATGGAATTTTAACCACCATATGACCTTAATATTCGCAAGGTCCTCATATGGAATTTTAACCACCATATGACCTTAACATCACTCATTGGTAGTTGTATAACATCACTAACGAGATCTCGGGACATACAACACAAGATCCACACATGGACTTTACACCACCATTGTGATCTTAACATACACAAGGTCCTCAAATGGAATTTTAACCACCATTATGACCTTAACATACACAAGGTCCTCAAATGGAATTTTAACCACCATTATGACCTTAACACAAGACCCACCCATGGAATTTTAACCACCATGGTGTTCTTAACCATCTCGTTAGTGTACTTGGATGGAGTTACCGGTTCAATCACAACCACTCCACATCCAAGGCGACTTTATTCACGGTGCACCCAATCCTATAGCCGGCTAACTATATCCGATTAAAGTAACCAAGAACCACTTACATCACTTGCCAATAAAACCATTTTACCAAATTAATCCATTGTTTTACAAGCATAACCAAAATGCCAAAACCACCAATTACCATCATCAATCTACTATTTTGAAGCATTAAACAAAGCCATTAAACAACATGCAACACTATGCATCAATTCTACAATTTCAATGTACAAAACCAAGGATCTCTTACCTTGAGCATCCTTCTCACATGGCTTTCAAAACCAGCATTAAACCATGCTAAAATATGCTTTCAAAACAGAATTTAAACATGCAAATCACATGCATTGCATCCAACAATCACAAGTGCTTTAAAAACCAATTCATAACACAAACCAAGAGAGAAATTCCATTTACTTACTCTTGAGCTTAGCTAAGTTGTTTAGACTTAAACTAAGCTCCCAAAACCTTCAAACCTTGGTTTAAAAGCTGAAAACCCAACTTCACTCACCGATACACAAACTAGGCTAGCCAACAAGCCTTCCAAGCATCTGAAACCTTCAACGCCACCTCTATTGCTCACGGATCATTCTCCCCTGTTTCAAGCACATAACAACAGAGGATTATTGCATCATAATGCATTAAAAACACCAGCAACACACCTAAACTCACTGCTCTTTGCAAATCCAACATTTCGGCTACCAAACACAACCGAAATCACCTCCAAACTCTTCCAAAACTTAACCCAGCCAAGATCCATCACTTCTAACCATTTTTAGACATCAATTAACATCCAAAATAATCCCAAACACGTCCTCATACCTCCAGCATTAACAAAACACCAAGATCACCCCAAAAACCACCATTTTCACAAGTAAAAACTTAGGAAAATCAACCTATTCGGGATTGCATTGATTAAACCTCAATTACACATCATTTATACATCCAATATACATCAAAAAGACATCTCAAAACAGAGCCCAATCATTTATTACGAATTTCTTCAAAATTAAATCCAAATCTTGCATTTTAAGCCAAAATCAAGATCACAACATCAAAACCTTTAATAAAACTCAAATAAAGGATTGAGAACTTGGGAATTTCAGTAAAGAACTGAGAATTTAGAGGAGAAGGACGTTCATACCTCTAAACTTGAGTTTCTCCCTTTTTGGAACCAAGATTCTTGAAAATTCAATAAGCTAATGCCAAGGTTTTGTTGTAGAATTGATTAGAGATCAAATGAGGATTGAAATCTCATCTTTAGTTGTCAAAATCAGAGGGAATTTTGCTGGAGAAATGTGTTTGGGTTGAGAGAAAAGTTGAGAGAAAAGAAAATGGAAAATTTGAGAGAAAAGTTAGTTATGGCCAAAATATCTTTCCCTCCCTTTTACCTTTATTTTAAAACCATTAATTAAATTGATTAATATTAAGAAAAATCTGGAGAAACTCTTTTGGGTAAATAGCTCCTTAAAGATTCAAAGTTTCAATCCTTTTTAAAACAGTCACACAGTTTTCAAAAATTACATTTTGGTCACTAACCCAAAATGTCACTCTTCCAAACCTCATTTTGTAAAATTGATTTCACCTTTCTCTTATATATAATAAAAGAGGATTTTAAGGCATTTTTCCATATTTTTAATGCAACCCGAACTAGGCTTTCCTAAAAATCACCTTTTTATATTCGAACCGCACTCTGACCAGCCCGGTCCAAACCCAAAACTTCTAAGCCCAAAATTGGGGTGTTACAACTCTCCCCCCTTAAGAAATTTCGTCCTCGAAATTTCAACTGGCGAAAAGATAACAACCAAACTTCTCAAAGCAACACACAAGGCAACACAGGAGACTTAACCACCACTGAACACTCTCCTCACAAAACTCCACCCAAACACAACACCACCACATACTGTTCACGAATTCCAGAACACTCAAATGTTAACCACATCTTAACCTTTCACACTTCCGGACTGCACATAGCCCCAACAACAACCTGAAGAACCTCCAACTTTTACAGCATACACCACCTTAACTCATAACTCCCAAAACTTGTTCACGCAGTGACACCAACCAATCCAGTTCAGCCACCATGTGACCCACAACCTTCACTACTTCTAAAACCCCTTGCACAACTGCTCAACCTCTTCCAAAGGTTACCACATCAAGCTAGAATTTTAAGCATCAACTGCTTACCCAAACTTCTCAACGTATTGTTGACATTCCTTCACATCCGCCACTATCATCACCATAAAGATTCACCAGAACTACTCACCTAACATCCGGAAATTACGTCACAAAACCCCAACCTTGACTTCACCAGCCGTTCCACACACTACCAGTTGTCTTCAGACGGAATTTACTTATTCACAACCAGCCAACCACTTCTCACAAGAACCCGTCCAACCAACAATGTCCTTCGATCTTACATTGCCTTTCCACTTCAAGCCTTGACTACAACACTAGCCTTACCAGGATACCGCTCATTCTATACATACATAATTAGGTTACAAAACTCCTATTCTCCCAAGCTAACCCTTTTCTACAGCCCACAACAAAACCTCTTCTCAATTCCTCAAAGGTTGTTAAGAACCATCACCTACAAAAACAACCCTTCTACTACAACATCTATGCCAAGTTACCTCAGCACTTTGGAACACATCCACTAACTTACCACAGCACTTAACACCAAGAAACTACCACTTCTACCAACTATTCACAACCACTTTGACTGATTCTAACTCAACGGTAATCTCCTCACCACCATACCGCTAAACTCATTAAGCACCAAACATCTCCCTTCTACCAACATGCTATACCGCACTCACTACTACTGACAACTCGCTTAATACCCTCCATTACTTCTAACATTCTCCTAGCACCAACACAACTTTAAAACCCCCATCCAATCTAACCCTATCACAACACTAACGGACCCGATTAACTATCAGCGAGTGTGAACGCTCGTATGCATGGTCACCAATATGCCCTATCAATGCCTGATGTACATGCATGCAAAACATCTAATGTCATATCACGTGTATGCATGGACCAGTACATATATAATATAGCATATAACAAATGATTTTAACTGTGCATGTATGTCGGTTCACACCCACCAATAACATCCTCAGAGTCCGCCTAAAACAACCTCCTACCTCACTTCCAACTTGACCAACTCCATCATTCTAACTACCCATTATCCACAAGATACTCACTAATGCCCTCCTCACACTAAAGTTGTTTTCAAAACAACACCAACTACTACCCCAAACATGCTAGCTACGAGACTATACCCACTACACAAGGAAATACCAACTGAAACCAAACTAAGATACTAGAGCAAAGGTTACTTAACAAGGTTACCTGAAAACACCTCACTGCCCTGGAACTTCAACAGACCCACAATTCCAACAGGTTTCATTCTCCAAGCTCCTCACACCTTCCTGCCCTTCCCGCCAACTTCGAACCTCGTCTCGACCGTACCCACGACCCTTTAGAGACCCTTTTGCTACCACTGTAGCTGATCTCACCACTTGAGGACAATTTCGCTTCACATGCTCTTTAGAACCACAGTTCCAACAAACTCCTACGCCCCAACAACCTCCAACATGACACTTCCCACATCGGTCACACACCGGTAACTGAGCTACCACTCCTTGATCATGTAGCACTTGCCCCACATTTACACTACCACCCTGACTTCGATTCAAGCAAAACCTTCTATCACGTAGCCTTTTACACTGACCGCTCCCGAGATCAGTACCCACAACTCTCTCACTTAAACTCTTCTCACCTTCATAAACTGAAACCACACCCCTACATTGCTTAACCCTTGGGAATTTCTCTCCAAGATACCTTTCATAAAAGGCAGACACAAAGAAATCCCAATCTATATCGTGGATGTGCGATGCCACCGCCACAGATGTCCACCAGGCACAAGCGTCCTCCAACATCAATGAGACAACACTTCCCAGCTTACAAGCGTAGTCACAACCTTCTTGATCCAAAATCAGAATTACACTGGCCAACCAGGCCTCGAATGTCTCAGGTGTCGAACCATGATACTCCACAGCTCCCAAATCATGTAAACGCTGTTTTGACAAACCCGCACATCCCACAGCCGGCACGTCTACAGATCTTACTTTTGCCACAGCCCGAGATGTTCCCAACACCTCTTGAACTGTAGGTGATGAACTCTTCATCACAGAACCAACTTCTTCCTCCTGCCTTACTACCTCAACTCCAGGCACTAAAGACTGAGACGAAACACCTCCATTAAAAGGTGAATTCCACGCCTTAACAACCTGCTCTAAAGCAGCAACCATCTCACCTAACTGCCATTCTCTCATCGATTTCACCATGCTATTAACAACATACAATCATAACAAAACAAACAAATCGATCAGACCAACTTTAAGCAAGGATTCAAGACTCCAACTCCAAAATAACACAATAGCTATAATAATAAGGCAATGGGTATCCCGAAGTCTCCCCATTTACATGACATAACAGTCAAATAAAATATGGATATCACAACATCAAGCATATCAATCAACATATTTCGATCATGCTCTCATCAAACAACATTCACTCGTAACAGCATAATATCAACATATCATACCCATCACACTTTCATCATTCATAAAATCAGCTCACAACACCAGCATAACATCAGCACAAATCCACATTAGCTCAATGAAGATTCTCAATCAAAAAGCATGCTAAAAACATCAACAATTCGCTCAAAAACATGCATATCAACCGACTTTCAACTACACATCGGAATAAACATCAAACACATATTACAACAATTTACCAATTTCCCCAAGCATTCGCAACTAAGCTCTGATACCACCAAATGTAACCCCCGTAGCCCGGCCTAGATGGTTGACCCGAACTACGAAGATTACACGGGGAAAACCAAAGTCAAACCAAAAGTCAACCTTGATTAACGAGCCTTTTTTTTTAAACTTGTCTAGATGCACATTTAACCTAGGCATACTCTTGATATAAGCATACTCAAAAATCATAGCAATCGGAAAACAATAAGGGACCCAATTGCACAAAATACGAATTTAGGGACCAATTTGTAAATTCTGAAAATTAAGAGGACTTTACCAATTTTTAAGTTACCATTATGAAATTAGTCATGTTTCATGCCTCTCTGCCAATTTTCATCTCCAACGGACTTCTCAAACTCATGCAATTGCACATACAAGAATCAGGACTAAAACGTAAAGCTTGCAAACCTCAAAACTATTCAAATTTTAAGCCCAACGGTCAAGTGTTCCGAAACGGGTCTAGGCCGTTCAGGAACACCCCTTGGCAGTAGCCAAAGTGTTCAGAAACAGGCTAGGCCGTTTAGGAACACCCAAGCCAAAACAAGGGCTTGTTTCGAAACAGGCAAGGGTGTTTCGAAACACCCTGCCCAGAAACAGCAGATAGGCCTGTTTAAACACCTTTAAACCCCATCAAACATGCTCCAAACCATTCCACAATAAATCAACAACATGTCAAACATCATACCTACCAAATTGCATCAAAATCTAAATACAAAACCACCCCTAGGTGCACCAACTCATTCAACACATCCATCACTCAATCATGCTTTTAAAACAAGAAGCATAACATAACGACTTAAGAAAACGAAGATTCAAACGTTGCAAACATTAAACCACATAGTTCAAAATCATAAACCAAACTTGTCCAACATTCACAATCTCATTAAACATCAACATAAGAGATTCTCCCCCCCATTGCCTTTATTATCTATAGCTATTAACCGAGACATACATCTCAAATGGAGCTCTCCTTGAATCCCTTGCTTCTCGCTGACCCAACTTCAAATATCTGCACTGATGGACAAAAAGGAGCGTAAGCACATAATGCTTAGTGAGGAATGCTCAAAACCAAAACACCATCAATGCAGCGAGTCATAAAACTTCTTTTAAAAGTAAACACAATTCGATAAACCAAAGCAATGTTTGAAAACCCTTTTTAACAACATGCTTTAAATCATGCATTGCTCAAACATGAAAACCAACCCTTAGCTTAGAAAAGCTAAGTAATTCACTTCAAAGCACAACCTTGCAAAAACCATCAATTTAACCATTCCATGCATGAACATCATATGCAAAGTTAAATACGAGATCCTTGGAAAACACTTCCACTTCACATCATACTTTTCTCATACATTGAAAATCATTTCAAAGCAAGAACCCTTTAAAAACCACTTACTCATTCAATCTAACACGTGCATTAAACAAATGCAACATATGAACCACAAAATCAATATTTGCATCACATGCCTTTAAAAACAAGTCTTCGCAAGACTTCAATGTACTAAAGAGATTTCATGCACACATGCACCATTCTCAATAGATAATAAACACTTGTTCAAGCTAACAAGTAAACATGCATTCATAAAACATTACACACTTCTCATGCAACCATGCATCATTTCAAGCATCACATGCTTCATCATATTCAAGAACATTATATTGGCTTCCAAGTGATAATTCACAAACCATCATAATGCAAGACTCAATCGGATACGCGGATCACAAGCGTTGTCCCCACGCTTCATACACACTACCAATCTCAAGGTCCCCAAATGGAATTTTAACCACCATTATGACCTTACCATACACAAGGTCCTCATATGGAATTTTAACCACCATATGACCTTAATATTCACAAGGTCCTCATATGGAATTTTAACCACCATATGACCTTAATATTCACAAGGTCCTCATATGGAATTTTAACCACCATATGACCTTAACATCACTCATTGGTAGTTGTATAACATCACTAACGAGATCCCGGGACATACAACACAAGATCCACACATGGACTTTACACCACCATTGTGATCTTAACATACACAAGGTCCTCAAATGGAATTTTAACCACCATTATGACCTTAACATACACAAGGTCCTCAAATGGAATTTTAACCACCATTATGACCTTAACACAAGACCCACCCATGGAATTTTAACCACCATGGTGTTCTTAACCATCTCGTTAGTGTACTTGGATGGAGTTGCCGGTTCAATCACAACCACTCCACATCCAAGGCGACTTTATTCACGGTGCACCCAATCCTATAGCCGGCTAACTATATCCGATTAAAGTAACCAAGAACCACTTACATCACTTGCCAATATAACCATTTTACCACATTAATCCATTGTTTTACAAGCATAACCAAAATGCCAAAACCACCAATTACCATCATCAATCCACTGTTTTGAAGCAGTAAACAAAGCCATTAAACAACATGCAACACTATGCATCAATTCTACAATTTCAATGTACAAAACCAAGGGTCTCTTACCTTGAGCATCCTTCTCACATGGCTTTCAAAACCAACATTAAACCATGCTAAAATATGCTTTCAAAACAGAATTTAAACATGCAAATCACATGCATTGCATCCAACAATCACAAGTGCTTTAAAAACCAATTCATAACAAAAACCAAGAGAGAAATTCCATTTACTTACTCTTGAGCTTAGCTAAGTTGTTTAGACTTAAACTAAGCTCCCAAAACCTTCAAACCTTGGTTTAAAAGCTGAAAACCCAACTTCACTCACCAATACACAAACTAGGCTAGCCAACAAGCCTTCCAAGCATCCGAAACCTTCAACGCCACCTCTATTGCTCACGGATCATTCTCCCCTGTTTCAAGCACATAACAACAGAGGATTAATGCATCATAATGCATTAAAAACACCAGCAACACACCTAAACTCACTGCTCTTTGCAAATCCAACATTTCGGCTACCAAACACAACCGAAATCACCTCCAAACTCTTCCAAAACTTAACCCAGCCAAGATCCATCACTTCTAACCATTTTTAGACATCAATTAACATCCAAAATAATCCCAAACACGTCCTCATACCTCCAGCATTAACAAAACACCAAGATCACCCCAAAAACCACCATTTTCACAAGTAAAAACTTAGGAAAATCAACCTATTCAGGATTGCATTGATTAAACCTCAATTACACATCATTTATACATCCAATATACATCAAAAAGACATCTCAAAACAGAGCCCAATCATTTATTACGAATTTCTTCAAAATTAAATCCAAATCTTGCATTTTAAGCCAAAATCAAGATCACAACATCAAAACCTTTAATAAAACTCAAATCAAGGATTGAGAAATTGGGAATTTTAGTAAAGAACTGAGAATTTAGAGGAGAAGGACGTTCATACCTCTAAACTTGAGTTTCTCCCTTTTTGGAACCAAGATTCTTGAAAATTCAATAAGCTATTGCCAAGGTTTTGTTGTAGAATTGATTAGAGATCAAATGAGGATTGAAATCTCATTTTTAGTTGTCAAAATCAGAGGGAATTTTGCTGGAGAAATGTGTTTGGGTTGAGAGAAAAGTTGAGAGAAAAGAAAATGGAAAATTTGAGAGAAAAGTTAGTTATGGCCAAAATATCTTTCCCTCCCTTTTACCTTTATTTTAAAACTATTAATTAAATTGATTAATATTAAGAAAAATCTGGAGAAACTCTTTTGGGTAAATAGCTCCTTAAAGATTCAAAGTTTCAATCCTTTTTAAAACAGTCACACAGTTTTCAAAAATTACATTTTGGTCACTAACCCAAAATGTCACTCTTCCAAACCTCATTTTGTAAAATTGATTTCACCTTTCTCTTATATATAATAAAAGAGGATTTTAAGGCATTTTTCCATATTTTTAATGCAACCCGAACTAGGCTTTCCTAAAAATCGCCTTTTTATATTCGAACCGCACTCTGACCGGCCCGGTCCAAACCCAAAACTTCTAAGCCCAAAATTGGGGTGTTACAGATATTCTGGTAAGGGTGGATAAATTTATTTTTCCTGCTGACTTTCTTGTTTTAGATTGTGAAGCAGATGAAAATGCACCAATCATCCTTGGGCGACCCTTCTTAGCCACGGGAAGATCACTGATTGATGTGGAGAAAGGAGAACTCACCATGCGAGTGAACGATCAAGAGATTAAGTTAAATGTTCTCCAAGCGATGAAACATACTGATGTGGACGAGGAATGCAAGGCTATCACTGACGTTACCCTTGATCAACCCTACATCAGGTCGGGCTGTCACGATATTAAATTTGGTCACTGCCGCGGTAGCCACCTACAGGCCTGTCACGACAGCAATGATGACAGCACCGACGACAGTAACTCCTCTGAATCTGATACATCTGATACTGAAGATCAAGAGGAGGTAAACTGGTTAGGTAATCGTCCAGGTAAGTTATTCGAACCTTTAAATTATACTTCGGATAACCATTTAATTCAAAAGCCTTCTAATGTTGAACCATCTGCCTTAGAACTGAAGTCCCTACCAGGGCAGCAAAAATATGCTTTTCTTGGTTCAAATGATACGTTGCCCGTAATCATCTCTTCTAAGCTGCCGCAGGAATAGGAACGGCAGCTCATCGGCATGTTACGGCAGCACAAAAAGGCAATTGGATGGACGATCGCTGACATTCAAGGCATTAGTCCGGCGTTATGCATGCACAAAATCCTTCTAGAGGAAGATCATAAGCCGACTATAGATGCCCAAAGGCGGCTTAACCATGCGATGAAAGAGGTGGTTCGTAAAGAGATAATTAAATGGTTAGATGCTGGTATTATTTACGCCATCTCCGACAGCAAATGGGTGAGCCCGGTGCAATGCGTTCCAAAGAAAGGAGGAATGACCGTGGTGACCAATGAAAACAATGAGTTAATCCCAACCAGGACTGTGACCGGTTGGAGGGTTTGTATGGACTATCGGAAGCTTAACAAAGCTACCCGAAAGGACCACTTTCCTTTACCCTTTATTGATCAAACGCTTGATAGATTAGCGGGTAAAACTTACTATTGTTTTCTTGATGGCTATTCAGGGTATAATCAGATCGCTATTGCACCAGAGGATCAAGAAAAGACGACTTTCACATGCCCCTACGGAACATACGCTTTTAGGAGAATGTCGTTTAGATTATGTAATGCACCCGCTACATTCCAAATGTGCATGATGGCCATATTCTCCGATATGGTGGAGGACTTCCTCGAAATTTTTATGGATGATTTTTCAGTCATTGGGGACGATTTTGAGAACTGCCTTGGCAATCTACAAAAGGTACTTGAAAGATGTGAAAAAGCAAATCTAGTCTTGAATTGGGGAAAATGCCACTTTATGGTGGATGAAGGGATAGTCATTGGCCATAAGATTAGCTGTCGTGGCATAGAAGTCGAAAGGGCTAAGATTGAAGTGATCGAGAAGCTGCCGCCGCCAACCACAGTCAAGGGTATTAGAAGTTTTTTGGGACATGCTGGTTTTTATCGGAGATTCATTGCAAATTTCTCAAAAATCACCAAGCCCCTATGCCATCTTTTGGAGCAGAACCGACCCTTTGACTTTAATGAAGAATGTACTGAAGCATTCAAGGTTCTGAAGGAAAAACTAGTAACAGCCCCCATAGTACAGCCACCAGACTGGACACAGCCATTTGAGATTATGTGTGATGCTAGTGATATGCTGTCGGGGCAGCACTTGGGCAGCGCAGAGATAAGCTATTTCATGTCATATATTATGCCAGCAAGACATTGAATGACGCCCAAGTGAACTATACCACCACAGAAAAGAAGCTGTTAGCTGTAGTGTTCTCCATTGACAAGTTCCGCTCTTACATACTTGGGACGAAAGTAATAGTGCACACAGACCATTCTGCCCTTAAGTATTTGTTCGGGAAGAAGGATGCAAAGCCTAGATTGATACGGTGGATCCTGCTATTGCAAGAATTCGACCTTGAAATCAAGGACAAAAAAGGGACAGAAAATCAGGTGGCAGACCACTTGTCAAGGTTGGAGAAGGGACAGAGTCTGCCAATAGATGAGACAAACATACTGGAGACCTTCCCAGATGAGCAGCTCTTTGATGCCGCAATCGCTGCCGCGACAGTCATGGCGGCAGGTAAGTCTTCTGAACTCCCCTAGTATGCTGATTTCGTTAATTTTATAGTTAGCGGAATACTTCCTTCTGATCTTAATTATCAAGCCAGGAAGAGGTTCCAAAATGATGTTAAGCATTATTATTGGGACGAACCTCTTCTTTTCAAAATGTGTGCAGATCAGGTCATAAGGAGGTGTGTACAACAAGAAGAACAAGAAGACATACTTCATCACTGTCATGCTTCACAATATGGAGGTCACTTAGGAGGTAATAAAACTGCTGCCAAAGTGCTGTAGTCAGGGTTCTACTGGCCGACACTGTATAAAGATGCACAAGACTTCTACAAGAACTGTGACAGGTGCCAGCAGACAGGTAACATCTCGAGGAGAAACGAGATGCCACTGCAGAACATTCTAGAAGTCGAAATTTTCGACGTTTGGGGGATCGATTTTATGGGACCTTTTCCATCTTCATGTGGAAATCTATACATCCTCCTAGCAGTAGATTATGTCTCTAAGTGGGTTGAAGCTATCGCCACTCAAAAGAATGATGCCAAGACGGTCCAAAAGTTTTTACACAAAAACATTTTTTCTAGATTTGGCATCCCTAAGGCGATTATCAGTGATGAAGGGAGACATTTTGATAATAGGGTAATTGTTGCCGCCTTGAAGAAATATGGTGTCAAGCATCGGATCGCGACAGCATACCACCCACAGACCAATGGACAAGCTGAGATATCCAATAGGGAAGTTAAGAACATTCTTGAGAAGATGGTCAAGCCAACTAGGAAAGATTGGTCTCTACTTCTAAATGATGCATTATGGGCATATAGAACAGCTTTTAAGACTCCATTGGGCATGTCTCCATACCGATTGATTTATGGAAAAACCTGTCATCTGCCTGTCGAGATAGAGCACAGGGCATACTGGGCAATCAAGGCAGTGAACATGGACTTGGACAAGGCAGGCCAGAAGAGGATGTTAGATCTGAACGAAATTGAAGAAATACGGACAATGGCCTACGACAATGCAAGAATCTACAAGGAGAAAACTAAGAAGTGGCATGACAAGAAGTTGCTGCCACGACAGTTCTGCCCAGGGCAGCTTGTGTTGTTGTTCAATTCTAGACTAAAACTCTTCCCAGGGAAGCTAAAATCTAGATGTTCTGGCCCGTTCCAAGTGGTACAAGTTTTTCCCCATGGTGCCATCACTATCCGATCATTAAAAGACGGGCACCAATTTAAAGTCAATGGACAGCGCCTCAAGCACTATCAGGGGACTGAAGCCCCAGGAATACAGGAAGTGGTTACCTTAGGAGATGCCCCACAAGGCATCCCTAATTTAACCTAAGTTTTATTTTTATTTATTTTTATTATTTATTAGGTAATAAGGTTTATTTTTATTCGAATAATGTTTTTTCTATTTTCTGTTTTTAGCAAATAAAGGAGTCAAGAAGAAAAGGAGAAGTGACCCAAGCCCACCATCCATCCATCAGCCCAACAGAGCCCATTTATTGAAGCCTGTCGTTCCAGCTACCGCCGCAGACACGGATAAGACAGGCTGTCAACAGACTGACACGGCAGACGCAGAAGCGTGTGGCAGACGCGTAACAAACGCATAAATGCGTGTCAGACGCGTCAGACACGCCAAATCTCAACAGTCGCCCCGTTATTCACGCTTGCCGTTACAGCATTAAACGGGCAGTAACTCGACCGCTATAAAACCCCGTTTTCATTTTCATTTTCCTCACTTCTGCTTATTCTTACTTGCTTTCTCCTCTCGTTTCTCTTTGTTTTTTTTTTACTTTCAAAACCCTTGCAACTAACATGTCTTCCAGACAGACCCGCCGCAGTGCTGCTTCAGCCTCTTCATCAGCAGCACCCACACAGTCGCCCTTCGCAACCAAGGACTTATGGGAAGAAAGAGGTTTCATCTACATCCGAAAGGCACCGAACATGGGGCTCCGACCATTCATCGCGAGGGCAATAAGGGCTCAACTATGGGAGCAGTTCGCAGAACAACCAGCAGAATTAAATGACACATTGGTGAGGGAGTTCTATGCTGCCATCGACAGCAGGACAGCAACACCAGTAACTGTCCAAGGGGTAGAGGTACCATTCACAGCCGATAGTATCAACCATATGTATGGCCTCTATTTTGGTCCCAACGACGATGCCCATCAGCAATTCTTGGACACCCTCGACTCTGCCACCTACGGTGCTGTCAAGGCAGAGGTAACAGAAGAAGGGACAGAGTGGACTACGAGCAAGAAAAACCCCAACTCCGTAAAAAGGGGGCAGCTGCTCCCAGAAGCAAAGCTATGAAACGCTTTCATCAAAAAGCGTATCCTGCCGTCCTCCCATCACACGACGGTGGACCAGCAGCGGCTCGCCCTCATTCATTTGATCATGCACGACCGGCCTATCAACGTGGGTCGCTATATGAGGGAAAGCGTCTTGGACTGCACATATCGGTCAACCTCCCGCCTCTGCCTACCGTTTATGATCACCTCTCTCTGCCGCTGCGCTACTGTCCCGGAGGCATCCACCGATAAACTAGTCCAAGGACGAGGCTGGACCGATAACAACATTACCAGCCTCATGGAGCTGATAGTCGCAACACCTATCTCCTCCTTCAACCCGGCTGCCTCCCCAGCAGAATCATCCGAGGAACCTGCTCCTGAACCTGCCTATGAACCTGCCGCAGCAGCTGCTCCGACAGACCAATCGGCTCAGATCCTTGCCGCCATACAGCGGGTAGAAGACAGACAAATGGGGCTGATGACATTCATTCGGGATTTCGCCAACTCAACGGTAAATTTCATTACCAATACTTTAAATTATCCCGATGTTATTTTCCCCACTTTCCCTGCCCACTATTTTACCACCCCCACCCCTGTCCACACACCTACACCACCTGCCTCCCAACACACCCATTCTACTGCTTCCACCCCATCAGCTGCCCCGACGACAACTGGCAGTCCTCCGGCCGACACCCCCGCTCGAGAAACGAAGCGACCGGCCTCAGATGACAGCGAGGCAGAACCTCCTGTTAGGAGGAATTTGGAGAAGGAATTCACGCCTGTCAAGAGGCAGAAACATGTGGCCGACAGAAAGCTAATGCCCAAGGCCAGCACCACCACCACCAGCACTTGGGATAGCGGCAGCAGCTCAGACATCCAGGTCGTGGAGCAACCTGCCCAGCCTCCCCCACAGCCCAGACGCCGCCACCAACTCCGTGTCAGCAGCAGCAGTGAAGACAACGATTAAAATCTAAGTCTTTTCTTTTTCTTTTCTTGCTGCCTGCTTATCTATATTTTGTGATGTACCTGCCTTCATTTTATCTGTCATTTGCATTGAGGGCAATGCAACCCTCGAGTTTGGGGGTGGCAACCCTCCATTTTAATGGAGTCCTAGTACATCATTAAATTATTGTTGTGTCTTTTATTTAAGTTCACTTAAAAAAATCAGAAAAGACTAAAACTGTTGGCTTAAAACTGTGAAGTAAACTTACCTGTCATGACAGCTCTGTCGTGGCAACATCTTTAGGATAGTTTAAGGAGAAGTTTAGAGCCTTTCTATAGTTCTGAAAACTTAAACACCATTGTGACTGTTATACTGCTTAGATTTCTTTTAGCCAAACTAGAATAGGAAGCTTAGCACTTGAATAACCCCTAGAGGTGCCCGAAACTGGCTCTAGGAAAGAAGTTTAGCAAAAGAGACTCAACAGCCCTAGAGGTGCCCGAAACCGGCTCTAGGAAGTTAGCTAGAGGTGCCTAAAACTGGCTCTAGTCAAACTTTAGCTTGAAAAATAGAAAAATCGAGTCAAAACAAAAAAAAATCAAAGGAGCATGAAAAAGTTCATTCAAAAGATAAACTTTGGCATAAAAATTCAAGTTAAGAGTTGAATATTCTAGTGAAACTAAGAGAGTCTTGGCGTATAACTGTTCACAAGCATGCACACACTGCACGAGGACTATAGGGAGATTCCGGACAGATCCTAATCTTTCCGACAGGTTGCTGCCGCCATAGAGAATGAGCGACGGGTAAGGGACAGTTCACTGTTTGAAAGCCAACACAAAAAAATATTCATTCTTCTTTTAGGTCTTAATTGCTTGAGGGCAAGCAAAAACTTGAGTTTGGGGGTGTGTTGAGTGTGTAAAAGTTCTATTATTTACACCCTTTTTAACCCATATTTCTGCTGCATTCAAGCATCATTGCATTGCATTTAGGTCAGTTTACAATAAAACATCACAAATATATTAAAGGCACGGATTCTACTAAAAGATGGCTGATTTTGCAGGTTGCTGCCATAGTTGACGGAGAAGGCGGGCGCAGGGCAGAGAAGCAGAAGAGCTGAACTGGACAAGCAGACGATGAGGACGATGCTGCCACGGATCTGCCGTGACAGCAAGGTGACAACAGCCTTATGGAGAGAAAAAGTAAAGTGGACCCCGATAGATAGAGAAAAATCTGCTCGTCTGTCGTGTGAAAACCAAATAATTTTCTAAGCCCCAGATCAAAAGATATGTCAAGCCAAAGCTCAAGGAGAGGAAATCCCTAGAAACAAGGATGGTGGCTGAAAAGTAGGATACTTGAAGATTAAGTCTTAATTAGAATCTTACTTTTAATTAAAGTTGTAATCCTTGTTAACTTAGAATACTTGAGCCCAAAGCTTATATAAGGGCATAGATTTTAACCTAGGAGACATCTACCCCATAACCGATAACAAAAACCCCTCCGTCGTTTACCCGCCGTCGTTATGTTCTAAAAACCCCCTAGGGCCACGGGTTGTTTTGTAAAGTAGTTGCAAGGGTTGTTTTGTTTTAGGATTTTCCAAGTTCAATAAAATAAACTTCAAGTTCTCTTATTTTGGTTATTCATATCTTGCAAGAGCATCGGGAGAGCATTGTGAGGTCATCCATTTACTTAGCATCGGGAGAGTTAAGTATACGAAAGAGATAAGAGCAAGTTCTCTAGTTTATAGTTGAACTATCTTGTGCCTAGGGATAGGGCAAGGTTAAGTGGCTAAAGAAGAATTCATACACATTGGTGTTCATCCTTCGATTCACGCCGGGAGGTATCATCAAAGACGTGATCATCGACAGACTTGGACCTAGGGATAGGCCAAGGCAGATCTGGGATTCTTGTCAAACTTGGAGTACGGAGTTGGTGTGTTTGCTGCCGCGACAGCCAACGGACAGCCGCCGCGACAGGTGCTGTCGGCGACGGGCGCGGCGACAGAACTGGATCTCCTAAGCACTGCAATACCTGCACTACTGAGCAATCCAATACCAACCCATTCTCTCTATCTTGATATTCCAACTCTTTTATTTACGTTTTTCTATTATTTTCGTGACAACTTTCTCAAATATTTCCTTTACTTTCGTGCAGTGAATTAAGGTGAAGCTATTAGCCCAATCCCTGTGGAGACGATATCCGATACTTCGTATCACTTTACTACTTGCGTCGTGTACACTTGCACTACAATTGCGATAGACTCTTTTACACGCAACAATGAGGATTTGAGGTTTGTAGATTAGAGATTAGGATATATATAGATTAAGGATTGGGATTGAGATTATGATTTAAAGATTTTATATTATTTTTTATATTTTTAAAATATGACATTCCATTAAAATATTAATATGTCATGTTATAGGAAAATATTAATAAAATAAGATCAAAATACGGGTAATTCAAAAGATAAGTGATTAGATTGAAAATTTTTAAACTTCAATGACCAAAATAGGAGTAATTCTGAAGTTGAGTTATGATGATGTAATTTACCCAAAATCAAAAGATAATGTAGGCTTCTTCGTTTTAATAGTCAATATTAAATTTGTAACAAATTCATTTTGGCCTCCAAAAGTAAACTATATAATTTGATTTTTGTTTTTATCTAGATCCCCAATATGAAACTCCGGACTTCATTTTTGGACATGGATATGTGAAAAATATGACAATTTGAAGCAACATGTTTGGATTAATACATACAGATGCTAACATATACAAGTTAGGCACAAGACTTTTAGGACATAAAGTTCAACTACGGCTACACCACACCAGCGGCTTAACTGCAAGCCCCTCGTATTGCCACCACTTAGTTGTCGAGACAAAAACGTTGATCTAACCAGATTTGAAGAGCAAAACTGCTTTCTGATCTAAATAGAAATAAACAAAGTGGTTTGTCTCGTGTGTCACGTATGAACCTGCATCAAAATCAAAGGAAACCAATACAAAACATTAAGGATTAATCAAACTAAGTTGTCTCTGCGCCGAGGATTACAAATGTCTGATTATAGCATATCCGCAGAACCAGGAACGAGCAGGTCACATGCTCGAAGAGAACATGATTTTGTCAATGTGATTTGTCAGCCAGAGAACATATCGGCATAATCATATACAACGGCGTGTGCCGATATAGATTGCATTCTCGGCAAAGACAAAGCTATACTTGAATTATACCACTATGATTAGCTAACCAAAGAACATGTCCACATAAAAAGAATGTGATGAAGAGGATTAAAGCAGATATGGATCTACTTGAGTTGGTTACTAATAGTCTAATATAGTTTAGTTACATGCTCCGTATGTATGCAATACACGATCCACTTATATAACGAGCACCGTCCCCTGTCTTGAGTCTACAGTTTTAGGGTTGAGACCTCGAAACCGAACAAGTAAAATCACCATTATAACCATGTTTTGAGAAGGAATCAAACAAGAAATTAAGCACATTGTTGATCTATGTTGGCCGGTCTGACTAAATCCGGGCATAGCCAATGGCCAAACTTACACCCTCTATGAAGTCAAGTAAGTGAAATATAAGAACCGGGTACAATTCCGGTAAACCGGCGCCCCTAAGCCACAATCCTCGATTGAACATAAAGGCTACTAGTCCATCGAATAACCAGATTAAGTTAGAGACAATTTCTTCCTTCATCAAAAGCAATCAATCTGGTAAAACTACTTGTTAACTTTAACCCATAAATTCGAAACAGTTCCATTGCACAACCAAACCAGAAGGCATAAACTTAAGACAATTCAATCTAACATGAAAGTATAGCACTACTTGCAAGAAACAAATTTGTAGAAAATATTTTCCATATGATACCAGAACGAGTAAAGCATATATAAATAAAATCAAAATGGAAATTTGGGTTACCAAAATTGCGACCGACAATGCAATGCCAAGTGGGTCCGCGTCTCATCGAATTCTTTCTTAATGTATTCTGTCACATGTTTCTCTACATTGTTCTTCTCAAATGCCAAGTCAAAACCCCCAGAAAGTCAAGAAATGGAATCTTGAAAGGAGCTAACGGAAATGGCTATATTGATGGCCTCTTTTTGCATGTCGGCGCTTTTCATGATGATTTTCTTGGGGTGGTGAAGTGGTCGACTCTGCAGTAAGCGCCGGAGAAGGCCTCAGTTCGTCGTTTTTCCGTTGTTTCACTGTCAGAACTCCGGTGGTGCTTCTCTTTGCTCTTTCAGCGCTCATTTTTAATTTTCACATTTTCTTTTAAGGTTCCTTGTTTTCGATTTCCACTTTCCAGAGCCAAAAGAAATGAGAACTTGGTATTGTTTAATTATTATTAAATATATTGTTTTTAACGATTGGAGTACGAAAACAGGATAAAAACGATTGTTTGACTTTCAAGTTGAATAAACGATTCTTGTGCAAATAGTTTATCGAATGTTTCGTTAATTCACACCCCTATAAAAAGAGAGATATTAAAATATTATAATTTTTAAATTTGACTTTGAGAACAAAGAAACAAGAAACTTTTGATTTAAGGACAATAAAATACTTAGGATTTTAAAGGTTTATATTACAAATAAATACTTAAAGTGTATTAGCTTTTTGTATTTAGATACCTAAAGTATTTTTTAGTCAAAATAATTACTTAAATTGTACTTTTTATTCTTAAAAGTTGACATGCAACATTGAATAAAAATATATTTGGTACTTAGTTTGACGGAAAAAAAATACTTTATGTACCTATTTTGATCAAAATCTATGGCCCTATTTGGTAAAGAGAGGTTTGACCAATAATTAGAGGTTTGACCAATCAAATCCGCTAATATTGTTGTTTGGTGAACAACGGATTGAAAGAGCGGATTGTGGTGAAATCGCTAATTTTGAAAAAAAAAATCATAATATGAGTTTTTTGAGATTAGAAGTTTGATATTAGAGTTGTAAAGACTCTTTTACCCTTACCAGTTACCAAAAATCTCAAAATAACTTAAATTAAATATTTCTCACCGAATTTATAAGCTAATTCTATTTACTTTTTTTCTTTTTATTATCACATATTTATATGTGTATTTAAATTTATTAAATTATTAAATTATATTAAAATAATTATATAAATAATAAATTAATATATAAATCATTCGAATATGTTTATAAAAATTATATTAAAAATAATTTTATAGATCTAATTAATATTAATTAGATACAAAATATTTATAATTAATAAACTATTCAAACAAGTATTGAATATAATTATGTCATTATATATCATTTTACTTGTTTAAATAATCTAACAGCTATCAACTATCAGTTAATTTTACCAAACAGTTTTATACAATCAACTAATACAATCCGCTAGTCAAATCAGCTAATGCAAACAGCTATCAGCTATCAACTAATGTAATCCGCTATACGCTATCAGCTATCCGCTAATTGCCAAACAAGGCCTATATTTTAAGTACTTCTTTTAACTAAATAAAAAATTGATATACTTTAAATAATTATTTGAGATATAAGTATTTTTTAAAATTTTACTTTTAAAAATTTAAAAAAAAAATATTTTGAGCATGGGTGGGTCATAGTTTAGGTAGGCCCACCCCAGTATTCACCCCCTGCAGTTTCATTTGTTTACGCTGGCTAATGGCTATCTGTATACCAATATATGAAACTATTGGCTATTGAGGTAATAACGATTGTTGGTATGTGGTGATGTGGTTCCCATTTATTGTATGCCAGTTTAGCATATTACTATATTTTTAGAATATTGGGTCTAACTAAAATTTTTAAAAATTTTGTGAGATTAAATTAAATTTTTTAAAAAATTTAAGAGTCTAAATTATAATTTTTAAAATTTTTGAGGGTGTCCCTCATGGGTCCCTATTGTCTTCTGCCCCGGTAAACAAGTATCCGATTGTTGCAGGCAATTGCATAGGTTTTGCTGTCAATAGGATGTTCTTCCCTTGTACACAAGTGGGTGTTGGATCGAGTTTTGTAAAAGTTCAATATGAAGATTAGGGACGGAGTTACGCCTCTCAATTTTTTTGGTATAATTGTATATGAAGCCCTTTTAGTTTAAATAGTAGCAAAATAAGGTTTTTTTTCCCTTTTAGTTTTTAGATTTAAAGGCTTAATAGACCTTTGCCCCTTTCAATGTTTGAACCTAGCCCCGCCCTTGATAGGACAACTCTCCCAACTTATATTTCTTAATTCACAAGGTCAAAATTCGAACTCTTGATCCACTTCAAGATATGAGCTACTCTCTAACGTATTATTTAAATCATTCTTAATATATACATATGTGAAAAGTCTTTGCCACAATTTCACCAGCTTTGACTTCTGTCATCAATCATAACACTAAAACTTGCTTGGATATCAAATTCAATAATGTAAGGTGTTTGTTGCAGCAATCTATCAATAATAATGAAAAGATTATTTAAAACCAGACGACCCTTGAAAGTTTGTCGTGTAGGATTGGGGCTTAAACATTATTGCAACAGCGGTCCCCATTGATGCTGTGCTCAACTGTCTTTCTAAAAATGTTGTTTTCATGGATGCTGTGTCGGTGGGCTCTGCTTTTTGGAAATGAAATAAAAATACCAAATGATCTTGTTTGTTTGCATGGTTAAAACTATAGACTTTGTACTGTTTTCCTATTTCATATCATGTCATAATTAGGGGTAAACTTTTACTACTATAAAATTGCTTCAACCCTAATCAAATTTCAACTTGAAGATTCGAGCTAAAATATGAGATGTTTAGGTATCGAAAAAAATCTGTTTACGGTTGAAGATTTTAAGAGCTAACTAATACAATTCAATATTCTTGGACGGGGATCATGAAACTGGACAAGTGGGTGAACATGGGCTATTTTAAATGAAAAACTCTTTTTTATTTGAAAAAATATTTGACCCTCGTTGACTTATATTTGAAAAATGACTCACAAATCTGTCACGTATGAAGAATTTGAAGAGCCCATGTTCACTCACGCGTTATGCAAAAAGCGAGTTCTTCATATGTAGCAACGCTTTTCAGAATAACAAACTTAACAGGAACTCGCTTTCTGCAGAACGCGAGTTCCTCGAGAATTTGAAGAGCCGTCTGAATTTATCGCGGGGAACTCGCTTTCTGCAGACATCGAGTTCTTTGTAAATTGGGCTGGCAGACCAAGCATCTATAAGCATGTTCGAGCAATATTTCGGGGTTATTAATAGTATAATTTTAGTAAACATTGAGTTTAGGTACGTAGTACTGGAACTTGTCTTTCATTCGACACCAATATGGGCATGTTTGGTCTATTTTAAACCGAGTAAAATTCGCGTTGAAAACGGTTCCATAGCTTGTTTTGTGAATGAATGAAAACGTAAAATGGCCTGATAGGCTTGTTCTGTCAAATTTTTCGGATTTTTAATCCGAGAATTATTGCAATTTTTTACCTTGGAGGCGTTGTAGTGGAACTTGTCTTCTATCTGAGACTGATATTGACACGCGCGATACATGGAGAAGGGTACAAAATTTGCGTTGAAAATGGTTCCAAAGCGTGGTTTTGTGCAAGAACGACAAGCCGGAAACATAATTTTTAAAATGAATTAGACCTTATTATTTAAACCGAAAGTTGAGGACGCATACATTAAGAAATTACAATGACTTAGTTGATACAAGTGCCCGAGCGATTAGGACACTTGTTACGCGTGTGTCTGGGATTTCTACATATACTGCAAAGTTTCTTTTTTCCGGTTCGTTCTCTATGTTCGACCATATCCTCCGCATAGTAAATCTGTGTCGATCGTGGACGTCTCTTTTCTCGTATTAGTGTAGGATCTGGGCGTATGGTCGATTCAGCGTCAACGACATACAGATCAATTTCATTTCTGATGGGAGGAAACTCTTTTTCGTAAACCTTGAATACCGTTTCTAGTGACTATATCGAATCAAGCAGTCTCATATAGTGAATCCGTTGGGAAGAGCAAGCAACAATGGTGTGTGCGCACGGGTATTTGAATGTTTGGAATACTCCGCACTCGCAGGTTCTTTGCCTAAGATCTACCACATTACGTGTTGTGTTGTATGCCTTCCAATGGTCTCAAAAATTCTAAAACACAGAACGAATGGCCTTCTCGAGAGAAGAGAGTTGCATTCATTGCATTTGAATGGCGCATATAAGTTTGCAATTGTTCAAGGAGGTCTGGGTGGAATTTTTGGCCACATTCCATGTACTCAGTTGCTTGCCTTCCTAGGGTTGCAAATAGGGTAGCCAAACGATAGTAGGTCGCTTTGACAACAGAAGTGATAGGCAAATGCCGCACTCCCTTGAGTGTTGAGTTGACCGCCTCAGCCAAGTTCGTTGTCATGTGACCATATTGTTTACCCCCGTCATATGATCGAAGCCATTTTCCCTCGGGATTTTGGCAATATAGTCCACGTTATCTTTATTCATGGCTCTCAGTTCTTCGAACGACTGCTCTACCTCACGTACGTAATGTGAGTTGCCTGGGGAATGACAGTTGAATAGTTATGGGCGAACAATACATGTAAAGATATCGTAAATGAAAATAACCTAAAAGGCGTACCCATTCGAAGCACCATAGCACGTTCATCTTGGTTCTTGTAGTTCTACAAGTAGTTGGTCGCAATGTGTCGTAAGCAATAACGGTGGTAAATATGGGGAGGCTCCCAGGACCAGCCCAAACGTTCTATTGCCCACTTGATCAATGTGCCTCTGTCGGAAATAACACATATCACATCATCCTTTGCCCGCATTACAGGAGAATGAACATGTCTCCGTAGGTTCTTAAGGAAGAACACCCAAGACTCGAGATCCTCCTTTTCAACTATTGTGAAGGCTACAGAACGGTTTTCCGATTGTCGTCTTGTGCAACCACCAGAAGTAAGACCTGTGTATATTTCTCGTACAACCAAGTACTGTCGATCTGAACCATCGGCTTGTAGTTCATGAATGCATTGTGGAAATGTCCAAAATAGTCGTTTGAATTGACAAACACCTGGTACGACATGATTATTTTTGTATGTCGGAACCGTCTCAAGTTTCACAATCATTCCGAGTATGTGTTTCTGCATCAGGTTTAGCCACGGGCGCAACTGGTTGTAAGATTCCTCCTATTGGCCAAACACTTTTTGCACGGCCTGCCACCTTGCATACCATGCTTTATGGTAATCAGGAATGTAGTCGTGCTGATTTTTAGCTTCAATGATACATGTGCCAATCGTCACACGGGGATTTGCTTTGACCATTGCCATGAAGGTATCGCATAGGACGTGCACATCCAAGTTCTTGTGATCCTGACTTAGGTTTCTCACGGTACATGTATGAGGCCCTTCTAGTTTCGTGATTCTCCACAGCCCGCTCACCTTCTTCAAGGATGATACACGAACCCTCCACTTATATCTCTATTTCTTGTGGGCGCACTCTGCAATGTAGAAATCTAGTTGGGTCTTGTGCACAGTCGTCGTAACTGCCTGACGAATGTTGTAGTGCTTAATAGCAGCCACAACCAGTTCTTTTGTAAAGAATGTCATCCCAATGGCCAGTTCACCGTCAGTACGGTGGTTGTAACCGTCAATTGTTTGGAATTGTGAAAATTCCGGAATGTTCAAGGCATCCATATCAACTGTTTTTGAAGTGGGATGGTGGCTGGTAATAAGAAATAGGTGTGGTCGATACTAGAACATTGCTTTCCGTCGGGTGTTCTTCGTTGCCTTCTAAATCATCGAAGGACCCTGCTAGAATGTTCACGTCTGCTAGTTTTTCATAGAAGGGCTCTTGCTCGTCGCCATCGGGTCCGGGTTCCTTAACTGGTTCCTCATTAGAAGTATCCCCCTCGAACTGGTATAGTTGTGCGTCGTCGACTGCTACCCTTTCAGGCGAGCAGACTGGTCGTCGATCGCGAGACCGCTCACGAACCGTTTTACCAAGATCAAAATTGAGCGTACCAACACAAGAATGTATCCCCATAGATGGTTGAACGTACTCTGTACTAGGGACATACGCTGAGTATCGTCCATATGAGAAATCATCGAAAAGGTTGAACGCTTCATGGTCGGATGACCTCATGTAGTTGTGGGATGATGACGATGCCTCCCCCATACTATATGGATTGTACGCTGCATGTCTTCGCATTGGAGAGGATGGTGCATTAAATTCATCGTTCGGGGGCTGGTTCAAGTCGAACCCGAAACTAGCTACGCACGATGTCTTGGCACAGAAGACGACGATGCACCGAACTCATTGTGTGGATTGTATGTAGTTAGTAGGTTGAAATCATTTCTTAAACCGGTCGTCGGGCTATCAACATTGTCATTAGGTTCGAATTTGAAATTCGCCCATCTCCAGCTTGGGATTTCGATACCAACATTAGAATCAGAAAATGATGCATACAGCTCGAGCGGGCCTTCTAAAGAATACTCCAAGTGGGTAGCCAACATCAACTCCACATCACCGTTGTCCCCAATGCGGTATACTGAGTAGGTTAAAGGTTCTAAAGAGATTGGCAGACGATACTTCCAGATAAATTATTGGTCCTTTGTTCCCTTATATTAGGCAGAATGGAATGTTTTTTTGAATAATTGAGGTAATAGGAGGTAATGTTGTTTGAATATTTGAAGTCAATTGTATCTTCCTACTGTAACGTGCTAGAAAAATAAAATTTAAGATGATTTGTACATAACAATGTTTCACATAAATAAAGGAGGATAAATTGCAGTGTTGCACATACTTAGAACATTAATTTAGGACCCTAAACCAACTCATAAAACATAATTTGACGATAATTTGATGACTGGAAGGTTAATCTGAATTATCGTAGTCAGTTGAAATGTCTAAACTTAAGTTAAGTTCTTCGATCAGCTGTTTTTTTGTTGTCTGTGCCTCTACATAAAAAGCTGCAACTTGTCGGCAACTTCATCAATATCCGGTGATGGTAGAGCTTGTTCAGTGGTCACTAGGAGTGCGGACGGAGCAACTTCTACGGGTGCAAACGTACTACCTTCGCCGGTGTTGACCTCATCAAACTGAACATATAAATGGATGTATTTAGCTCCTACATAATTGAGCAGGTTATACATGTTACGTACGTCGGTTTCGTTGGTAAGCTTCAGAATGTAGTGCGTTTTAGCTGCCGTCGGTGTTAAAATTTTACATTCCAAGTAAGAAATTTGTTTGTCGATACGTTTACTAACCTCGTTTGATATCAACTACAATAAATCTTGAAGTGACATATTGATAGTGGTTGTTGAATTGAAATAGGTACCGAGAAAATAAAATGTTGCGAAAAATTTAGCCATGAGAAAAGCAAAGAGTTGAGTAGGATGTTTTAGTGAAATAGACATGAGAAAATAAAATGGAGCGTGGGCTTTATAATGAAGGAAAAACATCGCGTGAGTAAATTTAATTCGAATAAAAAATATAATACAAAAAACTCGTGAGTAAAAAATATAATACAAAAAAAATCTATAATTTCATTTACTTTTTTATTTTCATTTAATTCCTTTTTCTTTAAAGTTTTTTGCTAATAAAAAAACTTGTGACCTCGCGTTCTGCAGAACACGATATTTTTGGGAACTTGCTTTTTGCAGAATGCGAGGTCCCTTATAATCGTTCAGTAGACACGTCTTGTCAATGACGCTCATTTCAAAGGAACTTACTTTCTGTTGAATGCGAGGTCCCTTAAATGCCGCGTTCTGTAGAACGCGAGGTCTTTTAAATGTCGCTTCCTAGGGGGTGCGAGGCCTCCTATAAATAGCGGCCCTACCTTCTCCTAAACCCCACACCGAATATCTTCTATCTTCTTATTCTTTTCTTATTTATTTTCTATACAATGATAGTTTTATTGAGGCTAGACGGACGACACGTGTTCAACTATTGGCGGACAAATGGGGAGGAAATATTCTTTTTATTTTTAACTTTAAATTATTTCTTTAATTTTTTATTTATTCTTATATATTTTTTATTATGTTTTATTATTTTTCTTCAAGAACTACGAACGAGCATTGACATGTTATCTAAATCGTATCACCGGGGTGCCGAATGAGTATATTGTTTTGTTTATTAAGGAAGCCGATTTTGGCCATGTCGCTACTATCGTTGGCGGTACGAAGTTGAACCGTCCCTTTATTGACTCAATATTAAAACGATGGAGGCCAGAGACGCACAATGATAAGTGCCTAAAAATCCTATATTTTGACCCCTTTTACATGACAATTATCACTCAACCTACATCTATTTGAGCTGCATTATGACCCTTCATGCATGGATTTTATCATTTATGCCTTTGATCCTTATATTCTGTTTCTCCTATGGAAAAGGTACTATTTGATGCATGTTTGGTGCTTCTACAGATTTGCACGATGCGAGGGCAGGATGATAACGTGACGGCACTAGAGGAAAAGGGAAGAATGAGGCAAAACCAACTAGTAGCAGACCCTGATCGAGCTAAGCCACAACAGATAGCTTCTATTGAGGGAAGCTGATTTATGATGAAGCCTTGCGGAGCAGAACCAGTCACAGACCTATGCCGAGGCAACATAATGTCATGCCGCGACCGTGTACTATTCAACCTACCGGAGGGCAAAATAGGCAAAGTGGTAGTCGATTTGAAGAGCTTTAAACTCCACATTTTTCTACACACTTTGCGTGGCAGCTGGAGCTCGAGAAGAGGACGAAAACATGGAAGGAAGGATAAAGTTGGACTTTTGGTTAAAAGTGTATATTACATTAAATTAAAAAGATTCACTTCTTTAATAAAGTTAAGTCCAAGTTCAACTTAACTTCCTCTTCAAGAAGGATTTGTGCCTACACCTTTCCTATATAAAGAGGCTTCCCGTCATCACAAGAGAAATGGGAGTTTGAATCGACAATCAAAGAGAGAGAGAGCGTAGGATTAGTTTGTGTTTTCTTTCCATTCATTATGTTCTAATTTCCTTAGGGTTAGGATTAGTTTGTTTAGTAGTTGTGTGAAGACTATTGTACTTTGTTTAAGTTCTTAATGCAATTAAGTTGAGGTTTGCTTATTCTTGGCTTTAATCATTCTTGTATACTTATCGAGAGAGAGTTTGTGATATTATATATTTGTTCAATATCGAGAGAGTTGGACTCATGAAACGATTAAGCACGGTTTTCGTCCAAGCGGTGTTAACTAATTCAGCCTAGAGATAGGTTAAGAATTTCAACGACTAAGAGAAGCGTGTGATTGGTTGGTGTTTGTCTTTGGTTTACGCCGAGAGGTATGCCAAAGTTTAGCCATCAATAGTTTTCCAAGCTTAGAGATAAGGAGGAGCCATTCAAGGACGCTTTGCCGAACCTTAACAGTATCTGCCCAAGAGTAAGAGATTGTCACGACCGAGAATCAACCTTTGCGGCCGTGGAAGGAACTTAGGTTACTGCCAAGGCAACTTTGTGTTGCTGCCTTCAAGAACGAAGACAAGTCTATAGGATTCTACACTACGAAGCATTCTAATTCGGCCCATTCTCTCAACTTGATTCTCTTTTACTTTATTTTCTGTCTTATTTTAGTTTATTCAAACAACCTAACTCATCGTGTTTTTACTTTAATTGTTTTGCAGTGCGATGAAGTAAGACCAAAGGGCTAGCTCAATCCTCGTGGAGACGATACTCGATATACTTATCATTATATTACTTAAGACGTGTACACTTGCACTAATGCGAGGCACTTTTACATGAGCATCAAGTTTTTAGCGCCGTTGTCGGGGATTGAGAACTTTTTTTTATTTTCTTGCACTCTTTATTTTTAGTTTATTTATTTTTTAGTACTAATAAAACTTGGTTTTGTTTTGGTGCATGACCAGAGCGAACCCAAGCAGCCCATTGCGAGACTTAGATCCAGAAATCGAACGCTCTTATCTAAAGCTTAGACGAAAGACCGTAGCCGCAATGCAGGAACCTGAAGGTCGAGGTCGAGGTCGAGGCAACAACCAAGGTGCCCCGACAAATAATGCCATTGGGCAGCAAACAGTCGATGGGCAACAGAATATCCCAACAGGCAATGGAGACAACCCACCGTTGTACTTCGCACCAGTACGAAACCCTAAGGTCCGAGACTACCTTGAAGAGGACCTGAACGGACTAAACCCCGAAGTTGTTACCCGTGGGGCAATTCAGCGGCTCAGCAACTGAAGATGCCAGACAGCACCTCAAGTCCTTACTCAAAGTTGTAACTCGTTTAAAATACAAGGAGTACATGGGGATATTCTGAGATTGAAATTGTTCCCCTATTAACTGTGGGATAGGGCAAAAACCTTGCTCAATAGTAACCCAGCAGGATCAATTGGATCCTGGAGTGATCTTTGTCGTGATTTCTTAGCACACTTTAATCTTATAAATTTAACTGAGAAATTGCATAACGAAATTACTTCATTTCGAAAGGCTGATGACGAGTCCATGCACGAGGCTTGGGAGTGACATAAAGAGCTATTACATAAATGCCCATTGCACGGATTCCCATTGTGGATGCAGGTGACTATGTTCAATAATGCGGTTAACACGGTAAATAGGATGATGCTCGATGCCTCGGCGAACAACATACTCTTAGACAAGGAACCAGAAGAAGCCATTGAGATTTTGAACAAGACGACCAAGAATGACTATCAGCTCCCAACGGCCAGAAGGGGAGGAATCCGCTGTCAGCCCACAGTAAATGAAATAGGTTCCTCAGACTCAATTTCTTCTCAAATTGCCACCTTGACAAAGTTGGTCCTAAACATGCAATCGCAAAATAATCACCAGTAAGTCAAGGTAATGGATTTATTTTGTGAAAAATGTGGAGGTAACCATGTTTCTTCTAAATACCCGCAGAACCCAGAGTCTACCTGCTATGTTGGAAATTTCAATCGCAACAACAACATGATGTCCAACAAATACAACCCAGCCTTGAAAAAGCACCCCAACTTCTCTTGGAGCAACCCCAACAATGCACTCAATACGCAAAATCAGAATGCTCTAGCAACAAGATTCCAACAAAACATGTCTCGGCAGAACATGCCGCAGCAGCAGCCCATGCCGCCGCATCAACCAATGCAATCTAGTTCTCTAGAAGACATTATTCATGCTTTCATGACTCAAACTAGTGCATGTATGGCTAATATTGATAAATTCATAAAAAAGACTGAAACTTTTATGGACAGGACATAGATGAGGCTGCAAAACAACGAGGCTACATTGAAATCCGTGGAAACTCAAGTGGGGCAGATCACACATATTCTGAACACCATGCCAATTGAAGGCTTTCCTAGCGACACTAAAGCCGCTAAAGGGACATCATACGAACAATGCAAAGCTGTAACCACAAGGAGTGGTGTCCAACTAAAGGGGCCTCAGAACAAGCAGACATCACCGGAGAAATCAGAGGAGTTAACTACCACAACGCAGACAAAAGACAATGGGGCCATGACAGCAACCAAAAACAATGTTGCGCCGACAGAACCTATGGAAGCACCCATGAAAGAACCCAGAAAGAACACACCAGCACCACCATTCCCACAAAGATTGAAACAACAAAAGCAAGAGTACCAGTTTAAAAAGTTCCTGGACATTCTAAAACAGGTACACATTAATCTGCCTTTGGTGGAGGCAATCAAGGAAATCCAAAACTATGCCAAGTTCCTAAAAGACATAGTGTCAAAACAAAAAAGGATTGGGGAATTTGAAACGGTGGCCGTAACGAAGGAATGCATGACCGCATTACACAACCGAGCTCCGCCCAAGCTAAAAGATATCGTAAGTTTTCTCATACCATGCGCAATCGGGAATCACTACGAGGGGAAGGCATTTTGTGATCTACAGGCAAGCATAAACATCATGCCAAAGCCAGTCTTCCAAAGATTGGGGATTGGGACGGCTAGACCGACAACGATAACACTACAACTTGCTGATGGATCACATATACAACATGAGGGGAAAATTGAGGACATACTGGTAAAAGTCAATAAATTTATTCTCCCTACTGAATTCCTCATTTTAGATTTCGATGCAGATGAGAAAGCACCATTCATTCTGGGATGGACATTCCTTACTACCGGGAGGACGATAATCGATGTTGAGAAGGGAGAGCTGACAATGTGAATCAATGATGAGCATGTGAAACTCCACGTACTAAGCGCAAGGAAACATGATGAGGATTAAGAAAAATGTCAATCACTCCAGGCCACAAGGAAACCAGGCCTCAACAAAGAACCAACCTGTCCCGGCATAGAAGCTGCACAAGGCCGCAGCGAACACATAGAACTCTGCTTGGACAATTGCTGCGGCACATTAACGGGAGATCCTGGACACCAGCTGTTACCACACAAGGGAGCCCATGTGATGAGGGATAAGGAAATAAACACTTTAGGAGATGCATCCATATGAACTCCTTTAGTGTTCTAAATTTTTCTCATTTTTTTATTTTTTAGTTTTTAGTTGTTAGTTTTAAATTTAAGTTAATTGTAATTTTCTATATTCTTTAGGATTAAAATTTTATTTTTATTATTTTTAGGATGAAGATCAAGAAAGGAAGAAGAGATGAACAAACGGCTAGGAGAAAACTGTTAGTTGCCGCGGCATTTGCCGCCCAATGAACCGCAAGAGCCGCAACGACTAGTTTTTAACGGGTAGAAGTGGCTCATAACGGCTAGAAGCATCGCGGCCGAGATTTGCACTCCAACGGCATGATATGCCGAAACTCTATATAAGGGCCATTATTCTCATTTATTCTTCACTCTAACATTCTCTTCCACTGCCGTGCAATCTCCAAAGTTATTATTTTCTTTTACTATCAAACACCTACTCTCAACTCTTCTAAATTTTAGATAGCAATCCGAGGGGAAAGCTCTAACACTACCGCCGCACAATTCTATACCCGTTTTGCACCGTTGGGAGTCAAACACCGATTCAAGAAATATTTCATCTTTCGGCATGTGTGGGAAGAACAAGGCTTCCAAGTTTCCGACAAGCCCAACCTCGGCATCGACCTTTATCTGTTCAACAAGACCAACCATCAAAAGTGGTACATATTTTTCCTTCAACCTACTCGGGCTAACATCACTATAGTCCGAGAATTGTATGCCCACAGGCCCAGTGAGGAAACGCTCTTCGTACACGTAAGAGGGAAGGCAATAATGGTTGATGTCGGTGCCATAAACTAGTTTTATGGCCTGCACGTTGAAAGATACGAGCACGCGGAAGTCTTGGAAGCACTCACGGAAGAAGACTACCAACAGATTAAAGAGGAGCTTTGCTATGCTGGCACGAAATAGGAGGCTAGGGCACACCGAGGGTCAGTCCAAAGGCGAAGCCTCAGACCAGAAGCGAAGCTGTGGAACAAGTTCATTCCCCGCCGCCTTATGCCAACCTCTCACAACACTGCCATTGATCGGCCAAGGCTTGCTCTTATCCATTCTATTATGCATAATCGAAGGATTAATGTTGGTAATCTTATTTGTCAGGAAATCTACAAATGCGCGCAGAAGGATAAGGGGCCACTTTACTTTTCTTCGTTGATCACCGGCCTATGCACGGAAAAGGAGGTGCCCATTGATGAAGCTGGCGTATACACGCTGCACCGGAAGGGCTGAGATAGGGAAGCATACCACAGGCTGATGAATATCACTGAAGCCGACTTAGTCCAGGCCACGCCAATGCAGGGCATTGTCAGGGTATCATCCTCATCAAACATTCTAGAAACGCCCCAGACACATGCCCCGGTCGCGGTAGACCTCCAACAGGTTATGCGAAAGCTGGAGGAAATGGACTAATGCCAACAACTGTTCATGGCGCATACAAGGGACTTTCATGCCTCAATTATACATATGACCCATAAGAAGTTCCCAGACTAGACGATCCAGTTTCCACCCTTCCTTGATGTCTTTACCACCACCGCCGCCCCTGAGCACCGAGAAGAAGCAACCCTTACTGCCAACACTGCCTCGACATCCCAAGTACCCACTGTTGTGGCATCTGATGATCCTTCTGCTGCAACGCGCAAAGGCAAGCGCAAGGTTGTCCTGGATACACCTGCCGGATCTCTATACCACGCTGCCTCTAGTTGGTTCAACACCGCTCATTCTGTCAGTCGGGTCTTTGAGGAACTCAAACGCAAGCCAGCAGTCGTGGAGGAAATTTGCCCAGACTCAGAGGACGAAGAAGTTACGGAGCCGGCATCAAAGCCCACCATCACGCATCCAGCCACCCCGAGAATCCAAACGAGTCAAGCACGCGACATAAAAACCAAAAAGGTTGATCTTACAGAGCGAAAGTGACGAGGAAGATGAATCTTCCAAATCACCATCTATTTAAATTCCTCTTCTTTATGCTGTTTATTTTTAATGCCCTTATATTTTGTGTGCGAATTTTTTCTATCTTAATGTATGAAATGTAAGCATTGAGGGCAATGCTTGGTTTGAGTTTGGAGGTGTATGTACATTTGCAAAGGCAAGGCCATGTCGCGACAGTATAATATAATTGCCATACAATTTTGTTCTTTTACTTGTCAAAATTTTTTCACTGCATTGCCTTAACCGAATTTTGCTTATGCCTTGGTAGTACTTTCTATTAATTGCCTTAGTTTAGTTTTAATTAAATCTTCTTACTTGGCAATAGAACTCTCTCTTCTTACCATTGTTTAGAACTATTTAGAGTCTTTATTTTTAGGATGCTTAAAGGAAGATAACTTAGGATCACACTATGAGATTAGAACTTTAAAACACCTTTGTGACTTGCACGATTTAAGAAATTCTAGTACACTTAGGGCATAGACTAGCTTAGAAAGAAAATTGGGTAAAAAGTTAGAGGTGCCTAACTCAGGCTCTAGCTTAAGAAAGCCCTAGAGGTGCCCAAAACCGGCTCTAGGCTAATCACTAGAGGTGCCCAAAATTGGCTCTAGTTGGTTAGGTTGCTAAAAAAATTAAAAAAAAAATTACCCAAGTTAAGTAGGTTAATGCTTAAGTGTTTCTTAGAATCCTTATAATAATCTTGTTCACAATGCATGCACACACTCACAAATCTTATAGTTTGATTCCAATGAATTCCTAAGCGATCGAAAGACTTAAAAGCCGAGCGTACTTTGCCATGGTTTGAAGAGAGAAAGAAAAGTAAGGCCAAGGAGACGGTTTATAAAAATTAAGGTTTGGCAATTAATGGTTTGCATTGCTTGAGGACAAGCAATAGTTTGAGTTTGGAGGTGTGATAAGTGCCCAAAAGTCCTTTATTTTGACCTCTTTTACATGGCAATTATCATTCAACCTACACCCATTTGAGCTTCATTATGGCCCTTCATGCATGGATTTCATCATTTATGCCTTTGATCATTATATTTTGTTTATCCTATGGAAAAGGTACTATTTGATGCATGTTTGGTGCTTCTACAGATTTGCACGATGAGAGGGCAGGATGATGTCGTGACGACACTAGATGACAAGGGAAGAATGAGGCAAAACCAGCTAGTAGCAGACCTTGATCGAGCCAAGCCACAACAGATAGCTTCTACTAAGAGAAGTTGATTTATGATGAAGCCTTGCAGAGCAGAACCAGTCACAAACCTATACCGAGGCAGCAGAATGCCATGCTGCGGCCATGTACTATTCAACCCGTCGGAGGGAAAATAGGCAAATTGGTAGTTAATTTGAAGAGCTTTAAACTCCGGATTTTTCTACACACTTTGCGTTCCAGCTGAAGCTCGAGAAGAGGACGAAAACATGGAAGGAAGGATAAAGTTGGACTTTTGGCTAAAAGTGTATATTGCATTAAATTAAAGATATTCACCTCTTTAATAAAGTTAAGTCCAAGTCCAACTTAACTTCCTCTCCAAGAAGGATTTGTGCCTACATCTTCCCTATATAAAGAGGTTTGTCGTCATCACAAGAGAAAGGAGAGTTTGAATTGACAATCAAAGAGAGAGAGCGTAGGATTAGTTTGTGTTTTCTTTCCATACATTATGTTCTAATTTCCTTAGGGTTAGGATTAGTTTGTTTAGTAGTTGTATGGAGACTATTGTACTTTGTTTAAGTTCTTAATGCAATTAAGTTGAGGTTTTTTTATTCTTGGCTTTAATAATTCATGCATACTTATCGAGAGAGAGTTTGTGAGATTATCTATTTGTTCAATATCGAGAGAGTTGGACTCACAAAACGATTAAGCACGGTTTTCATCCAAGTGGTGTTAACTAATTCAGCCTAGAGATAGGTTAAGAATTCCAGTGGCTAAGAGAAGCGTGTGATTGGTTGGTGTTTGTCTTTGGTTTACGCTGAGAGGTATGCCCAGAGTTCAGCCATCAATAGTTTTCCGAGCTTAGAGATAACGAGGAGTCATTCAAGGATGCTTTGCTGAACCTTAACAGCATCTGCCCAAGATCAAGAGATTGTCGCGGTAGAAAATCAACCTTTGCGGCCGCATCAGGAACTTAGGTTGCTGCCAAGGCAGTTTTGTGTTGCTACATTCTAGAACGAAGACAAGTCAATAGGATTCCATACTATGACGCATTCTAATATGGCCCACTCTCTCAACTTGATTCTCTTTTACTTTATTTTCTGGCTTATTTTAGTTTATTCAAACAACTCAACTCATCAGTGTTTTTACTTTAATTGTTTTGCAGTGCGAGGAAGTAAGACCAAAAGGCTAGCTCAATCCCTGTGGAGACGATACTAGATATACATATCATTATATTACTTGAGACGTGTACACTTGCACTATTACGGGGCACTTTTACGCGAGCATCAAGTTTTTGGCGCCGTTGCCGGGGATTTGCAAGTTTTGTTTTTATTTTCCTACACACTTTAATTTAAGTTTATTTATTTATTTAGTACTAATAAAACTTGGTTTTGTTTTGGTGCATGACCAGGGCGAACCCAAGCAGCCCATTGCGAGACTTAAATCCAGAAATCGAACGCTCTTACCTAAAGCTTAGACGAAAGACCGTAGCCGCAATGCAGGAACCTGAAGGTCGAGGCCGAGGTCGAGGTCGAGGCAACAACCAAGGTGCCCCGACAAATAATGCCTTTGGGCAGCAACCTGCCGGTGGGCAGCAACTTGCCGATGGGCAGCAGAATATCCCAACAGGCAATGGAGACAACATGCCATTGTACTTCGCACCAGTACGTAACCTCACTGTCTGAGACTACCTTGAAAAAGGACCTGAACGGACTAAACCTTGGAGTTGTTACCCCAGAAATCGAAGCCGGCCACTTTGAACTGAAGCTCGTAATGTTCAACATGATCAATTCCATGGGGAAATTCATCGGCTTAGCAACTAATGATGCCAGAAAGCACCTCAAGTCCTTCCTCCAAAGTTGTAACTCGTTTAAAATACAGGGAGTACATGAGGATATTCCGAGATTGAAATTGTTCCCCTATTCACTAAGGGATAGGGTAAAAACCTGGCTCAACAGTAACCCAGAAGGATTAATTGGATCCTGGAGTGATCTATGTCGTGATTTCTTAGCGCGCTTTAATCCTATAAATATAACTGACAAATTGCATAATGAAATTACTTAATTTCGACAGGCTGATGACGAGTCCATGCACGAGGCTTGGGAGCGACATAGAGAGCTATTACATAAATGCCCTTTGCACGGATTCCCATTGTGGATGGAGGTGACTATGTTCTATAATGCGGTTAACACGTCAACTAGGATGATGCTCGATGCCTCGGCGAATGGCATACTCTTAGACAAGGAACCAGAAGAAGCCATTGAGATTCTGAACATGACGACCAAGAATGACTATCAGTTCCTAACGACCAGAAGGGGAGGAATCCGTCGTCAACCCACAATAATTGAAATAGGGTCCTCAGACTCAATTTCATCTCAAATTGCCACCTTGACCAGGTTAGACCTAAACATGCAATTGCAAAACAATCACCAGGAAGTCAAGGTAATGGATTTATTTTGTGAAAACTGTAGAGGTAACCATGTTTATTCTGAATGCCCACAGAACCCAATATTCGCCTGCTATGTTAGAAATTTCAATCGCAACAACAACATGAAGTCCAACAACTACAACCCAGCCTGGAAAAAGCACCCCAACTACTCTGGGAGAAACCCCAACAATGCACTCAATACGCAAAATCAGAATGCTCCAGCAACAGGATTCCAACAAAACATGCCTCGGCAGAACATGTCGCAGCAGCAGCCTATGCTGCCGCGTCAGCCAATGCAGTCTAGTTCTCTAGAAGACACTCTTCATGCTTTCATGACACAGACTAGTGCATATATGGCTAATACTGATAAATTCATAAAAAAGACTGAAACTTTTATGGACAGGACAGATATGAGGCTGCAGAACAACGAGGCAACAATGAAATCCTGGAAACACCAGGCCAATTGGAGGCTTTCCTAGCGACACTGAAGCCCTTAAAAGGACATCATACGAACAATGCAAAGTTGTAACCACCAGGAGTGGTGTCCAACTACAGGGGCCTCATAACAAGCTGACAGCACTGGAGAAATCAGAGGAGTTAACTTCCACAACTCAAACCAAAGACAATGGGGCCACAACAGCAACCAAAAACAATGCTGCACCAGCAAAACCTATGGCAGAACCCATGATAGAACCTAGAAACAACACACCAGCTCCACCATTCCAAGACTGAAACAACAAAAGAAAGAGTACCAGTTTAAGAAGTTCCTGGAAATTCTAAAACATGTCCACATTAATCTGCCTTTGGTGTAGGCAATCAAGGAAATCCCAAACTATGCCAAGTTCCTCAAAGACATAGTGTCAAAACGGAAAAGGATTGAGGAATTTGAAACGGTGGTCGTAAAGAAGGAATGCATGGCCGCATTACACAACCAAGCTCCGCCCAAGCTAAAGGATCCTAGAAGTTTTCTCATATCATGCGCAATCGGGAATCATTACGTAGGGATGTCACTTTGTGATCTAGGGGCAAGCATAAGCATCATGCCAAAGTCAGTCTTCCAAAAATTGGGGATTGAAACGGTCAGACCGACAACGATAATGCTACAACTTGCTGATGGTTCACATGTACAGCCTGAGAGGAAAATTGAGGACATACTAGTATAAGTCAATAAATTTATTTTCCCTACTGATTTTCTCATTTTAGATTGCGATGCAGATGACAAAAAACCACTAATTCTGGTACAACCATTCCTTGCTACCGCGAGGACGATAATCGATGTTGAGAAGGGAGAGCTGACAATGCGAATCAACGACAAGCATGTGAAACTCTACGTACTAAACGCAAGGAAACATGATGAGGATTCAGAAAAATGTCAAGCACTCCAAGCCTCAAGGAAACCAGACCTCAACAAAGATCCAACTTGTCCCGGCATAGAAGCTGCACAAGGTCGCGACAAACACGTAGAACTCTGCTAGGACAACTGCCGCGACACATTAACAGGAGATCCTGGACACCAGCTGCTACCACACAAGGGAGCCCATGTGATGAGGGATAAGGAAATAAACACTTTAGAAGATGCATCCACATGCACTCTTTTAGTGCTGTAAAACTTCTCTCTCAATTTTTTTATTTTTTAGTTTTTTTTTAGTTTTTATTTGTTAGTTGTTAGTTTTCAATTTCAGTATTACAAATTTCTACATTTTTAGGAATAAAATTTTATTTTTATTATTTTTAGGATGAAGATCAAGGAAGAAGAGATGAACAAACGGTTAGGAGAAAACCGTTAGCTGCCGCGGTATTTGCCACCCAATGAACCACAAGAGCCGCAACAGCTAGATTTTAACGGGCAAAAACAGCTCATAACAGCTAGAAGCGTCGCGGCCAAGATTTGCGCTTCAATGACATGATATGCCGAAACTCTATATAAGGGTCATTATTCTCCTTTATTCTTCACTCTAACATTCTCTTCTACTGCCTTGCAATCTCCAAAGTTATTATTTTCTTTTACTATCAACCACCTACTCTCAACTCTTCTAAATTTCGGATGGCAATCTGAGGGGAAAGCTCTAGCACTGTCGCCGCACAATCCTATACCTGCTTTGCACCGCCGAGAGTCAAACACCGATTCAAGAAATATTTCATCTCTCGGCAAGTGTGGGAAGAACCAGGCTTCCAAGTTTTCGACGAGCCCAACCTCGGCATCGACCATTATCTGTTTAACAAGATCAACCATCAGAAGTGGTACATATTTTGCCTTCAACCTACCCGGGCCAACATCACTATAGTCCGAGAATTCTATGCCCACAGGCCGAGTGACGAAACGATCTTCGTACACGTAAGAGGGAAGGCAATAAGGGTTGATGTCAGTGCCATAAACCAATTTTATGGCTTGCACATTAAAAGAGACGAGCACGCAGAAGTCTTGGAGGCACTCACGGAAGAAGACTACCAACAGATCAAAGAGGAGCTTTCCTATGCCGGCACGACATGGGAGGCCGGGGCACACCGAGGGTCAGTCCAAAGGCGAAGCCTCAGACCAAAATCTAAGCTGTGGAACAAGTTCATTCCCTGTCGCCTCATGCCATCCTCCCACAACACGGTATGGGAAGGCATGGCACTTTTACGCGAGCATCACACACCTTTCATCTTTCGTGTGGCGAAGCTACAATTTCACTGCAAGATGTTTCATATCATCTTGGCATGCCTACTGACGATGAGATTATTACTGATATTGCCAACAGTGACTGGCTGACCCTGTGTGCTGACCTGCTGGGAGTGGTTCCGGACAAGTTCGACAGTGGCAAAATCTTATTAACTTTTTTGGAGCAGAATTTTACAATCCTCCCCCGATGCGGATGATGAAACAAAGCGGGTAAATATATTTATTTTATTATATATTTTATTTTCTATTTTTTAATAATTAAAATATTTTTATAATAGTACTTATTATTTTCGCAGCGGTTTGCTCGTGTCCACATCCTAAGAATTATTGGAGGGATTTTAATGCCTGACAAATCTCGCAACAAAGTCTATGTGATGTGGTTGTACCATCTCGGTAATTTTTTTGAATCAAGAAAAAATGTTGAAGAGCAGCGGTTCTGACCTTTCTGTTTAGGGAGCTTTGCAGAACCGTCGACCCTGGCAGAGCTGCAATCGGAGGAAGTGTTTTACTACTGCAGTCTTAGGCTTGGTTTCGAATGTCGTTTTTAAGCCCGCGACCTAGAAACCTGACACTGTACCTATTCCCACTTATTCGGAGGTACTATTAAAATTATTTAATTTATTTTATTTTATAAATATTTTTTAAACTATTAGAATTTTTTAATTTTTTTCATTAATGACAGGTGGTGCGCTCTACTCACTCACCAGGGACTGCCAGATACACAGCGAGACTATAGACTGCTGATCAACAAGATACAATACGAGGTCAGAAATTCGGACCATTTTTTCTTAATTCCTCAAATTTTTTCTAATCAAACTTTATATAACTCACGTTCAAAAAAATTTGAGTTCGTGTGGACTTCGTACTGCTCCTCCAATTCGGGACTGTATTTCGCAGGACATTATGGACACCTCTCACGTCTGGTTGCTGCTAGTGCCACTCATCAACTACGAAATTGTTGAGTGGCATTCTACCGACCGGGTTCTGTGACAATTTGGCTACATCTAAGGGGTTCCGAAGCCACCACCCAATTTGGACGAATTACATCAGTTGACACGACAAGGGAAAACGAAAGTCCATTGGGACCATCATCACGCTAACTGGGTCGGGCAATGGATGACAAGATATGGCAGGTCGCCGCCCATCTGTGCACCCATTGTGAATCAGTACGTCACTTTTGACTATATGAAGTGGTACCACCAAAATAGGAAGCTGCATATACAGACTTCGGAGGAGCGCAAGTGAGAAATTCATGTGCCTCCCCAAAACTTCCAGCCCGCACAACGTCAAGCCACCTAGAGCCAGCTGACGCAGCGCGGTGCCAGAATGGGGCCTGAAAGCCACAGACAGCGAACTCACACTATAGGGGCCTCGTCGTCTGGAATAGCACAAGCAACAGATCACTCCGCGACACAGCGTTCGACACCAGCGCTAGGACTGACATTCGTGCACTCAGCTTCGTCATCCTTTCTGCAGATGAGTGGTCTTGAGACGTTCCATAAGATGAGGCCTCCACCCGAGTTTTGCTTCACGAACGCCTATCATCCCTTCATGCAGATGAGTTCATCATATGTTCCTCCGGTGTTCGATGTTCCACCGTTGGCAGCACAGTTCGACTACAACATTGTCGAGCAGATGCCGCCACAGAGCTTGTTCTACACTGGTCTCGGTGCCAGCAGTGGTCCGCGTTTCAAGGACGATCATGGTGTAGATGATGATGACGCTGCTGATGAGGACGACGATGGAGCACATGACATTCAGAGGAATCTGCCATGGGATCGTCGTGCACCCAGCTACGGAACGGGTGGACATAGGCATCATTAGGACGAGGGGGATGTCTAAAAAAAATTAATTATGTTTATGCAAGACTTTATTTCTAATTTTATAATTACCAATATTTTATTATGTCTTATTCATTTTTTACATAGTTTTTAGAATTTATATTTAATTTTGTTCTTTTTTAGATAAACAATAACCTACATTATTCGATTAATAAACCGAACAAGCCTATCACGCCTTTTTAAAAGCAAAATCATTCACAAAAAATAAGCTATGGAACCATTTTCAACGCGAATTTTACTCGGTTTAAAATGGACCGAACTTGCCCATATTGGTGTCGAATAAAAGACAAGTTCCAGTAGTACGTACCTAAGCTCAATGTTTACTAAAATTATATGATTAATAACCCCAAAATATTGCTTGAACATGCCTATGGACGCTTGGTCTGCCAGCCCAATTTACAAAGAACTCGCTTTCTGCAGAAAGCGAGTTCCCCGCGATAATTTCAGTCGGCTCTTCAAATTCTCGGGGAACTCGCGTTCTGCAGAAAGCGAGTTTCTGTTAAGTTCGTTATTTTGAAAAGTGTTGCCACGTATGAAGAACTCGCTTTCTGCATAACACGATTTCGTGTCTCGCTATTCCCAAAAGTGAGTTCTTCATACGTGACAAATTTGTGGGTCATTTTTCCAAATAATAAATAAAAAGGGTTTTTCATTTAAAATAGTTGTGAACATGTAACCCACATTTTCCACATAAAACAAAAAATATTAGATGGATCATGCTCACTATGTCATCCGTGGTCCCGGTCAATAAGATCTATTCATGTCATTTTCTCCCAAGAAAAATCTTCACCTATTTCTTAGGTGTCATTAAAAAGTAGATAATTATTTAAAAATTAAAATGAGATGGATGAACTTTATTAGTTAGGACCACGGATGATGCAGTAAACTAGGTCCCTCTAATAATTTCTCCATAAAGCAAGAAATGTCACCATTTCGGTCCACACCAGCATGTATATCTGATGCAATATTTTTAATCTTAGATAGGGAAAAATTGTAACCAAACAATTATTTAAAGCACGTGACAAAATCAATGAATAAAAAAAGTTGGATTTTCTTACACTAAAATAATAAGAAAAATAGTTTTTAAAAGTCTATGTACTTCTATCTCCCTTTCAAAACTTCCTCATCTTTGAGCACTGAATCTTCTTTCTCTAAAAATGGAAGGGTTGAGTTTCATTGTGGGTGTTATAGGTAAGCTTCACCAAAAAAACACCAATTTCCTTCTTGTCTTCCCATATATAGTTTCTCCGACAACTTATCCATATGTTGATGTTCATGCAGGCAATGTTATCTCAGTTCTGGTATTTCTTTCTCCAGTGTAAGATCCAAAAATCTCACAAATCTAATGCTTTTTTGCTTTGATTCAATTCGTCTCTTTTTATTTTTGAAGAGGGACTTTTTGGAGGATAATAAAGCATGGATCAACTGAGGATTTTGAGAGTATTCCTTACGTTTGCACATTGTTGAATTCGAGCTTATGGACTTACTATGGAATCACTAAGCCCGGAGCTTACCTTGTTGCCACTGTTAATGGCTTTGGCATCCTGGCTGAAGCTGTCTATGTTGTTTTATTCCTCATATATGCACCAAGAAAGATGAGGGTATGTATTTTATACACAATGAATTGCAGATTGTATTTTCTTTTCGGGAGTGATATATGAATGAATTTGCAGGTGAAGACTGGGATCTTGGTAGGGATATTGGATGTGGGATTCCTGGCTGCAGCTGTGTTGGTGACTCGTTTAGCGTTGGAAGGGGAAACTCGAATCGATGCGATAGGGTTCATGTGTGCCGGCCTCAACATCATCATGTATGGCTCCCCTTTAGCTGCCATGGTAAGAATATACAAAAATGAAACATTAATTCTTTGTTTGTTTTTTCTCTTAGTAAACAAATTCTAACTATGGGGTTAAACTTTAAATAATCTTAAAGTTAAATACCATTCTTTTAGGAAAAGAAATTAAGGTAGCCTTGTATATATTAAAATATGGTAGCACAAAATTAAATGAATTGATGAATAATTGTGTACAATATTGTCTGTGCGACGTTGCTTGCATTTGCTCCTCATGTTTTAGAGTCACGGGGACCCATTTGCAATAATAGTGTTAGGTTTAGCTTTCTTTTCCTCTACGTTCTTCTTTTTTTCTAATCTTCATTTCTACACCACTTAAAAAAATATTAAGAATGTGAAAAGAAAGTTTCACTAATAATTTTATGTCACAATATTAATAATTATTTTTATTTTTATTAATTATTTTAATTTTATTAATAATACAAGTGACACAAATCATTAGCGGTGTACATAAAAGGGACATACGAATTTTATTCGAAAAACAAAATAATATGAAACAAAAAGCTGTTTCGGTGATTAAACTAATGATTAGAAAATATATGAATAGTTTTTAAATAAATTTAGGATTAATTTTTAAATAAAATGATAAAAGGCATAAACATGCTTATGATATGTTTTTTAATTTATTTTAAAGATAAGATATTTTTGAATCTAACGAGTGGTCTTAGTTAAAAAGAGTATAATGTTTACTTTAGAAGACTTGAGTTTGAGCAACTTTGTCCACAAAGTGCGTGTCTGCAACTTTGTCTGCTTATAATATTACCTTGTATTCACCGATTATTAAAAAAGTTAAATATTATATATTTTTAATTAAATTTTAACATTAATAAGTAATTTTAAAAAATTTAAGTATATTTTATAATTAAAATAAAATGCATTTTTATAAATCTATGTTAACATATAATTTTTACTTTAAATATGTATTCTTCTATCCCATTAAAAATGGTTCTATCTTTTTCCCCAATACATAAACTAGTTTCTTTTAAATATATATGCAATGGGAATTATAGTCTATCCAGATTATAGCAATAAAAGAATTTTATTTCATATACTAAAAGTCATAGAAAACATTTTTAAGAACAAATTACAAATCTGAGGATTGAACTCGTGTTTAATATCAACTATATAAACGGTAAATTTCAATCATCTATTTCACTCATCCAACGATTTAAAAGGTGTGTAAAAGTTAAAAATTCTTACACTGTGTTTAAGGGGTTATTGATTTAGTTTAGAGTTAAAAGTTTAGGGATTTAGGTTGAAGGGTTTAGAATTTAAGAGTTGTGGTTAGAATTTAGAATTTATAGTTAGAATTTAAGATGTACAGATTAGAGTTTATGTTTAGGTTAATATCGTTAGTGATTTAAGTTTTAATCTATAAACACTAAAGTCTAACCATAAACCCTAAATTCTAGGCTCTAGTAACAACCCTTAAATTCTAAACCATAAACTTAAACGCCTAAAGTTTTAATCCTAAATTGATTCTTAAATTCGAGGATGCACCGTATAGTTACCCTTATCTATATATAAACAATTGTACAATCGTTTCAGAAAACAGTGGTGACAAGCAAGAGCGTAGATTACATGCCATTTTTCCTGTCGTTTTTTCTGTTCTTGAACGGCGGAATTTGGGCTTTCTATGCATTCCTGGAGCAAGATATTTTCCTTGGGGTAATTTGTCTCTCCCTTTTATGCTTAATTAATTAAGAAAAATGATTAATTTCAATGTGATAGAGAATTCGGATTTGAATTTTTTAAATTAGAATGATGTAACTTGCATACTAAAACACATGTGAATATAATAAAAAATATTTATGATTATTTTAAAGTCGATTGCTTTCATTATATTTTTTTGCAATTTATTTGCATATGTAATTATATTAAAATTTTAAATGATATATATATATATATATATATAATATTTTTCACTTTCGTAAATTATCGATTAAATGAATTTATTCTTACATTTACTTTGGGTGTTTGATTGATTATAGGTACCAAATGGGATAGGTTTTTTACTTGGAACGGCACAACTGATTCTTTATGCCATTTATAGCAATGCAAGGCCATCAAACAACAGCATTTCACAAGGATTATTGGAACAAGGCTTGCCAAAGTAGCCTCAAAGAAGGGCGAAACTCAACAACTTCCTTAAAATTTTCCGATCACTTCTCATGGTTCGGGATTCTATTTTATTGTCAATCCGATCACCGGTCAAATTGTTCACCGGAAGTTTGGGAATACAAAAATGTTATTCGACTACTTTGTACTGCCATTATCATTGCTTTGTGCTTTGCGTTAGTAAATAAACAATCTTCCTACACATGTATTGGATTGTTTTTTTTTTATAAGAGAAGCTGATATTATGATGCCAAATTAATTACAGTGTATTTTTCTTGTTTTCTATTAAAGGTCTTTTTATCGAATTATAATTAAAAAATATTATCTTTAAGATTAAAAATTTAACAATAATTAAAATAACCACAAATCTCACATATGAATAATAGAACGATTTAAAAGATGCCAATAAAACGTAACGACTTGAATAAAAAAAACAAAAGGCCAAATCACGGAATTCATCTCTGTATTATTTTTCAACTTGGAATCCATTATCCTATAATTCAAGTGGGAATAATTTGACCATTGTGGTATTATTAATGATGTGCTTAATATGGGTGCGATCATACCAGTATTATTGTATTAGATCTCAACAAAACTCTATAATTAAAATATGTTTGGATAAGAGTAATATTAGGATGAGTGACCTACTGAGAAGTTCTCGTATAAAAAAAATATATATGCCTTAATATATTCATAGATATCAATAACATTATTGTTTTTTTTTCATGAGCATGAGTTAGAATTTTGATAATCATGTATTCACCTTTTAAATGAATATAAAATTTTGGTGATCATGATTTAAAAACGATATCTACATTGGTTAACTAATTGAAATTTTTTAAAATATGTTACAGTGTAATTGCATGAAAATGTAATTATTATCTTATAATTACACCTCAGTAATCATATTTGATCATCCTAGTAATTGCATAAAATCTGATTACCTAAACATATTTAACAAATACAATGTGAAGTCACATCTTAACTACACATGTCATGTCGAGTTGTAGAAACTGTAATTACACAATTATATAAGTTTAATTCTAAATAATATTAGTAATTATAAAAAGTAAACCTTAAACCTTAAAAACATTTTTGTAAATATTTTAGTAAGTATATTGTTTTTACATTAATAACCGGCTGGAATACTTTATTGAATTAAAAAAAGAAGTCTGAAAAAAGAAACACATGTGCCACAAACCAGAAGTACAAAACAGACAAAAACCCAACAAATTGAAAGAAACGAAGACGACGAACGAGCAAGATCCAGTGTAGTGAATGTAACATCCGGGTTTGGAGTCGGGTGAATTAAAAATAATAAAATAATATTTTGGACATCGAGTTTTCAAAACAAATAATTATGTTGGACTATTTACAAAACAAGCCCAAATAACCATGGGTATCTACTATTTGTAAATGTCTTATTTCATTAAGAGTATTTTGGTCTTTGACCTTTTAATTTTAAACAAACATTAAAAATACCCACTTTAACTCATCTTCTTTCCCCCTTCACTTTCATTTTCACGACAAAAACACCTTCAGCATAGTGTTCACTATTCCATCATCTTTCTTGCTTGTTGTTGGAGATTTCTCAAAGGTAAACTCACTTTTGACTTGTCCTTATCATTCTCTACAAGTCTATAGTTTTATTTTTCATTAAAACCCATGATTTCTCATTTTGGAGTTTTGGAAGTTTGGATTAAAAATATGAACTTTATTATCTTTAACTTAAGCTTTTGATATATTAATGTTATATAAGTTGTTTACAATCTAAAAGGTACAACATACTTGATTTTTACAAGGTTTAATGATGTTTCCCGAAATTGGGTCTTAGGGAGGTTTTTGAAGGGTTTTAGGTTGAGTTTTGGGTGTGTTTGGTGTGAGAATTTGTTGGCTGATGGTTAGGCTATGTATAAGGGATGTTTTGGAAGCTTTTGGGAGTAATATAAGTGTTGAAATCATTGGTTTTGGGCTGTGCTTCATGGCTGCTCGGGAATGAAGGTTTTGGGGTTGTCTTTAGCTTGGAAACATTTGTTTTGTTCTTGGTTTGTGTTCCGGGTTGCTACATTTGGTTTGTGGACTGATTTGTAATTGTTTTGATTGTGTTGGCATGATTAGAAGCAAGGATTTGTGTTGGTGAAGCCTCGGGAACGAATCCGGAACCGTTGGGAGCTTGATCGGCTAGAGTGGTTGAGCTTGGAATAGTCGGTGAGTGGTTAACGTTTTCAAATTGGTTTAAATTGATTTTCAAGGTTGGTTCAAGCATGTGGACTAGGTTGGGCTTGGTAAACCCACCTAGAGTTGGGATTAGATTGGTAGTCTAATCCTAAGATTTAGTTAGAGACTTTGGTTGAACTTTAAATATTGAGTATGCCTCATGTTTAATTGTGATTATGGTGGTTATGTATATTGTGTTATACATGTGTGTTGAGGCATGGTATTGATGTATTGTTATATGCATGTGGGTTGGAACGTGGTTTGTGCATGATGGTAAGTCATGGTGAGTACGTGCTAAGCACGGAAGTAGATATGAAATGGTGTTGTGAAAGGTTATGAATTGTGTTAGTATTGGCACTAGTATGCTTGGGTACAATGGTCGACCATTAGGATGTTTAGTGTGCACACGTGAGTCAAAATGCGCGCGTGGTCTTGGTGATGGTAGTCATCAAGATGGAGTACTGGTTTGCCCGGAAATCTTCTTATATATATATATATATATATATATATATATATATATATATTAGTCGGTGATGAGTGGAATCCCATCGACGAGGTGTGAGGATGAGTGGAATCCCCTCCGCGTGAAACGGTGATGAGTGTAATCCCACCGTAAGGTAATGGTTGTGGTTGGATGTGAGTTCCAATGGTTATCCGCGTCTTCGGGTCATAGCTAGGTGCCAATACAGATTGTGGAATATGTTGTTATTATGTTGGATATATGTATTTCCATGTGTTGAGCTTTTGAGTTGTTGAGCATGGCATGATGTTGATAATTGTGTTCATGCATCATTGATATTTTGACTCATGTGGTTCGAAGATAAGGTCATGCATTCTACCTTGGTTGCATGCTCGTGCTTGGACCCTACATTGTCGAGGTTTGTTTTATGAGCTTACCCTCACTAAGCTTAATGATTACGCTCTCTTTTGTTTGACGATGCAGATCCGTAGTTCGTGGGTTGCTTGTGCAAGGAGAGGGCCTCCAAGTGTGCTAGTTGAGCTTTTGCTATCCTCAAGTATGAACTATTTTAAGTTAATGATGTAATAGTCAAGCAATGGGGACTTATGTGGTTATTTTGTTTTAGGAGCATGTTAGACTCCTTGTTATGTGGATGTTATGTTTAAGGCTTGCTTATGCCTAGTATGTTGGCCTCTTGCCCCTATCTTGAATGCTTAAGTGTATGTTCTTGTCTAAGCATGTTATCTTGAATAGTATGTATGAAGCATATGTTGTTTTGTTGATCCTTTTGATGAATGGCTTCTATATGTGTGAAGTGTGTTAAGCATGTTTGTTTTAGGGTGCCTTGCATCTAGAGTTAATGTATGTTTGGTTGTGGGAGGTTTTGGTTGGTGTTTGAGGCAACCTTGTGCCATAAACCAGCTAAATCTTGTCTGTTCGCAGCAGGTGTATCGAAACGGTTGCTCCCGTTTCGATACGGCCTCTTATTTCAGGCCAGGCGTTTCGATACGCAGAGGGGACGTTTCGATACGATTTTACTACTAGAAATCTGAGATTTTGACGAGAAATTGAAGTATCGAAACGGTCCTAGGCGTTTCGGAACGATCTTCGTATCGTTGACCACGAGAAGTTGACCGATGAGGGCGTTTCGATACGGTAAACACCCGTTTCGATACGGTCTCCTCGGCTTGACTTTGGCCAGTTGACCTAGTCAAGGCGTATCGATACACCCTCTGGGCGTTTCGATACGGCCTGTAGTTTAAGTTAAAAATGGGCTGTTTTGGTTGTCTGTTTGTTCGTTCGCCTCGCTTGTTGCTTCTGCTGTTGCCTTTTCACATAGGACATAATAATGCATCTAGATAAGATAATAATAAATGAAAAAGTTTTTCTCGGGTTGTTAACCGAAGTGGAGCCTTAACGGGTTTCGCCTCGGTTATCCCCGTGTAGCCCACTCGGATCGGTCAGTCGCCCGGACCGGGACGAGGGGGTTACACTTGTTGGTATCAAAGCCTAAGGTTTCTGAGACCTTGGGCAAGTAAGTGAGGTAAGTTAAATTCTTGTATTGCAATTGCACAATGTTCGTTTGCCATGTAAGCATGTTTGCTTCTTTATCAAGTATGCCTTGATGTTTGCTTAATTGATCGTGTACGTATGTTGTTTGAAGCATGTTGAGTAGAGTCCCATTGCTTCTATTACATCGGAAAAAGAGATTTTAAGTGGGGGAATCATACTTGAGCCACTTGGACCCTTCCATTTGCTAACCCTGTTTTTGTGTGTTGTTGTTGTTGTTGTAGTTGTTATCTGTGAGCGCGTATGTCGAGGCCTAGAGGTAGACTGAGGATGGTTCGTCAGGAACCTCGTGTTGCGGCTCCTGTTAATGAGCCGGTGGCTGAAGTAGAGCCTCTTGTGGGAGAGCCTACTGTTGGAGTCAGAGCTCCTCCACCACCACCACCTCCTCAGCCTGAAGTGGGAGGCGAGGCTGGAGCTGAGGGAGCGGGACCTTAGGTTGGTCAGGGTAGCCAAGGTCCTGCAGGTATAGATATGGATCCGCTAGTTCAAGCTATAGCGGGTGCGTTTCAGGTTGCAGTTGCCGGAGCTCAGGCTGCAGCTCAGCCGAGAGGTGATGATGCTAGCTTACCGTTAGAGAGGCTTCGTGGCCTAGGGCAGAAGAGTTCAGAGGATCTATGCTTGAAAGGTCTGAGTTGTGGCTAGAGAAAACAGTTCGTATCTTAGCTCAGATGGGTTGTGTTGGTGCTCGCAAGTTGGGCTGTGTGGTTTCGTTACTTCAGGGTGATGCCTACACCTGGTGGGTCACCATTACTACCGGTGTGCCTGAGGGCGAGATCAGTTGGAACTTCTTTGAGACTGCTTTCAGGAAGAGGTATTTGGGCCCGAGATATCTGGATGAGAAGAAGCGGGAGTTCAAGGCTCTTGTTCAAGGAGATGCATCAGTGACTGATTATGAGATTCGCTTTGTCCGTTTGAGTCAGTATGCTCCATAGTTGGTTCCTACTAAGAGGGACCGTTGTGACCGGTTCAGATATGGACTTCATGAGGAAGTCTAGAGGTACACTTTGGCTTCAGATTATTCTGATTTTGATGTCTTGGTCGCTAGGGCCAAGGACATCGAGCATAGCTTGGGGCTGACCAAGCGTTCGGGAGGATCCAGTTCAGGGAAGAGACACAACAACTTAGATCGTGGTGATGCCAAGAGGCATCGGGGCAGTGGACATCAGTTTGACCATAGGCGTGGCGGTGGCCACCATGGTAGGGGCCATCAGGGCCATAGAGCTGGAGGGCGTTTGCCCGAGTGTGCCCGTTGTGAGAGACATCATTCAGGAGAGTGTTGGGGTAACTTCCATGCTTGCTGGAACTGTGGATCGAGAGACCACTTTTAGAGAGAGTGTCCGCATCAGGCCGCACAGGCACCAGTTCAGGCTCCTGCGAGAGCGATTGATTATTAGAGAGGCCGTGGGCGCGGTCGTGGTTACTTACAGCCGAGGGCTGATGCACCTAGGATAGAGGCACCGAGGAATCTTGCTCATGTTGTGGCAGTACAGCCAGAGGCCGGTGGACCAGCTAGAGTCTACGCACAGAGAGAGGCAGGGAATGACACAGATGTGATAGCAGGTAATTTTGAGTTACAATCCATGTCTTTGCTTTTCTTAGTTGATTCGGGTTCTACGCATTCTTACATTTTGAGTGAGCATGCAAAGAAGTTAGACATACCTGTTGAGATCTTAGATGTAGGGATGCATGTGACTAGTTCCTTCGGTGAGACAGTTGTAGTTAGACGGATGTATAGGAGGTGTCCGTTGAAGATTCAGGGTCATGTGTTACCTGTTGATATGATAGAGCTTCCGTTCTACGGTTTCGATATTATTTTGGGTATGGATTGGTTGGTTGAGCACAGAGCTAGTGTAGATTTTGAGACGAAGAGAATTTTGTAACACCCGGGTTTGGGGGTCGGGTGAAAATAATATTAAAATAATGTTCCGGGTTTCGATTTTATAATTAAAATAATGAAATATTATTTTGGGCCTTGGGTTTTCAAAACAAACATTTTATGTTGGACTTAAATTGATTTGGAAATCAAATCCCATGGATTTTAGAGTTAATGAGATTGTCATCTCATAATGGCAAAGTTGTAAATAAATGGACTTTCAATTAAAAATCCTTTTTTGTTTAAAACACCCTTTTGTCATCTTCTTCCCTCTTCACTTCTTCATTTTCACGACAAAGAAGAGAGCTTCTTCTCATTTCACTATTCCATCACCTTGCATCTTCATCTTTGATGCCTTTTGAAAGGTAACTTCGTTTTTGACTTGTCCTCCTTTCCATCTTCAAGCTAGTATCTTTATTTTTCAAAAAGCTCACGGTTTTTGGATTTTGAGGTTTTGAGTTTTGAGATTAAAAATGAGAACTTTATTGTTTTTAACCTAAGCTTTTGATTATTTAAGGTTAGATAAGTTGTTTACAACCTAAAAGGTCCAACATATGTGAATTTTAATGAGTTTTATAAAGATTCCCGGATTTGGGTTCTGAGGGGTTTTTGGAAGGGTTTAAAGGTTGGTTTTGGGTGTGTTTGATGTTGGAAATTGAGGGCTGAGGTTAGGGTGATAGTTAGGGGTTGTTTTGGAAGCATTTAAGTGTGTTAAAAAGGTTGAAATCATGAGTTTTGGACTGTGTATGATGGCTGCTCGGAATTGAGGTTTTGGGGTTATTCTTAGCTTGAAAATCTTGTGTTTTATGCTTGATTAGTGTTCCGGGTTTGCTACATTGATGTGTGAACTGATTTGAAGTTGTTTTGATTGTGTTGAGATGATTAGAAGCAAGAAATTGTGTTGGTGAAGCCTCAGGAACAAATCTGGAATCGTTGGAAGCTTGATCGGCTAGTGTGTTGAGCTTGGAATAGTCGGTGAGTGGTTAAATGCTTTTAAATGGTTTACAAGTATTGGTTCAAGCATGTGGACTAGGTTGGGCTTGGTAGACCCACCTAGAGTTGGGGTTAGAGTGGTAGCCTAATCCCAAGCTTTAGTTAGAGACTTTGGTTGGACTTTAGTTGTTGTTTAAGCCTCATGTTACTTGTGTTTATGGTGGCTATGTATATTGTGTTATACATGTTGTTGAGGCATGGTTTGATGCATTGATATATGCATGTGGTTTGGATTGTGGATTGTGCATGATGGTGATCATGGTGAGTACGTGCTAAGCACGGAAGATGTTATGAAATGATGTTGTGAATTGTGGTTAATATTGACACTAGTATGCGTGGGTACAAATGATCGATCATTAGGATGTTTAGTGTGCACACGTGAGTCAAATGCGCGCATGGTCTTGGTAATGGTAGTCATCAAGATGGAGTACGGGTTCGCCCAAAAATTCTTCTTATTTATATGATAGTCGATGATGAGTGTAATACCATCGACGAGGCATGAGGATGAGTGGAATCCCCTCTGCGTGAACGGTGATGAGTGTAATCCCACCGTAAGGTAATGGTTGTGTGGGATGTGAGTTCCAACAGTTATCCGCGTATTCGAGTCATAGCTAGGTGCCAATATGAATTGAGATATAAGTTGCCAATATGATATGATATGATATGTGATTCCTATATGGATTGATATATGTGTTTACACATGATGTGGTTATGGACTTGATGAGCATGGCATAATATTGAATATATGTTCATGCATCATGTATATTTTAGCTTATGTGGATCGAAGGTAAGATCATGCATTCTACCTTGGTTGTGCTCGTGCTTGGACCCTGCATTGTCGAGGTTTGTTTTATGAGCTTACCCTCACTAAGCTTTATGCTTACGCTCTCTTTTGTTCGACAATGCAGATCCGTAGTTCGTGGGTTGCTAGTGCAAGAGGAGGGCCTCCAAGTGTGCTTGTTGGCTTTTGAGTTTATCAAGTATGGATTTTTAAGTTATGAACATGTAATAGTCAAGCAATGGGATGTGTGCTTTTGTTAGATGTTGTTGGTTGTTTAGGAGCATGTTTAGACTCCTTAATATGTTGATGTTGGTGTGGCTCGTGGATGCTATGTTTGGATTGCAAGACATGTTTAAGTTGCTTATCGTGAATGCTTTATGTGTGGATGTTTAAGGCATGAAACCTTGTATGCTAAGTATGTCTCCTTTTGAGTAAATACTTGAATCCTTGAATGTATGTTCCTTGTTTGTCTTGAATGACTCGTATGTTTTCCATGGATGTTGGATGTTGCATGTATGTTTGTATGTGGCTAGGGAAGTCTTAAATTGCATCTAGAGTTGTGTTTTGGAGTCTTAGGTTGCAAATTTGAGTATTGCAGTGCAGGGCGTATCGGTACGCCCAAGGGCCGTAACGATACGGTCCTACACTTTGGGACTCATGTTTGGCCTAGCGTACCGATACATGAGGGCGTATCGATACGTCAAATCTTCACTGGAAATCTGAGTTTTTGACGAGATTTTGGCGTATCGGTACGGGTCTAGGGTGTATCGATACGATCTTGTATCGTTGACCGTGAGAAGTTGACCAGTCAGGGCGTATCGGTACGGTCAACCTGTGTACCGATACGGTCTCCCTGAGTTGACCTAGGGCTGTTGACCTAGTCAAGGCGTATCGATACCCTCTTCTAGTGTATCGATACAGCCTGTTGTTTAAGTTTAAAATGGGTTGTTTATGTCGTATGTTCATTTGTTCGCCTTGCTTGTTGCTTCCGCTGTCGTTTATTCACATAGGATATATGATAAAGCATCTAGAGAAGATAATTAATGAAAATGTTTTCCTTGGGTCGGTAACCGAAGTGGAGCCTTAACAGGTTTCACCTCGGTTATCCCCGTGTAGCTCACTCAGATCGGCCAAGCGTCCGGACCGGGACGAGGGGGTTACACTTGTTGGTATCAGAGCCTAAGGTTTCTGAGACCTTGGGCAGGTAAGTGAGGTAAGTTAAGTTCTTGTATGTAATTGCACGGTGTTTGCTTGCTTGTCAAGTATGTCTTGTTGTATGCTTGCTCTATCATGTTTGTTGCTTTGTTTGAAGCATGTTGTGTAAAGTCCCATTGCTACTATTACATCGGAAAAAGGATTTTTAAGTGAGGGAACATACTTGAGCCACTTGGAACCCTTGCCTTGCTAACCTTATCTTTTTGTGCTTTGTTGTTGTTGTAGTTATTGTTTGTGAGCGCGATGTCGAGGCCTAGGGGTAGACCGAGGTTGGTTCGTCAGGAACCACGTGTTGTGGCTCCTGTTAATAAGCCAGTGGCTGGAGTAGAGGCTCATGTGGAAGAGCCTGTTGTTGGAGTTGGAGCTCCTCCACCACCACCTCCTAAGCCTGAAGCGGGAGGCGAGGCTGGAGTTGAAGGAGCAGGACCTCAAGTTGGTCAGGGTGGCCAAGGTCCTGCGGGAATAGATATGGCTCCGCTTGTACAAGCTTTGGTGGGAGCATTTCAGGCCACAGTTGCCGGAGCTCAGGCTGCAGCTCAGCCTAGAGGTGATGATACTAGTTTACCGTTAGATAGGCTCCGTAGCCTAGGGGCTGAAGAGTTCAGAGGATCTACACCGGAGAGGTCTGAGTTGTGGTTAGAGAAGACAGTCCGTATCTTAGCTCAGATGGGTTGTGTGGGTACTCGCAAATTGGGCTGTATGATTTCGTTGCTTCAGGGTGATGCCTACACCTGGTGGGTCACCATTACTACTGGGGTTCCTGAGGTTGAGATAGGTTGGGATTTCTTTGAGTCTGCTTTCCAGATGAGGTACTTGGGACCGAGATATCTTGATGAGAAGAAGCGAGAGTTTATGGCTCTTGTTCAGGGAGATGCTTCTGTGACTGACTACGAGATCCGTTTTTTTCGACTGAGTCAGTATGCTCCAGAGTTAGTTCCTACTGAGAGGGACCGTTGTAACCGTTTCAGATATGGGCTTTATGAGAAAGTTAAGAGGTATACCTTAGCTTCAGATTATTTAGATTTTGATGTCTTGGTTGCTAGGGCCAAGGACATCGAGCATAGCTTGGGGCTGACCAAGCGTTCAGGAGGATCTATTTCTGGAAAGAGACATAATAACTTTGACCGTGGGGATGCCAAGAGGCATCGAGGTGGCGCACAACAGTTTGACCATAGGCGTGGCGGGGACCACCATGGTAGAGGCCACCAGGGCCATAGAGCTGGAGGGCGTTTGCCCGAGTGCACACGTTGTGGGAGACAACATTCTGGAGAGTGTTGAGGTAACTTCCATGCTTGTTGGAACTGTGGTTCGAGGGACCACTTCAAGAGGGAGTGTCCGCATCAGGCGACACAAACACCGAATCTTGCTTAGGCTCCAGCGAGGGCCATTGATTATCAGAGAGGCCGTGGGCGCGGTCGTGGCTACTTCCAGCCTAGGGCTGATGCACCTAGGATAGTTGCTCAGAGGAACCTTGCTCATGTTGTAGTCGTACAGCCAGAGGCCGGTGGACCAGCTAGAGTCTACGCTCAGAGAGAGGTCGGGAACGACACTGATGTGATAGCATGTAATTTTGAGTTACGGTCTATGTCTTTGCTTTCCTTAGTTGATTCGGGTTCTACGTGTTCCTACATTTTGAGTGAACATGCAAAGAAGTTAGACATACATGTTGAGATCTTAGATGTAGGTATGCATGTGACTAGTTCCTTTGGTGAGACAGTTGTAGTTAGACGAATGTATAGGAGGTGTCCGCTGAAGATTCAGGGTCATGTGTTTCTCGTTGATATGATGGAACTTCTGTTCTATGGTTTTGACATTATTTTGGGTATGGACTGGTTGGTTGAGCACATAGCTAGTGTAGATTTTGAGACGAAGAGAATTTCTTTGAAGCTTTCTGATGACTACGAGGTAGTAGTAGTAAGCGAGAACATAAAGTTCTTGTCTAATGTTGTGTCAGCTTTAGAGGCTCATAGGTTGATGGATTTCGGTTGTGGGGCATACTTAGCTTATGTGATGAATCCGAATATGAGTGAGGTTAGACCGAAGGACATCAGAGTAGTTTGTGATTTTCCGGATGTGTTTCCAGAAGAGTTACCAGGGTTGCCTCCTGACAGAGATGTAGAGTTTGTGATTGAGACTGTTTCAGGGTCTACTCCAGTTTCTATTGCTCCGTATCGTATGGCTCCGAAAGAATCGAAAAAAATTGAGGAGTCAGCTTCAGGAGTTGTTAGACTGTGGTTTCATTAGGCCTAGTAGTTCTCCTTGGGGTGCTCTTATGTTGTTTGTAAAGAAGAAAGATGGCAGCATGCGAATGTGTATTGACTACAGGTAGTTGAATCAGTTGACCGTGAAGAACAAGTATTCGTTGCCTCGTATAGATGATTTGTTTGATCAGTTGAGGGGTGCTTCAGTGTAACACCCAGGTTTGGGGTCAGGTGAAAATAATAATAAAATAATATTTTGAGTTTTGGTTTTATAATTAAAATAATAAAATATTATTTGGGCTTCACAATTTCAAACAAACATTTTGTGTTGGACCAAATTGATTTGAAACCCAAAATTCCTTGAATTTTAGAATTAATGAGATTGCCATCTCATTAATGGCAAAACCGTAAATAAGTGAACTTTCAAAATTAAAACCCCTTTTCACTAAAATGAGCCTTTGTCATCTTCCTCCTCACTTCATTTTCCATTCCAACGACAAAGAGAGATTCTACTCTCCATTTAACTATTCCATCTCCTTTCTTCTTCATTTTTGTTCGGTTTTGAAAGGTAATTATATCCCCATTTTGCTCTTATCTTCCTATCTTCAAAAGTACCATTAGATTTCATTTTTCACCATCGTTTTAGAAATTTGGTTTTTCCATGGAAAATGTTAAAGGTTGCTACTTTATGGGTTTTGATTTAAGTTTTTGATTTGTTAATGTTCGATATGATCTTAGAAACCAAAAAGGTCCAACATATCTTAATTTTGGATAAATTTAAGCTAATTTTCAGAAATGGGTTTTGTTGGGGTTTTAGAGAGGTTTTAGAGTTGGTTTAAGGGCTATTTTAAGTGGGAAAATGTTTGGTTATGATAGTATGGTATATGAGGATCGTTTGGGTGTGTTTGATGATCGTTTGGTTGTTTGAAATGGAAGATTTCTGTTGGTTTAGAGGGCTGCTCGAAAATGAGAAGTTTTGCGGGTGTTCTTGGCTTGATTTGATGCTTAATTGGTGTTATAAGTTACAATAGGGGTTTGTGGTTGTTTTGGTGATTAATAGAGTGTGTTTGATTGTTTAGAGACAAGGAATTGTGTTGGTGAAGCATCGGGAGTGAATCCGGAAGCTTGAAGGTCTTGATTACTTGGTTGTTGAGCTTGGAAGTGAAGGTGAGTGGTTAAATGTTTTTAAATGGGTTTTTGAGTATTGGTTCAAGCATGTGGACTAGGTTGGGCTTCGTAGACCCACTTAGAGTTGGGAATAGAGTGGTAGCCTAATCCCAAGCTTTAGTTAGAGACTTTGGATGAACTCTAATGGTTGTTTATGCCTCATGATTATTTGTGATTATGGTGTTGTGTATAATGTGTTATACATGTTGTTGAGGCTTGGTTTGATGCATTGATATATGCATGTGGTTTGGTTTGTGGTTTGTGCATGATGTTAATCATGGTGAGTACGTGCTAAGCACGGAAGTGGTTATGAAATGATGTTGTGGATTGTGTTTAATATTGGCACTAGTATGCTTGGGTACAAATGATCGATCATTAGGATGTTTAGTGTGCACACATGAGTCAAATGCGCGCGTGGTCTTGGTGATGGTAGTCATCAAGATGGAGTACGGGTTCACCCGGAAAACCTTCTTATATATATGATAGTCGATGATGAGTGTAATCCCATCGACGGGGCGTGAGGATGAGTGGAATCCCCTCCGCGTGAACGGTGATAAGTGTATTCCCACCGTAAGGTAATGGTTGTTGTTGGATGTGAGTTCCAACGTGTTATCCGTGTATTCCAGTCATAGCTTGGTGCCCATATGAGATTATATGTGTGCCATTATGGATTATTATATGTGCTTACATATGATGTGGTTATGGACTTGATGATCATGGCATAATATTGAATATATGTTCATGCATCATGTACTTTTTGGCTCTTGTGGATCGAAGGTAAGATCATGCATTCTACCTTGGTTGTGCTCGTGCTTGGACCCTGCATTGTCGAGGTTTGTTTTACGAGCTTACCCACACTAAGCTTTATGCTTACGCTCTCTTTTGTTCGACAATGCAGATCCGTAGTTCGTGGGTTGATAGTGCAAGAAGGGGCCTCCAAGTGTGCTAGTTGGGTTTTTGAATCTATCAAGTATGGATTTTATGTTAATGATGTAATGGTCAAGCAATGGGGACATATGTGGTTGATGTTGGTTTGTTTAAGAGCATGTTAGACTCTTCTTTATGATGTTTGGTTTGGCTTTTGGTTGCCTTGCCTTGCTTGTAAACCATGTTTAAACTTGTCTACCTTAAATGCTTAAGTGTATGTCCTTGTGAAGCATGAATCTTGAATGCTTGAATGATCTTAGGTTGTTGATTCCTTTAATGTATGGCCTTGATATGTTTGGATGTTAAGCTTGCTTGTAAATGTTTGGTTTACCTTGTAGTTGTTGTATGTATGTTTGTATGTGGCTAGGGAAGTCTCAAATTGCTTTTAGAGTTGTGTTTTGGAGTCTTAGGCTGCAAAATTGAGTATTGCAGTGCAGGGCGTATCGGTACGCCTAAGGGCCGTATCGATACGGTCCTACACTTTGGGACTCAAGTTTGGGTTAGCGTATCGATACACGAGGGCATATCGGTACGCCAAATCTCCACTGGAAATATGAGTTTTTGACGAGTTTTGGTGTATCGGTACGGGTCTAGGGTGTATCGATACGGTCTTATATCGTTGACCGTGAGTTGTTGACCAGTCAGGGCGTATCGGTTCGGTCAACCAATGTACCGATGCGGTCTCCCTAGTTTGACCTTGGGCTGTTGACCTAGTCAAGGCGTATCGATACCCTCTCTTAGTGTATCGATACGGCCTGATTTTAAAAAGTAAAATGGGCTGTTTTATGTCATGTGTTCATTTTGTAACGCCCCGGTTTTGGGCTTGGAAGTCTTGGGCGTTGACCGGTTGGTCAAAGTGCTGTTCGAATCGTAAGAGGTTAAATTAGGAAAGCCTAGTTCGGGTTGCATAAAAAATATGGAAAATGTTCTAAAATCATCTTTTAATATAATTAAGTGAACTGTGAAATCAATTTTGGAAAATGAGTTTCGGAAGGGTGACATTTTGGCTAGTGACCAAAATGTAATTTTTGAAAGTTTGGTGGCTGTTTTTTAAAGGGTTGAAACTTTGAATCTTTAAGGAGCTATTTACCCAAAGAGAGTTTCTCCAGATTTTTCTAAGATATTTTGACTCATAATTCTGATTTTAAAGAAAACAAAAAGGAGGGAAATCATATTTTAGTCATTTTCTCAACTAACTTCCCATTTTCTTTCTCTTTTTTTCTCTCAACCCAAACACTCCATTTCCAGAGTTTCAATTCTGATTTTCTCACCTAAAATCCTCCTTTCAACTCTCAATTGATTGCAAATCAACATATCTTCAAAACCTCTTCAATTGCTTCAAGTTTCATCAAGGTTTTCCATTCCAAAAAGAGGAGAAACTCAAGTTTGGAGGTAAGAACGTCCTTCTCCTCTGAACTTCAAGTTCTTTAATGAAATTCCTAAGTTTTCAATCCTAATTTGATGTTTAATTAAAGGCTTTTAAGTTGATTTATGGATCTTGGCTAATTATGCAAGATTTTGATGATTTCACTTGATTTTCGTTAGATCTGTTAGATCTGTGTTTTGAGAGGTGTTTTTGATGTTAAATGATCTCTAAATTGAAAAGGAAATGAGTCTTGATTGATGCAATCCCGGATAGATTGAGTTTCCTAAGTTTAGCTTGTGTTTTAAGGTAGTTTTTGTGGTGATCTTGGTGATCTGATGTTGCTGGAGGTATAAGGATGTTGTTAGGTTGTTTTTAGATGTTCTTTGATGTTAATGGAAGTGTGGTTTTGCAGGTTAATGGCTGGACTTTGTTTAGAAGTGTTTCGGATGCATTTTCGGTTGTGTTTGGTGGCCGAAAATGGAGGTTTTGTGAGAGCAGCGAGTTTAGGTGCTTTCATTGAAGCAATTAATGCATGATGATGCATTAATCCTCTGCTTTAATGTGTTGAAACAGGGGAGGCATCCGTGGATCCAAGAATTGTTGATCCGGAGGCTTGATTTGGTGCTTTGGCTTGAAGCAAAGTGGAAATCGGTGAGTGGATTTGTGAAAATGGTTTTCAGCTTTGAAACCAAGGTTTTGGGGGCTTAGTTTAAGTCTAAACAACTTTGCTAAGCTCAAGTGTAAGTTTTCGGATTTCTCTCTAAATGGTGGCCATGTTTTGGTGTGATGCAAAATGATGATTTGCATGTTTTGATTACTGTTTTGAAAGCATGTTTTAGCATGATAATTGCTGATGTTTTAGCATGTTAATTGCTGATGTTTTAAGCCATGTGTTGAGGGTATCTCTAGGTAGGAGTACCTTGCTTTTATGCATTGTGTAAATGTGGATTTGATGATTTGAAATGCATGATGAAATGGCTTGGTTTAATGCTTTAAAACAGTGGATTATATGATGTATAAGATGTATATTGGCAAGTGATGTTTTGTAAAAGTGAAGGTCACTATGGTGGTTAAAAGTCCTTGAGTGAGCCTTGTTACCTAAGATCATCAAGGTGGTTAAAAGTCCTTGGATGAGTCTTGTTGCGGACACTAAGGTGGTTAAAAGTCCTTAGGTGCTCCTTTCCATGGTGTTTAAAAATCCATGGGGCCAAGGTGTTTAAAAGTCCTTGGGGCCAAGGTGTTTAAAAGTCCTTGGGGTGATTCAAGCATTGGACACAAAGGTGGTTAAAAGTCCTTGTGTGGTCCTTATTCATGGTGTTTAAAAGTCCATGGCCAAGGTGTTTAAAAGTCCTTGGGGCCAAGGTGTTTAAAAGTCCTTGGGGAAAGTTGTTGAACTTGATTTCATAAATGAAATGTATCACTTGAGCCAATATGACATGTATAGTACATTGAGATGCAGGAGATGCATGTTTTAATGTTTATGTTGAAGCATGAGATGCTTGTTTAAATGGTATTTGAAGCATGGGATTGCTTGATTTAAAGTATGCTTTGAGCATGTGTAAAGGATGATTATAAGCATGTTTTATAAATGGTTTAAATTGCATTATTGAATGGTTTTAAAAGAGCACTCCTCACTAAGCTTTGGCTTACGCTCTCTCGTTTTTCTTGATTCAATAATGCAGAGCATTAGAGTACATTGAGGGGCAGCAAGTGAAGGCAAGCAAACAAGTTCAAGTAAAGCTCAATGTATGAAGGTTTTATAAGTTCTTTTAGCTTTTGGTTGTTTTGGCAATGGGGGACCAATGTGTATGTTTTGGGAGGTGTTTGAGACTCCCTGAGTTTGTTAAATGTTGTATGAATTGCTGGTTTTTGGATTGGATTTCTATTGCTTGCTTTTGAAGGTTTATGCATGAATGGTAGCTTAAGTAGGAAGCATGCTATATAAATTGGGGCTTTTCACATGTGTTGTTTATATGCTGAATTGGTGATGCAATTATGGTTCTTGCATGTTGTATGATTAAGTGGTATGGTTTGGTGATGTTAATTTGGAGTTTGAAGCATGATTGTTGTGGTTTTTGAGTCGAAATCAGGCAGGGGTATCGGTACTCGGGCTTGCGTATCGATACGCTTGAGCCAAATATGCTCATTCCTGCCCAGGCGTATCGGTACGGTTGAACAGGTACCGATACCGTATGAAGGCCGTATCGATACGGGGGAACTCGTATCGATACCGTTGCTAGAGTTTGGTTACTGCCTTTCCCGAGTATCGATACGACACGTGGCGTATCGATACCAGACCGTTAAAATCAGTTAAAAGTATCTTAATATGTTTCGTTTGGTTTACGTTTTGGTCCTGAATCTTGTTTGATCAATTGTATGAGTTTGAGAAGTCCTTTTGAGCTGAAATTTCGCAGGGAAGCATGAAACCTGACTAATTTCAAGATGGTAACTTTAATTTGGGTTAAGTCCCTTAATTTATCAGAATTTACAATTTGGTCCCTAAAGTTGTATTTTGTTCAATTGGGTCCCCGTTTGATCTCTGATGTTTGTGATCTTTTAGTATGTTGTTTGTGTGATCACAAGTAGGGTTAATGTGCATCTAGATAAGATTAAAAAGAAAAAAAAAAGGTCGTTAATCAAGGTTGACTTTCAGGTTGACTTTGGTTTTCCCCGTGTGACTTTCTTAATTCGGGTCAACCGTCTAGACCAGGTTAAGGGGGTTACACATTTGTTCGCCTTGCTTGTTGCTTTCGCTGTCGCTTATTCACATAGGATATATAATGAAGCATCTAGAGAAGATAATTAATGAAAAAGTTTTCTTTGGGTCGGTAACCGAAGTGGAGCCTTAACGGGTTTCACCTCGGTTATCCCCGTGTACCCCACTCGGATCGATCAAGCGTCCGGACCAGGATGAGGGGGTTACACTTGTTGGTATCAGAGCCTAAGGTTTCCGAGACCTTGGGCAGGTAAGTGAGGTAAGTTAGGTTCTTATATTGAAAATGCACGGTGTTTGCTTGCCATGTAAGCATGTTTGCTTGTTTATCAAGTATGCTTGTTGTTTTGTTTGAAGCATGTTGAGTAGAGTCTCATTGCTACTATTACATCGGAAAAAGAATTTTTAAAGTGAGGGAACATACTTGAGCCACTTGGGACCCTTGCCTTGCTAACCCTATCTTTTGTGATTTCTTGTTGTTGTTGTAGTTGTTACTTGTGAGCATGTATGTCGAGGCCTAGAGGTAGACCGATGATGGTTCGTCAAGAACCTCAGGTTGCGGCTCCTGTTAATGAGCCGGTGGCTGTAGTAGAGGCTCATGTGGGAGAACCTGCTGCTGGAGTTGGAGCTCCTCCACCACCTCCACCACCACCACCTCCTCAGCCTGGAGTTGGAGGCGAGGCTGAAGTTGAGGGAGAGAGACCTCAGGTTGGCCAAGGTGGCCAAGGTCTGTCTGGAATAGATATGGCTCCGCTCATACAAGCTATAGCGGGAGCATTTCAGGCCGCAGTTGTCGGGGCTCAGGCTGCAGCTCAGCCTAGGGGTGATGATACTAGTTTACCGTTGGAGATGCTCCGTAGCCTAGGGGTTGAAGAGTTCAGAGGGTGTACATCGGAGAGGTCCGAGTTGTGGTTAGAGAAGACAGTCCGCATCTTAGCTCAGATGGGTTGTGTTGGTACCCGTAAATTGGGCTGTGTGATTTCATTGCTACAGGGTGATGCCTACACTTGGTGGGTCACTATTACTACTGGAGTTCCTAAGGCTGAGATTGGTTGGGATTTCTTTGAGTTTGCTTTCCGGAAGAGATACTTGGGGACGAGATATCTTGATGAGAAGAAGCGAGAGTTTATGGTTCTTGTTTAGGGAGATGCTTCTGTGACTGACTACGAGATCCGTTTTGTCTGTTTGAGTTAGTACGCTCCATAGTTGGTTCCTACTGAGAGGGACCGTTGTAACCGTTTCAGATATGGGCTTCATGAGGAAGTTAAGAGGTTTATTTTTGCTTATGATTACTCAGATTTTGATGTCTTGGTTGCTAGAGCCAAGGACATTGAGCATAGCTTGGGGCTGACCAAGCGTTCAAGGGGATCTAGTTCTGGAAAGAGACATAATAACTTTGACCATGGTGATGCCAAGAGGCATCGGGGTGGCGGAGAGCAGTTTGACCATAGACGTGGCGGTGACAACCATGGTAGAGGCCACCAGGGCCATAGAGCTAGAGGGCGTTTGCCCGAGTGTACACGTTGTGGGAGACATCATTCTGGAGAGTGTTGGGGTAACTTCCATGCTTGTTGGAACTTTGGTTCGAGGGACCACTTCAGGAGGGAGTGTCCGCATCAGGCGGCACAGGCACCGAACATAGCACAGGCTCCTGCGAGAGTGATTGATTATTAGAGAGGCTGTGGGCGAGGTCGTGGCTATATCAAGCCTAGGGCTGATGCTCCTAGGATAGACGCTACGAGAAACCTTGCTAATGTTGTGGCAGTACAGCCAGAGGCAGGTGGGCCAGCGAGAGTTTATGCTCAGAGAGATGTCGGGAACGACACGGATGTGATAGCAGGTAATTTTGAGTTATAGTTTATGTCTTTGCTTTATTTGGTTGATTCGGGTTCTACGCATTCCTATATCTTGAGTGAGCATGCAAAGAAGTTAGACATACCTGTTGAAATCTTAGATGTAAGTATGCATGTGACTAGTTCCTTTGGTGAGACAGTCGTAGCTAGACAAATGTATAGGAGATGTCCGCTGAAGATTCAGGGTCATGTGTTTCCCATTGATATGATGAAGCTTCCATTTTATGGCTTTGATATTATTCTGGGTATGGACTGGTTAGTTGAGCACAGAGCTAGTGTAGACTTTGAGACGAAGAGAATTGCTTTGAAGCTTTCCGATGACTATGAGGTAGTAGTGGTAGGCGAGAACATTAAGTTCTTGTCTAATGTTGTATCAGCTTTAGAGGCTCATAGGTTGATGGATTCCGGATGTGGGGCTTATTTAGCTTATGTTATGAATCCGAATATTAGTGAGGCTAGACCGAAGGACATCAGAACAATTTGTGATTTTCTGGATGTGTTTCCTGAAGAGTTACCAGGTTTGCCTCCTGACAGAGATGTAGAGTTTGTGATTGAGACTGTTTCAGGGTCTACTCCAGTTTCTATTGCATCGTATCGTATGGCTCTGAAAGAGTTGAAAGAATTGAAGAGTCAGCTTCAGGAATTGTTAGACCGTGGTTTCATTAGGCCTAGTAGTTCACCTTAGGGTGCTCCTATGTTGTTTGTATAGAAGAAAGATGGCAGCATGCGAATGTGTATTGACTACAGGCAGTTGAATCTGTTGACCGTGAAGAAAAAGTATCTGTTGCCTCGTATAGATGATTTGTTTGATCAGTTGAGGGGTGCTTCAGTGTTCTCGAAGATAGACTTGAGATCAGGGTACTATCAGTTGAAGGTAAAAGAGTGTGATGTTCCAAAGACAGCTTTTAGGACTAGATATGGTCACTATGAGTTCCTTGTGATGTCGTTTGGGCTCATGAATGCACTTGCAGCATTCATGGATATGATGAACAAAATTTTCAGAGATTATCTAGACCGTTTTGCAGTTGTTTTCATAGATGACATTCTTGTGTACTCTAGATCAGAAGAAGAGCATGATGAGCACTTGAGACTTGTTTTACATAGATTGTTGAGTAACCAGTTGTATGCGAAGCTCAGTAAATGTGAGTTCTAGATTCGAGAAGTTGTGTTTCTTGGCCATGTTGTATCGGCTGAAGGTATCCGTGTTGATCCGATGAAGATTGAGGCTATTGTTGAGTGGAAACAACCTAAGTCAGTGACTGAGATTAGGAGTTTCCTAGGATTAGTCGGTTACTATAGGAGATTTGTTGATGGTTTCTCTAGAGTAGCTGCTCTTTTGACTAAATTGTTGCAAAAAGGAGTCAAGTTTGAGTGGTCAGATGCAAGACAGAATGCCTTTGAGAAATTGAAAGTAGCTTTGACAAATGCCCCAGTGTTGGTACAACCAGTTTCAGGTAAAGAATTTGTGATCTATAGTGATGCTTCCTACATAGGTTTAGAGTGTGTCCTAATGCAAGAAAGAGGGGTTGTTGCTTATGCTTTGAGATAGTTGAAGGTGCATGAGAAGAACTATCCTACTCACGATATAGAGTTAGCCGTAGTTGTGTTTGCATTGAAGATTTGGCGTCACTACTTGTATGGTGAGAAGTGCATAGTTTACACCGATCATAAGAGCTTGAAGTATTTGATGACACAGAGAGAGTTGAACTTGAGACAGAGGAGATGGCTTGAGTTGTTGAAAGATTATGATCTGACTATTGAGTACCATCCGGGTAAGGCAAATGTAGTAGCCGATGCATTGAGCAGAAAAGTTGCAGTCGAGTTGCGAGCTATGTTTTCTAGATTGAGTGTATCTGATGATGGAGGTTTGATCACAGAGTTGCAAGTGAAGCCTTCGTTGATTCAGTTGATTAGAGAGAAGCAGTTGCAATATGTGTCTTTAGTTCCTTACGTTCAGGACATAGCCGAAGGTAGACCGACTGAGTATAGTTTCAGTAGTGAGAATGTGTTGTGTTTCAGAGACAGAGTTGTTGTACCTGAAGATGTGGAGTTGAGACGTCTGATTCTGAGTGAAGCACATTCGAGTCCTGTCTCTATGCATCCGGGTAGTACTAAGATGTACCGTGACTTGAAGAATGATTATTTCTGGGTTGGTTTGAAGAAGGATGTAGCCGAGTATGTGAGCCGTTGTATGTTTTGTCAGAGAGTGAAGGCAGAACATCAGGTTCCTTCAGGTTTGTTACAGCCTTTGAAGATTCTGGAATGGAAATGGGAGAGGATCACTATGGATTTTGTGTCGGGGTGACTGTTGTCTCCTTCGAAGAAGAATTTTGTTTGGGTGGTTGTTGACAAATTTACTAAGTGTGCTCACTTCTTAGCAGTGAACACTACAGATTCTTTAGACAAGTTGGCAAACTTGTATATCCGTGAGATTGTGAGACTTTATGGAGTTCCGAAGTCTATTGTTTCAGATAGAGATCCGAGATTCACTTCGAGGTTCTGGAGTTGTTTGCATAGTGCCTTAGGTAGCGGTTTGCATTTCAGTACTTCTTATCATCCGCAGTCAGATGGACAGTCAGAGCGAGTGATATAGATTTTAGAGTATATGCTTTGTTGTTGTGTGATTGACTTCCAGGGTTCTTGGGAGAAGCACTTGCCTTTAGTTGAGTTTGCTTACAACAACAGTTACCGGGCTAGTATACTGATGGCTCCTTATGAGGCTTTGTATGGTAGATGATGTAGGACACCGATCTGTTGGGCTGAAACATGGCATAAATTGTTACCTATGCCAGATTTGTTAAAGGGAACTACAGAAAAAGTGAAGTTTATTTGCGACCGTTTGAAAGCAGCTTCCGATCGTCAAAAGTCTTACGCAGATTTGAAGAGAAAAGTGATTGAGTTTTCAGTAGGCGAGAAAGTGTTTTTGAAAGTATCTCCGTGGAAGAAGGTAATGCGATTTGGCCGGAAAGGCAAGTTGAGTCCGAGGTTTATTGGTCCATATGAGATAGTTGAGCGGATTGGGCCAGTAGCTTACCGTTTCAGATTGCCTTCAGTGTTAGAGAAGATCCATGATGTCTTTCATGTATCGATGCTTAGGAGATATAAATCAGATCCGTCTCATGTTATGCCTATTGAGGAGATAGAGTTGAATCCGGATGTCATACAATGAAGAACCAGTTGAGATACTTGCTTCTGATAGCAAGGTGTTGCGTGGCAAGACCATAGAGTTGGTCAAGGTGTTGTGGAGGCATAGAGGTGAGGAAGAGGCCACGTGGGAGAGGAAAGCTGATATGCTTGAGCAATTTCCGTATTTGTTTCCGTCAGGTAATTTCGGGGACGAAATTCCTTAAGTGGGGGAGAGTTGTAACACCCGGGTTTGGGGGTCGGGTAAAAATAATAATAAAATAATATTTTGAGTGTCGGTTTTATAATTAAAATAATAAAATATTATTTGGGCTTCATAATTTCAAACAAACATTTTTTGTTGGACCAAATTGATTTGAAACCTAAAATTCCTTGAATTTTAGAATTAATGAGATTGCCATCTCATTAATGGCAAAACTGTAAATAAGTGAACTTTCAAAATTAAAACCCCTTTTCACTAACATGAGCCTTTGTCATCTTCCTCCTCACTTCATTTTCCATTCCAACGACAAAGAGAGCTTCTACTCTCCATTTCACTATTCCATCTCCTTTCTTCTTCATTTTTGGTCGGTTTTGAAAGGTAATTATATCCCCATTTTGCTCCCATCTTCCTCTCTTCAAAAGTACCATTAGATTTCATTTTCACCATTGTTTTAGAAATTTGGTTTTTCCATGAAAAATGTTAAAGGTCCAACATATCTTAATTTTGGATGAATTTAAGCTAATTTTCAGAAATGGGTTTTGTTGGGGTTTTAGAGTTGGTTTAAGGGCTATTTTAAGTGGGAAATTGTTTGGTTATGATAGTATGGTATATGAGGATCGTTTTGGGTGTGTTTGATTATCATTTGGTTGTTTGAAATGGAAGATTTCAGTGGGTTTAGAGGGCTGCTCGAAAATGAGAAGTTTTGTGGGTGTTCTTGGCTTGATTTGATGCTTAATTGGTGTTATAAGTTACAGCAGGGGTTTGTGGTTGTTTTGGTGATAAATAGAGTGTGTTTGATTGTTTAGAGACAAGGAATTGTGTTGGTGAAGCATCGAGAGTGAATCTGGAAGCTTGAAGGTCTTGGTTGCTTGGTTGTTGAGCTTGGAAGTGAAGGTGAGTGGTTAAATGTTTTTAATTGGTTTTTGAGTATTGGTTCAAGCATGTGGACTAGGTTGGGCTTGGTAGACCCACCTAGTGTTGGGATTAGAGTGGTAGCCTAATCCCAAGCTTTAGTTAGAGACTTTGGATGAACTCTAATGGTTGTTTATGCCTTATGATTATTTGTGGTTATGGTGTTATGTATAATGTGTTATACATATTGTTGAGGCTTGGTTTGATGCATTGATATATGCATGTGGTTTTTTTTGTGGTTTGTGCACGATGTTAATCATGGTGAGTACGTGCTAAGCACGGAAATGGTTATGAAATGATGTTGTGGATTGTGTTTAATATTGGCACTAGTATGCTTGGGTACAAATGATCGATCATTAGGATGTTTAGTGTGCACACGTGAGTCAAATGCGCGCGGGGTCTTGGTGATGGTAGTCATCAAAATGGAGTACAGGTTCGCCCGGAAAACGTTCTTATATATATGATAATCAATGATGAGTGTAATCCCATCGACGGGGCGTGAGGATGAGTGGAATCCCCTCCGCGTGAATGGTGATGAGTGTAATCCCACCGTAAGGTAATGATTGTTGTTGCTTGTGAGTTCCAACGTGTTATCCGTGTATTCCAGTCATAGCTAGGTGCCAATATGAGATTATATGTGTGCCATTATGGATTATTATATGTGCTTACATATGATGTGGTTATGGACTTGATGAGCATGGCATAAAATTGAATATATGTTCATGCATCATGTACTTTTTGGCTCTTGTGGATCAAAGGTAAGATCATGCATTCTACCTTGGTAGTGCTCGTGCTTGTACCCTGCATTGTCGAGGTTTGTTTAACGAGCTTACGCTCACTAAGATTCATGCTTACGCTATCTTTTGTTCGACAATGCAGATTCGTAGTTCGTGGGTTGATAGTGCAAGAAGGGGCCTCCAAGTGTGCTAGTTGGGTTTTTGAATCTATCAAGTATGGATTTTATGTTAATGTTGTAATGGTCAAGCAATGAGGACATATGTGGTTGATGTTGGTTTGTTTAAGAGCATGTTAGACTCTTCTTTATGATGTTTGGTTTGGCTTTTGGTTGCCTTGCCTTGCTTGTAAACCATGTTTAAACTTGTCTACCTTAAATGCTTAAGTGTATGTCCTTGTGAAGCATGAATCTTGAATGCTTGAATGCTCCTAGGTTGTTGATTCCTTTAATGTATGGCCTTGATATGTTTGGATGTTAAGCTTGCTTGTAAATGTTTGGTTTACCTTGTAGTTGTTGTATGTATGTTTTTATGTGACTAGGGAAGTCTCAAATTGCATCTAGAGTTGTCTTTTGGAGTCTTAGGCTGCAAAATTGAGTATTGCAGTGCAGGGCGTATCGGTACGCCTAAGGTCCGTATCGATATGGTTCTACACTTTGGGACTCAAGTTTGGCCTAGCGTATCGATACACAAGGGTGTATCGGTACGCCAAATCTCCACTGGAAATCTGAGTTTTTGACGAGATTTTGGCGTATCGGTACGGGTCTAGGGTGTATCGATACGGTCTTGTATCGTTGACCGTGAGTTGTTGACCAGTCAGGGCGTATCGGTACGGTCAACCGGTGTACTGATATGGTCTCCCTGGTTTGACCTTGGGCTGTTGACCTAGTCAAGGCGTATCGATACCCTTTCTTAGTGTATCGATACGACCTACTTTTAAAAGCTAAAATGGGTTGTTTTATGCCATGTGTTCGTTTGTTCGCCTTGCTTGTTGCTTCCGCTGTCGCTTATTCACTTAGGATATATAACGAAGCATCTAGAGAGATAATTAATGAAAAAGTTTTCTTTGGTTCGGTAACCGAAGTGGAGCCTTAATGGGTTTCGCCTCGGTTATCCCCGTGTAGCCCACTCGGATCGGTTAAGCGTCCGGACCGAGACGAGGGGGTTACATTCAGTGTTCTTAAAGATAGATTTGAGATCAGGGTACTATCAGTTGAAAGTAAAAGAGTGTGATGTTCCGAAGACAGCCTTTAGGACTAGATATGGTCACTATGAGTTCATTGTGATGCCGTTTGGGCTCACGAATGCACTCGCATCATTCATGGATATGATGAACAGAATTTTCAGAGATTATCTAAACCATTTTGTAGTTGTTTTCTTAGATGACATCCTTTTGTACTCAAGATCGGAGGAAGAGCATGATGAGCACTTGAGACTTGTTTTGCAGAGGTTGATGAGTAACCAGTTGTATGCAAAGTTGAGCAAATGTGAGTTCTGGATTCGAGAGGTTGTTTTTCTTGGCCATGTTGTGTCAGATGAAGGTATCCGTGTTGATCCGACGAAGATTGAAGCTATTGTTGAGTGGAAACAACCTAAGTCAGTGACTGAGATTAGGAGTTTCCTAGTATTAGTCGGTTACTATAGGAGATTTGTTGATGGTTTCTCTAGAGTAGCTGCTTCGTTGACTAAATTGTTGCAAAAAGGAGTGAATTTTGAGTTGTCAGATGCGAGACAGAAGGCCTTTGAGAAATTGAAAGAAGCTTTGGCAAATGCTCCAGTGTTCGTGCAACCAGTTTCAGGTAAAGAATTTGTGATCTATAGTGATGCTTTCTACATAGGTTTAGGTTGTGTTCTAATACAAGAAAGAAGAGTTGTTGCTTATGCTTCGAGACAGTTGAAGGTACATGAGAAGAACTATCCTACTCACGATATAGAGTTAGCCGTAGTTGTATTTGCATTGAAGATTTGGCGTCATTACTTGTATGGTGAGAAGTGTATAGTTTACACCGATCATAAGAGCTTGAAGTATTTGATGACCCAGAGAGAGTTGAACTTGAGACAGAGAAGATGGCTTGAGTTGTTGAAAGACTATGATTTGACTATTAAGTACCATCCGGGTAAGGCAAATGTAGTAGCCGATGCTTTGAGCAGAAAAGTTTCAGTCGAGTTGCGAGCTATGTTTGCTAGATTGAGTGTATCCGGTGATGGTGGTTTGATCACAAAGTTGCAAGTGAAGCCTTCTTTGATTCATTTGATCATAGAGAAGCAGTTGCAAGATGTGTCTTTAGTTCCTCATGTTTAGGACATAGCCGAAGGTAGACCGACAGAGTATAGTTTCAGTAGTGAGAATGTGTTGTGTTTCAGAGTCAGAGTTGTAGTACCTGAAGATGTTGAGTTGAGACGTCTGATTCTGAGCGAAGAACATTCGAGTCCTTTTTCTATGCATCCGGGTAGTACTAAGATGTATCGTGCCTTGAAGAATGATTACTTCTGGGTTGGTTTGAAAAAGGATGTAGCCGAGTATGTGAGTCATTGCATGGTTAGTCAGAGAGTGAAGGTAGAACATCACGTTCCTTCAGGTTTGTTACAGCCTTTGAAGATTCTGGAATGGAAATGGGAGAGGATCACTATGGATTTTGTGTTGGGGTTACCGTTGTCTCCTTCGAAGAAGAATTCTGTTTAGGTGATTGTTGATAGATTTACTAAGTGTGCCCACTTCTTGGCAGTGAACACTACAGATTCTTTAGACAAGTTGGCGAATTTGTACATTCGCGAGATTGTGAGACTTCATGGAGTTCTGAAGTCTATTGTGTCAGACAAAGATCCGAGATTCACTTCGAGGTTCTGGAGTTGTTTGCATAGTGCCTTAGGTAGCCGTTTGCATTTCAGTACTTCTTATCATTCGAAGTCAGATGGACAGTCAGAGCGAGTGATACATATTTTAGAGGATATGCTCCGTTGTTGTGTGATTGACTTTCAGGGTTCTTGGGAGAAGCATTTACCCTTAGTTGAGTTTGCTTACAACAACAGTTACCAGGCTAGTATACAGATGACTCCTTATGAGGCTTTGTATGGTAGACGATGTAGGACTCCGATCTGTTGGGCTGAAACAGGTCAGAAATTGTTACCTATGCCAGATTTACTTAAGGGGACTACTGAGAAAGTGAAGTTGATTTGCGACCGTTTGAAAGCAGCTTCTGATCGTCAGAAGTCTTATGCAGATTTGAAGAGAAAAGAAATTGAGTTCTCAGTGGGTGAGAAAGTGTTTCTGAAATTATCTTCGTGGAAGAAGGTAATGAGGTTTTGCCGGAAAGGCAAGTTGAGTCCGAGGTTTATTGGTCCGTATTAGATAGTTGAGCGGATTGGGCCAGTAGCTTACCGTTTGAGATTGCCTTAAGAGTTAGTGAAGATCCATGATGTTTTCCATGTGTCGATGCTTAGGAGATATAGATCAGATCCGTCTCATGTTATGCCTGTTGAGGAGATAGAACTGAATCCAGATTTATCCTACAATGAAGAACCAGTTGAGATACTTGCTTCTGATAGCAAGGTGTTGTGTGGCAAGACCATAGAGTTGGTCAATGTGTTGTGGAGACATAAAGGTATGGAAGAGGCCACGTGGGAGAGGAAGGCTGATATGCTTGAGCAGTTTCCGTACATGTTTCTGTCAGGTAATTTCGGGGACGAAATTTCAAAAGTGGGGGAGAGTTGTAACAGCCGGGTTTGGGGGTCGGGTGAAAATAATATTAAAATAATGTTTCGGGTTTCGATTTTATAATTAAAATAATGAAATATTATTTTAGGCATCGGGTTTTCAAAACAAACATTTTATGTTTTGATTTGGAAATCAAATCCCATGGATTTTAGAGTTAATGAGATTGCCATCTCATTAATGGCAAAGTTGTAAATAAATGGACTTCAATTAAAAATCCCTTTTTGTTTAAAACACCCTTTTATCATCTTCTTCCCTCTTCACTTTTTCATTTTCACGACAAAGAATAGAGCTTCTCCCCATTTCACTATTCCATCACCTTGCATCTTCATCTTTGGTGTTTTTTGAAAGGTAACTTCGTTTTTGACTTGTCCTCCTTTCCCTCTTCAAGCTAGTATCTTTATTTTTCAAAAAGCTCATGGTTTTTTTATTTTGAGGTTTTGAGTTTTGAGATTAAAAATGATAACTTTATTGTCTCTAACCTAAGCTTTTGATTATTTAAGGTTAGATAAGTTGTTTACAACCTAAAAGGTCCAACATATGTGAATTTTAATGAGTTTTTATAAAGATTCTCAGATTTGGGTTTTGAGGGGTTTTGGAAGGGTTTAAAGGTTGGTTTTGGGTGTGTTTGATGTTGGAAATTGAGGGCTGAGGTTAGGGTGATAGTTAGGGGTTGTTTTGGAAGCATTTAAGAGTGTTAAAAATGTTGAAATCATGAGTTTTGGACTGTGTATGATGGCTGCTCGGGATTGAGGTTTTGGGGTTGTTCTTAGCTTGGAAATCTTGTGTTTTATGCTAGATTAGTGTTTCGGGTTTCTTACATTGATGTGTGAACTGATTTGAGGTTGTTTTGATTGTGTTGAGATGATTAGAAGCAAGAAATTGTGTTGGTGAAACCTCGGGAACAAATCCGGAATCGTTGGAAGCTTGATCGGCTAGTGTGTTGAGCTTGGAATAGTCGGTGAGTGGTTAAATGCTTTTAAATGGTTTACAAGTATTGGTTCAAGCATGTGGACTAGGTTGGGCTTGGTAGACCCACCTAGAGTTGGGATTAGAGTGGTAGCCTAATCCCAAGCTTTAGTTAGAGACTTTGGTTGGACTTTAGTTGTTGTTTATGCCTCATGTTACTAGTGTTTATGGTGGCTATGTATATTGTGTTATACATGTTGTTGAGGCATGGTTTGATGCATTGATATATGCATGTGGTTTGGATTGTGGATTGTGCATGATGGTGATCATGGTGAGTATGTGCTAAGCACGGAAGATGTTATGAAATGATGTTGTGAATTGTGGTTAATATTGGCACTAGTATGATTGGGTACAAATGATCGATCATTAGGATGTTTAGTGTGCACATGTGAGTCAAATGCGCGTGTGGTCTTGGTGATGGCAGTCATCAAGATGGCGTACGGGTTCGCCCGGAAATTCTTCTTATTTATATGATAGTCGATGATGAGTGTAATACCATCGACGGGGCGTGAGGATGAGTGGAATCCCCTCCGCGTGAACGGTGATGAGTGTAATCCTGCCGTAAGGTAATGGTTGTGTGGGATGCGAGTTCCAACGGTTATCTGCGTATTCGAGTCATAGCTAGGTGCCAATATGAATTGATATATGAGTTGCCAATATGATATGATATGTGATTCCAATATGGATTGATATATGTGTTTACACATGATGTGGTTATGGACTTGATGAGCATGACATAATATTGAATATATGTTTATGCATCATGTATTATTTGGCTCATGTGGATCGAAGGTAAGATCATGCATTCTACCTTGGTTGTGCTCGTGTTTGGACCCTGCATTGTCGAGATTTGTTTTATGAGCTTACCCTCACTAAGCTTTATGCTTACGCTCTCTTTTGTTCGACAATGCAGATCCGTAGTTCGTGGGTTGCTAGTGCAAGAGGAGGGCCTCCAAGTGTGCTTGTTGGCTTTTGAGTTTATCAAGTATGGATTTTTAAGTTATGAACATGTAATAGTCAAGCAATGGGATGTGTGCTTTTGTTGGATGTTGTTGGTTGTTTAGGAGCATGTTTAGACTCCTTAATATGTTGATGTTGGTGTGGCTCGTGGATGCCATGTTTGGATTGCAAGACATGTTTAAGTTACTTACCATGAATGCTTTATGTGTGGATGTTTAAGGCATGAAACCTTGTATGCTAAGTATGTCTCCTTTTGAGTAAATGCTTGAATCCTTGAATGTATGTTCCTTGTTTGTCTTGATTGACTCGTATGATGTTCCATGGATGTTGGATGTTGCATGTATATTTGTATATGGCTAGGGAAGTCTTAAATTGCATCTAGAGTTGTGTTTTGTAGTCTTAGGCTGCAAATTTGAGTATTGCAGTGCAGGGCGTATCGGTGCGCCCAAGGGCCGTATCAATACGGTCCTACACTTTGGGACTCAAGTTTGGCCTAGCGTACTGATACATGAGGGCGTATCGATACGTCAAATCTTCACTGGAAATCTGAGTTTTTGACGAGATTTTGGCGTATCGGTACGGGTCTAGGGTGTATCGTTACGGTCTTGTATCGTTGACCGTAAGAAGTTGATCAGTCAGGGCGTATCGGTACGGTCAACCTGTGTACCGATACGGTCTCCCTAAGTTGACCTTGGGCTGTTAACCTAGTCAAGGCGTATCGATACCCTCTTCTAGTGTATTGATACGACCTGCTGCTTAAGTTTAAAATGGGCTGTTTATGTCGTATGTTCGTTTGTTCGCCTTGCTTGTTGCTTCCGCTGTCGTTTATTCACATAGGATATATGATAAAGCATCTAGAGAGGATAATTAATGAAAATTTTTTCCTTGGGTCGGTAACCGAAGTGGAGTCATAATGGGTTTCGCCTCGGTTATCTCCATGTAGCTCACTCGGATCGGCCAAGCGTTCGGACCGGGACGAGGGGGTTACACTTGTTGGTATCAGAGCCTAAGGTTTCTGAGACCTTGGGCAGGTAAGTGAGGTAAGTTAAGTTCTTGTATGTAATTGCACGGTGTTTGCTTGGTTGTCAAGTATGCCTTGTTGTATGCTTGCTTGATCATGTATGTTGCTTTGTTTGAAGCATGTTGTGTAAAGTCTCATTGCTACTATTACATCGGAAAAAGGATTTTTAAGTGAGGGAACATACTTGAGCCACTTGGAACCCTTGCCTTGCTAACCTTATCTTTTTGTGCTTTGTTGTTGTTGTAGTTGTTGTTTATGAGCGCGATGTCGAGGCCTAGGGGTAGACCGAGGTTGGTTCGTTAGGAACCACGTGTTGCAGCTCCTTTTAATGAGCCAGTGGCTGGAGTAGAGGCTTATGTGGAAGAGCCTGGTGTTGGAGTTGGAGCTCCTCCACCACCACCTCCTCAGCCTGAAGCGGGAGGCGAGGCTGGAGTTGAAGGAGCAGGACCTCAGGTTGGTCAGGGTGACCAAGGTCCTGCGGGAATAGATATGGCTCTGCTTGTACAAGCTATAGCGGGAGCATTTCAGGCCGCAGTTGCCAGAGCTCAGGCTGCAGCTCAGCCTAGAGGTGATGATACTAGTTTACCGTTAGAGACGCTCCGTAGCCTAGGGGCTGGAGAGTTAAGAGGATCTACACCGGAGAGGTCTAAGTTGTGGTTAGAGAAGACAGTCCGTATCTTAGCTCAAATGGGTTGTGTGGGTGCTCGCAAATTGGGCTGTGTGATTTTGTTGCTTCAGGGTGATGCCTACACCTGGTGGGTCACCATTACTACTGGGGTTCCTGAGGCTGAGATTGGTTGGGATTTCTTTGAGTCTGCTTTCTGGATGAGGTACTTGGGACCGAGATATCTTGATGAGAAGAAGCGAGAGTTTATGGCTCTTGTTCAGGGAGATGCTTCTGTGACTGACTACGAGATCTGTTTTGTTCGACTAAGTCAGTATGCTCTAGAGTTGGTTCCTATTGAGAGGGATCATTGTAACCGTTTCAGATATGGGCTTCATGAGAAAGTTAAGAGGTATACCTTAGCTTCAGATTATTTAGATTTTGATGTCTTGGTTGCTAGGGCCAATGACATCGAGCATAGCTTGGGGCTGACCAAGCGTTCAGGAGGATCCGTTTCTGGAAAGAGACATAATAACTTTGATCGTGGTGATGCCAAGAGGCATCGGGGTGGCGGACAGCAGTTTGACCATAGGCGTGGCGGCGACCACCATGGTAGAGGCCACCAGGGCCATAGAGCTGGAGGGCGTTTTCCAAGTGCACACGTTGTTGGAGACAACATTCTAGAGAGTGTTGGGGTAACTTACATGCTTGTTGGAACTGTGGTTCGAGGGATCACTTCAGGAGGGAGTGTCCGCAGCATGCGGCACAAGCATTGAATCTTGCTCAGGCTCCTGCGAGGGCCATTGATTATCAGAGAGGCCGTGGGCGCAGTCGTGGCTACTTCCAGCCTAGGGCTGATGCACCTAGGATAGATGCTCAGAGGAACCTTGCTCATGTTGTAGCCGTACAACCAGAGGCCGGTGGACCGGCTAGAATCTACGCTCAGAGAGAGGTCGGGAACGACACTGATGTGATAGCAGGTAATTTTGAGTTACAGTCTATGTCTTTGCTTTCCTTAGTTGATTCGGGTTCTACGCATTCCTACATTTTGAGTGAACATGCAAAGAAGTTAGACATACCTATTGAGATCTTAGATGTACGTATGCATGTGACTAGTTCGTTTGGTGAGACAGTTGTAGTTAGACGAATGTATAGGAGGTGTCCGCTGAAGATTCAGGGTCATGTGTTTCCCGTTGATATGATGGAACTTCCGTTCTATGGTTTTGACATTATTTTGGGTATGGACTGGTTGGTTGAGCACAGAGCTAGTGTAGATTTTGAGACGAATAGAATATTTTTGAAGCTTTCTGATGATTACGAGGTAGTAGTAGTAGTAGGCGAGAACATTAAGTTCTTGTCTAATGTTGTGTCAGCTTTAGAGGCTCATAGGTTGATGGATTCCGATTGTGGGGCTTACTTAGCTTATGTGATGAATCCGAATATGAGTGAGGTTAGACCGAAGGACATCAGAACAGTTTGTGATTTTCCGGATGTGTTTCCAGAAGAGTTACTAGGGTTGCCTCCTGAAAGAGATGTAGAGTTTGTGATTGAGACTGTTTCAGGGTCTACTCCAGTTTCTATTGCTCCGTATCGTATGGCTCCGAAAGAGTTGAAAGAATTGAAGAGTCAACTTCAGGAGTTGTTAGACCGTGGTTTCATTAGGCCAAGTAGTTCTCCTTGGGGTGCTCCTGTGTTGTTTGTAAAGAAGAAAGATGGCAGCATATGAATGTGTATTGACTACAAGCAGTTGAATCAGTTGACCGTGAAGAACAACTATCTGTTACCTCGTATAGATGATTTGTTTGATCAGTTGAGGGGTGCTTCAGTGTTCTCAAAGATAGACTTGAGATCAGGTTAATATCAGTTGAAAGTAAAAGAGTGTGATGTTCCGAAGACAGCCTTTAGGACTAGATATGGTCACTATGAGTTCCTTGTGATGCCGTTTGGGCTCACGAATGCACCCGCAGCATTCATGGATATGATGAACAGAATTTTCAGAGATTATCTAAACCGTTTTGTATTTGTTTTCATAGATGACATCCTTGTGTACTCAAGATCGGAAGAAGAGCATGATGAGCACTTGAGACTTGTTTTACAGAGGTTGATGAGTAACCAGTTGTATGCAAAGTTGAGCAAATGTGATTTCTGGATTCGAGAGGTTGTATTTCTTGGCCATATTGTGTCAGCTGAAGGTATCTGTGTTGATCCGAGGAAGATTGAAGCTATTGTTGAGTGGAAACAACCTAAGTTAGTGACTGAGATTAGGAGTTTCCTAGGATTAGCCGGTTACTATAGGAGATTTGTTGATGGTTTCTCTAGAGTAGCTGCTTCGTTGACAAAATTGTTGCAAAAAGAAGTGAAGTTTGAGTGGTCAGATGCGAGACAGAAGGCCTTTGAGAAATTGAAAGAAGCTTTGACAAATGCTCCAGTGTTAGTGCAACCAGTTTCAGGTAAAGAATTTGTGATCTATAGTGATGCTTCCTACATTGGTTTAGGTTATGTTCTAATGCAAGAAAGAAGAGTTGTTGCTTATGCTTCGAGACAATTGAAGGTACATGAGAAGAACTATCCTACTCACGATATAGAGTTAGCCGTAGTTGTATTTGCATTGAAGATTTGGCGTCATTACTTGTATGGTGAGAAGTGTATAGTTTACACCGAGCATAAGAGCTTGAAGTATTTGATGACCCAAAGAGAGTTGAACTTGAGACAGAGAAGATGGCTTGAGTTGTTCAAAGATTATGATTTGACTATTGAGTACCATCCGGGTAAGGCAAATGTAGTAACCGATGCTTTGAGCAGAAAAGTTGCAGTCGAGTTGCGAGCTATGTTTTCTAGATTGAATGTATCCGGTGATGGTGGTTTGATCACAGAGTTGCAAGTGAAGCCTTCTTTGATTCATTTGATCAGAGAGAAGCAGTTGCAAGATGTGTCTTTAGTTCCTCATGTTCAGGACATAGCCGTAGGTAGACCGATCGAGTATAGTTTCAGTAGTGAGAATGTTTTGTGTTTCAGAGTCAGAGTTGTAGTACCTGAAGATGTTGAGACGTCTGATTCTGAGCGAAGCACATTCGAGTCCTTTTTCTATGCATCCGGGTAGTACTAAGATGTACCGTGACTTGAAGAATGATTACTTCTGGGTTGGTTTGAAGAAGGATGTAGCCGAGTATGTGAGTCGTTGCATGGTTTGTCAGAGAGTGAAGGCAGAACATCAGGTTCTTTTAGGTTTGTTACAGCCTTTGAAGATTCGGGAATGGAAATGGGAGAGGATCACTATGGATTTTGTGTCGGGGTTACCGTTGTCTCCTTCGAAGAAGAATTCTGTTTGGGTGGTTGTTGATAGATTTACTAAGTGTGCCCACTCTTAGCAGTGAACACCTCAAGTTCTTTAGACAAGTTGGTGAATTTGTACATTCGCGAGATTGTGAGACTTCATGGAGTTCTGAAGTCTATTGTGTCAGACAGAGATCCGAGATTCACTTCGAGGTTCTAGAGTTGTTTGCATAGTGCCCTAGGTAGCCGTTTGCATTTCAGTACCTCTTATCATCTGCAATCAAATGGACAGTCAGAGCGAGTGATACAGATTTTAGAGGATATGCCTCTGTTGTTGTGTGATTGACTTTCAGGGTTCTTGGGAGAAGCATTTACCCTTAGTTGAGTTTGCTTATGACAACAGTTACCAGGCTAGTATATAGATGGCTCCTTATGAGGCTTTGTATGGTGGACGATGTAGGACTCCGATCTCTTGGGCTGAAACAGGTCAGAAATTGTTACCTATACCAGATTTGCTTAAGGGGACTACTGAGAAACAGTTGCAAGTTTGTGTTGATGTATGCATGTGGTTTGGATTGTGGATTGTGCATGATGGTGATCATGGTGAGTACGTGCTAAGCACGGAAGATGTTATGAAATGACGTTGTGAATTGTAGTTAATATTTGCACTAGTATGCTTGGGTACAAATGATCGATCATTAGGATGTTTAGTGTGCACACGTGAGTCAAATGCTTGAATCCTTGAATGTATGTTCCTTGTTTGTCTTGATTGACTCGTATGATGTTCCATGGATGTTGGATGTTGCATGTATATTTGTATGTGGCTAGGGAAGTCTTAAATTGCATCTAGAGTTGTGTTTTGTAGTCTTAGGCTGCAAATTTGAGTATTGCAGTGCAGGGCGTATCGGTACGCTCAAGGGCCGTATCGATACGGTCCTACACTTTGGGATTCAAGTTTGGCCTAGCGTACCGATACACGAGGGCATATCGATACGTCAAATCTTCACTGGAAATCTGAGTTTTTGACGAGATTTTGGCGTACCGTTACGGGTCTAGGGTGTACCGATACGGTCTTATATCGTTGACCGTGAGAAGTTGACCAGTCATGGCGTATCGGTACGGTCAACCTGTGTACCGATACGGTCTCCCTAAGTTGACCTTGGGCTGTTGACCTAGTCAAGGCGTATCGATACCCTCTTCTAGTGTATCGATACAGCCTGTTGTTTAAGTTTAAAATGGGTTGTTTATGTCGTTTGTTCGTTTGTTCGCCTTGCTTGTTGATTTCGCTGTCGTTTATTCACATAGGATATATGATAAAGCATCTAGAGATGATAATTAATGAAAATGTTTTCCTTGGGTCGGTAACCGAAGTGGAGCCTTAACGGGTTTCGCCTCGGTTATCCCCGTGTAGCTCACTCGGATCGGCCAAGCGTCCGGACCGGGACGAGGGGGTTATAAATTTCGTTGAAGCTTTCCGATAACTAAGAGGTAGTGGTAGTAGGCGAGAACTTTAAGTTCTTGTTGAATGTTGTGTCAGCTTTAGAGGCTCATAGGTTGATGGATTCCGGTTGTGGGGCTTACGTAGCATATGTTATGAATCCGAATATGAGCGAGGTTAGACCGAAAGACATCAGAACAGTTTGTGATTTTCCAGATGTGTTTCCAGAGGAGTTACCAGGTTTGCCTCCTGATAGAGATGTAGAGTTTGTGATTGAGACTTTTTTAGGGTCTACTCCAGTTTCTATTGCTCCGTACCGTATGGCTCCGAAAGAGTTGAAAGAGTTGAAAAGTCAGCTTCAGGAGTTGTTAGACTGTGGTTTTATTAGGCCTAGTAGTTCGCCTTGGGGTGCTCCCGTGTTGTTTGTGAAGAAGAAGGATGGCAGTATGAGGATGTGTATTGACTACAGGGAGTTGAACCAGTTAACAGTGAAGAACAAGTATTTGTTGCCTCGTATAGATGACTTGTTTGATCAGTTGAGGGGTGTCTCAGTGTTTTCGAAGATAGATTTGAGGTCAAGGTACTACCAGTTGAAGGTAAAAGAATGTGATGTTCCGAAAACAGCTTTTAGGATTAGATATGGTCATTATGAGTTCTTTGTGATGCCATTTGGGCTCACGAATGCACCAACAGCTTTCATGGATATGATGAAAAGAGTTTTCCGAGACTATCTAGACCGGTTTATAGTTGTTTTCATAGATGACATCCTTGTGTACTCGAGATCAGAAGAAGAACATGATGAGCACTTGAGACTTGTTTTGCAGAGATTGATGAGTAATCAGTTGTATGCGAAGTTGAGCAAATGTGAGTTATGTATTCGAGAGGTTGTGTTACTTGGCCACGTTGTGTCAGCTGAAGGTATCCGTGTTGATCTGACGAAGATTGAGGCTATTGTTGAGTGGAAACAACCTAAGTCAGTGACAGAGATTAGGAGTTTCCTAGGATTAGCCGGTTACTATAGGAGATTTGTGGATGGTTTCTATAGAGTAGCTGCTCCGTTGACTAAACTGTTGCAAAAAGGAGTGAAGTTTGAGTGGTCAGATGCGAGACATAAGGCTTTTGAGAGATTGAAAGAAGCTTTAATGAATGCTCCAGTGTTAGTACAACCAGTTTCAGGGAAAGAGTTCGTGATCTATAGTAATGCTTCCTACGTAGGTTTAGGTTGTGTTCTGATGCAAGAAAGAAGAGTTGTTGCCTATGCTTCGAGACAGTTGAAGATGCATGAGAAGAACTACCCTACTCACGATATTGAGTTAGCCGCAGTTGTGTTTGCGTTGAAGATTGTCGTCACTACTTGTATGGTGAGAAGTGCACGGTTTACACTGATCATAAAAGCTTGAAGTATTTGATGACTTAGAGAGAGTTGAACTTGAGACAGAGAGGATGGCTTGAACTGTTGAAAGATTATGATCTGACTATTGAGTACCATCCGGGTAAGGCAAATGTAGTAGCCGATGCGTTGAGCAAAAAAGTTGCAGTTGAGTTGCGAGCTATGTTTGCTAGATTGAGTGTACCAGACGATGGTGGTTTCATCACAGAGTTGTAAGTGAAGCCTTCTTTGATTCAGATGATTAGAGAGAAACAGTTGCAAGATGTGTCTTTAGTTCTGCATGTTCAGGACATAGCCGAAGGTAACCGACCGAGTATAGTTTCAGTAGTGAGAATGTGTTGTGTTTTAGAGACAGAGTTGTAGTACCTGAAGATGTTGAGTTGAGACGTCTGATTCTGAGCGAAGCACATTCGAGTCCTTTTTCTATGCATCCGGGTAGTACTAAGATGTACCGAGATTTGAAGAATGATTATTTCCGGGTTGCTTTGAAGAAGGATGTAGCCAAGTATGTGAGCCGTTGCATGGTTTGTTAGAGAGCGAAGGCAGAACATCAGGTTCCTTCAGGTTTGTTACAGCCTTTGAAGATTCCGGAATGGAAATGGGAGAGAATCACTATGGACTTTGTGTTAGGGTTACTGTTGTCTCCTTCGAAGAAGAATTCTGTTTGGGTGATAGTTGATAGATTCACGAAGTGTGCTCATCTCTTAGCAGTGAACACCACAGATTCTTTAGACAAGTTGGCGAACTTGTATATTCGCGAGATTGTGAGACTTCATGGAGTTCCGAAGTCTATTGTATCAGACAGAGATCCGAGATTCACAGCGAGGTTCTGGAGTTGTTTGCATAGTGCCCTAGGTAGCCGTTTGCATTTCAGTACTTCTTATCATCCGCAGTCAGAGCGAGTGATACAGAGTTTAGAAGATATGCTTCGTTGTTGTGTGATTGACTTTTATGGTTCTTAGGAGATGCATTTGCCCTTAGTTGAGTTATCTTACAACAACAGTTACCAGGCTAGTATACAGATGGCTCCTTATGAGGCATTGTATGGTAGACGATGTTGGACTCCGATCTGTTGGGCTGAAACGGGTCAGAAATTGTTACCTATGCCGGATTTGCTTAAGGGAACTACTGAAAAGGTGAAGTTGATTTGTGACCGTTTGAAAGCAGCTTCCGATCGTCAGAAATTTTACGCATATTTGAAGAGAAAAGAAATTTAGTTTTCAGTGGGTGAGAAAGTGTTTCTGAAAGTATCTCCGTGGAAGAAGGTAATGCGTTTTTGCCGGAAAGGCAAGTTGAGTCCGAGGTTTATTGGTCTGTATGAGATAGTTGATCGGATTGGGCTAGTAGCTTACCGTTTGAGATTGTCTTTAGGGTTAGAGAAGATCCACGATGTGTTTCATGTGTCGATGCTTAGGAGATATAGATCAGATCCGTCTCATGGTATGCCCGTTGAAGTGATAGAGTTGAATCCGGATTTGTCTTACAACGAAGAACCAGTTGAGGTACTTGCTTCTAACAGCAAGGTGTTGCATGGCAAGACCATAGAGTTGGTCAAGGTTTTGTGGAGACATAGAGGTGTGGAAGAGGCCACGTGGGAGAGGAAAGCCGATATGCTTGAGCAGTTTCCGTACTTGTTTTCGTCAGGTAATTTTGGGGACGAAATTTCTTAAGTGGGGGAGAGTTGTAACACCCGGGTTTGGGGGTCGGGTGAATTAAAAATAATAAAATAATATTTTGGGCCTCGGGTTTCCAAAACAAATAAATTATGTTGGACTATTTACAAAACAAGCCCAAATAGCCATTGATATCTCCTATTTGTAAATGCCTTATTTCATTTAGGGTATTTTGGTCTTTGGCCTTTTAATTTTAAACAAACATTAAAAATGCCCACTTTAACTCATCTTCTTCCCCCCTTCACTTTCATTTTCATGACAAAAACACTTTCAACATAGTGTTCACTATTCCATCATCTTTCTTGCTTGTTGTTGGAGATTTATCAAAGGTAAACTCACTTTTGACTTGTCTTTATCATTCTCTACAAGTCTATAGTTTTATTTTACATTAAAACCCATGATTTCTCATTTTTTGAGTTTTGGAAGTTTAGATTAAAAATGTGAACTTTATTATCTTTAACTTAAGCTTTTGATTTATTAATGCTATATAAGTCGTTTACAATCTAAAAGGTCCAACATACTTGATTTTTACAAGGTTTAATGATGTTTCCCGAAATTGGGTTTTATGGAGGTTTTTGAAGGGTTTTAGGTTGAGTTTTGGGTGTGTTTGGTGTGGGAATTTGTTGGCTGGTGGTTAGGCTATGTATAAGGGTTGTTTTGGAAGCTTTTGGGAGTAATATAAGTGTTGGAATCATTGGTTTTGAGTTGTGCTTCATGGCTGCTCGGGAATGAAGGTTTTGGGGTTGTCTTTAGCTTGGAAACATGTGTTTTGTGCTTGGTTTGTGTTCCGGGTTGCTACATTTGGTTTGTGCACTGATTTGTAATTGTTTTGATTGTGTTGGGATGATTAGAAGCAAGGATTTGTGTTAGTGAAGCCTCAGGAACGAATCTGGAACCGTTGGGAGCTTGATCGACTAGAGTGGTTGAACTTGGAATAGTCGGTGAGTGGTTAACGTTTTCAAATTGGTTTAAATTGATTTTCAAGGTTGGTTTAAGCATGTAGACTAGGTTGGGCTTGGTAAACCCACCTAGAGTTGGGATTAGATTGGTAGTCTAATCCCAAGCTTTAGTTAGAGACTTTGGTTGAAATTTAAATGTTGAGTATGCCTCATGTTTAATTGTGATTATGATGGTCATGTATATTGTGTTATACATGTGTGTTGAGGCATGGTATTGATGCATTGTTATATGCATATGGGTTGGAACGTGGTTTGTGCATGATGGTAAGTCATGGTGAGTACGTGTTAAGCACGGAAGTTGATATGAAATGGTGTTGTGAAAGGTTATGAATTGTGTTAGTATTGGCACTAGTATGCTTGGGTACAATGATCGATCATTAGGATGTTTAGTGTGCACACGTGAGTCAAAATGCGCGCGTGGTCTTGGTGATGGTAGTCATCAAGATGGAGTACGGGTTCGCCCGAAAATCTTCTTTTATATATATATATTAGTCGGTGATGAGTGGAATCACATCGATGGGGCGTGAGGATGGGTGGAATCCCCTCCGTGTGAAATGGTGATGAGTTTAATCCCACCATAAGGTAATGGTTGTGGTTGGATGTGAGTTCCAACGGTTATCCGCGTATTCGAGTCATAGCTAGGTGCCAATACGGATTGTGGAATATGTTGTTATTATGTTGGATATATGTATTTCCATGTGTTGAGCTTTTGAGTTGTTGAGCATGGCATGATGTTGATAATTGTGTTGATGCATCATTGATATTTTGACTCATGTGGTTCGAAGGTAAGGTCATGCATTCTACCTTGGTTGCATGCTCGTGCTTGGACCCTGCATTGTCGAGGTTTGTTTTATGAGCTTACCCTCACTAAGCTTTATGCTTACGCTCTCTTTTGTTCGAAAATGCAGATCCGTAGTTCGTGGGTTGCTTGTGCAAGGAGAGGGCCTCCAAGTGTGCTAGTTGAGCTTTTGCTATCCTCAAGTATGAACTATTTTAAGTTAATGATGTAATAGTCAAGCAATGGGGACTTATGTGGTTATTTTGTTTTAGGAGCATGATAGACTCCTTGTTATGTGGATGTTATGTTTAAGGCTTGCTTATGCCTAGTATGTTGGTCTTGTGCCCCTATCTTGAATGCTTAAGTGTATATTCTTGTCTAAGCATGTTATCTTGAATGCTATGTATGAAGCATATGTTGTTTTGTTGATCCTTTTGATGAATGGCTTCTATATGTGTGAAGTGTGTTAAGCATGTTTGTTTTAGGGTGCCTTGCATCTAGAGTTAATGTATGTTTGGTTGTGGGAGGTTTTGGTTGGTGTTTGAGGCAGCCTTATGCCATAAACCAGCTAAATCCTGTCTGTTCGCAGCAGGTGTATCGAAACGGTTGGTCTCGTTTCGATACGGCCTCGTGTTTTAGGCCAGGCGTTTCGATACGCAGAGGGGACGTTTCGATATGACTTTGCTACTGGAAATCTGAGATTTTGACGAGAAATTGAAGTATCGAAACGGTCCTAGGCGTTTCGGAACGGTCTTCGTATCGTTGACCACGAGAAGTTGACCGATGAGGGTGTTTCGATACGGTCAACACCCGTTTCGATACGGTCTCCTCGGCTTGACTTTGGTCAGTTGACCTAGTCAATGCGTATCGATACACCCTCTGGGCCTTTCGATACGGCCTGTAGTTTAAGTTAAAAATGGGCTGTTTTGGTTGTCTGTTTGTTCGTTCGCCTCGCTTGTTGCTTCCGTTGTTGCCTTTTCACATAGGACATAATAATGCATCTCGATAAGATAATAATAAATAAAAAAGTTTTTCTCGGGTTGTTAACCGAAGTGGAGCCTTAACAGGTTTCGCCTCGGTTATCCCCGTGTAGCCCACTCGGATCGATCAGTCGCCCGGACCGGGACGAGGGGGTTACAGTGAAAAACCCCAAGAATCATCTTCGAAGAACCAAAGGAATTTGCAGAGAGAAGGTGCCAATGCCATAACTGGGGGAAAGAGGAAAACAAAGAAGAGGAAAAACGCCAAGTATGGCAGAAGCTTCAAGGTCTGTGGCGGGCAGTGATAGAGCAGCAGAGGGAACTTCTTCGAAAGCATCAGAAATCAGACATTTGCACCTTAGAGATGGCATGTGCAACCCCGTTACCCAATCAAGGAATGAAGTTGAACCGGCAATCCCTCAAATGAACCCTAATGATAAGAGTAACAATAATAAATTGTAAGTTAGGTTAAATAATATACATATAAGAACTTTACAAATGAACCCTTATTTGAAAAATCGTGGATCAAATAACTTCTGACACATTTTCAATATTTAAGGCAATTTCTAGTGCTTAATTTGATTGAAAATTTTCAAATAAAAGCTCATTTGACCCATGATTCAAACTAAGGGCTTATTTGATTTTTTGGTACAATTAGAGGGGCTTATTTTGTATATAAGCCTAAAAAGAGAGGTAACGTGTTACACTTTTATAAATAAAAAATAAGGCTTATATATAAAATAAGATCCTCTGCTTATAAAAAAATATCAAGTAAATGAATCATGGATAAAATGAACTCTTAATTAAAAATCGTGATGACATAGCCTTAAAATTTTCTTAGGCATCGAAATACTTTTTTTGTTCTACAAATAAGGGATAATTTGGTCTATAATTCAAACTGGAGACTCACTTGATTTTTTTTATTTGGTACAACTAAAAAGGTATATTTTATATTATAAGCCAAGAAAGTGTACATGTGTAATATTTATTATAAAACTAATATTGATAAAAAGATTGAATGATGTAATTGGGGGTCTTCAATTATACTCAATTTAACAGAACCTAAAAATTACGATATTTGTTTAAACATGTCATAACTATGAAATAGGTCCCAAATGCAATTACATGATACCTTCCAAATGCGCCCTTAATGGTGATTTATATTAAGGCATAACAATAATAATAATGAGTATAAATGTCAAATTAAAATAAAAGTACCTTTTAGAGTATGCGAATTTGAATGTGCTTAAACGTAGTTGCATCCAATTTACGATTTGAGAACAATAATGAATAGTTGAGTTATCTATATCTATATTATGATTATCTTAAAATGTCTGACTAAATTTGATGCCAAAGGATAACCATACACCAACCAATTCAATATGAAATTACTAAATTACCTTATTTGAGGATATGCATTGAATATTAAGGGCTTATTTAAGTAGTGAGTAACTACAATGGCGTTTTTAAATAAGACATAGTGTTTTTAAGGATTTTTTACTATATAAGCTTATGAAAAACATTAAACTTCCTATTAATGGGTTGATCCAAGTGGTAAGCTACTTGGTAACGCTTAAGCAGGTCTTGTGTATGTATAAAATCTCTTCTAGGAAACTCAAACACTAAAACTAGGTGTAAGGTTGAGAAAAATTCGACTCGAAAAAATCGAATTATTTAACTCCAAGCGACGTGAAAAAACCATCTCATTTCGACTAGACTCGACTCAAACAAATTTCAAATAAAGTTTGAGTTATAAAATAGAAATTAGAATAACTCAAATTTTTTAGTAATTAGTTTATCAAATTTCAAGTTCGAGTCGAGTCTGTCAATTCCACCTGATATATTATGTATATTGCATGTGAAATTATGAAAAAAAATATATATGTATATCGTATATGAATATAGAAAGTCGTTTAAATTAGAATCAATATATATTATAACATTATAAATAATTACATTTAAACTTGTACATAAACTCAAAAACTTGACATGATTCAACTCAAATTTCATAAACTCAATTCGATACGGAAAAATTCAAATAAAGTTTGAATCGTAAAATATGACTTGTAAACCCAAATAACTCGAAATTTTTCGACTCGACTCAATAGAACGCCCAACCCTAACCAGGTGTGTAACGCGGGTCGATCTAGATTAGTAAAAAAAAAGCCCCGAAGAACCGGGAGGACAACTAAAAAAGAAAAAAAAACACTAAACTTTCAAATTCAATATAACAAACGGACGAAAACCACAGTTCACCCTTTTTTTTGATAAATCTTAAATCTAATCCTAATCCTACCTAGAGGAGAAGAAAGAGTAGTACTCCTAGTGAATCTAGAACCCATGACCTAAGAGAACATGATAAAACAAAGATGAGCAGTTTGGCCAAGCGACCAAGTGTGCTTGCTCACACCACAGTTTAACTTAAGCAAATTAACAAGCTATCATGTATAATTGGAATCCAACATGCAGGGCCGACCCTAGGCCGGGGCAGCAGGGGCACCCGCCCAGGGCCCATAAATTAAAAAAAAAATCTTAGTATAATATATCCCTTATTTTTTGATAATAAATTATAAAAAAATGTATAAGTAAAATGATGGGGGCCCATAAATTTATTAACATGATAATTGACCTTTTAGATTTTTATATTAACTGTAATAATGATTTTAATTCCCACGAAACACTCATTAAATATATCTTTCCGAAAATCTAAAAGAAAATCTAACTAAATTGTTAAACTATTGTCTTCCCAATTCCCACCACCATCAATTTACCATATTTCAAATTTTTCATATAAATGGAAAAATTTTTAACGTCATTTTTTTCTCTTTAATACTCATTGGGTGGAGAAAATTCAAGTATAATTAAACTACATCTCTTTTCTTCTCTTTTATATTTTGCAACTCATCTGAAATTTGTTATTCACTTTTCAGTTTCTCATATTTCTCACAAACACAAAATTACAATTGCTTATCATCAATCGTGGTGCTTGAATCCTATTGAAACTTGTTCTTAAAATTTTTGGTAAGATCATGTTTCTATTTTTTTCTTATTTTTACATATTTCTAAATTATAGTTGAGATTGTTCTTTTATTTTTGTTTAATAAGCTTGAATCTTTTAATATTTGGTAGTTTTTTAAGATGTGATTCAAATGCTTATTATCTTTTTCATATGTTTACAGGTGCTATTGTTTTAAAGTTTAATCACCGCGGTGTTGCGTATTTAAAATATAAATATTTCGATCGAGGATCTTCCCATTTTACAGGTGCTATTGTTATAAGTATTTGTACGCTTGAATATATTTTTGATATTTTTAAGATCATAATAAATTATTGTTTGTTTAATTTAATAAATAGAAATTTTATATTACATATTTTTTAAAAAATTTAAATTAGGAGGTCATTTTTTTAATTTCGCCCCGAGCCAAAAAATAGTTAGGACCGGCCCTGCCAACATGAAATTATGTAGAACTCAAAAAGTTTGTGGGTCAAGTCCAATAACATTTAATTGGGCTTAGGCTTAGGCAAAGTAGGCCTAAGAAACGAGTCACCGACTCATCTACAGTGAGTCTGGTCATTAAGCCCATGAAACTCGGTGCAAACTGCAAACACACTAAGATCCCCCAAACTCTTTCCTTTTGAGTAGTGTCGGTTCAAACCTTAAATCTATTTGTGTTTAAGTAACAATACTTTCACTAAACAATATTTATAACATTGTTCATTAAAAATTGGACAATTTTATGTTCCTTTACTGTCGTTGCCCTTCTGTCCATGCAAATAAAGAACAATTTCAATTAAAAAATGGAGTTTGCATTTAATAACAAGGACATGCATTAAATTTGTGCCCTAAAAGCGTGAATGGTCCACCCTCTTTACACTCATATTAAAAAAACCCCTAAATTAATTGTTGTCCTTATATGAACATTAATATTAATTAGTAGGACACCTGTCTTAAACCCTAAGCAAATCTGGCACCAAATCTAATATTCTAAATCAAACAGATCTATGAAATTGCTTAAAAATCAATGATTCAACACTCTATATTCCTTCCTCCCTACTCCATAACCCAATCACTCCCCATATTTATATATGTAATTGCTCTGTTTTTATTTCAATTAATTTTTGCATTATTTTAAGTGATGATTTGTTGTCTCCGTTTCATGCTTCAGTTGCTGGCAATGTAATGTTGAATCTGGTAGTCTTTTTAACATTTTAAAACCTAAATTATATATGTATGTATGCAAAGCGTATTTAAAAATTTAAATTTGTGGTTCACCGACTAACAATGAATTCAATTGTATGTAAATCGATAATAAGTTGAAATAGTTATTACAAGTTGCTTTTTAAAATCACAAAAAATTCAAATTACAAATTAATAGGACATAATTAGGGGTGGGCAAAACTCGACTAGACTCCAAAAAATCGAATTATTCGACTCGACGCGAAAATACTTGAATCGTCTTGACTTGACTTGTAATTTCACAATCTCGACTTTTTATAATTAGTGGATTATTTTTCAAGTTCGAGTCAAGTCTCTCAATTCTGTCTCATAGTTATATATATATATATATATATATATATATATATATATATATGGTTATAGAAAATCGTTTAAATTGGTCTAGTGAGATAGTCACTGGATCCCTTAAACAAGGTCAAGAGTTTGAGTTATGGCGTTGTAAATGGAGAAAATTGGGTTGGGAGGGTCAGTCTAATAATAGGCCTCTCTAGTACCCGATCTGAGTTAGTCATCCAATGGGTTAGTTACCGGTGGTTAAACAAAAAAATGAAAACATAAATAAACATGTTGATGGATCAAATTGAAAAAAAATAAAACTTGAAAGGGTCAAAATAACAAATAATTTTGTGAAATTATATTAAAAAAGAAATATAGATAAACTTAGATGTACTGACATATAAATTAACCCCAAGTAACAATATAACACTTCCAAAACTACACCATGCATAATAAGAATAGAAATTTTTTGCCTTTTTTGTGCTACTATTTATGTTTCATGTTAAAAAATTAGGTTCAGGGTTTAAGGTTAAAGTTTAGGAGATTAGATGTAGGGTACCAAAAAGGGTCAGAATTTTTGTCCTTATAATTAGAATTTTTTTCGTGCGTGTGTGCATGTGTCATCCTTAATTTTAATTGAACCGTTAAAACTAAACGATTTAATTAATCGAACCGCAAAAATGATAGTTACTGGTTATGGTTACAAATTTTAACGAATGATTAACCTATAGGTTAACCGTTATTGAATATATATATATTTAAAATAAAATACCTTCAACTAAAAGTTCAGCTCACAACCTCTTTTCTAATTTCTAAACCTTAATTTGTAATCTAATTCGTAATTATTTTTAATCTTCGATTTGCTAGTATTACATTATATTTCTTGTACCAACTTGTCTCATATTTTTAAATATAAAATTGAATGATTTAACACTTAATCAACAAATAAATATGATTGATGAGTCATTTTCATTTTACAGAAAGTCGGCATAGACCTTGGGTGATTTGGTCATAGAGTTAACTTTTGTGACTTGTGGTACTAACTCATGGAATTTCATTTAATGTACGTTTTATGTTAGTTAAATATTTTTGTCTTTAAAACTTTGATGATGTATTGCTATGTGTTGAACACTATTAAAACTTGAAATTTTAAACTAAGTACGGAATTTATGTATTTTGTGTTGTGTTGAAACTTTGTAGTATGTATGTACTTTTTTAAATTATGGACTTAGTGTTTAAAATATATATTTAAGTATTTTTATAAACATTTTAATATAATATTTATCAAAAATATAGTTTCATTATTTTAAAAAAATAGTAAACATGTAAAAAAATTGTAATAGGTTACATGTTAACTTGTAACCGAACCGTCAGTTAATCGATTCTTAACGGTTAGGTTACGGTTACCTAAATTCAATAATCGCTATAACGGTTAACCAACCATTTGGACTAAAATGGTACGGTTAACAGACCATGAACACCCCTACTTATTAGGGGCGTGCATTTACGGATATTAGATTGGATCCAAAAAATCGAATATCCGAAATTTCATATCGGTAAAATAACGATGATATTTGATCTAGAAAAAATTGGATACCCGGATATTCCAATACACAGATCGAATATTTTGATATATGATTATTTGAATATAAAATTTGGTTCAAGTATTTTTTTGAATTTGGCGGTCGTATCTATGAAAATTTTAGATTTTTTTAATATAACAAGCAACAAATTGTCAAATATAAAAAGATTCGCATCTATGGAAATTTTAATTTTTCGATTTTTTGGATATAACAAGCATCAAATTACTTTTTTATCAGCAAGTAGTATGATTTTATTTATCGAAAATGTAGTTTCATTATTCTCAAAAGAAATAGTAAACATGTAAAAAATTGTAATAGGTTACATGTTAACATGTAACCGAACCGTCAGTTAATCGATTCTTAACGGCTAGGTTACAGTTAGCTAAATTCAATAATCGCTATAACGGTTAACCAACAAATAAATATGATTGATGAGTCATTTTCATTTTACAGAAAGTCGGCATAGACCTTAGGTGATTTGGTCATAGAGTTAACTTTTGTGACTTGTGATACTAACTCATGGAAGTTTCATTTAATGTATGTTTTATGTTAGTTAAATATTTTTGTCTTCAAAACTTTGATGATGTATTGCTATGTGTCGAACACTATTAAAACTTGAAATTTTAAACTAAGTACGAAATTTATGTATTTTGTGTTGTGTTGAAACTTTGTAGTATGTATGTACTTTTTTTAATTATGTACTTAGTGTTTAAAATATCTATTTAAGGATTTTTATAAACATTTTAATATAATATTTATCAAAAATATAGTTTCATTATTCTCAAAAGAAATAGTAAACATGTAAAAAAATTGTAATAGGTTACATGTTAACATGTAACCGAACCGTCAGTTAATTGATTCTTAACGGCTAGGTTACGGTTAGCTAAATTCAATAATCGCTATAACGGTTAACCAACCATTTAGACTAAACAGTACGGTTAACAGACGATGAACACCCCTACTTATTAGGGGCGTGCATTTACGGATATTAGATTGGATCCAAAAAATGAATATCTGAAATTTCAGATCGGTAAAATAGCGATCATATTTGATCTAGAAAAATTGGATATCCGGATATTTCAATACACAAATCGAATATTCTGATATATGATTATTCAAATATAAAATTTGGTTCAAGTATTTTTTTGAATTTGGCGGCCGTATCTATGAAAATTTTAGATTTTTTTAATATAACAAGCAACAAATTGTTAAATATAAAAAGATTCGCATCTATGAAAATTTCAATTTTTCGATTTTTTGGATATAACGAGCATCAAATTATTTTTTTATCAGCAAGTAGTGTGATTTTATTTATCGCAAATATAATTTCATTGTTCTCAAAAGAAATAGTAAACATGTAAAAAAATTGTAATAGGTTACATGTTAACATGTAACCGAACCGTCAGTTAATCGATTCTTAACGGCTAGGTTACAATTAGCTAAATTCAATAATCGCTATAACGGTTAACCAACAAATAAATATGATTGATGAGTCATTTTCATTTTACAGAAAGTCGGCATAGACCTTAGATGATTTGGTCATAGAGTTAACTTTTGTGACTTGTGATACTAACTCATGGAAGTTTCATTTAATGTAGGTTTTATGTTAGTTAAATATTTTTGTCTTCAAAACTTTGATGATGTATTGCTATGTGTCGAACACTATTAAAACTTGAAATTTTAAACTAAGTACGGAATTTATGTATTTTGTGTTGTGTTGAAACTTTGTAGTATGTATGTACTTTTTTTAATTATAGACTTAGTGTTTAAAATATCTATTTAAGTATTTTTATAAACATTTTAATATAATATTTATCGAAAATATAGTTTCATTATTCTCAAATGAAATAGTAAACATGTAAAAAAAATTGTAATAGGTTACATGTTAACATGTAACCGAACCGTTAGTTAATCGATTCTTAACGGCTAGGTTACGGTTAGCTAAATTCAATAATCGCTATAACGGTTAACCAACCATTTAGACTAAACAGTACGGTTAACAGACGATGAACACCCCTACTTATTAGGGGCGTGCATTTACGGATATTAGATTGGATCCAAAAAATCGAATATCCGAAATTTCAGATCGGTACAATAGCGATCATATTTGATCTAGAAAAATTGGATATCCGGATATTTCAATACACAGATCGAATATTCTGATATATGATTATTCAAATATAAAATTTGGTTCAAGTATTTTTCTGAATTTGGCGGCCGTATCTATGAAAATTTTGGATTTTTTTAATATAACAAGCAACAAATTGTTAAATATAAAAAGATTCGCATCTATGGAAATTTCAATTTTTCGATTTTTTGGATATAACGAGCATCAAATTACTTTTTTATCAGCAAGTAGTATGATTTTATTTATCGCAAATATAATTTCATTATTCTCAAAAGAAATAGTAAACATGTAAAAAAATTGTAATAGGTTACATGTTAACATGTAACCGAACCGTCAGTTAATCGATTCTTAACGGCTAAGTTACAGTTAGCTAAATTCAATAATCGTTATAACGGTTAACCAACCATTTAGACTAAACAGTACGGTTAACAGACCATGAACACCCCTACTTATTAGGGGCGTGCATTTACGGATATTAGATTGGATCCGAAAAATCGAATATCCGAAATTTCAGATCGGTAAAATAGAGATCATATTTGATCTAGAAAAAATTGGATATCCGGATATTCCAATACACAGATCTAATATTTTGATATCTGATTATTCGAATATAAAATTTGGTTCAAGTATTTTTTTGAATTTGGCGGTCATATCTATGAAAATTTTGGATTTTTTTAATATAACAAGCAACAAATTGTCAAATATAAAAAGTTTCGAATCTATGGAAATTTCAATTTTTCGATTTTTTAGATATAACAAGCATCAAATTACTTTTTTATCAGCAAGTAGTATGATTTTATTTATCGAAAATATAGTTTCATTATTCTCAAAAGAAATAGTAAACATGTAAAAAAATTGTAATAGGTTACATGTTAACCTGTAACCAAACCGTCAGTTAATCGATTCTTAACGGCTAGGTTACAGTTAACTAAATTCAATAATCATTATAACGGTTAACCAACCATTTAGACTAATCGGTACGGTTAACAGACCATGAACACCCTACTTATTAGGGGCGTGCATTTACGGATATTAGATTGGATCCAAAAAAATCGAATATCCATAGATCGGTAAAATAACGATCATATTTGATCTAGAAAAAATTGGATATCCGGATATTCCAATACACAGATCGAATATTTTGATATCTGATTATTCGAATATAAAATTTGGTTCAAGTATTTTTTTTAAATTTGGCGGTCGTATCTATGAAAATTTTGGATTTTTTTTAATATAACAAGCAACAAATTGTCAAATATAAAAATATTCGCATCTATGGAAATTTAAATTTTTCGATTTTTTGGATATAACAAGCATCAAATTACTTTTTTATCAGCAAGTAGTATGATTTTATTTAACGAATCATACATACTACAACATGGTCACTTGCCTCATTAAAAATTTCCCTAAGCCTAATTGAAAGAAAAGAGTATACCATTACCATGTAGATACAAAACGAGAACAATGCATGAAACAAAAAGATACCACAATAGGTCGAACCAACTAACAAACACCTAAATGCCAAAACATAACCCCTCGACCAATACCAACAATCAAACAAAACAACCCCCCTTAACCAAGACTACACTCGCAGACCCACTGCACCACTGCCTTGCACTCCCGTACTACGACATGCCCAACATTTACCACACAAATCCCGCTGCTATATGCACATAAAAGAAATCAAACCATCCATTGCACCCTCACACATGCATCCCTAATCATAATTGATATCCCAAACTCTAATCAAACACATTCACCTCAACCCCACTAGCAACCTACAGGCCAGCCACTCAACCAGTCCTGAATACCAGCTCGACAAACCGTCAAAACCATCAACAAATTACGAGTCACGATCAAGAACCTCCTTAGCGAGCACATCCGCAATTCCACCCTCAACAATCTTTACCAGTATCCTTAAGAATTTTATAATATCTTCTATGATGTCTTCCTCTTTTCCAATGGTCGAAACCCCGACCCATTTACCCACCTCCAATGTAGCGTGAGCCTCACACACAAGCACGGCTTTGGAGTCCGATAGAGGATTATTAACATGACCCTCTACAACTATATTCTTTCGTGGCCGCCCTGTTAGAGTATGCCCAAAGACCAATCATATGATAATTGTATTGACATACTATCTTTACTGCATTTATTGAATAAAGGCATTACCGTTATTTCTTTTGTTATATTTCTGTGTATCAAATAAACTAAAAGAAGATAATGTCCATATAATAATTTGATTATTATTAAAAGATCCTTAGTTGAGTAATATTATAGGCATGGACAACAATAATACGTTCAAGCTAATATGTTGTTGATTGATAACAAAGCGTTATCATTGACATAGAGATGTCAGAATCAGAGCATGAATATGTTGTTAGAGAATAATATATTGGATTGACCCGCTATGAGCATATGTCTTGGATTATTATGTAAAGGTCACAATATTGCTCATGGTGACAACTATTTGTATGAACCTTAGACTTGAGATCATTATTATCTCAACATATATTGTTGTATGTTTTGATACAGTTAAACATGCTCCGTAATTGGATGCACTATAAAGAGTGATATTGAACATATCACGATATATGTAGTGAGGTGTGAATGATTGTGTTGAGTGGATCGTTGAATCGATTTAAGCCAAAAGGGGGTGAATTGGATTTTTAAAAGGTTTGGTAGTGAAGTGGTAAAATAAAAATTTCAAGACAAGGCACTTATAGTGGTTCAAGTTCAAATTGAACTCTACATCCACTACCTTAGCTCCCACTAAGGATTTTCCAACAACTCCACTAGTTGATCTTCTCCTTTTATAGGCTTAGGAGGAAACCTTTACACAATGGTCAAATTTCAACCTAAAATTGACCAAATCCTCACACAATGTTTACAAAGAAGATGAAGGCAAATAATAAGTATCTCTCAATACAAATGTTGCCCAATAACAAGCACTCAACCCAACTGAATCAAATAAAATAGGAAATACAAAGAACCACAATTGGGGTTTTACAAGAAATATGGAAATTTTGCACTTGAGCTTGGATTTGATGTTGAAATGTTTCTTTGAGGATCAATAGTTATTGTCGGTGCTTATATGACTCCCTTTATACCTTCTCATTCAATTCTAGCTGTTGGGGTTGTTGCCATCATAATTATAGCCGTTGGGATACAATATTCCCACCATAAATGCACTTCTGCAACTACCCGTTTCGAAACGTTCGTACTTGTTTCGAAACAAACCAAAATAGAAATAGCCGTTGGGATGTAATTATGAGATCGTATTGAAACGGATCTGATCGTTTTGATATACTAAGAGCTCGTTCCGAAACGTGTAACACTCGGGTTTAGGGGTCGGGTGAAAATAATATTTTAATATTATTTCGGGTTCAGTTTTATAATTAAAATAATCTTTTGGGCCTCGGGTTTCAAAAACAAACATTTTGTGTTGAACTAAATTGAAAAGAAATTCAATTTGGTTAGATTTTAAAGAAAATGGAAAATGGTCATTCATTAATGGCATTTTCGTAATAAGGTGAAAGTCAATTTAAAAAGCCCATTTTTGTTAAAAGACCCCTTTTTATCATCTTTCACTATTCATCTTCTTCAACCAACGTTAAAGAGAGCTCTCACCCTCCTTCCACTATTCCATCACATTGCTTCTTCATTTCAACTCGGTTTTGAAAGGTAATATCATTTTTGACTTGTCCTCAACTTTCTCTCTTCAAAAGTACAAATAGTTTTCATTTTCATCAAGGTTTTGAAATTTGAGTTTTAGGTGGATTTGATTAAAAATGGTAGCTTTGTGGTGTTAAACCTAAAATTTCGATTTAATGAGGTTAGATATGAAGTCTATGAGTCAAATGGTTCAAAATGTATGAATTTTACATGGTTTTAAGCTCATTCTCGGATTTGGGTTTAATGGGGGGTTTGAAGGGTTTTAGAGTGGTTTTGGGGTTGTTTTAGGTTGGAATTGGTGGGCTAATGTTAGTACTATGGTTGGGGGTTGTTTTGGAATCATTTGGGGTATTGAAAGTGTTGGAAACATGAGTTTTGATCAAAGTTTATGGGCTGCTCGAGTTTGGTAAATTTGAGGTTTGTTCATGGCTTGAAATGTTTTGTTTGATGTTTGAGTTGTATTCCGGGTTAGTTATTTTGATGCTTGGGCTGATTTGAAGTTGTTTGGATTGTGTTGAGGTTGTTTAGAGGCAAGAGCTTGTGTTGGTGAAGCATCGGGAGCGAATCTGGAAGCTTGAAGTTGGTTGCTTGCTTGATATTTGAGCTTGGAAGTGAAGGTGAGTGGTTAATGTTTTTAAAGTGGTTTTAAGTGTTTGGTTCGAGCATGTGGACTAGGTCGGGCTTGGTAGACCCACCTAGAGTTAGGATTAGGGTGGTAGCCTAATCCTAAGCTTAAAACAGAGACATTGGTTGAACTTTTAATTGATGTTTATGCCTCGTGATATTTATGATATGATGGTTTATGTATAATGTGTTATGCATGAGTGATGAGGTGATGTGAGCACGTTTATGCCACCCAATGATGCAACTTCAAACTTTTAGGGAAGTTTGCTTTTTCATTTGTTACAAGCTTTTTCATTTGTTACATACTGATGTGTAATATTTCTTATACTTATATTATTTATATCAGTGTGTTTACCATGTATATAGTATGTTTGTTGTGTTTTGAATAAGTTTGATATAACTTATGATGTGTTTATATTTGTTTGTGTGTTAATAAATAATTGTGCACTTGTTTACGATTTGTATTATTGTTTCCATTAAGTTTACAATGCATTGATGGAAGTTTGTTGCCTTTTGACATAGGTACGTAGGAGGACACTAGCTCAAGTGAGTAGATGCAGCTCCACTCCAGCTCAAGTGAGCATATGCAGCTCAAATCAAGCTCAGGAGGGTGCAACCAGCTCATTTTCAGCTCATCACACTTTCAGCTAGTTCATTTCAGCTCAACTCATTTTCAGTCAGCTCAACTTTAGCTCCACTAGCTCAACTTCAGCTGACAAGTCCAGAAGTAGCTGAAAAACGTCTTGCATATCGGGGAGTGTGCTAGTGCACATGTGGCAGCCTAGGTGGCATCCGGTCATCTCCCGCACCCACGTGGCAGCTTGACACATGTGTGTGAATGTGCAGTCGAATCAGCCCGTTTTCTCCTTCATTATGTGCCATTTGCAAGAAAGGATAAGCCCGAGTGGTTATGTTTGAATTTCAAACATAAAAATCACATGTTAAATGTGATTTTCATGTGTTTTGGGCGCCTAAACTTGTGGCTGCCAATTGAGTCCGCCCAAAAGGAGTTATTTTCACTCAAATTCAATTTTTAAACTCCTTTTAATATCAGCCACACAACTTAAACGAATTTGGCAGCCCTTGTACCTATATATATGTGTGTTTAAACAATGTAATTTGGCAAGACATTTTGGAAATAAAATTTGTTTGAGAGAGTTTCTCTTGTTCGTTTCTTTTTAGAACTATCTTTTGACATTTCAGACTTTGTTTTGATTTGTCAAATTTACTTGATACTTCGGGTTCCTAGATCGCTATCTAGTGGGTCCAAGTCCTTCGACGTGAAGCATATTTGATTCGGGTTTGCTCAATAGATTGTGCATGTTCTTTCAAGCTTTCCGTCTTTGACGTTAGAAAGATTCGATTCGGGTTCGTTCAGCAGATTGTTCGAGTTCTTTCGAGTTTAACGTTGCCAAACTTTCACTGATTTTCCAGCAACGTTTCTACCATATTTTGGTCTCCGTAACAGCCATGAAATCCTGTTGAAGCCTTCATCTTGTTCGAGTCCAAATCTGTCCAGAAATTCCTACTCCTTTATTCTGTCCTTTTTTTGTTTGTTTTTTTCTTTTTTTATTTTAACTATCTAAAAACGTTCATTCTTGTGTTTTATTGCAGAGAAATGTTTGCTACGATCCTAGATCCGTTTACGAACAATGAGCGTTGTTTCTGAAGCAACGTACACCCTTTATCATATGGTAATTAGAGCTTTGGTCGGATTATAGCATGAGTGATGAGGCATGGTTCTGATGCATTATGATATGCATGTGGATTGTTCATGATTGTGATCATGGTAAGTACGTGCTAAGCACGGAAGTGTTATGAGATGTTGTGGATTTTATTTAATATTGACACTAGTATGCTTGGGTACAATGATCGATCATTAGGATGTTAGTGTGCACACAGTTGAGTCAAAACGCGCGTGGCCTTGGTGGCGTTAAGGCACCAAGGAGGAGTACGGTGATGTAATATTCCACCGAAAATGTTTATATATTAGTCGGTGATGAGTGGAATCCCATCGACGGGGCGTGAGGATGAGTGGAATCCCCTCCGCGAGAACCGGTGATGAGTACAATCCCACCGAAGGTAATAGTTATGTTGGAAATGCGTCCCAACGTGTTATCCGCGTATTTGAGTCATAACTGGGTGCCAATGTGAGATTACATGTATATGCCAGTATGATATGAAATGTGATATCCAATGTAGATTGAGGTATGTGGTTAATAATACATTGATATATGTATCTTCGTGTGTTGGGCTTATAAATTGTTGAGCATGGCATAGTGTTGAATATATGTTCATGCATCATGTATGTTTTGGCTCTTGAGGAATTGAGGTAAGATCACGCATTTTATTTTGATTCTTGCTCGTGCTTGGACCCTGCATTGTCGAAGGTTTGTTTTATGAGCTTACCCTCACTAAGCTTTTATGCTTACGGTCCTTTTTGTTCGACAATGCAGATCAGTAGCTTGTGGGTGGCAAGGGCAAGAAAAGGTCTCCAAGGGTTGCTTTTGGTTAGCTCAAGTATGATCTTTAATTTGTAAATTGTAATAGTCAAGCAATGGGATAGGTGTTGTTGATTTAAATGCTTTGTTGTATGTTGAATTGGTTTGGCTCTTGGATGCCTTGTTTGAATTGTAAAATCTTGCTTATGGTGCATGTCTTGTATGCCTACATGTTTTGGTTGCTAAGGCATGAACCTTAAATTCTTTATATGTCATCTCTTAGTAAATGCATGAATCTCTTGGATGAATGATGCTTGTTCGTGATGGTTGCCTCATATGCTTAGATTATGGTTGTTAAAGGTTGTATGTAAGTTGTTTGTGGCTAGGGGAGTCGTAAATCGCATCTAGAGTCGAGTCTTAGATCGTTTTGCTGAAATTTGGAGACTTGCAGTGCAGGCGTACCGATACGCGGGGGCGTACCGATAGGACCAAAGCTCACTGGAAATGCATGAATCTCTTGCCCTTCAGGTCTCAGTTTTGGCTTGGTGTATCGATACGCGGGGGCGTACCGATACGACCAAAGCTCACTGGAAATCTGAGATTTTGGTGAGACTTTGGCGTATCGATACGGGCTATAAGCGTATCGATACGGGTTCATCTCATTGACCACGAGATGTTGACCGAGAAGGGCGTATCGATACGCTCAAGGGCTGTATCGATACGGTCTTCCTGTGTTGACCTTAGGGTGTTGACCTTGGTCAAGGCGTATCGATACCCTTGATTGGTGTATCGATACGGCCTGTTTAAAAATGGAAAATGGGTTGTTTTAAAGTGTTATTTTGGATGGTCGTTGCTTTTCTGTTTGTGTATCCGCTGTCGTGTTTCACATAGGACTTAATAATGCCTATAGACAAGATAAATAAAAGAAATTTTCTAGGGTTGCTAACCGAGGTGGGACCTTAACAGGTTTCACATCAGTTTTCCCCGTGTGACCCACTCGGACCGGTCATCTGGCCAAACTGGGGCGAGGGGGTTACAAAACGTGCTAGAGCCCGTTTTGAAACATTTTGTCACTGCCAAAACCCGTATCGAAACGGCTTAAAATGTTTCGATACGCCATAACCGTTTTCTCAAAATTTGGTTATAAACTTATAACGGTCATATTTTTGAATCCAATTTTGAAAATCGTTTTGAAACGTTTGAGGTCGTTTCGATACTACCGTATCAAAACGGTTCAACCCGTTCCGTTGTTCTTCATCCGTTTCGAAACAAAGAGACTTGTTTCGATACACTCGTATCGAAATGGGAAGGCTTGTTCTGAAACACATGTTAACAGTTTCAAAACGTTCTGAAACGCCTAAGGGTCGTTTTGAAACGGTGACTCGAAAATCTCTGTTCTGACTTGGAAAACACTTAGAAAATTTTTCATAAACTTTGGTTTTGACTTGTACCATTTTGCTTAGAGATTTTGGGAAGTTTTGCGGGCTTAAAAATTTATTTTCTGTTTTTAAATTTAGTCCTTAAATCCTTTGTTATATCAAAATCAATTCATTAGTTTTACAAAATCCACCTTTTTGATATAACAAAACCAAGTATAAATTTTTAAGTGTTTTGAAATCTTTGAAAAAGTTTTAACTCCCCGTCAATTTAAGATAGGTTTTAAAGTTTTAAAAGATTGAAATTTGAAGCATTTGAAACTCAAAATCAACTTAAAAACACTTAGGCTCTTAGATTACTTCTCCCCTTTTTTGTTAGATTAAAATAGACAAGCAAGGATAATAAGAGAATAAAGGAGACATAAGGAATAAACCAAACAACATAATATCATAGATAGCATTTAAGTTCAAGAAACAACATCAAAAACATAAATATTCAAAGCATTTAAGTTCAAGCTCAATCCTAAAAACAAATAATCAAAGCATAGGTCTTAAAGACAAAAACATAAATAGGTGTAAACTTAATCCTAATAAGACATAATAATATGATATGCAATATGAATCCTAGGGTGCCTCATCACTATCACTGTCTCCAACGTCATCCATAAAATCATTCTTATTCTTAGCTTGAAGTTGGCGAAAATGCCTCTAATCACCATAGAAGGTGGAGAAGGAGATATCCATGGATGATTGTTGATTCTCAAGAGTGGAAACACGATCCTCCAAGGATTGCAAGTGAGTGTTGATAGCACCAAAACCTGAAGCCATGTTCGTGTCCATCGTGTTGAACCTCTCGGTAAGGAAAGTCATAATAGCATCATTGTTGGGAGCCGCAACGGGGGCCAAAGCTTGAGGTTGAGGCTCATCTTAAGGTGCTTGAGCTCTCCTATCACCACGAACCCATTGGCCAAGTGTGTAACAAAACTCGGATCTCACAAGAGAAGATTCACCAATCTTTTGCTTTTGGGGTTCTGGAGAATCATAAGAGCAATCGAGACTGAGGAAAACAAAAATGTAGCTCAACACTGCCCCATAAGTGAATGATGTTAGAGAGTCGGTTGTACGAATCTTCGCTTGATGGACCATTTCAGGGAACATGATCTTCATTAAGTTCGGTTGTTGTGCTTGGCGAAAACACTCAAGCAAAAAATGATCGACTTGGAGAATGTCGGCAAATTTACCTCTAGATGGGCGAATGAACCATGAGATAATCAAATGTAAGAAACGGTCATGGGCATCTAAGGTAAGAACCAATCCGGTATGAGCTTCAAAGTGATTTTCATCCTCAATTCCCTCATCTTTTAACCCAAGGAAGTTCACTAAGACGGATGGATTAACACAGATCTTCTTGCCCAAAAGGTAAGAGTTGATGGCTATGACCTTGGAACGATCCTCGTTGTTGATGAGAATGACATTTGAGTAAAAGAGTAAAACCATGTTCTTGTAGACGATGTCGGGAATGCTCAAGAATGCTAAGAAACTCCATTCTTGCAAGAGAGGTAGATATCAGAAGAGAGAACACTCAGAATCAAGGAAATCCATATCTACAACTCGTTCTCTTCGAAGAATGGTATCTTGAATGATTTGGAAACGATCCATAGCGTCTTGATTCCTAAGACTTTTTGAAAAGAGAAGGGTAAGGTTTGGAAGGATGTCATCTTGGTTCGAACCTTCACCCCTTGTGTCTTTCATTTCTTAGATTCCATTTAAAAATGCCTAAAAACAAAGCAAGCAAAAAAATTTGAGTGTATGCATTTAAATCCTAATTCAATCTAATATTAATCCCATTAAGGTTTTAAAAACACTTTGAAAGGATATACATATATTAATTTTTTTTGAAGAAAACAAGTTTGAAAAACTGTGTTAAAAATATGATTAAAATAAAATATATTCGAATCAAAAAATTTGAGATTTTGAAAAAATTTACAAGTTTTTGAAAACCCATGATATAAAACATATATTTTATACATAACTATAATTTTCTAACCTAAGATTCGAACGAAATCAAAAGAAAAAGAAAAGGTTGGAAAATACCTTAAAAGAGGGATTTTGGAAGAATTGATGGATGAAATTGCACCAAATTGTTGAAGCTTGCTTAGATTTTTGTTTGGGAGTAAAAGCCCTCAAGATTTGATGAAAAACAAGGAGGTTTGGAGGATTTTTATAGAGGAAATTGTTTTATGGTTTTTAGGGTTTGTTAAGTTTGAGTAAAAAAGAGTTTGAGCATTTAAAACCCTTTAAAATAGGCTTTCCAAATACGCGTTTCGAAACAGGCGAAACCGTTTCGAAACAGGCGTACCGAAACGTCTACGAATGTTCCGAAACCAACTGACTGTTCTGATACAGGTTTGACCGTATCGAAGCCCAAGAGATTGCCCGTATCGAAATGCATAGGGGTCGTTTCAATACATGTCTTGGCATAACCAAAACGTTTCGAAACCCTTTGGGGCATTTCGAAACACCCTGGTGCATTTGTGTTCTTTGAAGGCACCCATTTCGATACACCTAGGCTTGGAAGTGCAGATAAGGCTCTAAAATGCAGAAAAATTTACTTTTAATAGATCTTAGATGCATAAATGATATGAATGAGCAAGTAAAATATATCAAAACACAAACATACTCCTCCTAACTATAAGCATGGATGAAATTAGGATAAAAAACACATAAGCGTGGCATTTAACACGAATTCAAGCACAAAAAGGTCCTAAAAGGTCAAGATAGGCTAGTTAGACCTAACTCTCTCCTAAGGGACCAAAAATGATCTTTATCTAGAGGATTGGTAAAGATGTCCGCTAATTGATTTAAGGTGTCTACATACTCTAAAACAACATCTTCCTTAAGGACATGATCTCTAATGAAATGATGCCTTATTTTTATGTGTTTGGTTCTAGAGTGTTGGATGGGATTTTTGGTAAGACATATAGAACTAGTGTTATCACACATAAGGGGTATGGTGTCAACCTTAATTCCATAGTCTAAGAGTTGTTGTTTCATCCAAAGGACTTGAGCACAACAACTCCCTAAGGATATGTACTCGACTTCGGTGGTAGATAAAGCTACACTATTTTGTTTCTTAGAGAACCAAGATATGAGCATACTACCTAGGAATTGGCAAGTGCCGAAAGTACTTTTCCTATCTGTTTTACAACCCCCGTAATCCGCATTCGAATAAGCATGAAGGTTAAAGGTTGAGTCTCTAGGGTACCAAAGACCTAAACAAGGAGTATCTCTAAGGTACCTAAAGATCATTTTAACGGCTATAAGGTGAGACTCACTAGGACTAGCTTGGAACCTAGCACACAAGCAAACACTAAACAATATATTATGTCTACTTGCGATAAGGTAAAGCAAAGATCCAACCATAAAGCGATAAAGCTTAGAGTCAATACACTTACTTCCTTCATCTTTGTCAAGCATGGTAGATGAGCTCATTGGTGTAGCTTGAGGCTTTGCTTGCTCCAAGCCAAACTTCTTGAGCATATCTTTGATGTACTTAGCTTGATTGATGAAGATGTCATCCTTCATTTGTTTGATTTGGAGTCCCAAAAAGAATGAGAGCTTCCCCATCATGCTCATTTCAAGTTCACCTTGCATCAACTTAGAAAAATCTTGACAAAGGAATTCATTAGTAGAACCAAATATAATATCATCAACATAAATTTGAACTACTAAGATATCTTTGCCATTATTTTTAGGGTAAACTATCTATTTGACCACCAAATTATTGGGAAAGTTTTAAAATGACCATCATAGAAAAAAACGCGTCATTTGAGTACCCAAACTATTAAAATGGGATCAATTTGGCCACCTGCCGTTAAGAGGCTAACGGAAGGTGACATGGCAGTTAAAAAATTAAAGGTATAATTACACATTTCGTCCTTACTATTTACACATTCTTTCAATTTAGTCCTAATTTTAATCTAATAAAATAAATTAATTAGGTGGTGACACGTGTCAACACCTTATTGGAGGAATTTAATTATTTATATTTAATTTAATAAATTTATTTTCATCCCCCAATCAGGTGGTGACACGTGTCACTTGATTGGAGGATGAAAATAAATAGAACTTTTGCACCCAACGTGAATCGAACTTGGGTGGCTGGGTAACTTAGGCAAGAAGCACATGGCAAAGCCACTGGGCTAAAGCCATTTTTTGTAATACAAAGTGCAAATAATTAATATAATTCATAATTGGCACCGCCTAATTAATAAGCCACGGAGATGAAATGGATTGTTCTAATTTTTCTTTGATTTGCAGAGTTTGTTTTTCAGGTTTCAAAATTGAAATGGATTATTCTAATTTTCGATATGGCCTCGAAGATGAAAACATTTCGGAGTTAGCATCATTAACGATTCTCTTCATTCATCTGGTTTTATTGAATTTCACTCAACTTTGATTCAAATCTTTTCTTTGTATATATGTTTTGTTGTTGCAGAGATCAGATGAATTGCTGCAGCGGATAGATCTGGACCATCTGGACCATCTGGTTGATAGATCTTGAGAGGTTGGATCAGTCACCGCCCCAGCTGAAGCACCTGAAGCTATAAGTGCAGCAACCATTTTTTCTCTGTTAAGAAGAAAAATCTGATCCTCTGTATTAGTTTGATGCATCGTAAAAGCTGTCATTATGTTAAATTCTAAAGTGCATTTTCTAAACTAGGGAATGCCGATGATATCATTATGCTTTATGAAAGTAATAGTCCTTAATGATATTTGTTAAAGATTAATTGTGAAAGAGACAGAGGGAATGAAAGTTATAGAAAGTATATCCGATTCTTGTTCATCTGATCTCTGCAACAACAAAACATATATACAAAGAAAAGATTTGAATCAAAGTTGAGTGAAATTCTATAAAACCAGATGAATGTAGAGAATCGTTAATGATGCTAACTCCGAAATGTTTTCATCTTCGAGGCCATATCGAAAATTAGAACAATCAATTTCAATTTTGAAACCTGGAAAACAAACTCTGCAAATCAAAGAAAAATTAGAACAATCCATTTCATCTCCGTGGCTTATTAATTAGGCGGTGCCAATTATGAATTATATTAATTATTTGCACTTTGTATCACAAAAAATGGCTTTAGCCTAGTGGCTTTGCCATGTGCTTCTTGCCTAGGTAACCCAGCCACCAAGGTTCGATTCACGCTGGGTGCAAAAGTTCTATTTATTTTCATCCTCCAATCAGGTGACACGTGTCACCACCTGATTGGGGGATGAAAATAAATTTATTAAATTAAATATAAATAATTAAATTCCTCCAATAAAGTGTTGACACGTGTCACCACCTAATTAATTTATTTTATTAGATTAAAATTAGGACTAAATTGAAAGAATGTGTAAATAGTAAGGACGAAATGTGTAATTATACCTTTAATTTTTTAACTGCCACGTCACCTTCCGTTAGCCTCTTAACGGCAGGTGGCCAAATTGATCCCATTTTAATAGTTTGGGTACTCAAATGACGCGTTTTTTTCTATGGTGGTCATTTTAAAACTTTCCCAATAGTTTGGTGGTCAAACAGATAGTTTACCCTTATTTTTAATAAAAAGTGTTGTGTCCACCTTTTCTTTTCCAAAACCTTTTCCAACCAGACAACTTGATAATCCTTCATACCAAGCTCTAGGAGCTTGTTTCAAACCATATAAAGCTTTTGACAATTTAAAAACATGGTTTGGAAAAATAGAATCTTCAAAACCTGGTGGTTGTTCCACATACACTTCTTCGTTTATAAAACCATTTAAAAACGCACTTTTGACATCCATTTGAAAAAGCTTGAAATCATGATAACATGCAAATGCATGTAGCATCCTAATTGCTTCCATTCTAGCTACGAGTGCATAGGTTTCATCAAAATCACTGTTTTGACTTGGAAAACACTTCGAAATTTTTTCATAAACTTTGGTTTTGACTTGGACCATTTCGCTTAGAGATATTGAGAAGTTTTGAGGACTTAAAAATTTATTTTCTCTTTTTCAATTTAGTCTTTAAATCCTTTTTTATATCAAAATCAATTTATTAGTTTTACATATTGATATAGGATTTGTCATTCCTACACAATAGGAAACATATCACAAGTCACTTGATTGAGTGAGACTAGAAATGCATGGTCATGCTCGATAAGTTGATATGAGATATCACAAATTATTCGTTTAATATAGTCTACTCTAGATGTCAAGAAATAATAGATGAGCTATACAAGTGTGACTATTCTAAGATTTGTGTATATTCTAGATATAAGGACAATGGATTTAATACAATAGAAAAGTTAATCACGGAGATGGTGTGTTGAATCATCACTTCCTATAACTTAGGTGACAATGATATATCGCTAGATGTCACTTATTGTTTGTAATATTAGAACGGTTCTAATGATTACTACTAATGTTACAGGAACGTACAGGGTCACACCCAGAGTTGAAAAGAGCAATTTATAAATGAGTTACACATGTACAATTTTAATTGTGCATAAATAAAATGTATAATTAACATTAATATATATATTCGATATATATATTCAGTTGTAATTTTAATTATACATGGAATTTCAAATTTAATTAAAAAGAATATAATTAGAGTAATTATACTCTCTTTTAAACTCTCGAAATTAAATCCCTAAGGGTTAGGGCAACAAGATATAAAAGGATAATTTTGGTCTAGCAGCCGTTTCATCCCTCGCTAAATGAATTTTCTCAAGAACAGTTTTTGAGAAAAAAAATTACTCTCAACAGTTTTTCAACCGGGTGAACTGAGTAGAGGTTGAGATGTTTTGTCGTGGAGGCTTACGATTCGAACAGTTCGTGATTTCTCTACCGCAACTGTAGTCTTGCCGTTTATCAAGGAACCCAATATAAGTGATCGTATCCCTTCCTCCTGATTTCGGTTTTTATCGTACATGAATCGTTGGCGAGATCGTCAACTTTGTTTCCGCTGTTCCATGGGGTGCACCGACGGTCCCAACATGCCCTTTATGTCTTTTGCCTTTCACCGCTTCTAAGACAAAATTAGACTCTATCCGAGGGACATCAGCTAACGCTTTCTCACCTTGTGCAACATCTGCCAAAGAACATTTAACACCATCAACCTCCGTAAACTGATCCACACACCCCAATTATTGCATTCGAGACATGTCCACACACAAGGTCGACACTTGGAGACTCAACCCTAGGATTATGCTCCTCCCATAGAGCATTCGAAACTCACCTCAAACGAACAACAATGGTCTGAGCCTCATTAACACCACCATCCAATTCTACATGTTCATCACTGTCATTACTATGCTTATAACCCGCGTCTAAATTGCCTACCATTATTATAGAACTAATGTTTTGATATAGTAATTGAAAAAAAAATGTTTTGGACAAAGTTAGAAAGAATTTAAAACCATTTCTAAAGTCCAAACAACTTGAAACTATGTTTAGGGGATATTTCAAAAGGGTTTTAAGTGTTTTCAAAGCCAAATCCAACAAAACCATCCAGGTGTTTCGAAACACCCCTAGGTATTTCGATACGGGTCTTTACAGTGTCAAAACGTTTCGAAACGAGCTTTAATCTGGGTGAGTTTTTGCATAGCGTTTCGATACGGCCTCTGCCGTTTCGATACGCCTATGTGGCATTGACCTCAACGGTCATAAACCCTCAACGGCTATTTCCCAACTACCTTTTAAATGTAGAGCGTTTCGATACAGGGACAAGCATTTCGATACGGGCGTTTCGATACGGGTGCTGCAATCAGACTGCAATGACTCTTTCCATTTGAAGAGTGTTTCAAAACGGAGTCGAACGTTTCGAAACGGGAAGCTGTAGAACTGCATTTATGGTGGGAAATTAAGTCTCCAACGGCTTCAATTCAATCCCAATGGCTAGTAACGACTAAAAACTCAAAGAGGAGTATAAAAGGAACCTCCAAGCATCTATTAATGGTTAATGCTTCAATTGTCAACATCATAATGATCAAGAATTTGTCTTAGGGCTTTATTGTTCATTTTATTGTATAGACAACACTTGTGAGCCTAATTGTCAAATTTGCTCAAGTGTTTAGGTTTTAGGTGAGAGCTTTAATTGTGCAAACATATACCTTCTAGAGGGATTTTTAGTTTGCTAAGTCTTTCTTGTGTAAGAGAGTATTTGATCAAGATTTGGGTAGAAAGCTTGATCGGTGTAACGGTTTCCTCCTAATCCGAGAAAAGGGGACGAAATTCTTAGTGAATTTGTTTGGAAATCCTTAGTGGGAAGCTAAGGTAGTGGATGTAGACCTTGGTTAGAAGGTTGAACCACTATAAATCCTTGTGTAAATTGTCTATCTTTCCATTCCCACAAAAACACCCAAAATCTCACTTCTCCACCACTTGGCGTTCTTATCTCACTTCTCCACCACTTGGCGAGCAAGAACGGTTATAGGAATCGAGCACCGAATAACCCAACAATTACCCCCATGTCTCTCTTTAATCTTATCTGGAACATCGCATTTTTCAGTCGATTATGTATGACAGATATCTCATCGGTATCTTCATTGCACATACAATGTTGATCAAATACTTACCACCTCTAGCTCACTTTTGAGGAATAAAGGCATCTACAACTTCCCCGTGTGGATCAAATACTTTCCATAAACCCTTTCATTGTAAGCTTTCAAAAATATTTTCCATGAAGAGGGTCCAAACCTGCCGCAGGCAGCCATCCACTTTCACGCCGCTAGGTATTCCTTAATTATATAAAAGAATTTCTTCCTTTCTAATAAGTTCGATTATCACAAAGATGGACAAATCAATCTAAACAAAAGGCACAACTTAATTGAAAATAATATAAAAATTAAATTTCGCAATAAACAACTCATAGAATTGATATTACCAGGAACAAAAGCTTAGCTGATTCAACACTGAAAACGTGCTTGAAGAAACGCCGGCGGAGAAGATATACAACGTAAATAAATAATGGCAAAAATCCAAACACTAGCCGAGTGGAGCAACGCCCGAAATTGGGTTAGGTTTTTTAGGCATCAAATTACTAAAAATAACAAGATTCATATCTATAAAATTTTAAATTTTCGGATAATCTGAAACTTGAAATATTGCGATATGTATCCAATTTAAAAAATAAAAAATCAGATCGGATATTCGAAATTTCAGATCGGAACGGTCGGATCGGATATTTTTGCACACCTTTAATACTTACGATACGAACGTATAGATGTTCATTTTCGAATATCGGATCTGATCTAAAAATTAGGATATCCTAAATTTCGCATCGGTAAAATAGCGATTCTTATCCGGTTTAGAAAAAGTCGGATATTTGGATATCGAATACTCGGATCGGATATCCAGTTATTCGAATATATAATTTGATTTAAGTATTTTTTTCTAATTTGACGGTCATATCTATGAAAATTTTAGATTTTCGAATACAAAAATTAATAAATTGTCAAATATAACAAGATTAACATCTATAAAATTTTTGATTTTTTGAATTTTCGGATATAACAAGCATTAAATTATTAAATGTAAAAAATTTATATTTATAGAATTTTGAATTTTCGGATAATCCAAAACTTGAAATATTGTAATACGTATCAGATCCGAAAAATAAAAATCAGATCAAGTATCTGATCTGAAAATAAAAATCAGATTGAATATTTGAATTTTAAATTGGATCAACGAATAATCGAATCGGTTGGATCGAATATTTTTTAATACCCCTACTTGAAATCACTCAAACAAATAATCTAAAATGACTCATCATTTGAAAAGATCATACCCGAAATGATTTAACGTGAAAAACTTGAAATTTTAAAATTTTAACCGACTCGATTCTAGTTGATTTGGTCTAAAACCAAGTTGACCCGTCCAACCGACAATAAATGATAAATAGAAGTAGCGAAGTGAAGACGAATATATGAATTCAAAGGAGAAAGGACAAAGGGATGGAAGTGTTAAGATGGTAAGGAAGTGGGGGCAACCATTGATATTATATAATTAATTTCATCATAAATAGACGATGAAGTAAAATCCAGAGATGGAGACTACTCACTATATGAGTTGGCCACCTTTCAAACTCAACCATGTTAAATAATAAATATATTTGTGCGAAAAAATTATTAGATAAATTTGACTCATCACGTTTATATGAATAGATTTTATTAGTTGGGATCATATATAACGTAGTGAGCTGAGTACATTTAAAAATTTTTAATTTGTGTGTTATGCAACATCAAAAAAATAAGAAAACAAAAGCATTGGGTTTTCTACTCCACGTCCGTATTTGAATTTGTCCATTTTTCTCACATTAGCGTCTAAACTGTTTTTAGCCTATATTTTTCTTGACAAATTTTAAATCTAACTATAATTTTATTTACAAAAGAGGTAAGAAGAGATCTTTAGAGGAAGGAATGAGAGTGTTTATAGTGAGTTTAGAACCCATGACTTGAGAAAAATAATAGAATAACCGATATCAGTATTTTTTGTACAAGCTTTTACTTTTTTATGATGCTTTGACATAGCCTCGCAATGTCGCATCACTCGTCTTAACATCAGATACAAATGTGAGGAAAATAGACAAATTCAAGTATGTGGGCAAAAGAACATTTAGGTAATAACGTGGAAAAAAGTTACAAGTTCATGTACCGATGTGTTATTGAAAGAAAGTTACAAATGTGAAAAAATAATAAGTTTAGAGACTGAAATATAAATCATCCATTTAGTAAATGTAAAAATCTGTGTTCTATATAATTTCTTTTGTAAGTTTTTAATTCAGGATTTATGAATCGTCTCTATCAATATTATCTCTATAACTTATATATAGTATCTTCTTATACTATAAAATTTTAAATTTTTACGTTTTTTGAACGGTTGGATGAAAGTAAATAGATGGATGAGATTAATAATAAAAAATGTGAAGATTATCACTTGAAAAAAAATCTTAGTCATTTATTATTATCATTCAATGGTCCAAATATATATATATATATATATATATATATATAAAGAGAGAGATATGAGATTGAATGTGTGAAATGGATGGATGAGATTTATTTAACACTCATATTTTCTTTCTCCTTAAAAATTTCTTTATTTTTAACTTTTCATCACATCCATCCATTCCACCCATCCAATGGCCATTTATTAGCGTAAAACCAAATAAGTTTTACTTTAAGTTTTACACATTTTTGGATTGTTGGATGAGGAAAATGGATGGATGAGTTTAACTCTTTATTTTTTTTTTCAAGCGATAATCTTCACATACTCTACTATTAATCTCAGTCATCCGTTTCACCCATCCAACGATTCAAAAAATATATAAAACTTAAAAAAAAAACTTTTAAACTGTGTAACCGGATTTTATCCTATCCTATATGTATTTTCAATCCTTCACGGGCTCAAATGAGACAAAAACGGTGTGAGTCTCCATGTGCCTCTTCATCCAATGGCCGCATAAGTTTTGTTTAGATAATTTAAGAGTTTGATTAAATAAGAAATAAATATCCAACCATATCTTATATTGATTTCGGTTAAACTCTAAATGATAGCGATTATATAAGCATCGGAGTCCACCTTTTGATGTAACGATAAATACAGAGGTGGTTTCGAGTTTTAATTTGTATAATATTTTAAAAAGATTTAGATTAACTATAAACTTACTCCCTTACTTTTTAAAATTTTATATGTTACCCCAATCATGAACTTTAACTCCGTCTTTGACAAGTATAACTATTATCTATTTTCATAACTCTTAAGTTTTGTTTTGGACCAATATCACATTTTTTTGAACAAGAAACTCGTAAACATTAAGTATTTTGAAAAAGGAAAACGAGCGCAAAGAAGTTGTTTGGTCGACATAGCTTTTTAGGTAGGGGTGTTTAAATTTGAATATCCTAGGTATCAAGAACTTAAGTCTTCGAGTAGTAGTACGACCGGCCCGTGTTGGTCGGGTTCCCGCTAATTGGGTGATTGGGTATCCGGGAGGTGAAAGTAATTATAAAATTATTCGAATTTTATAATCGGGTCGGCGAGTCAACAAGTTGGGTCATTTTGATCGAATATTTTTGAATACATTTAATTTTAGGGGTAAAAAAACTTTCAAGATCAAGATTTTCCAAACATGGAGAAGCAGCAGTGGGAACAGGCGGCGCAGCTACGGGAGTCGGTATAATAGCGAGAGTCGGCAAAGCAGCGGGAGCAGGTGAAACAGTGGGTACCAGTGAATCAATGGGAGTCGGCAAATATGCAAAGACCAGATTAATGGAGAAAGCGAAACGATACAACCAAAAACCCTAATGGTAGAGGTAGATATCCCTTCAACGGCCAAAGCAGTTACTCGAGAGATGGAGTGGCTATTTTTGTCAACCTGGTTAGCAAAAGGATTCACACCTCAACCGTGAAGGAAACTTTTTCCATCTACGGCAGAATCGTTAATGTTTATATTGCCTACAATAGCCCAAAAAGGAGCCACAAAAACCATACTTTCGCTTTCATAAGATTTTAGACTTGGAAGGAAGCTTGGAATGCAGTGGAATGCGGAAATAACAGAAGAATGTACGGGTTCTTCATAAAAGTCTTTATGGCTAAAAACCAAAAAGCGCAAGGCAAAGCTAGAAACTCAGTGCCAGCACCACCGAGCAACCGCCCTATGAACTCAAATGTAGACATTACAAAGTTGACGGATGGCAGATCGTATAAAGAAGTGTTAACGTCCAAAAAAAGTCCCCAGAACAAGACCTCTGCTTCAATGTATCAGAAGAATCAACCCAGTTCTGCTGTCGGAGATAAAGCAAATTTCAATGGTTGCTTACCGTTTCACTACTCCATTCCTCCCCGTGATCTGACTTGGTTGAAAAAAAGTCTCATCGGACAGGTGAGAAGCATGTATGATGCAACGTTCGCTCAGCAAATACTAAGATCGAAAGGTTTTAAGATAAAGGTTAGTCCATGGTCTGGCCCATATGTTGTGATAATCTTTGAAGAAGAGGAACATATACAAATATTGCTGGATTTAAAGGACACTCTCCTTAAGGAATGGTTCGAAGACATAGATAATGTTGATCATTTCTCTAGCAACAAAAACTGAAAATCTGGGTTTGTTTGGAGAATATACCATTAGAAGGATGGCATAATCAAGTTTTTGAAGCAATGGTTAACAGATGGGGATCGGTCATCAGAATCGAAGACGACACGTCAAGCTGAAGCAGATTTGATTGTGCAAGGATCCTTTCCGGAGTAAGTAGCAAATTGGATATTCCCGCGTCGGCCACCTTAACAATCAATGGCACAATGCACAACATTAAAATTTCTGTAACCGATTTCGAAGAAGAAATTTGCTGGATCGACGACGACTTTCCGATGACAGGAGGAACGGAACCCTAGCCGCCTACAATTCCCAGCCAACGCCTCGATGAGTTCAATCAACATCATTACTCAGTCATTAATGATGGGAGTTCCAACACATTGGAGAACGACAAAACTGAAAAGGCAATGGAATGTTTGTCAGGGGAAGTTATTATTGATACACATGGCCCACTTCATACATTGAATCAGATTGACTCGGCTCCACCTCAAACTAACAGGGAAAACGTGGTGAATTTGTTCGACGTCCCCATTTTCTCCAATCAGGCATCTCCCATTCTGTCAACTGACTCAAGTGAACCCTACGCCCCTACTCTTGATAAAGATACTGGCCTGTTTAAAATAAGGCCCAGCAGCTTCAGACCCACATGTGGTATCACTCCATCTTCACTAAGGTCCAAGTTGGATAGAATAAAGAAACAACAGGCTTCCAAGCATAACAACCACAGTCTAATTCTCGGTCAGGCTAATGACAAGACCCAGTAGGGTTTGGAAGGTATCTCCACATCACCACAACAGCAGGGCCATCCGCCAAACAATGGTATTACCGAGTCTTTAATGAAAGCAAGAAATGTTCTGGAAGTATGCAATACAGTCGGAATCACCTTTGATGCAAGTAACGATGATGTTTGTGCAAAATTAGTTTAATTAGAAGAGGAGGAGTTGAAGCCCATCTAAAGGAAATCTTTCCCCGTCCAGTGTGTGAATTTTTTATAATGCAAAGTAAGAACTTATTTGTGTCCTGGAATGTTCGAGGCTTCGGGAGTGTGGAAAAAAAGCTAAGGTTTGGAAGATCATAAATTCCAGTAAAGTAAATGCAGTGTTCCTACAAGAAACGAAAATGAGGAAGATGGAAGATGAACAATTCAAGATGACTTATGGGAGAAATTCAAAGTTGAAATTCATTGCTTGTCCGTCTAAAGGGGCTTCAGGAGGATTGGTTACGATATGGGACCCAGAGTTCTTTGAAATGGAATACTCAGAAATCGAGGCCAATTTCATACTGTTGGCTGGGAAAATTGTTGAGTCAAACTCAAGATGTCTGCTAATAAACACTTATGCGTCTAATGACGACCAGAAGAGATCTGAAATGTTCGATGACATAAAACAAAGAGTGGCTGCAAAAAAGTTACCGTCAATTCTAGGCGGAGACTTTAACATAGTCAAGAAGAAGGATGAGAAGGTTGGAATATCGATTCGAAGAGGAGCGATGAAAGTTTTCGCTGAATTCATTGACGATCTTGGTGTTATCGACTTACCTCTTTCGGGAAGCCAGTTCACTTGGTCAAATTACCGTGAAACACCCTCGCATAGCAGGTTTGATTGTTTCCTAGTCTCGCCGGAGATTCTCAACTTTTGGCCAATGTTAAAACAAAGCTCACTGCCTAAAGGAATCTCTGATCACAATCCAATAATCTTGTCTATATTCAAACCAAGTGGTGGCCCGAAGCCATTCAAATGGTTTGACTCATGGTTTGAGAGCAGGGAGCTATTGAATGAAATCAAAAGTGTTTGCATCACAAACAGGGAGATGGAAATTCTACCACTATTGCGCCCGTGTAAGACAGTTTCAAAAGCATGGTATAAGGAGAACAAGGAGTATCATCCCGAATCCTCCCAAAAAATCAAAGACAATTGTAATATAATTGAGGAAAAAATTCAAAAAGGTGAAGATGTTATCCACAACATGAGAGAACTACAAAAACTCAGATCTCTACTCTGGAAGGCTATTCGAAGAGAAGAAAGAAATTGGTTGCAACGGTCAAGGCTCAAGTGGTTTCAAGTTGGAGACAAAAACACTAGATACTTCCAAATTTTAGCCTCCTCAAGAAACAAAACCAACCATGTTGAGATGCTGCAAAAGGGGAATGGAAAAACTACTGATCCAGTAGAAATTAAAAATATGATCGAAGAGCACTTCAAGAAAATCTACAATACCTCCAACACAATCAAAGTCTCAAGCATCGACTGCAATGTGAGTAATCTGAACCCCGGATCAGCCAGTAGACTTGAAGTTCCTTTCACATCCGAGGAGATTTGGATGGCGATCAACTTCATGGACAGGTCTAGGGCCCCCGGGCTGGATGGATTTAACATCGGATTCATAAAAAAATTCTGGCCAAGTCTTAAATAGCAAAATATGCAGTTTTTCTCCAAAGTGTACAATAAAGAAATCACAGACTACTCCTTCAACCACTCCTTCGTTGTCCTCATCCCCAAGATCAAAAACCCATCATGTATGGCACATTTCCGTCCTATCAGCCTTGTAGGCTGTATATATAAACTTCTTGCCAAGGTACTGGCATTGCGTCTTAATGCTGTGGCCCCTGAAATTATTGGGGAATACCAGTTCGCGTTCTGCCCGGGAAAACAAATCCTCGATTGTTCCCTGATCGCCAATGAAGTGATTGAATCTACGAAGAAGAAAGGTCTGCAAGGTCTAATTTTCAAAGCAGATTTTTGTAGGGCTTATGACACAGTGGATTGGGCATTCCTCAGTTTCACGTTGGAAAAAATGGGGTTCGGTAAAATGTGGCAGTCTTGGATTCAACTACGCCTAACATCGGCCACAATCTCAGTTCTTGTTAAAGGCTCTTCCACAAAGCAGTTCTCCATTACGCGTGGACTTCGCCAAGGATGCCTTTTATCCCCCATCCTCTTTAATTTAGTGGCGGAAGTCCCGAGTTCATTAATTCTCAAAGCTAATTATGGGGGATTGTTCGAAGGCCTATCTATTGGAAATCAGGGTGCACAATTAACCCATATTCAATTCGCAGACGATCTAATTGTCTTCTGCAGAAATAGTGAGCAAGGAATCCGTAACTTGATCAGATTGTTGAGAGGATTTGAATTGATCTCTAGCTTGAAATTAAACCTTCAGAAGTGCAAATTGCTGGGCATAAATGTAGATGACAAGACTGTGAATTCACTCGCATCTCTCATTCATTGCAGTAGCGAAAAACTACCATTTTCATATTTGGGATTGCCTTTGGGGATCTTCAAAAACGAGCTGAAAATATAGGATCCGGTTGTCGACAAAGTAAGATCAAAACTAGCAAACTGGAGATCGAAATCCCTCTCGTTTGGTGGTCGCATTACTTTAATCAGAATTGTTCTAGCCAATATATCAATCTACTTCATGTCATTGTTTCCCATTCCAAAGAAGGTATGCTCCATCCTGGCTAAATTGGTCTCAACCTTCCTGTGGAATTCCAAGGGAAGCCGCAGCATACACTGGATAAGCTGGAAAAAGATTTGTCTATCAAAGTCCCAAGGTGGTCTAGGACTAGTGGATTTCAAAGCTAAAAACAGTGCCCTCCTTCTCAAATGGATTTGGCGGTATGGAACTGAGCCAAATAATCTTTGGAGGAAAGTAATTGAAGCAAACTATGAAGGTAACAACCTATCATTATTCTCTGAAAATTTAAATCCCAGAAATAAGTGTTGGATATGGAAAAACATCATCACTGCCCTCAATGCAAGTAACAGTCTGTTTACGGAAAATATCCGATTTGTTGTGGGTAATGGGCAACATATCTCCTTCTGGAATGATCTTTGGGTTGGTGAAAGGACCTTAAGACTTGCTTTCCCAAGAATTTATCTCCTAGCTCTGAACAAATCTGGGGTCATAGTTGATCTAGGCAGAAATGAAAATGGGGTATGGAATTTGAAGATCGTACTTCGTCGAAGTTTGTTTGTATGGGAAGTTGATCAATGGGAAGAATTTCTCAACACCATCAAGGATTTCAAATCGGTTTCTGAAGTTGAAGATAGCATTCGATGGGTTGCAAACACCATTGGCAGCTATAATGTAAAAACCTACTACGAGTTAAGCACCTCCATTGCAAATCCAAAAGATGAGGTTTAGAAGCAGGTATGGTCAAAGCTCACACCTCCAAAAGTCTCAGCCTTCGTGTGGAAGGTTGTACATGGTAGGATTCCAACAAAGACTGAATTGAGAAAAAGGGGCGTTCAATCTCAAGCTTCGAGTCTATGCTTATTCTGCATTTCAGAACCAGAAACAGTAACCCACCTTCTATGTCACTACTTCGAAACATGGAAAATCTGGCAAAGATGGTGTGCTTTTTGGAAGGTACAGATAGTGGTCCCAGGGTCCTACCGCGAATTTTTGTTGATTTGGTCTGCAACTCAACCAGAAAAGATCTCTCGAGAAGTCTGGTCTTTAAGTTTTTTCTGCATTAGCTGGACTTGTTGGTTATTCCGGAACGATATAATCTTCAATGGGGTAAAACTGGACTCCAACACACTCTTCGACATGTGCATGCTTCGGTTAAATAAATGGTGCAATGCACTATGGCCAGAAATGGGATTGTCAATCACGATTGTTTCATGCTCCCCAGAGATATTTGGCAATTTCAAATCTGTTTCAACTAGAGCTCCCATGTCTTCATGGATTCCACCACCCTCGGGAACGTTAAAATTCAATACGGATGGTGTCGTAGTAAGAAGCTTCGGAAAGGCCGGTATAGGAGGATGCCTGAGAAATAACCGAGGTACGTGTTTGATTGTATTCTCTAAGTCTGCATGGGTGATTGACGCGGCTACGGCAGAATTATTGGCTATTTCGGAAGCCTGCAGATTATTCACGAATTCTCCATGGTGCAAGTCACACAAACTTATCGTGGAAAGTGATTGTCTTCTAGTTGTGGAGTGGATCAAGAAACCACAGGAATGCCCTACGTGCTTCAAACCCTTAATCTTAACCTGCTTAAACCACTGTGTGAATCTAAGCTGGAGTATACAATTTGTTTCAAGGGAGAGCAACACTTTAGCAGACAACTTGGCCAAAAAAAGTATTTCGAGACTTCAACATCAAAACCTGAAATACATGGAAAAGCACAAAGAATGATATTGCAGGTCCGGATGGTATCCCATGCAGTGCTGGTATTAGCGAATAGTCCTCGGTTATAGAACAAGCAGGATTTGATAGCTTAAGCTTACATGGTAGTATGTAAATCGTTCTAGCTGTGTTGTAGCAAGATTTGCGTGGTGGGTATTGGAAAAGAGGGTATTGGTTCATCCTCATTGTCGATTTGTAAACATAGTTGTTTCTCACTCTTTTTCTTCCATCTAGGATTAGAAAAGTTTTTTAATGAGGAGAAACATCTCTGTATTTCTCTTTTAATATAAAATAAATTCTATCCCTTCAAAAAAATAAATTTAGGGGTCAGCGTGGGCCTTTGCTTCGGTTGCTGCCGCTCTTCCAAATTTAATTTGGAACTAAATTCTCACATCTTAAATACATCCTTCTTCTTCTTCTTCTTCTTCTTCTTCTTCTTCTTCTTCTTATTCTTCTTCTTATTATTATTATTATTATTATTATTATTATTATTATTATTATTAAGCCATAAAATCAAAATCTATCACTCCTGTGACTAAATATCAATCTAATAATTCAACTAATAATTGCATAGTATTCGGTCCAATAAATAGAATAGGATTGATTTGATTTAATAAATGAGTTTGGGTTGATTCTTATATTGGACCAGACAATAAATGAGATTGGTAAATTTGTTTAGGCTGTCAAAACAATTTACTTATCGTTTAATTGAATATTTGAATTATTTTGACTCTAAAATTTTATTTTGGATTAAAATTATCACTCTTTGGAAGAAAATCGTGTTATATCTTTATCATAGCAACAGGCCAACAACTCTAATGTACGTACTAAAGTTATTTGATAATACACCCATACAGCTTATAGATAAAACGATTTGAATCTGTGTCTTTTAAGATAAATATCATCCCTTTTCTACTAAAACACTTGTTGAGTTGTAAGAGAAATCTATATATTATTTTTCCAACAAATTTATACTTTTATATCTATTCTGTATTAAAGTTTTTAATTTTAACGATACACATGGTAATATTTTTTATCTCTTTATTCATAAAAAAAGTTTTTGAGATTTTCGGTGTGATTTATTATATTGATAGATTAATATAAAAAACTATATGCTCTATGATATTGTTGTTATTATTATTTAGAAGATTCTCTATTTGTTTTCTTCAGCTTTTACTACGTCAAATTTATAGATGGTAAACGGGTCGGTATTTCTGTTCATGTAATTTCAATCTTGACTATATTCGATTTAAATTTAGTTCGGGTCAAATTATATCTGGTTCAATTTTAGTTTAATTTTATGGTAATTTAGGTCGAGTTAATATTAGGTCGAGAGATTTCCGGGTTGGTCAATAGCATATCGATTGTTTTTTTTTTCATTCTGGTCAACCTTTGCATTTTCAAGTTGAGTTGAGTATAAGCTTAATCGAAGTATATATAAAATATTGATACATTTTTGTATAAAATACCTCTTTCTGTTTGTCAATCTTATCATTTATGCTATTTTGTTTAAAAAATAAAATTTTGATTCTTAAATATGAATGATACAATGTTGATAGAGGTAAACAAAAATCGATTCAACTCAAAAAATCATTTTTTTCCGAATTTAGAGTTATTCAATTTATTCGAGTCAACTTGAATTATTTAATTGATTTTTTACTTTAAGCCAAGTTTAAATTTTACCAAACCGAAAAATCAAATTTCAAAATGACGTGGTTTTAATGTTTAGATTTAATTTTTCAAACATTTATCATTTTACTATTTATAATATTGCTAAAAATATATGATAATAAAAATAAAATATTTGTTCACTTTGACTCAATTATCGGGCTAAAATTAGATCGACGTTCGATTCAAATCGAATTTGAGTAAAATAAAGTCTGATTATGTTCGATTCGGGTTGTCTTTGGTTTGGTCATAAATCGGTTGGGGTCTGTATGGTTCAACTAAATTTTAATCTATTTTGGTTCAATTCGATTATTTCGTGTTTTAGATCATGTTGACGTCGTTATCGAGTCTCGAATCATGTAAATTGATTTGGATCTCGAGTCAAATTTACCGGATCTAGTCAAATCTTATAAAACTTGAGTTTGCGGCCTTTGAGATAACTGGAAAAAATATTTATCATGATTCATAGATACTTTATTATTATAACCCGATATATAGGATAAATTTTCAGTTAGAAGTCTCGGGTCAAAAATTTAATTCCGAAAATTGATTTAGAAAAAATCGAAAAATAATTTGCATTTTAAAAGAATTTTTGAAAAATTAATTTCTAACTTTATAATATTTTTAGAGTAAACTACACTAGATACAACTGAGTTTTAAGTTTAATATCAATTATACCACTAAACAAAAAATTATTACTCCTTCTGTCTCATGTTTTTTTGTCCATTATTGACCAAACACATAGTTTTTTTAGGTCAAATTGACCACATGACAAGTCATTTGAAATAAAGCAAATGACAAAATTGCACTCTAAAATGTCAAACTACTGTTTATAGCGGGAAACAATCAAAGACAAGATTTTAACACAGCTAAATAATCAGCGCCAAATTAAATTTTACTAAAATTTTGTTTCAAATTTTTAACGTAAACAGTTTTGCCAAAATTTCACACTAAATTTTCGGCGACCATTTAAAATTTTTTTCATCACTTTTAAATCACTTAACAAGATTGTTAGGTTCGATGTCCTTCAACCGAATTGCTTGTCAAGTGGTGGAAAAGATGTATTTTGGATGTATTTAGTATAATAAAAAAGATAGGCAAAAAGACAAAGGATTTATAGTGGTTCAAGCTTCGAAGAAACTCTACATCCACTACCTTAGCCTTCCACTAAGGATTTCAACAAATTCACTAAGAATTCTTCCCCTTTTGTTGGCTTAGGGGGCAACTAATAACAACCTAGACTCATTCACCAAGCCTAACAACCAAAGATCACAAATCGAGCTTTGGGATCACTCTCTAACAAGATAAAATTTAGCAAACTAAAAATTCCTCAAAAAAGTTGATGCTTGCACTTTTAAGCTCTCACCCAAAACCTAATACACTTGAGCATACATTGACATTTAAGCTCACAAGTGTTGTCTATACAATGAATGAAAAATTAAGCTCTAGGAGAAATTTTTATCATAATGTTGTTGACTTGTGAATCATTAGTTTTTTATAGATGCTTGGAGGTCACTTTTATACTCCAAATTGAGTTCCTGGCCGTTGAAGACCGTTGAGGTTGAATTGGAGCCGTTGGGGCCATTATTGCAAGCAATAAATGCAGTTCTGGAACTGTCTGTATCCATACGCGGGTAGCTGTATCGGTACACCCTTCTTCAGAACTACCCGTTGTGCTTTCCTCAGCTGATGCGTATCGATAAGCTAGGGAGCGTATCGGTATGACCTGCAATTCAAATGACCATTGAGAAACTAGCCGTTGAGGGTAGTTAAAATCGTATCGGTACGCTATAAAACGTATCGGCACGACTATGCTTCGTATCGATACGAACAAGCCGTATCAGTACGGATTTTGGCTATTGAAATTTTCCTGTAGCTTGAAACCCTAAAGCTCATCGATACAATGTATACCGTATCAATATGGTTACTTGAAAAACTCAAGTTTGGCTACTTTAAAGACATTTTAAAACATTCCAAAGCCTTGTAAAACCCACCAAACATATTTTCAAGTTGTTTGGACTTATAAATATTTTTGAAATCTTTTCAATATAGTCAAAAATAATTTATCTATTATTATATCAAAACAAACATCTCAACAATCTCCATCTTTTTGATATAATATGGTCTGTGCACGTTTCTACTCACATTCACTATGCTTTCATCTTGTTTATCAAGCATGAAAGAAGAGGGAGTTCTTCCTTACTTCATTATCTATTTACTTATTTATGCATTATATAATATGCTTGGATTATCATATGTTTTCATCCATATGTATATCATATGATATTCATGCATTACATAAACCACATTTTTATTTAGTATTTTAGCTCATTTCTGGCTCAATTCTATCATAGGTAGTCAGCTATATATATTTAATCATATTCACTTATATTTTTATGTGTTTTATTCTTATAGGGCATATAAAACACATCAAAGGATTAAAGGGTAGCTCAACATTAGCTCACAAGCTTGAAAACAACTCAAATCAGCGAAAGGAGGATTCTAAGCAAAAGAGACTTTATTTCAGCTCCTAAACACTCCAACGGCTCAAGAAAATCTTATGGACACTTAATGGAAACCTCACCTAGTTAGAGGCAGCTCGGATTAGCTCAAAACAGCTCCTAAGTTTAGCTAGCTAAATCAGCTAGCTAGCTCAGCTCAAGTCAGCTCACTTCTAGCTCGATCAGCTCATCTTAGCTCAAGCTATCACTCCTACCTCACCATGTGAAGGGTCATGTCCCTCCTCAAGGGATACAACAGATCAGAAAAGGAGGGAACTAGCCTTGGCGCCACTTCCTTGGAGGAAAATCTGATTTTGGCGCCAATTCAAGGGACATCATTCTTCATTGGCCAAATTCATCACCAAACCCATCCGTCAGATCGTTTGCCATTTCCAAGCATGATCCAAGCATAACCGTGTTCTGAAGTCTTCATAAAACGTATTCCCCTATCTCTTATCTTTCCAATGCATGTTGAATCGCATCAATCTGATGTCGGGAGCTCAAGATATGTCCAGATTACTGAAGGGAGTGCAGGATGGAAAATTTCATACGAGAAATTACAACTTTTTAGCCACATTGGAGGGAGACGCAAGTCAAGACGAATAGCCACATGCCCTATCACTTATGCCTTTCGACAGCCCCTTGTAATCCTATAAATATGAGTCATTTCTTCATTTGTAACACACAATTCAGAATCCAATTAATATATTTTGCGAGTTTATCTCTCATTCTTGTTCTTTTAAGAACTTCCTTGACTTATCAAATCATTTTATTGATTTGTGGCGTCTCTTGTTCCATCTTTGATACTCTAGGTTGTTGAATATTTATTATTCTTCAGTCTACTTCTTTTTACCACCCTCAAAGATACTTATAAAGAACAGGTTTATACTCTTTAGTATAAGTTCTTCTTTTTGTAACTTTGAATAATATCCATTTCCTTTTCCATCTTCCTTTCTTTCACTACCTGAAACCATCATCCTTCACATTCCATCTTCACTTCCTTTACCCATTTTATCATACAAACACTAACATCCTTCCGCCACCTATCTTCTTTCATCCATTTCAACATATTCCCACAAGAAGACGATCGTGCAACAAGGCTTACTTGCATTCTAAGGTTCAGGAAATCAAAGCTTCTCTCAACAATGCTAATTAGAGAGTTAAAGCGTATCATGTGATATCAGAGCAAATGAAGAATCAAGTAAGCCCTATCTTTTTTTCATTTCTTATTTATGATACAAAAAAGAAAAGAAAAAGAAAAAGAAATTCAGATTGTTCCAAAATATAAGGAATCTGAATTAGATCAAAAATAGAGAGAAATAAATCGGAATTTCAAAAAGGGTGAAGATTCAAGCACAAACGTCCAAGCAACCAAGTCCGAGAAGTTTCTCAAGTTTGATTGCTCACGACTAGTTTGTATGTCAAGTTTTGTGGTAACGATTCTATTTTCTTTATTTCTTTTCATTTCTATCCTTTATTTTATCTTTTAGTACATTTCAATCCCTAAACTTTCTTTTCTTCTTTTAAACTCCTTCTTTCTTTCAATTTTCCAAACCTAACCCTTGTTTTGCAACCCAAACGCCATAATATCATAAAATATTTGACATGTTTTAGATAATTGTTTCAAGAACTTGATTTGAGAGATTCGAGAGGAAAAAGGCAAAGAGAGTGGTGAGCACAGAAGGGGAAGTAAAAGCCATAATTCCCAAAGTGTAAGCACGAGTGAAATTGAGTGCATCTTCTCTTTTCTTTGGAGTGACCGTGAGGTTTTTGTGTGTTTGTTTGGTGAGGTCCTTTTATACATTTCTTTATCTTTCTTTTACTAACCATGTCATAGGATTCCTTCAACAATCCATCAACCCAAGACGTGTCGGATGATCTACGATGTTTAAAAATCTTTTAGACACACTGCCATGTTCAAGGCAAAGTGTGCTCCATTGTCATAGATGATGGGAGTTGTACCAATATTGCCAGCACTTTGATGATCAAGAAACTTGGTTTGACAACAACGAAGCATCCAAGTCCATACAAGATTCAATGGTTTAATGATGATGATGAGATTGAAATCACCGAGCAAGTTGTCATTCCATTTTCAATTGGAAGATAAAAGGATGAAGCAATTTGTGATGTGGCACCCATGCATATCAGCCATCTACTTCTTGGACGACCGTGGCAATACGATAGAGGAGCAATTTATGATGGATTCCCCAATCGATATTCCTTTTCTTTTCAAGGCAAAAAGATTACCTTGGTACCTCTTACACCAAGCCAAGTGAATGAAGACCAAATTGTTTTGAGAAAGAGCTTTGAAGCCATAAAGGAAAGTTCGAAATAAGAAAAGTATTTTGAGGTTGAAAAAAATGTTGGAGTTAAAAATGAGAGAGTGGATGAGAGAAACACTGGAGTTAAAAATGAACGTGTTTAGAAAGAAGAGTGTGGGAATGAAAGAATTCGAAAAGATCATGGGAGAGAGAAATGAATATGGAGAAGAAAAGGAGAGTGAGGTGAAAGTTTTATCTAACCAATCTTTTCTTCCTATTCTTTCTTCTTTTGTTTTGCAAGATTCTCCAAAAGGCATACCTTTTCAAATTGATGAATCAAACAACATGTCTTTTGAAGAACAAATTAGCGCGACCTTTAGTGATCAACAAGACATGCCCCTTGGCGTTCCAAATGATATGCCACTTGAACTTCAAAAGGATGTGTCAATTGAAGATCCAAGAGTTGTGTTTGTTGAAATCCCATGTGCAATGCCAATCTTAAAGAAGATTCAGCAACCAACTCCCATTAAACATTCACCATGGTTTGCTTTGTCCATTCATCTTGTTATTAATTTTTCATTTACTAACCATGGTTTGTTTTGCAGCCAATTGTTTCATCTACATGTCATTATCCTATCAACTTTTGATGACAAGTTTCATTGTCGTTTTAAATGGTATGTGAGGATCAAACTCATCATTCGAAAGGGCATAAGGGAAAGAGAAGTTGGCGTGAACTATAAGGAACTATTCGTGAAAGGATTTATTGATCCAGGAGGTAGGAATTAGAAACAAAGAGCTGAAACCTTGATGAAAGATCATGATGTTTCCAAAAGACACATCCCTACACCAAAGGACATGACATTACTAAAGGTGGAATATGAAGAATCGTTTACCTTCACAAACAATCATGATGTTACCAACCAACACCACAAGGAGGTTGAAGGGATTAATGCCCTTACCAAAGGGTGATTCCAATCATTGCAAAGAAGAACCCTAAAGGACATGTGCCTACTCAAAATTGGAGATGGTTAGGAAGTGTTCCTTGAAATGACCTATGATCGATGTTGTTTTTGCTAACCAAAGGCCAAAAGATGTTTCTTTCTTTGTTTTGCAGATTGATCCTAAAGAAAGCATTCCGTTAAAGGTAGAAGATGAAAATTCGGACACCCCAACAGCAAGAGAATGTAAAAAAACAAGACCTTTCGATTTGAGGACAAATGGCTTAAAAGGAGGAAGGGATGATGTGTGTATGTTTCTACTCACATTCACTATGCTTTCATCTTGTTTATCAAGCATGAAAGAAGGGGGAGTTCTTCCTTACTTCATTATCTATTTACTTATTTATGCATTATATAATATGCTTGGATTATCATATGTTATCATTCATTTGTACATCATATGATATTCATGCATTACATAAACCACATCTTTACTTAGTATTTTAGCTCATTTTCGGCTCAATTCTATCATAGGTAGTCAGCTATATATATTTAATCATATTCACTTATATTTTTATGTGTTTTCTTCTTACATGGCATATAAAACACATCAAAGGATTAAAGGGTAGCTCAACATCAGCTCACGAGCTTGAAAACAACTCAAATCAGCGAAAGGAGAATTCTAAGCAAAAAAGGCTTTATTTCAGCTCCTAAACACTCCAATGGCTCAAGAAAAGCTTAAGGACACTTAAGGGCAAGCTCACCTAGTTAGAGGCAGCTCGGATTAGCTCAAAACAACTCCTAAGTTTAGCTAGCTAAATCAGCTAGCTAGCTCATCTTAAGTCATCTCACTTCTAGCTCGATTAGCTCATCTTAGCTCAAGTTATCACTCCCAGCTCACCATGTGAAGGGTCATGTCCCTCCTCAAGGGACACAACCGATCATCAAAGGAGGGAACCAGCCTTGGCGACACTTCCTTTGAGGGAAATTTGATTTTGGCGCCAATTCAAGGGACATTATACTTCATTGGCCAGATTTATCACCAAACTCGTCTGTCAGATCGTTTGCCATTTTCAAGCATGATCCGAGCATAAATGGGTTCTGAAGTCTTCATAAAACGCATTCCCCTATCTCTTATCTTTCCAAGGCATGTTGAATCGCATCAATCCGACGTCGGGAGCTCAAGATATGTCCATATTACTCAAGGGAGTGCAGGCTGGAAAATTTCATACGAGAAATTACAACTTTTCAGCCAAACTGGAGGGAGACACAAGTCAAGACGAATAGCCACATACCCTATCATTTATGTCTTTCGGTAGCCCATTGTAATCCTATAAATATGAGTCATTTCTTCATTTGTAACACACAATCAGAATTCAATTAATACATTTTGTGAGTTTATCTCTCATTCTTGTTCTTTTAAGAACTTCTTTGACTTATCGAATCATTTTATTGATTTGTGGTGTCTCCTATTCCATCTTTGATACTCTAGGTTGTTGAATATTTATTATTCTTCAGTCTAAGTCCTTTTTCCACCCTCAAAGATACTTCTAAAGAACGGGTTTATAATCTTTAGTGTAAGTTCTTCTTTTTGTAACTTTGAATACTATCCATTTCCTTTTTCCATCTTTCTTTCTTTCACTACCCGAAACCATCATCCTTCACATTCCATCTTCACTTCCTTTACCCCTTTTATCATACAAACACTTTCATCCTTCCGCCACCTATCTTCTTTCATCCATTTCAACATATTCCCACAAGAAGACGATCGTGCAACAAGGCTTACATGCATTCTAAGGTCCGGGCAATCAAAGCTTCTCACAACAATGCCAATTGGAGAGTTGGAGGGTATCATAATAAAATCAACTTGAAAAATTGTTTGTGATTCTCCCCCTTTGTATTTAAAAGTATGAATAAGAGATTTTTTAAATTGAAATGCAGTTAAAACTCCCCCTTATTCACTTGAAAAATCAATTTTTTAAATCTTTTATCCTCTTTTTATTATATCAAAAAGAATTTGAATGACTTTAAGCTCAAAATAAAAATTGAGATTTAAAAGATTTTGAAAAAAAATGAGATTTTTGGCTTTAAAATGCCCTTACTCAAAGCATCATCAAATGGTTAGTCCAACAAATATGATTATCTAGTTGAATTAAAGTAAATAAATCAAATAAAAAACAAATAAATTCAACTAAATTAATTTTACCACTTGAACCAAAGGGAAGATGCGAAGCTTTCCTTCACATATATAATAATTTAATTTAGATTTTGGATTCACTAAATGAATTTTTATTATAATTTAAAAGCTTATTTTTAAAATATAATTTAACGTATATAATAATTTAATTGAATATTTTTAATTAAATTAAAAAAATAATTCGATGATTATATATGTGAAATTAAAAAAATAATGTAAAAATAACACATATTAAATTTAGTGATTTATAGCACAAATGTTGCATGCAAAAGTGATGCACAAATTACGTGCAAGTATACACGGTGCCAAGTTATAGTATTTAAAATATCGTCTCCACAGGGATTGTGAAAACTTTTAGAATTCACCTTTCTGCACATGTTAAAAGTAAAAACACAAATATTGAGAGTAGTTTGGATTAAACTAAAACTAAAACTAAAGCAAACAAAATAAATTGAGAAATCAGAGTGAGAGAATGGGCCGATATTGGAATGCTTTGTAGTGTGGAGCTTGAATGCACTATCTCGGCATAGTTTTGCAGATCAACCTAACAATTTCGACAGCCGCCCTCGAATATACCTCAGTAGAAGCTCGCCTTGACAGAGACCAATGTGACTGCCTGGGCAGTTAAGTGATGATTCAAGGTTCATCAAGGCTCCCTTCAATGACTTCCTCTTAACCCTAAGCTTGAAGTACTATTAGCGAACACGTCTTGGATAATACCTCCCGGCATGAATCTAAGGATGAACACCAATTGATTATGAAGCATCTCTTAGCCGCTAAACTTCTAACTTATCCCTAAGCCAAAGTAGCTTTACCCTATGGTTGGATAAAACCGTGTTTACTCGTTTCGTGAGTCCAACTCTCCCAATATTGAACAAATAGATTGATGCTCTATTCTCTCCCGATAAAGATTGCACACAATGAAGAACCAAAAGCAAACAAACCTTGAATTTTATTGCAAAAACTGAAACCTAAACAAATACAAACAAAACTCTCAAAACTACTCGGCAACCAACCCTTAGCCCTTGGGAAAGTTTAGAACATAATGGATGAATGGAGCACTAGGGTTTTTCGAGAAGAAGAAGTTTTCTCTCTAATCTCAATTGTGTTTCTCTCCTTCAAGTCGATTTACATTTATAGGGGAGAAGCCTAGGTCTAAGTCGGTTTAGAGCAGGAATCCTAGTTGGAATTTAATTACAACTCAATAAAAGAACAAATCTAACATTAAATCTTCCTAGATTCCCGTTTGACTTTTTCCACCTTGACTTTAACCATGGCTTTTCTTTGTCTGCTGGGCTTCAATGCACGTGCAAGTGGTCTCCAAAAATCGAGCTTGATGAGCTCTTTCAATCGCATACCACTTTGCATATTTCCACTCTTCCTCGAGTTGTTGCCTCGGCGACATACGGTTGTCTGCCTCGGAAGATGTCTGGGTTGGTGTGCAGTGGTTGGCATAGCTCTTCATTCTGGGTCTCTCATGTTTGTTAGTTCTCGATCAGCTCTGCAGATGGTCCAATAGCTTCCTCTATCAATTTCCAGCTTCTCCTTTTTTGCCCTCTATGCTGCCTCGGCGGCATCTCCCTGGGCGGGTACTTGCGTACAGAAAGAAAATGCACATGAGCAGTATCTTTTATGTAAAAACAATTAAGTTCATCAAATAAGGTAGAATATCTAATCTATGCAGTTTTGTGTATGTTTTCCTAATAAATGCAACTAAACTATACTTAGGAACAACAATAATTGAGCTAAACTAGGGCATAAATATATGACTTTTGCACACTTAACACCCCTTCGAACTCGAACTATTGCTTGTCCTCAAGCAATGCAATCTAACAATAACATGCCAAAACTTAAAATCATATGTAAACTTAGTGGAGAGAGTATCGTGAGCAACCTTTACATACCGTGTAGATTTACTCCTAATAGCAACCTTTCGAATTACAATGGGCTTACCAGGAACCGAACTATATATCTCGTGAGTGTGTGCGGTCCTTGTGATAAGAATGATTCTTAGGCTTCTAAGTAAACTCCGATAAGCACCTTAATTCCCTTGGGTTTCCCTCTTGTTTCTTTTGCAATTCATAATATAATAAAGGATTTGAACCAATAGAGTCGGTTATAGGCACCTCTAATGATTTCATTTAGCACCTTTTTTTTTGCTAGAGCCGGTTTCGGGCACCTCTAGCTTATCCTAGAGCAAGTTTCGGGCACCTCTAGGTCATTTTTTCTATTTTTTTTATTTTTTTAACATCAAGTTCAACCCAAGTTTACTAGGTGAAATACCTAAGTTTCCTAGAAGTCCTAAAATACAACTAGTCACAAAGAGTGTTTCCTTTAAGTTTAGATCATAGTAAGATTCTAAGTAAATCTAGAGTCATGCTAAGGTTGCCGTCCAGGTGGGTAATCTGCCGCGGCGGGTAAAAACTACTCAAGATTTTTTCTCAACTTATGAATTCATTGAATTTTAAATAAATGCGTGTTACATTAGAACCTAAATGCATCTAAAAAACAAAACAAAAAAATAAAAACAAAAAATAGAAAATAAACGAAAAATAGAAAAAAAATAAAAGAAAAAATTAGAGGACTAATCCCCCCCGAAACTCGAGAGGTGCATTGTCCTCAATGCATGCCAACATACCCAAAATTTAGCATAGATTAGATAAAAATAAATTAGAAGAATGAGAGAGAAGCTTAGATTGATGGTGTCTCGGAGGAGGTTTCATCTTCGTCATCGTCTATGATCATCCTCTTTCGAGCTGCGACTTTGAAGCGCTTTGCCGCCCTCGGCGGCTGTTGGCGGGAAGGTAGAATTGGTTGTGCTCATTGCATGACTTCCTGTTCGCCGTCGTCTTCGCTGTCTGAGCAGACTTCTTCGGTGGCCGAGTGCTTTCTTTTTGTACCTGAGGAGAACGACGACTCAAGTTTCCTTATTACCAACAGGATTGTGTCTTGCCATACTGAGTCGTCTGATAAGGAGTTGAGGTAGGCTGAATTGAATGGTGTTGGTGGTCGACTGCTGCCCGCAATATCTGCCCCTTTTCTCTGATTGCGGCAGCTGCTATGCCACCACGGTCATCGGAGATGGGGAGGACTTCGATGGTTGTGGCTGCTGGAGAAGCTTGAGGCTTTATTGAGATTGGGGCGGTTGGAGTTGCGGAGGCGGCTGGATGGGTTGCCGAGGTAGAGGGCGCGACAAACGTTTCTAGTGCTCCCATGGCAAAGATCTCGGCAGGGAACTCCGAGAATTGAGTCGTTGGGAACTTCTCTTTGATGGTAGTAACGGTGGCGTTGTTGAAGTCCCGGATGTAGGCTATGAAGGTCAGCTAGCATCGTTTCATTCTGTCCGGCTGTGCTGCCAAGCTTCCTATAGTGGTTGCCGAGGCGGGTTGTTGGTATGGTTGCTGGCTGCCTATTTCTGATGTCGCAGCAAAGTTTTCCAGAGTGACTGTTGTTATTTCCATTTTCTAAAGAATGATGTCCCTCGTTCACTTGGTTCTATTCGACGTCATGGTGTCGGTTGGGGTGGCCGTGTGTGCCTTCTCGCACAATGTCGTGATGAGGCTGGGGAAGTAGAGCTGGCCTTTTTGTTTTCTGCCCACATTCATAAATTTCATTAGTAATAATAGCACCTATATTGATATACATTTTGTGTAAGATGGAGTGGATGAGTGCCAAGTGCGGCTTGTCGATGGTAGAATTGTGAGATGTGGGCAGCATTCGTCTCTTCACGAACGTGTTCCATAATTTTTCCTCGAGCAACAAGTTCCGCCGATTGACGGTGCCCCCTATTTTTGCCAACATTCCAAACTGTCCCCGAAATGCAAAGCTCCTCCTTCATTGCCTCGTAACTGTCTACCGTAAGGGAGGCAAGGAACTCTGTGTGATGTGAGCACACCTTCACCAACACATGTTGTTGATCCGGAGGTCTTACCGTTAGGACCAATTACGCGATCTCGGGCGCAACGTTTCAGGGAAGTTTGTTTCCTTACTTGTGCTAACATTTCAGAATTATTTGATAATGTTTGTGCCTTGGATAGTAAGCCTTTTAATGTGTTTCATATTGATATGTGACATGTTTAGGTTATATCTAAATATGTATATAATATGATATATATATATGTGTGTGTGGCATAATGTTTGTTTCTATACGTGTGCATGTGAATTTGGAGGTGAATGTATGTAACTTATACCAGTGTTATATGTGTGTGCAGCAGTCCATGCACGTGAGCCAAATGACCAATTGTACGTGACAACAAGGATCCCATGCAGCCAAGTCTGCTGAAATCACCCATGCACTTGCAGCATACATTGCGGCAAATGGGATTTTAATTGCAAAGCATCAAATTCCAGCACGTGCAACCCATTTTTTTCATTCTTCATTGTGCGGCAGAAAAGGATAAGCACAGATGGTTTCCATTTGAATTTTAATATTTTAATTATCGCATGTCAATTGTGATGTAGATTGCCGCCCAGCCAAATTAGAGTACACAATGCACATTTAACATGTGCTATTTGGAAATGGCGCACAAGAATTCAAATACACGGTCAGAAAACAATGCTGCCATTTGGGATGGTTACTTGTTTTAATTTTTAAATTCAAACGGCTTAATTATAGCCACATATTTCATATGGTATAACCGGCCAATTCCCTTGTATTTATAAATATGGCCAAACAACACTTTGTAAAGGTTAGACCTTTTTTATGAATCAAATATATTGTGAGAATTTTCTCTCAAAGTTAGTTCTTTTTAGAACTTTTTCCTTGATACTTCGGGTTCTCAATTGTTAGATAATTGAAGGGTCCAAGTGCTTTGTTCGAACAAATTCAAGATAAGGTTCGGGTTCGTTCAACAGATTGTTCGAGTTCTTCCTTGGAGTTTGTTCATCTTTCGACATTGTAGAACAGATTCGATTCGGGTTTGCATAACAGATTATGCAGGTTCTTTCGAGTTCATCGTGTCAAATTCCAAGAACGTTGCTACTGTTGTTGAATGTTTGAAGAATTTCATCTTCGTCGTTCAAATTATCCTAAAATTTCTGCAACTTTCTTCTCTCCCAATTCTGAATTTTTTTTTCTTTCATTTTTTTTTACTATTTAAAATATCTAACTTCAACATCATGTTTGTCTCTATTGCAGAGAAATACTTGCTATTATCCTAGATCCGTGAATGAACGAGGAATGTTGTTTTCTTCAACAACACCCCTGTATCATATGGTAATCAGAGCTTTGGTCGGATTTTAGCAATTTCTGCACTACCAGACATCAATATATATATATATATATATATATATACAAAAGCCAAAAAAATCAAAAAAAAAAATCTGAAAAAAAAGTCAAAATTTAAAGTTTGACCAAAAAAGTCAAAGTAAAAAAAAATCAAAAAAAATTCGAAAAAAATAAAAAAATATATTCAAAAAAATCAGTTTCGAATATTTGGGGTATTTTGTGTTAATATGTGCTGTTTGGACGTGAAATGATGAAGGATGTGTCTATCTTACCTTGAAATGCTTTGTAATCACCCGAAATCAACTTTTCTTGTTTGTTCCGGAGATAGGATGGTGGTAAGCATTTCTACTGCGTAAGTTGCTAAATTCTTGTTCTTTTAGCATCTTTTCTTTCATTTCATATTGTTATCTTTTTTTTCTTTCAGCCCAATTCTCAACTTTCATTTTTTTATTTCTTTTCTCCTAACCCTTATTTTTGTTCTAACAATATTCACCCGTCACCCGTTGTTTTCTTTCAATTTGACAACACTTGCAGAATCTGAACATCGGAATCAGTTCCTTTAAAGAACTAAGTACGAGAGATTGAGGGAAAAGGCAAACAGAGCGTGTGAGAACAGAAGGGGAGACAAAAAGAGCCATTCGAGTATTCTCCCGAGTGAAACACGAGTGCTGAGTGTTAATTCCTTATTTTCTTGAGTGCAAATTCTTTGGAGTGACTAGTGAGGATTTTTGTTGTGTGATTGGTGAGGACTACTTTTTTTTCTTTTCTCTAACCTTTAACCCGTTTGTTTGTTTGTTTGTTTTTGTTGTTAATTATGACAGGTTCCGATGATCACACGGTTGAACAGGATCCACTGATTCCTCAAATGCAAGCCTTAGAGAGAATGATGCAACGAGTAGTGGCTACCGCCTTAGAGCCATTACAGTCGAGGATGGATAGGTTTGATGGAGGATCCAACTCTGTTAATGATGTATTCAACGAAAATGAAGACGAGCGGTCACCGAGGCAGCATATTCCTAGACAATGACGTGTGCAACAGGTAGACGATAATTTGACTAACATTAAGGTTGCTATTCCTTCTTTTCAGGGACGCTCAGATCCTGATGCATACTTGGCTTGGGAAAGCAAAGTGGAGCACATTTTCGAGTGTTATAATTACTCGGAACAGAAGAAGGTTTGATTAGCAGCAACAGAGTTTGTTGATTATGCCTTGATATGGTGGGACCAGTTATTGCTTAGTCGTAGACGCACTGGTGATGATCCAGTTGCAACATGGATCGAGATGAAGCGACTAATGCGTAAAAGGTTTGTTCCTATTCATTATCATCGTGATTTGTTTCAAAAATTGCAAAACTTGAAACAGGGAAGTAGGGGTGTTGAAGATTATTTCAAGGATATGGAAATGGCTATGATGCGTGCGAATATCGAGGAAGATCGAGAAGCTACCATGGCACGTTTTCTAGCAGGGTTGAACACCGAGATTGCCAATGCTGTTGAGTTACAGCATTATGTCGAGGTTGATGACATGATGCAGATGGCAATAAAGATTGAACGACAGCAGCGCAGGAAGTCTTCAAATCGAGGTAACCCTTCCTTTAAATCTTTTTCAAATCCATTATATACTCCTAACAATTCCAGGAAACAAGCACCACAAACGCCACTTCGGATTCGAGAGCAAGGCGAATCCAGCACACCAAAGCCTCCCGTTGCTGATAATGGGCGTGGCAAACATCAAGTGGTGGTAAAAGAACGATCGCGAGATATCCAGTGTTTCAAGTGCCTTGGGAGAGGGACATGTTGCTAGTCAATGTCCTAACCGGAGGGTTATGTTGATGCGAGATGATGGTGAGATAGAGTCAGATTCCGAGGGGGAAGTGCATGATCTCCCTACTGAAGAGGAAGATGAGACCGACCTAGAGGTTCCTGAATCTGGTAAGGTAATGGAACTTTTGGTTATTAAAAGAAGTCTGAATGTGCAACAGGTACCAGATGGTCTACAGCGTGAGAATATCTTTCATACACGATGCAAGGTGCAAGACAAGGTATGTGTTGTGATTATTGATAGTGGTAGTTGTACTAATGTTGCCAGTTCAGTGATGGTTGACAGGTTAGGTCTGAAAACGACAAAGCATCCTCATCCATATAAGTTACAATGGTTGAATGATGGTGGCGAGCTTAAAGTGACCAGACAGGCTATTGTACCATTTTCAATTGGAAACTACAAGGACGAGGTCCTTTGTGATGTTGTAACGATGGATGCTACTCACCTTCTTTTGGGACGCCCTTGGCAATATGACAAGAAGGTAATGCATGATGGTTATACAAACCGTTACTCTTTTATGCATGCAGGTAAGAAGATCACTTTGGCTCCTTTGACACCGAGTCAAGTGTTTGAAGATCAGGCAAGCTTGAAAAAGAGTAAAGAGACTGCAAAAGAGAAGAAGAAGATGTCCGTGTATGCGAGCAGTAGCGAAATCAGGAAATGTCTTTCCTCTCAACAATCTGTTCTTATTTTGATGTTTAAAGATTATTGTTTATTGACAGATTTTCCTACTGATCTACCTTCACCGATTTTGACACTTTTGCAGGAGTTTGAGGACGTGTTTCCAGCTGAAACACCAAAGGGGTTGCCACCTCTTCGTGGTATTGAGCACCAGATTGATTTCATTCCAGGTGCTACTATTCCGAACCGGCCAGCTTATCGAACCAACCCTGAAGAGACGAAAGAGCTTCAAAGGCAAATTACTGAGTTGATGGACAAGGGTTACATTCGAGAGAGCTTGAGTCCGTGTGCTGTTCTGGTGCTGTTAGTGCCGAAGAAAGATGGTTCTTGGAGGATGTGCGTAGATTGTCGAGCTGTGAACCAGATCACAATTAAGTATCGTCATCCCATTCCAAGACTTGATGACATGTTGGACGAGCTTTGCGGAGCCGTCATCTTCTCCAAAATTGACTTAAGGAGCGGCTATCATCAGATTCGCATGCGAGAAGGCGATGAGTGGAAAACAACCTTCAAGACAAAGCTAGGTTTGTACGAATGGTTAGTAATGCCTTTTGGTTTAACTAATGCACCTAGTACTTTTATGCGTTTGATGAATCATGTTCTACGATCTTTCATTGGTAAATTCTGTGTTGTATACTTTGATGATATCTTGATCTATAGCAAGTCTTTACAGGATCACGTAGGACATTTGCGAGCTGTTCTGCAGGTTTTGCGAGAAGAAAGATTGTTTGGTAACATGGAGAAGTGTGTATTTTGTACTAACAAACTCACATTTCTTGGTTACATTGTTAGTTCTCAGGGAGTTGAAGTTGATCCTGAGAAGATAAAGGCAATTCAGGAATGGCCACGACCGACATCGATTACTCAGGTTAGATCGTTTCATGGTTTAGCGAGTTTTTATCGACGGTTTGTTCCTAACTTCAGTTCTATTACCGCCCCCTTAACCGGGATTATAAAGAAGAATTCTAGCTTCTCTTGGGGTAAGGAACAAGAAGATGCCTTTTTGAAAATTAAAGATTGTTTGACTAGAGCACCTGTGTTAGCATTACCTGATTTTGATAAAATGTTTGAAATTGAATGTGATGCTTCTGGAATTGGTATAGGTGCTGTTTTGATGCAGGAAAAGAGGCCCATTGCTTATTTTAGCGAGAAATTGAGTGGTGCTACATTGAACTATCCGGTTTATGATAAAGAGATGTATGCACTGATTCGGGCATTGGAGACATGGCAGCATTATTTGTTGCCTAAGGAGTTTGTGATCCATACCGACCACGAGGCTTTACGTTACAACACAGGTCAGCATAAATTGAATAAACGACATGCTAAGCGGGTTGAATTCTTAGAATCTTTTCCTTATGTCATTCGTTACAAAAAAGGGAAAGAAAATGTCGTTGCTGATGCATTGTCACGTAGGTATGCACTTTTGAGTTATCTTGATTCACATCTGATTGGTTTTGCATATATTCGTGATTTATACCCTTTTAATGTGTTTCATATTGATATGTGACATGTTTAGGTTATATCTAAATATGTATATAATATGATATATATATATATGTGGCATAATGTTTGTTTCTATACGTGTGCATGTGAATTTGGAGGTGAATGTATGTAACTTATACCAGTGTTATATGTGTGTGCAGCAGTCCATGCACGTGAGCCAAATGACCAATTGTACGTGACAACAAGGATCCCATGCAGCCAAGTCTGCCGAAATCACCCATGCACTTGCAGCATACATTGCGGCAAATGGGATTTTAATTGCAAAGCATCAAATTCCAGCACGTGCAACCCATTTTTTTCATTCTTCATTGTGCGGCAGAAAAGGATAAGCACAGATGGTTTCCATTTGAATTTTAATATTTTAATTATCACATGTCAATTGTGATGTAGATTGCCGCCCAGCCAAATTAGAGTACACAATGCACATTTAACATGTGCTATTTGGAAATGGCGCACAAGAATTCAAATACACGGTCAGAAAACAATGTTGCCATTTGGGATGGTTACTTGTTTTAATTTTTAAATTCAAACGGCTTAATTATAGCCACATATGTCATATGGTATAACCGGCCAATTCCCTTGTATTTATAAATATGGCCGAACAACACTTTGTAAAGGTTAGACCTTTTTTTATGAATCAAATATATTGTGAGAATTTTCTCTCAAAGTTAGTTCTTTTTAGAACTTTTTCCTTGATACTTCGGGTTCTCAATTGTTAGATAATTGAAGGGTCCAAGTGCTTTGTTCGAACAAATTCAAGATAAGGTTCGGGTTCGTTCAACAGATTGTTCGAGTTCTTCCTTGGAGTTTGTTCATCTTTCGACATTGTAGAACAGATTCGATTCGAGTTTGCATAACAGATTATGCAGGTTCATTCGAGTTCATCGTGTCAAATTCCAAGAACGTTGCTACCGTTGTTGAATGTTTGGAGAATTTCATCTTCGTCGTTCAAATTATCCTAAAATTTCTGCAACTTTCTTCTCTCCCAATTCTGAATTTTTTTTTCTTTCATTTTTTTTTACTATTTAAAATATCTAACTTCAACATCATGTTTGTCTCTATTGCAGAGAAATACTTGCTATTATCCTAGATCCGTGAATGAACGAGGAATGTTGTTTTCTTCAACAACACCCTTGTATCACTGTGTATTGGTCTTCTCGAATGTGAAGGCCATAGAAGATATTGATCTTGTCTTCATCGATCAACACTAACCGCCCGCGGGCATTCACTGTCGGTACTTCTATTGTCGACCCATGGGCATAATACTCGTGCACCATTGTTTGATTTGCTGGCTTTGGTTGCTAGGCAAAGATCTGCCATTTTTCGTGTGCGATCTTTGAGTATATGAAGTGCTCGAGCCTGAATTTCCTCTTTCCCATTTCATAGAAAAAACCTTGTTCCTCCCACACCGATCTCTCTTTAAATTTCTCGTTATGTCGAGCTTTGACTTCTGGTGTAGCAAAGCGTTGGAGAGATTCCTCGAATTCTGCCTAGGCAGCGCGGCGGCATGGGGTTCTTGCCATTCTTGATTTTTGGGCTTTAGGGTTTTGATGTGAGAAGAGTTGTGAGAGTTGAGAATCTGTAGAAAAGAGAAATCTGAAAGTAAAAAAATATATATGAAACAATATGCAAAAGAGAGAGTAAGAAGAGTGAATAGGAAAAAAGTTAGGGGGTTTAAATAGGAGTGAAGTGGCTGTTGTTTCATTTGTCGAGACAGCCATTGCCCAGGCAGAGAGCCGTTGGAATGGAACGGGAGCCTGGAAACAGCTAGTCTGCAACGACTAGTTTTGGCGAGCGTGCTGGAATGGGTGATGGATTTGGGCTTGCTTCTTCACTCTTCTCTTGGGCTTATTGTTTCTCCTAAAATAATTGAAATAAAAATTATTAGTGATTAAATAAATGCTGAAATTAAATCTACTTCCTAAGAACTGAATAAAAATCCAATAAATTAAAATTTAAATCCTAAAACATGAAAATAAAAGAAAATTAGTTTAAGTTATGTTGGGAATGCATTCGGATGCATTTCCCAACATAACCACTTCCTGGGTTGCTGCAGTGTCTACTTTACCCTCTACTAGGGCGGGTCCTTGTTTTTCTTTGGATTAGTGTCATTTCCAGGTCGCCCACCCTGGCGGCTGTGGCAGGAGTACTCTATTATTATGCTAGGTTTGGTGTCTATCGAGGCATGAATATCCTGACATTGTTCTCGGTCGTCAGCCTTTTTTAAGGGTTTCAAGACATTCAGCTTAATTTTTTGGTCATCCACCATCATAGTGAGCTCCCCATTCTCTACGTCTATCAGAGTTCTTCCCGAGTTTAGGAACGGTCTTCCCAGTATGATTGGTGCATGCTCATCTGCTTCACAATCTAAAATTAGGAAACCAATAGGAAAAAAAATTATCTACTCTTACTAGGATATCTTCAATTTTTCCATCGGGATGCACATAAGAGTGGTCGGCTAACTGGAGCATGACGGTGGTGGGTCTAGCTTTCCCAATTCCCAGTTTTTTGAACACCAACTTGGGCATTACATTGATGCTTACCCCAAGGTCACATAAGGCTTTCCCTTTGTAGTCGTTCCCAATGGCGAAAGGTATGAGGAAGCTGCATGGGTCTCTTAGTTTGGGTGGCGTTTTATTGTGCAGCATGGCCATGCATTCTTTCATCATGGCGATAGTTTCAAATTCCCCAATTCTTCTCCGTTTGGAAACCATGTCTTTTAGAAATTTGCATAGTTCGGCATTTGTTGTATGGCTTCAACTAGGGGTATGTTGATATGCACTTGCTTAAGAATATCCAGAAATTTTTTGAACTGATGGTCTTGCTTCTGGTGTTTCAGCTGCTGTGGAACAGATGGGTGTGCACGTACCTCACGTTTTGCGGAAGCATCAATAGGGTCTGCCGTGACAGAAGGTCCTAGATCTACCGAGGCGAGCTTGCCTGCTTCTTTCGGGGCAACTGATTTGATTGGCTGCTTACCACTTGTGGTATTGATGGCCTTTCAATGCTCGTAATTGGGTTTCCTCGCGACTTCAGTGTCGCTGAAAATCCTCACATAGGTCTGGTGTTCAAGACTTGTGCAAATTGTCCCACTTGAGTTTCTAGTGACTTTAAAGTTGCCTCGTGATTTTGCATTCTCATCTCGGTCTTGACCATGAAAGCTTCAGTTTTCTTAACAAATAAATCAATGTTGGATATATAGGTACCTGTTTGAGTCATGAAGGCATTTAATGTCTGCTCTAAAGCACTAGGTGCTGCCTGTTGCTGCTGCGGCGGTTGCTGCCGCGACATAGTTTGCTGGAATCCTTGTGATTAGTTCGTATGGTTAGATGGATTTAGTGCATTGTTGGGGTTACTCCATGAAAAATTAGGGTGCCTCTTCCAGCCTGGATTGTAGGTGTTCGATGTAGGGTTATTATTTCTGTTGAAGTTCCCCACATTGGTCGCATAAGGCATCAATGGCTTTAACCTACTGGTATTGTTCTGCCTTTGCATAGCTTCTATCATCTTTGTCAACTGAGCGATTTGTGCTATGACTGCCTCTAATGCTCCTAGCTCATTTGTTGTAGCCTGCCTTCTTATGCCGCCACGGTGGGCATTAGGGAACTCGTAGTCGTTTTTGGCCATCCTGTTCAAGATTTGAATTTCTTTGGCTGACTCTTTATCGAGTAATGTACCATTGGCAGAGGAATCCAGCATCATCCTCGTTGGTGTGTTTACACCATTGTAGAATATGGATACTTATGTCCACTCTAGAAATCCATGGGAGGGGCATTTATTCAGCAACTCACAATATCTCTCCCATGCCTCATACATCAGTTCATCATCTGCCTGTCGAAAAGTAGTAATGTCAGTCCGCAATTTATTAGTTAAATTGACAGGATTAAATCGAGCTAAGAAATCTCGACATAATTTTGTCCATGATTCAATGGACTATGATGATAGACTATTGAACCAAGTTTTTGCCCTATCCCTTAGTGAATAGCAAAATAATCTGAGTCGAAGCACGTTAAAGTGGACTCCATGGATTTTGAAGGATTTGCAGATATCCAGGAAGGATTTCATGTGCTGGTGGGGGTCTTCAGTGACGGGTCATCCAAACTGTCCAAGTGTATTCAGCATGTTAAACATGACTAGTTTGAGTTCGAAGTGGTTCGCTTCTATTTTCGGATTAATCACGCCAGAGTTCATCTGTCTGAGATCCTCCTCCAAGTAGCCACGAACAAGCCACCGAGCGGAAGGAGGTTGCCTGCCATTGCCCGCCACGACATTGTCGATTGGAGGCGGTGGTAGATTCTGGTCCTGGATGTTTGCTTGGTCACCTATGGCTTCTCTGTTTGCTTGTCTAAGTCTGCGTGCAGTACGTTCATGCTCTGGATTGTAGTCTCGCAAGGGTGATTTCTGGTTCGCTCTGGTCATAAACCAAAGAAAACCATAGGGTTAAACAAAAAAAATAAAAAGTGCAGTAAAATAAAAATAAAAAGTTGTACGCCAATCCCCGGCAACGACGCCAAAAACTTGTTGCGTGCAAAAGTGATTCGCAAATTACGTGCAAGTATACACGGTGCCAAGTTATATTATTTAAGATAACGTCTCCACATGGATTGTCACAACCTTTAGAATTCACCTTTTTACACAGGTAAAAAGTAAAAACACAAATATTAAGAGTGGTTTGGATTTAACTAAAACTAAAACTAAAGCAAATAAAATAAATTGAGAAATCAGAGTGAGAGAATGAGCCAGTAATGGAATGCTTTGTGGTGTGGTGATTGAATGCACTGTCTCGGCACAGTTTTGCGGATCAACCTAACAACTTTCGACAGCCGCCCACGAATATACCTCGGTATAAGTCCGCCTTGGTAGATACCAATGTGACTGCCTGGGCAGTTAAGTGATGATTCAAGGTTCGGCAAGGCTCCCTTCAATGAGTTCATCTTATCCCTAAGCTTGAAGTACTATTGGCGAACACGTCTTGGATAATACCTCCCGACGTCAATCTAAGGATGAACACCAACCGATTATGAAGCCTCTCTTAGCCGCTGAACTTCTAACTTATCCCTAAGCTGAAGTAGTTTTACCCTATGGTTGGGTAAAACCGTGTTTACTCATTTCGTGAGTCCAACTCTCCCAATATTGAACAAATAGATTGATGCTCTCTTCTCTCCCGATAAAGATTGAACACAATGAAGAACCAAAGCAAACAAACCTTGAATTTTATTGCAAAAACTAAAACCTAAACAAATACAAGCAAAACTCTCAAAACTACTAGGCAACCAACCCTTAGCCCTTGGGAAGGTTTAGAACATAATGGATGAATGGAGCATTGGGGTTTTTTGACAAGAAGGGGTTTTCTCTCTAATCTCAATTGTGTTTCTCTCATTCAAGTCGGTTTACATTTATAGGGGAGGAACCTAGGTCTAAGTAGGTTTAGGGCAGGAATCCTAATTAGAATCTAATTACAACTCATTAAAAGAACAAATCTAACATTAAATTTTCATAGATTTTCGTTTGACTTTTTCCACCTTGACTTTGACCATGGCTTTTCTTTGTCTGCTGTGCTCCAATGCACGTGCAAGTGGTCTCCAAAAATTGGGCTTGATGAGTTCTTTCAATCGCATACCACTTTGTATATTTCCACTCTTCCTCGAGTTACTGCCTCAGTGGCATGCTGTTCTCTGCCTCGGTAGAGGTCTGGGTTGGTGTGCAGTGGTTGGCACAGCTCTTCATTTTGGTCCTCTCCTGTTTGTCAGTTCTCGAGCAGCTATCTAGATGGTCCAATAGCTTCCTCCGTCAATTTCCAGCTTCTCCTCTTCTGCCCTCTCTGCTGCTTGGGCGGGTACCTGCGCACAGAAAGAAAACGCACATGAGCAGTATCTTTTATGTAAAAACAATTAAGTTCATCAAATAAGACAGGATATCTAATCTATGCAGTTTTGTGTATGTTTTCCTAATAAATGCAACTAAACTATACTTAAGAACAACAATAATCGAGCTAAACTAGGGCATAAATATAGGACTTTTGCACACTTAACAACAAACTTGTACTTGGTGCAGTGGCTAAGCGACTACCTTTAACGCTACCTTACCCATGTTTGATTTTTACCCAGTGCAAGATTGAGTTATTTTGTTTTTCTTCTCTAAATAGGTGGTGACACGTGTCACCACCTAATTGGAGGAGAAAATTAAATTTATTAAAATAAAATATAAATAATTAAGTTCGTCCAATAAGGTGTTGACACGTATCACGGACTAATAGAATGTTTAGTTTATTTTATTAAATTAAAATTAGGACCAAATTAATAGAATATATAAATAACGAGGACTAAATGTGTAACTATACAAATTTTTACTAACTGCCACGTCACTCTTTCCGTTAGCCTCTAACGGGTGGTGGTCAATTTGAGTCCGTTTTAATAGTATGTTGGTCTAATTGTTTAGAAAGAAATATGATGGTCTAATCGCGACCAAACTCATAGTATGATGGTCGTTTATGTAGTTTACCTTAGACTAAACACCTCACAAGAGCAAACTCAGTAAGTCAGAATAGAGCCTTTTTATTTTCAGATTGTTGTGCTTAAGTGGGTAGGTCTGGATAATAATTCTTTGCCCCTTTTCGGTGCCCCTACTTATTCCCCAACACTAAAAATACTAAAAAATTAAATTTTAAGCTCTAACCCTAAATTCTAAATCCTAAACCTTATACCTTAAAAAATACACTCTATCCTAAATTCCCTAAACTCTAACCATAAACCATAACCTAAAACCTTAAACCCTAAATCTAATTTTGAGCGTTGGGGCATAAATAGGGGTACCGAAAAGACAGATGATTTCCATCCGGTAGGTTTAGGGTGTGATATGTTTAAGATGCGGTTAAAATACGACAAGTTTTGAATCTTGTTAAAGAACTTAAAATATTAGATTTTTTGATAACACTTTAAATTGATTTTTTTTTGTATTTTTGAACAAGTATCAATACTTATTTTTTTTATAATATTTTAAGTTTTTAGAAAATATTAACTTAAAATATTATAAAAAAATTTAACATTTTAAATTTTTAGACAAATATCAAAATCTATATTCTTTTAATTAGGGATGTAAAAACAAGTCAGAACCTGGTAACCTAACTGAAACTTGCCCGAGTCAGAACCTGATTTGACCCGAGTTTTTGTTGACCTGAACCCGATCTGCAACCGATTGTTGTTGATCCGAACCCGAATTTGACCTGTTACTGTAGCAACCGAACCCGACCTGCGTCCGACTGAAAACGACCCGAACCCGAATTGGACCTGTTAATTTGGACCTGAAACTCGACCTGCGTCCGACTGAAAAGAACCCGAACCCGAAGCCGACCTGGCAAATAACCGAAATTACCCGACTGAATTGACCCGATATCCGATTTTACCCGACCTGAAATGGACCCGACCTGAAAATGGACCCGACCTGAAATGGACCCGACCTGTTTTGAACCCGACTGAAATGGACCCGACCTGCTTTTAAACCCGACCTGTTAAGTGACCCGACCTATTCTTGACCTGAACTGATAAAATACAACAAATTTGTTTGTAATAATATTAGCTCTCAGATCTTATAGCAAAGACATAATTTTTCTCACATAAAATACTTTATTTCAATACAAAGGAGAAATCAAGATTAAACATTTGGTGGAATTAAAATATTGAATTTCAAAATTACAAGGACTTAATAAGTATTCAAACTCAAAATTTAGGGACAATACATAGTTTATCTAATAATTATACTTATATAGACCTAAATTGTTATTAGACCAGAAAATTGAGGACACATGTGAGTTGTGACATGCTAATCATTCTTTTAGTTCAACCATGTTTAATTAAATCTAAAGAAACTATACCAAAAGTTAGCACTAAAAAAAACAAACTAAAACTTAAATAATCTAAACCCTAAGCATCTAATTAAGGAAGGGCCTAAAAGGTAATTAACCCTTAAATAACAAATTCAAAAAAAAAAACTCCTCATCCTTTTTCACTCAAATTGCCGCCTCCCCCAATCAATTTTCCCCCCAACTTTTTAATCTAAAATCCCCCCCCCCCAAATTTGTTTCCCCCAATTTTTTAATCTAAAATCCCCCAATTTAGTTGCACAAACTTCCCCCTAAATTAAAAACTAAAGTATTTTTAACTTTTAACTTTCCCTCTAATTAAAATTTTTAATAAAATAAAAATTTAATTTAATGATCATAATTAATAAAATAATTTTAATTTTAAATAATTTATTTTTAATTCATCCATCACAAGTTATTAATTTAATAAAATTTTTAAGTTATTAACGCCACAAATAATTTATATTAAATGAGTTAATACTAAGCATATTGAATTATTTAATAAAATTTAAAACTTAGAACCGTGAAATGAATATTTAAATACAATTTTTTATATATATATATTAAATTGATTATACATGTATATTTAAAAGAAATATTATTTAACACTTTAAATTGATTTAAAAAGTTAATAGTTAATATTTTACATTTATCAACACTTTAAATTCATCAAATCATAGACCCTAAACCTAACCCCAAACCCTAAACTCTAAACTATAATGTATATAACTATGTATAAATCTATCAATGTATGAATTCTAAACCCTTGATGAGTTTTACCTTAAACTCTAAACACTAAACTCTAAATCCTAAACCCTAATATATGTAAGTATGTATGTATATATCTATCAATGTCTAAAGCCTAAACCCTTAATGTAGTTTTCCATAAACCCTAAACCCTTAAATCCACGACATAAACCCATAAACCATGAACTCTAAACCCTAAACCCTTATGTATGTAAGTGTGTTTGTATCTATCAATATATGAACCATAAACTCTTAATGAGTTTTCGCAACACCCTAAAATCTAAACAAGTAACCATAAACCATAAACCCTAAACCCTAAACCCTAATATATATATATATATAAGTATGTATATATGTAGCTATCAATGTATGAGCCCTAAACCCATAATGAATTTCTCCCTAGACCATAAACACTAAACCTAAACCTTAAACCATAAACACTTAATGAAGTTTTCATAAAACTCTAAACCTTAAACCCTAAACTCTTAAATCTAAAACCTAAACACTTAAAACATAAACTCTAAACCTTAAACCCTAATGTATGTAAGTATGTTTGTATCTATCAATGCATGAACCCTAAACCATTAATAAGTTTTCGCTAAACCCTAAACCCTAATGTATGTATGTAAATGTACCTATAAATGTATGAACCTTAAACTCATATTCATTATTTTTTAATCCGTCCAATATTTTATAATTTTAATTTGATATTTTCATCATTCTATACCCTAAAACTTTATTTTTATTCCAAATTGACCCACATTTATTTTTTTAATTTGTCCAATGTTTAATTATTTTAATTTAATATTTTCTTTATTCTAGTCCCTTAACTTTATTTTAATTCTGTATTGACCCTTGTATATATTTTAATTCATCATGTTTTATAATTTTAATTTGAAATTTTGTTCATTTTAGACCCTAAAACTTTATTTTTATTCTAAATTGACCTCTACTTATTGTCTTTTTAATTACTCTAATTTTATACTTTTAATTTGATATTTTTGTTCATTATAGTCCCAAAACTTTATTTTTATTCCAAATTGATATTTTTGTAATTTTAATTTGATATTTTTGTTCATTATAATCTGTGAAAGTTTATTTTTAATCCAAATTGACCCCTTTTTCAGTCCAAATTGACACTTTTCATTATTTTTTTAATTACTACAATGTTTTATAATTTTAATTTGATATGACTTTAAATAATTAACTCAAAATCAATGACGATTGATGGAGGCCAACCTAAAGTCTATCAACTACTTATACGGTTGTACCGAACTCAAACTCAATACGAATTCCAAATCTGAAAATACCCTGACCTGAATTACCCGACCTGAAACTACCCGACCTGAAATTACTTGACCTGAAATGCACCCGACCTGAAATGAAATCGACCTGAAATGAACCCGACCTGAAATGAACCCGACCTGAAATGGACCCGACTTGAAATGGACCCGGCCTGAAACGGACCCGACCTGAAACGGACCCGACCTGAAGTGTATCCGAACCCGAATTAACCTGTCAATTATCTGCTTCGGACCCGACCTGTTTTGACCCGACCTGAAACGGACCCGACCTGAAATAGACCCGACCTGAAATGGACCCGACTTGAAATGGACCCGACCTGAAATAGACCCGACCTGAAATGGACCCGCACCCGACCCGAGTCGAGTCAAAACAGAAAAATAACCTGAAATGACCTGTATCCGATTTTACCCGACCTAACAGTACCCGACCTGAAATCCGTCCGATTACCTGTTTTTACATCCCTACTTTTAATTACACATTTCTAGACCTTACGGTAGAGTCGTCCAATTTAGCAGTTGCATTGATGATCGCTCGAAAGAAAATATGTTAGGGTTTAGCCTTGCTACTCCATATGATCACTTTGTTTAATGTGTAGGCAAGTCAGTCTTCCACGTGCTCCTGGGGACTCTCTCCCTTCCGGTCCTTCTCTTAATCCCCTTTCAATGCATATTTTCAATTACACTCTCTGACCCTCTGTTTCCCTTCTTTTGTTTGTACTCTCCCTCTTCCCTTTTCTCTCTCTTTCTTTCTTTCTTGGCTGGGAAATAGGGTGAAAAGAGGACAATACCATTGACAAGGAGCACAAAGATTTTAGAGAGTTTTTTGTTTTTTCTTTTAAAGTTAAACAAATAATGGAAGTAATCAAAGGAGTAGAAAGAGTTGGTGTAACAGTAGCTGTAGGTGTTGGTGTTGGAGACGACGATGTGGGAGATGGAATGCAATGCAGTAATCATCCTTACAGAAACAACCCCGGTGGGATTTGTGCTTTTTGCCTTCAAGAAAAGCTAGGGAAGTTGGTTTCTTCTTCTTTTCCTTTACCTATTCATGCCTCACCTTCTTCTTCTTCCCCTCCTTTTGGATCTGACACCGCCCCTATTTCCGCCGCTGGCGGCGGAGGTGTTGCTACTTCTTCTTCTTCTGTATCTGTTGTTCGTCCTGTGTCAACTAGTAATGATAATGGTAACAATATTAATAATCATTATGAAGAATGTTATACAAGGAAAGCTAAAATCCCTTTCATGTTGGCGAAGAAGAAGAAGACGATGGTGGCATCATCAGATCATCACCATCACCATCATCATCATGGACATGGTGCTAATATTGCTTTTAAGAGAAGCAAGTCGACTACAGCTCCCATTAGAGGCCGGTTCTTGGATGGTGACCACGGTGGAGATTTCAGTCCTAGAAAAAGAACCGGTTTTTGGTCATTTCTCTACCTTTCTTCCAAGACCCATGGTACCAAAAAGCTAGATAAAGTTGCTTTTGTAGCACCACCTCCGGCCACCGTCTCAACGGCGGCAATAGACGCAGCTGGTGGAGCTTCGTCGTCTGGTTCTATCGTGAAGCCGAAGGAGAAAAGCTTAGGTTCATCGAGGAAAGGAGGCATTGTTGTAATAGAAGAAAGCGATAGCTCCCACAATGAGGCCACTCCCTCAGCCGGTTCGTCGTTCGAGCGGAAGGTTTCGAGATCCAGGTCCGTCGGCTGCGGAAGCCGGAGCTTCTCAGGCGATTTCTTTGAGAGGATCTCGACCGGGTTCGGAGACTGCACTCTGAGGCGAGTCGAATCACAAAGAGAAGGCAAACCGAAAGCTTCCACTGCCGCCGTCGGCGCATCGTCTACAATGAAAGAAAGGATCAAATGCGGTGGCATTTTCGGCGGTTTCATCATCACTTCATCGTCATCGTACTGGCTATCTTCTTCGGTCGAGGATCGGAGTACTAAGAGCTGGGGATGGGCGTTTGCTAGTCCCATGAGAGCTTTCGCGAAGCCTTCTTCCGGTAAGAAAGACAACACCACCGTGATTAAAGAATCCAACAACAAAAACACAACCCCAAATCTCTCGGCCATTCCTTCATTGTTAGCCGTTTAAATAGTTATTACATGTTTATGATATTTTCTTAGTAATGTTACATATATCTGCAAATAGTTTTATTTTGAACTTTTAGCCTGTGATTTCTATGTTGCTTGAACACAATATGATTGGAAACAGGATATAAGAAGAATTGTTCATCTGGTTTCAAGGGAGAAGATAGATTTGATGGTTTGTTCACATAAAGAAAAATTATTTGTATTTGGGTTTATTTGTTGGTTGGAAATGGCAAAGAAATGTGGGGTTTTTTCTTTAACACTTTTTCCCTTCCTCACATGTATTCACATGGTTGTTTGGTCTTGAAACATATGCTTACCCCTTAAACAACCCTTAAACAACTCTATTGACCGTTTGATTCTTTTTTCTCGTTTAAAAAACAAGACAGTATGGCCTGCTCAACATAAATTTTAGAAGGCCCGTTGAGGCCGACGATAGATTGGCTCAAGAAGTTAAAATTTTCAGCTATTTTAGTGCTAAATCAGGTTGAAAAACGGCTGTCAAAGCCTGTTCAACGCGTGTTGTTTAGTATTCCTTTCTTATTTGGCGGGTTGTTGAAGAAGCATTGCTGAACAAACCCTATATTTAATCAACATATGATTTAGGCCTTGTTTTTTATTTAATATTTTTGTTTTTTTTAATATGTTGGTGTGATTACAAGGTAATATCTGTTTAGATTTTTTAACTCTTTAATAACGTACACACATGGTGTTCAAATCCATGTCATTTGAATGAAATACATCATTCTTTACTATTGGACTACTCTACAGGTTTTAACATTTTTGTTTTTTAGTACAAAACAATGGAATATTAATTTGCCGACCGAGATAATGCACTAGATTCCTTAAGTAAGGTTAGAGTTATGGAACAAGGTACAAAACAATGGAATATTAATTTGCCGACCGAGATAATGCACTAGATTCCTTAAGTAAGGTTAGAGTTATGGAACAAGGTATTATACCACTTAAGCAAGTTTAAGTATTCAAATTATAATGTTGGAATGGAATAAATTAGGTTGAAGTGCCGCCCCTCTAATAGACTTTTGTAATATTTGATCCGTATTAATCAACTAATGAGTTGGATATATGTGATTATATTAAAAATAATAATTGTGATAATTGTTTTGTACGACAAATTGTGAGATTGTGACGAGAGGTTGCGTAAGAGATATGATGTAAAAATAACATGCAAATTTAAGAGCCTAGGTAGAAAAATTTTAAGATCATCTTCATAATTTTTTTACAATATCTAATATAAATTATTTTTTATATAACAAAAAGACTTAATATCAAATTATATATATATATATATATTTGAAATATTACTCAAACTTTTTTTGACCGAATTAAATGTCTTTAACTTTATCGAGCAAGTGTCTAAAAACCTTAAAGACGGGCAAAAAATAATTAAACACATATTTCAACCATAATAATTTAGACACCCATTTAAAAATATATATATAATTTAAAGAGAAAAACATCAATACACAGACCGTATAAACTTTAGTTTACACGAGCTTTTTAATTTTAGAGGTTAAAATTGTGGTTTAGGGTTTAAAGTTTAGGGCTTTATGTCTTAAGGTTTAGATTTTAAGGTTAGTGTTTAGAATATTGGGTTTAAACTTTAGTGTTTATACTTTAAGTTTTAAGGTTAGGAATTTAAGGTTTAGGTTTTATAAGGTAAAAATGCAGGTTTGTGTAAAATTTATTTTACACAGCCTTTGTATCAAAGTTTTACCCTAATTTAAATACTTGTTTTAATATTAAGACTAGTAAAAAAACATTTTTTTTTCAACTTAATTCATCCGCACTCCATCCCACTCTTCTTTCATGTCCCAATGCGCAACTAGAATATTAGGGATTGTGTTTGAAATTTTAATTTTGAAGGCTAAAAAGTAAAACGAAGAACAATAAAATTATGGCTTAAGGGCTAATTTTATCTCTGTAGTAGTATTAATTTATCAGTTTCACCCCTATGGTATTTTCGTATCAATTTGGCCTCTAAAATAGTCAAATTGCATCACCATTTGCCCTTTGTTTGACACTCTAACACTAATTTCTAAATCTCAAACCCTAATAAAAAATTTATCAATCTAAAGCGATTATAAAACATAAAAGTATTCCTAAACTTTAAACGGTGATGCAATTCGACTACTTAAGGGGCCAAAGTGATGCAAAAATACCATAGGGGCGAAATCGATAAATTGAGACTACTACAGAAGCAAAAATAGCCCTTAAGCCTAAAATTGTTAATTTTTCTCATGTATATTTCTTATTTTAACTAATTATGATTCACTTTTACCAATTTTATGAGTCTAAAATACAATTGGTTAATGTAAGACTAAAAAAAAAGGCTAAAATCAATTGTAATTGAAATATTTATCAAGTGCGTAACTTTTTAGAGTAAATTCAATATATTTTAGGATAAAATAAAAAATATTAAGTTCTCCATAACAAATCATGTAAATTGCATAACTATTCTGGTTTGCAACCTAAAAAGTTATTTATGTAACATTTTCGATTGTAACTGTTAAGTGGATCAATTGAATCGAAAATGACCAAGAGAGGGTGAATTGACTTTTTAAAATTGAAAGGAGCAAATTAAAAAAAGTGAAAAATAAGAACAAGACAAATTATAGTGGTTCAAGCTTAGAACAAGCTCTACATCCACTACCTTAGCTCCCACTAAGGATTTTTAACCAATTTCACTATAAATTCGTCCCCTTTTCTCGGATTAGGAGGAAACCTTACAAACTGGTTAATCTTTCTACCCACAGATTAACCAAGTCTCTCTCAATACAAAGAAGGTTTTGGCAATCTGAAAAAACACCTCTCACTAGGTTGATGTATTGCCAAATTACACTTAAACACCCACCAAACTTGAAAGGAAATAATACAATGAGAATTACACAAGTTAGGTTACAAGAATTTGACTCTTTAAGCTCTAGGGTTTGGATATGTGCTTGGATTGTTGCAAATAAGTTCAATAGTTGTTGATGTAGCTTTGGAGGCTTGTTTATATACCCTTGCATTGATTTCTAGTCGTTATGGTGGTTGAGATCATCAATAGAGCCGTCGGGCTTCATTTTCCCCGCAATAAATGCACTTCCGCAACCTATCGTATCAGCACTCAAACAACCGTATCGATACATGTCTCAAAATAGAAAGAGACAATGTGCACATTTAAGAGGGTGTATCGATACACGTATGGGGTATCGGTACAAGTATAGTGTAAAAACAAGGGCGTTTCGATACTCTAAGACTGTATTGATACGATTTTTGCTCGCTGGAATCCTAAGTAAAACTTTAGCAAAAAGTGTATCGATACGCTATATGGGCGTATCAATACGGTTCAACGGTCGTTTGAAATTTTGCTGAAATCATAACTGACACGCAAAAGTCAAAAACTTTAAATGCAAAGATTTATCGAATCAGATCAAACCGTATCGATATGGAGACAACCGTATAGGTACGATGTGCCTTAAAGTTAAGCTTAGATAAAATACCGTATCGATGCGGGTATAACCGTATCGGTACGCTTTTGTTAATTGAAATTCTAGAACCTTAAAACATATCGATATGACTGGAGCGTATCAATACGCCTTAGCGTACAAGTAGAATTTGGGCTTGAATACTTAGAAAAATTTGTTTGAAAAGTTTATTTGACTTAGAAGTAGTTTTGGTTCAAAATTTCTTGTCAATTTGTGAGACTTTGAAATACTTAAAAATTTATTTACTTTTACAATAGGTCCTTAGATAATTTTTTATATCAGAATCAAATTTGGTTTTACAATCTCCTCCTTTTGATATAACAAAAACAAAGTAATTTTTTAAGTATTTTGAAAACTTTAAAAAGTTTACTCCCCTTAATTTAAGATTAGTTTTCAAATGTTTGTAAAAAATTATGTTTTTACAATTCTCCCCCTTTTTGTTAGATCAAAATCAATGCAAATAAAAAATGATATAGACAAGGTAGAACAATAAAGCACAAATTAAGCATAATTAAAGCAACATAATAGCATTAAAATTAAAATTAAAATCCAAAGCAATAATAGTTCAAAATAACTTCGAACTTAAATCCAAACTTAATCCTAAAAACAAAATCAAAGCATAGGGCTCCTAAAGACAAATGTGCATAACAAAATATAAATCCTAAATGATATGATATGAGATGAGATGCTCAAAGACTACTCGTTCCCATCATCTTCGTCCTTGTCCTCTTTATCATCATCACGATTGGCTTGAGATTTTCGAGTATGATTGAGCCAAGCACCATGAAAAGCGGTGAGAGATACATCCAGAGAAGTTTGTTGTTGCTCAAGGGCCTTGACTTGATCCTCCAATGATGTAAAACGAGTATCAATGGCCGCAAATCCCGCATTCATGTTTGCATCTAAAGAAGCATTATTAGTCCCTAATAATGTGAATTGCTTATTTAGATATGCCATGAGTCCATCCATGCAAGTTTGAGCTTGTTGGACTTGTGGAGAGATCAGAGGAGGTTGATCATCTTGAGGAGGAGAGCGATTAACACGAACCCATTCATGAACAATGTACTCAAAGTGAGCACGAGTTAGGGAGTGTTCATCGATCGGCTTGACTAGAGGCTCGACGGCATCATGAGAACAATCGATCTCTAAGGAATGGAACAAGAAGCTCAAATCCGTTCCATAGAAAAAAAGACTTGACTTGATCGGTGTGACGATGTTGAACAAGATAAACCAAGTCAACAAACATGATTTGGTAAAGGGTTGGGCGCTTACCCTCACGGAAAGAGCGGACCCAAAAAACATCAACTTGGCGAATGATAGAGATGATGAGATGGAGAATACAGTCATGGGCATCAAGAACTGTTACAGAGCCAAGTTGAAAATGCCTCAAGGAGTGTTCATCATCAATTCTCAAATTTTCAAAACCAAAAGCATTGCATAAAACATTTTGGTCAATTCAAAATTTTTTTGCCCATAAGATAGGATTCAATGGCAATTACACTTTCCCTTGCTTGATCATGAATGCCACAGGCATTAGCAAAGAAAATCAAAACGAGATTTCGATATAAAATCGGGGGTACACTTAGAAAATACATGAATTCCATTATTGTAACAACCTAAAATATTTGAACTTAAAACGTTCGAAGTTCAGAAAAGGGATTGAAACAACTCTTTCATCTCGGATTGAAAAAGCTTGGTATTATTTGTAATAGGTCATAGCCGAATGGGATTGAAAACATTTTGAATAATAAAACCAAGGTTCAGTTTAGTAATACCCTCATTTTCCTAATTGGGATTGGATGAACTAGAAGACAATTCTTTCATTGGTCTTTTTTTCAGCCCCATAATAACTTGAAAAAACATCAAAACCATTTGAAAATAATGTATGCAATTATCATCACATTCGATCCAATAATTCAAGGTTTTGTGAAAACACTATATTTTATATGTTAAAAATATATACAAGTATAAATAATAATTTTAGTAAAAATAATTTTGAAAAACAATATACTAAAATATACGATATATTTATATATTCGAAACATAAATTTTTAGATTTTAAAGAATTTTTACAAAAACTTTAAAACCCATACTATAAATATACCATGTATACAAAAATTAGTTGAAAAAATGTTAAAATTAAACGTAAATTAAAAAGAAAGAAAGAAAAAAGGGTTTTATATCTTGAGTGATGAAATAGGATGAATGGAGGATGATGAATGCACCAAATTGATAGCAAAGCTTAGCCTTGATGTGTTGATGAAAAACCCTCAAGAGATTTTGAGTTTGATGTGAAAAATCAAGGATATTAGAGGGGTTTTTATAGTAAAAATGGCTAGGGTTTGAGAGGAAAAAGGGAATTGTGTTTTAATTAAAGTGAAATACCCTTTTAATGCCCTATTTAAACTCTAGCGACATACCGTATCGATACGCTGACGTGGCATATTGATCCACCGTATCAGTACGATTTTTATATTGTATCGATACGCATGGCCGTAACGATACAGTTAAAATTGTATCAACGCCCATTTAGCTACCCGTATTGATACGCTCTTACCCGTATCAATACCTTTTTTGCCAGAAATGTATTTTTTAGCAGACTTGAGTTCAAAAATTGGATTTTAAACAATCCTAAATACATGTGTATGATGAATGAGTAACATATATGGACTAAAATAGATACATACTCCCCTAGAAATAAGCACAGATGCATCAAGAAGCAAAATTACATAAATATGACCATCATTCAAATTCAAGAAAATTTTTGACACTTAAGAGATATAAAAGGTCAAGATAAGCTAGTTAGACCTAATTCTCTCCTAAGAGTCCAAAAAAGCTCTTTGTTTAATGGTTTTGTAAAGATACCCGCTAGTTGGTTTGAGGTATCAATATACTCTAGAACAACATCATTCTTTAAGACATGATCCCTAATGAAATGGTGTCTTATCTCTATGTGCTTGGTTCTAGAATGTTGGATGGGATTCTTAGTGAGACATATGGCATTAGAGTTATCACACTTAAGGGGTATGGTACCTACATCAATTCCATAGTCTAGAAGTTGTTTCTTCATCTAAAGGACTTGAGCACAACAACTTCTGACCGATATATATTCTGTTTCGGTGGTAGATAAGGCTAAACTATTTTGCTTCTTAGAGAACCAAGATATGACCATACTACCTAGTAATTGGCAAGTTACGAAGGTACTTTTTCTATCTATCTTACAACCCCTATAATCTGCATCAGAATAAGCATGTAGGTTAAAGGAAGAGTCTCTAGGATACCAAAGGCCTAAACAAGGTGTGTCTCTAAGGTATCTAAATATTCTCTTAATGCTTACAAGGTGTGATTCTCTAGGGCTAGCTTGGAACCTAGCACACAAGCAAACAATAAACATGATATCGGGTTTACTTGCGGTAAGGTAAAGCAAAAAGCCATTCATTGAACGATAAAGCTTAGAATCAACACACTTACCTCATTCATCTTTGTCATGCTTAATTGATGAGCTCATTAAAGTGGCTTGAGGCTTTATATTCTCTTAGCCAAACTTCTTGAGCATATCCTTGATGTACTTAGCTTGATTGATAAAGATGTCATCCTTTTTTGCTTGATTGATAAAGATGTCATCCTTTTTTTACTTGATTTGAAGCCCCAAGAAGAATGATAGCTCCCCCATCATGCTCATCTCAAACTCACCTTACATTAACTTAGAGAATTCTTAGCAATAAAACTCATTAGTAGAACAAAAGATAATATCATTAACATAAATTTGTACTACTAAGATGTCATTGCCATTTCTTTTAATGAAAAGTGTAGTGTCCACCTTGCCTTTTTCAAAACCCTTTTCAACCAAAAAGTTTAAAAGCCTTTCACACCAAGCTCTATGAGCTTGTTTCAAACCATATAAAGCTTTATTTAGTTTGAAAACATGGTTTGGATAAATTGGATCTTCAAAATCGGGTGAGTGTTCAACATACACTTATTCATTACTAAAACCATTTAAAAGTGCACTTTTAACATCCATTTGAAAAAGCTTGAATTCACGATAACATAAAAATGCAAAAAGAATCCTAATTGCTTTCATTCTAGATACGGGTGCATAGGTTTAATCAAAATCAATTCCTTCTTCTTGAGTATAACCTTGAGCAACAAGTCTAGCCTTGTTCCCCACTATGTTACCACTCTCATCTAGTTTGTTTCTAAAAACCCATTTAGTTCCTATAGTAGACTTATTTCTAGGCCTATTAACTAATGTCCAAACTTTACTCCTCTCAAATTGATTAAGTTCTTCTTGCATGGCCAATATCCAAAAATTATCTTTTAATGCTTCTTTGATATTTTTAGGCTCAATGCATGAAATGAATGCAACATTATTAAGCAATCTAAGAGAGGATCTAGTGGTTACCCCCTTGGATAGATCACCCAAGATTTCACCATCTTTGACATAGTTGAGTTCCCTTGGGTAGCTCACTTCCTTTTCACCAAGATTCATGTCTTTCAAGGATTCTATGGGAGGATCTTGTGCTTCTTCATCTTTGGTTGGAACCTCATCCACCTTTGATGATTGTCCACCATTATTGGCTTCAATGACCCCTACATCATCATCATCATCATCACAAGAATCATTCCTCGGAAGGAGGTTATCATTGAAAACTACATGTATAGACTCTTCTACAACTAAGGTTCTTTTGTTAAACATTCAGTAGGCTTTAAAGTTTAAAGAATAACCTAAGAAAATAGTTTCATCACTTTTTGCATCAAATTTACCTAAATGATCTTTTCCATTGTTTAAAACAAAACACTTGCATCCAAAAGAATGAAAATAGCTAATGTTAGGCTTCTTTGATTTTAAATTCTCATAAGAAGTTTTCTTTAAAATTGGCCTAATCATTACTCAATTTATAATATAACAAGCGGTGTTTGTGGCTTCCGCCAAAAAATACTTAGGTAAATTGTTTTTCACAAAGTATGATTCTAGTCATTACTTCTAAAGTTTTTGAAATTTCGTTCTATGGTCACTTCTAATATGAGTAATGTTTTGACCAAGGTCATTTTGAGTAATTTTTGAAAATATGATGAATTTTTCTAAAGCCTCATCTCTTGTACTTAAAAAGAGAACCCAAGTGTATCTAGAGAAATCATCAACTAAAACATAGGCATATGATTTTCCACCCAAGCTAGTAGTCCTAATAGGCCCAAAGAGATCCTTATGGATCAATTGTAAAACTCTACTAGTTGAAACATCATTAATGGATTTAAATGAAGTTTGTTTTTGTTTACCCTTAGCACAAGCATCACAAATTTTATCTAAGGAGAATTTTAGTTTAGGTAAACCTCTAACTAGATTTTGGGAAACCAATTTCTCTAAAACACTTATGCTAGCATGTCCTAGTTTCCTATGCCATAACCATGCATCATTTTCATTTTGAGCAACCAAACATGCATGAGATGCATGAATATCATCTAGATGCACCATGTATATGTTACCTATGCGATGACCAATGAGCATTATATTATTTATTTTAATGTCCACAATTTTGCAACCATTAACATCAAAAAGAACATTAAAACCCTTATCACAAAATTGAATAATGCTCAACAAGTTATGCTTTAAACCATTGACATGTAACACATCTTCAATAAGAATAGAAGAGAGATTACAGATGGAACATATACCCTCAATGTGGCCTTTGGAGTTGTCACCAAATGTCACCACTCCACCACTCTTTGGCTTTAGCTCCATGAATCTACTCTTGTTGTCAGTCATGTGTCTAGAGCATCCACTATCAAAGTACCAAGTGTTTTGACTTGAAGATTTGGCCTTGTAGCAATGCTCCCCCTACAAACAAAGATTAGTTCTTGATTTTTGGTACCCAAATCATTTTGGGTCCATGTGAGTTAGCTCCCAAATACTTGGTTCCCTTAGGAATCCAAGAAGCAATAGCATTAATATCATTAGAAACTACGAGTTCCTTAGGAACTCATACATTTCTAACCTTTTTACCTTTAGGATACATTTGAGAGCATCTTTGTTTTGTGGTTCACAAAGTTTCTTTTCACATAACTGGTTTTAGAAGATTGGACTTTTTCAAAAGTAGAAGTACCAACTTTGTTCAAAGAAACTTTAAGTTCATTCACCATTTTGTGGTGATCATCATGAACTTTGGAAAAAAGATTGTTTAAATCCACATTTTCATCTTGAAAACATTTGAAGTCATCTCGTAAAACTATAATCTTCTTTTCAAGTTCTGAGTTGGTTTTGGAAAGAGAATCGTTTTGGTTTTTCAAATGGAAAATTATTTTCTTGTTTTTCAAAACCGATTCCTTGTATTTTCCACCAACTCATCGTAAACCTCTTGCAACTTATCATATGCATCTTAAAGTTCATCATATATGAAATCGGAAGTAGATGAGATAGAGTTTAACTTAGGATCATCATCAATGGCCATGAGGCAAAGATTAGCCACTTCGTGCTCTTCTTCATTGGATGATGATTCTTTATCACTCCAAGTAGCAACGTGGGTTTTGTGCTTTTTCTTCTTATCGAACCCCTTCTTCTTGAGTTGAGGGCATTCCGATCTTATGTGCCCCGACTTCTTGTAGTCATAACAAATGAGTTGACCATTATCCTATTCTTTGTTCGTATTCTTGAAGTCTTTTCTTCTTTGGAACTTTCTTCCCCGGTTGGGCTTCACGAATCGAGAGAATCTCTTGGCTATCATAGCCAATTCCTCAAACTCATCCTCACTAGAATTGTTTTCCTCTTGAGAAACCTTGAGAGTAATTCCTTGTTTCTTCTTTTCTACCTCTTGCTTCTTCACTATTTTCTTTTCTCTCTTCTTTTCTTCTTCGCTTCCTTGCTTCATGATCTCATGAGTAAGGAGAGAACCCACCAACTCATCGAGATTCAATGTCTTCAAATTCTTGGCCTCGATGGTTGCGGTTCTCTTCCCATCCCATGATCCAGGAAGAGAGTAAAGAAGCTTCCAGACTAGCTTGTCTTCGAGAATGATGTCACAGAAGCCCTTGAGACCATTTACTATGATGGAAAACCAATCAAACATCTTGGAGACGCTCTCATCCGGCTCCATCTAGAAATTCTTGCAACTCAAATTAAGGATCCCAATCTTGGTCTTCTTTACATTATTGGTGCCCTCCTAGGTGATCTCTAGCTTGTCCCACACTTCCTTTGCACTTGTGCTCGATGACATCTTTGTATACATGTCGGGTCCAAGTGCACAAAAGATGATGTAGAGAGCCTTGTCATTCACTTGAAGCCTTCTTCGATCTTCATCGGTCATTTTCGCTGTTGTTTTCGCAACTAGCCTTCCTTCTTCATCTCTCTTCATCGGAATAGTTGGTCCATCTTCCACTACATCCCAAATGACATAGTCATTTGACTTGATGAAGAGCCTCATTTTATTTTTCCAATAAGGATAGTTATCCCCACTGAAAAATGGCGGCTTGGTGATCGATTGTGACTCGAAGAGGTTTTGGCCGGAGGTAGATGCCATGGCTTGATTTGAAGGTTGATTAATCTTTTTCTAAGATCTTCTCTTGTGGATGTGAGTCCCTCAAAGAGTTAGGCTGTGATACCAATTATTAAGTGGATCAATTGAATCGAAAATGGCCAAGAGTGGGTGAATTGGCTTTTTAAAATTGAAAGGAGCAAATTGAAAAAAGTGAAAAATAAGAACAAGACAATTTATAGTGGTTCAAGCTTAGAACAAACTCTACATCTACTACCTTAATTCGCACTAAGGATTTTAAACCAATTTCACTAGAAATTCGTCCCCTTTTCTCAGATTAGGAGGAAACCTTACAAACCGGTCAATCTTTCTACCCAAAGATTAACCAAGACTCTCTCAATACAAAGAAGGTTTTGGAAATTTGAAAAAAACCTCTCACTAGGTTGATGTATTGCCCAATTACATTTAAACACTCTCCAAACTTGAAAGAAAATAATGCAATGAGAATTACACAATTTGGGTTACAAGAATTTGACTCTTAAAGCTCTAGAGTTCGGATATGTGCTTGGATTATTGCAAATAAGTTTAATAGTTGTTGTTGTACTTTAGAAGCTTGTTTATATACCCTTGCATTGATTTCTAGTTGTTCTAGTGGTTGAGATAATCAATAGAGCCGTTGGGCTTCATTTTTCCCGCAACAAATGCACTTCTACAACCTACCGTATCGGTACTCGAACAATCGTATCAATACTTGTCTCAAAACAGAAAGAGCCGTTGTACACATTTAAGAGGGCGTATCGATACGGGTATAGTGTAAAAATAGGGGCGTATCGATACTCTAAGACCGCATCGATACGATTTTTGCTCACTAGAACCCTGAGTAAAACTTTAGCAAAAAGTGTATCGATGCGCTATATGGGTGTATCGATAGGATCCAACGACCGTTTGAAATTTTGCTGAAATCATAACTGACAAGCAACGGTCGAAAACTTTAAATGCAAAGATTTATCGAATCAGATCAAACCGTATCGATACGGGGACAACCGTATCGGTACGCCATGCCTTAAATTTAAGCTTATATAAAATACCGTATCGATACGGGTATAACCGTAACGGTACGCTTTTGTCAACTGAAATTCCAGAATCTTAACAACGTATCGATACAACAAGAGCGTATCGATACGCCTTAGCGTACGAGTAGAATTTGGGCTTGAATACTTAGAAAATTTTGTTTGAAAAGTTTATTTGTCTTAGAAATAGTTTTGGTTCAAAATTGCTTGTCAATTTGTGAGACTTTAAAATACTTAAAAATTTATTTAGTTTTACAAATAGGTCCTTAGACAATTTGTTATATCAAAATCAAATTTGATTTTATAGTAACAGAAATTATTACCAATTATGTAATTTTTTTATAGTAAATAAGTCACATTTTTTGAACTAAAAGCTTGCATCATTCATTCAATAGAGAAAACACAATACATGAGGAGAAACAAAACAAACATTAAAAAGTACAGGGGAGAGAGGGAACAATACACAAGTAGACAAATAACATTTTAAGTTATAACTTGCTGCAAGATAACATTTTCGGTCGTAACCAAAATTATTATCAATTGTATAATTCTTTTAAAGTAAACAAAATAATATTTTAGGTTGAAATTCGTAAATTAACATTAGATCAGGGTGCCACACAACAAAACCATAGTTGCCAATCTATCAAACTGTATTGGAATCTTTCTAATAACATTATGCAATATCAATAATAGATATAATTTCAATATTTTCCAAAAGGGTAAGTGGCAAGCGTGATTTAAAAATTGTAGAGTTTATGTAATTTATTAAAAAAATTAAAACAACGCTCTTAATTTTAAAATTTAAATGTTTGTTGATTTGTTATGTACGTGGTAGACTAGCTTTTGAATAAAAATTAGTATGGTAGAACCAAACCACTGAAGCACAACATAATTTTGCTTTCTCAATACATTTTTATCAAGACTAGTCCTTTACTTTTTTTTTCTTACAAATATTTAACTTATTTTGGACTCTTCATTTTATGAAGACTGTATCCCTAAGTGGTTGTTCTATTGCACTTATCTAGACTCATCTTTTATGGATGGTTAATTTATTTCTCCAAATTAACTTTTGATCCGACCCAAGTTGTTAAAGAGTTTTCAATAATAGGGCGGTTTATCGCAAGCAAGAAATATACAAGTAGTCATGTGAAGTTTAGGTAATATTATTATACTTTATACTATAAGATACGGCTTAATTATAAAATAAGAGCTAAAATTATGTTTTTTTTGTAATAGATGCCTAAAATATTTTTTTACTTGAAGTAGGTGCTTAAAATTTTATTTTTGATTTGTTTTAAAGTCAACTAAGTAAGACAAATACCTTAACAGAAAAAATTTTTAGACACTTATTTCAGCCAAAAATACTTTAGGTACCTATTACATAAAAAATATAGTTTAAGTACTTATTTTATAAATAGAATATAGATGGGTATAAGACTTTATTCTGATGTGTTGATACAATGGGTATATGTGGGAACCTATGATAAGAAACAAGGACCTTGAGTTTAGGAATATAAGAAGTTGACACGACTCGAAAACTCGATTGAAATATACTTGAGTTAGAATTTGTTTTTGACCCGAGGAATTGATGACTCGAACTTGATCTGTAACCGATTGTTATTGACCAGAACCCGAGTAGGACCTGATACTGTAGTAACCAAACTTAACCTGCACCTGACTGGTACGAACTTGGACCCGAGACTAACCTAGCAAATAATCGATATAACCCAACTGAAACGACCTAAGATCCGATTTTACCCGACCTGTTAATTGATCAGACCTGTTGTTGACCTGAACTGATATTGACCTGACTTGATATTTACATAATCTGTAATTGAGAAAGTCTACGATTTGATGATGATATTTGAGAAATTATGAATTTATTATATTATAATGTGAAAAACTAATTGAATCATATGATGGTATTTTAATATGATGTGATTTTTGTTCATTCTAGTCTTTAAAACTTTATTTTTAGCCGAAATTGACCCATATATATTTTCATTTTTGGTAATTTAGTCAAATAATTTTTTTGTTTATTCTAGTCCCTACAATTTAATTTTTAGTCAAAATTGTCCCATATTTATTTATATTTTTGTTTATTCTAGTACCTAAAATTTAATTTTTAGTCGAAAATTGACCATTATTTATTTTTTTTGTAATTTAGTCTAGTATTTTTAATATGATGATCTTTTTGTTCATGTTAGTCCCAAAATTTTATTTTTAACCAAATTAACCCCTATTTATTTTAAAACTTGTAATTTAGTCTAATATTTTTAATATGTTGATATTTTTGTTCACTCTAGTCCCTAATATTTTATTTTTAGCAAAAATTGAACCTTATTTATTTCTAATCTTTGTAATTTAGTCCAATATTTTAAATATGATGATATTTTTGTTCATTCTACTCTCTAATATTCATTTTAATGTTATTCGTGTTCGTAAAAGGCGTTAAATAATTAACTCGAAATGGCCCAACCCAAAGTCTATCGACTATTTGTATCGAACTCAAATTTAATACGAATTCGAAACACGAATTAACTCAACTTGAAGTCTACTCGAGCCTGAATTAATTGATTCAGACCCGAACCGTTTTGACCTGGCTTAAAATGAACCCGACCTGAAATTGACCCGCACCTGACTCAAATCGAGTCGAAACATCAAATAAATCTAAAATGACCTGTATTTGATTTGACCCGACCTAACATTACTCAACTTGAAACTCATTCGATTATATATTTTTACATCCCTACTTGAGTTGCAGACGAGAAAAGCTGGGATGGCCACTATTGATGGAATCAGTACATTAATACAGTGGACCATAACATGAATGACCACCACCGAGATTTAGCGATTCTTCCTTAACACTTTTAGATTGGATAATATTTTGCCAATTCCTTTTGAGCGATTGATGGGTAGGTTTGGAGCGCGACTGATTTAAGGTGTGGTTAAAAGATGATAAATTTTGAAATTTATCTAAAAACTTAAAATGTTAGGGTATTTGATAACATTTTAGGTTAAATTTTTCGTATTTTTTTGACAAGTTTTGATACTTATTTTTTAATAATATTTTGTTTTTAGACAAATATCAATACTTACAAAATAAGTTTCGATATTTGTAAAAAAATACGAAAAAATTAACCTAAGATGCTACTAAAAAATCTAACGTTTTAAGTTTTTGAACAAGTATCAAAATTTACCGTCTTTTAATCGTATTCTAGACTTAATATACGTTAGACTTCCTCAAGTCGAGGGCATTGGAAAGCTGCAAATCTCTACTCTTCACCTAGTCCCCAAATTCCCTTTATGTCTCCTGTTCCGCCCCCTACTGCACTAAATGAATGTGAATGTGCTGCCATTTAATTTATTATTTAATAATGCAACATTACAATTCCTCAAACAATATATTTTTAATAAAATTCACAAATAGTCATTAAATTATTTTAAAATATTTATTTTGGTCACCTAACTTTCAAATGTTACAAAACTGTCATTAAACTTTGGTTTTTGTTACAAATGGTTATTGAGTCCTTAATTTTTGTCCAGAGGTGATGTGGCCGTTAAAAATTTTTGTACAATATCTCATTTAGTCTTATATATTTATGCATTCAATCAAATGAATTTATTTCTAATGTCTTTATTTATACATTCTATCAATTTAGTTCTATTTTTAATTAGAAATAATTTAATATTTTCATTAGAATCAATTAATATTATTTAATGTTTGATATTTTATATTATTTAATAATATTTAATTTTTGTTTGACTAAGACATAAATATATTAGGCTAAATTTATTGATTTTTTGAATTAGAGTTAAATTGATTGAATATATAAAGCGGAATGACTAAATATGATATTATATAATTTTTCTTAACTATCACGTCACCCTTAACGACAACTAACGACTCAATGACCAATTTATAACAAAAACCAAAGTTTAATGATTATTTTGTGATATATAAATGGTAAAAATGAGCAATCACCAAGATTTAGTCAACAGTTGCAGCTTCAATAAGAACTGGATCCTCCAGTTTCATGTCTGCAGGGGTGCTGTTAGACTCGGAGAAGTTTAATGCATCTTAAAGACATGACTGCTTCAATACAGTGGGACCTTCCCTGGCTTCAGTGTCCAGACTATAGAAGGAAGTTAGGGAGATGACAATTTTGGATAAACTACTACGCTGATATCAAAAGATATTTTTAAATTAAATATGGAGCCAAATGAAAAGTGACCGATTGAATACATATCTATAGATATCACTCTTTTTAGAGTAACAAGATAGACTCGGATGAACTCCGAGGTCTACATTAGTTCCATTATCACTTTCAACGTTTTATTCATCTTTTTTCACCCATTACAAAGAAACATCAAACGAAACCCAAATGATGTTTACCCCGGGTGCATGTCAGTTTCAAAGGAATAGGTGGATCGGAGTAATCTCCGGTCGAGACACGATCGAAAGCAAATCTATTAGCAGCCTCAGTGAAATGGATTCCATCCCAACTCACTCGAACCGACGGGTCTTCACATGATCCCACCGTAATGTATGTGCCGTTAACATTGATCGTTTCTCCACAATCAGCATCTACACTATAGTTATACCTACCTCCATAGCCACAACAAGTAACAAGGGGATGTTCAAATCCTGCAAGCATTGAAGAAACAGACCAGTCACTGCTCATATCGAATATCGAATTCGGTATTTGTTTGATTTTATTACCATGTATGGTGGGGTCAGTGTACAGGGAGTATAGAGCTGAGAAGAGGTCTACATAAACAATCGTAGCCAGAGGAAACTGAATCCTTAATGGAGCAAGTGCCATCTTCAACTCGGCATTGAAATGCTGAGCTAATTCATTGTATATCTTGGCACAACCGGTGGAATCTTTTTCAGCTGATGGAAAAAGGGTTAGAATCATCGGAAAGCAACCGATCGGCCTTGTGTTGTAAATCCAAAACGACCTTGCTCCTAAACGGTATAGTTCCTGTAATGCATTGATGAAATTTAATTGAACCCTTTACAGCAAGTATTTAGAGAGTATGGTTTTATTACCTTGATGTTGGTCGAGAAGTGGTTGATTATATCCGGGATGGCGGATTTAATTTCCGATACGGTCAAGTTAAGAAAGAGGCTATGCGTTATATCATTCTGGCCGACATCAAAACTGTATAATGCCTTAGTAAAATCTTCCTCCCTTGGCATTAAACTTGCATACACTCCTCCTATCAAATAAAGATCACACCCATAAAAATTGGAATATGCTAAAATATAGTTGACATGTGCAAAACTACTTGCCTTGTTCTCTAATGATTTGGGATCTATTTTTGAATTGGGCAAACTGTAAAACCTGTATCTCCAGGGAGAATGGACTGGCCCAACCTCTGGGGATAATATCGGCCACCGGTATTCCGATGGTTGAAGACGAAGTCGCAAAATTCGCACCATGTGAGAAATTGGTTCCCAGTGAATTCAAGTAAGAGCTTAGGTACGGCAGCTCCAAACTCTTAGCTGCCCACAAATTAAAGGTGTATCCTTTATGCCATTGAACTTTAAATAACTTTATTCGATAAAAAAAAAAGTTTAAATAACTTTAATTGTAGGAGTGTTTTTACTTGAATTATATTCAATCTTTTAAATGGTTGAAATAAAACATTGAGAGGGTGTACCGGTGAAATCAACCATGAGCCTTCCGTCACATATTCTTCCCGCTGGCTTGCCGAAAAAGGTTTCTCCATTAGGCGGCTTAGGTTGAACGAAGGCTGCAGCAAAGCCGCCGGTATCCGAATTAGAGGCACCGAAGTTATAGATGGCCGGAAAATGACAATCTTTCGGCGGAAAAGCAGGATTGAAGATGGTAGAACCATATAAAAGAGATGCAAAAAAACTGAGTATAGTCCTGCCAAGATCCATGTATTGGCAGGATAAAAGAAATACAAGCTTTATGCAATCTCTCAAGTTGGAAACTAAGCATTCGGCAAGTTAACTTATGATATGCATGTGCAAATAAAATTTCGGAATCCCCGATGTTAGCAAAAGAATGTAACTTTGAAATGGGGAAGTTAAGAATTCTATAAAAATGGAGTGTTTCTATCTATCCAATAAAAAAATCACAATAATTGGGAGATGTTAAATTATGGAGTAAATTACATTATAGTTCATTGTATTATGGGTAAATTCACAATTAACCATCGTGTTTCGAAAATCAAAATCAGTTTACTTTTAATTTGTCACTCCATCGATAAATGTATACTGAATGTTAACTTTTAATCACATCACTTTATTTATCAATTTTGACAATTTGGTCACTCAAACAAATACAACTAAAAAGTTAATGTTAATTACAGATAATTGTTAAAATTAGTGAATAGAATGACTCAATTATAACTTTTTAAAATATGTTGACCTGATTGTAAAATTATTTACAATTCACCCTAAATTATAATAATGTGCAAAATTATTTTATTTTTTTTGAAAGGTGGCATGTGCAAAATTATTTATCTTATCTTTTAATGACATTAGATCTGGCCTTGAATATCGTAGTAACCGAGCCAATCTTAAATGTACTCTAATCTGTTGACTTGCAAAGATTTACAAAATCCTATTACTTCTCACCATCATTATACTTTAATAAAAATAATTGTTTAATTTTAATTTAGCATATGTTTTCATGCAAAAATAAAAAATTAGTTATTGTTTTTGTTATCAATTTGCCATCTACTCAGGCTCCTTCTCTATATATAACCACATTGAACTTGTATATTCATGAATAATTGTGTATAGTCATGAAATTAAATATATTATTTGGTAATTTATTCACTGATTATATTAGTTGATTTAATTAGCGAATTATATTAGCATATTGTATAAAAGTGTTTAATAAAATTAACTGGAAGCTGATAGTTGTTTGATTATTTAAACAAACAAAATAAAATGTAAAGACATGATTATATTCGATTTTTGTTTAATTAATTTGATTTGAAAAGTTTTTTAATATAACATTATTTTTTAATACAATTTAATTAATTGTTAAATTCAAACACAGATATAAATGTAAAATTATTTTAATACAGTGTAATTAACTATTAAAATTATTGTTTACATAATTATTTTTAATACAATTTAATTAATTATTAAATTTAAACACAAATATAAATGTGTGGGAATAAAAAGAAAAAAATATTAGTTTAAAAATGTCACAATGTAAATATGTGAGGGTGAATAATTAAAATAGAAAAGGTTAAATTTGAGTTATTTAGAGATTTTTTATAATTATTAATGGTAAAATGATCTTTATAGCTCTTATGTCAAAACTTCAAATTTCAAAAAGCTCATATTAGTACCTTTTTAAAATTAGAGGCCTTACTACAATATGCTATTCCAATTCGATATTCATCGAACATTCAAATTAGCAGATTTAACTGGTCAAACCTCTAATTTTAGCTTATATCGTTATTTACCAAACATAATCATAACGAATTTTAATTTTAAATTTTTTTTTAATAATCTAAAAGTAATTACAAGGTAATATCTTATTTAAAAAATTATCTAAATATACGTAAAAATATCTGGTATGAAATACAATTATATTATAACCGCTAAACGTTTGTATTATTTGATCAGTTTAATGAAGGTTTTAGTTTCGACTCTTTAAGAATATAATAATGTTAAATATTTTATGGTAAAATTTAACGTTTTTGCGGTCCTTCCCACTCAATGTAATTGACCTTTACTTAAATTGTTAAACAAATAAGAAGAGATACCTATAATTCGCAAAAAAAAAAATTATAAATGCACAAAATATATAAATGTTCATTCTTTTATGTATGTATTTTTCCCCTTTTCTCCCCCTCTCTTTTGTTCTCAGTGTTTTTTAGCTGAAAAACAATTGACCCCAAATACTTAAATTGACATTCATATTTTGACTTATTCATAGAGTTAGTTTCCACGAAGCCAACCTTTCAACGATCTAAATTGAAAATTTTGTGGTCTGGATTAATTTATAGGGTAAACTACACTGGAGGCCACTTAATTATTAATAAAGTTACGAACAAGTTACTCAACTATTAAAACTTACAATCGGGTCACTTATTTAAAGTGTAGTTACAACCGGGTCACTCCCTTAAAATATAAACGAACATATAACAAGATTTGGTGTAACGGTAGTTTTAGTATTCAAAATTTATATTTTCTACCAATTTAGTCTTAATTCAATAAATTTAATCTTTCATGTTTAAAAATATATCAATTTAGTCAGTTGTGATAAATCTAATTTTTCGTGAACTAGTTTTTCCCATAATTTTTCTTATTTTATTTCTTGGGTAAAATATGTCTAAGCACTCTTGCTACATTTTCACAATACAATATACTATAATGTATACATGGATGACATAAATGAGGGTGGGAATGAATACATGAATCCCATTGAACATACTAATATACTTGATCATCCACAACATACAAAATGCATATATTACAACATAATAGAATTACACCGGAACTTTACATACTTGACGTATGTAAATTTTATTAGGAATCACAAATACCATTATAACCACACATTCGTATTTTCATGATAATCAGTGGTTAAAAAATATCTGTAATTCATTTTACAACTACCCTACTATACCATAAACCAAATATATGCCAACAATAATCATACGACAAAGAGCGACCCTAATGGCAGCCATTAACATTTGAGAAACGACCACCTTATTTATCACTAGTTCAGTGGATGTTCTCGTTCTCGGTTTCGAGTTCAATTATGCTCGTAAAAACCCAAATCCGGTAGGAATGATGTTGGTGACATTCAAGAGTCCGATAAGGGTGCTTCCGACGAGTTGTAAGGATGAGAACAATCCCCCGACCGACGGGAGCGAGGCGTTGCAGTTGGAGAGTGGAGTCTTGACGGCTAAGTTGCAGTTGTTGAGCAGTGCAGGGAGAAGAAATTGCAATGGATCCAATAAGATGGAAAATATGCCACTTCCATTTGTTGTTGAACTCGAGACCACGGTTCCACCGCACTGAAGTTGCACCAATGCATCTGAAACAATTTTATATAATATATATATGAGATAGGATCAAGGACAGAGCTAGGGTTGGAGGTTATGAGAGGCAAAACGTAAATATTTAAAAGTGTGAAGAGTAAATTCATAAATAACTTATTTTTTAATATATGTTTTAAAGCTAAAATAAATTGTTGGGTAGGGGGCAAGAGCCCCTCATGTAGTAATACCTCCGTCCCTGGTACACTATGTAAAATTTCTAAATTTTACACCTTTTTAACCATTGTACGAGGGTAAATGAACAACTGATATTAACATGTTCACATTTCAGATTTAACTTTCATATATTTTTATGATGTCTTCAATTAATTCATACCGTTAACATTATTATCTATCCGAATTGAAATGGTGATTGACTTTTTCTTAAAATATCTCTTCCAACTCATCGCATTAACATGGATATCTATATTTTATGAGCGAGAAGGATTTTTTTTAAGAAAATCTATCAATATTTTAATAGACAACGGTGTTAACTATTTGGAAAATACAATTATAGAATAGTAGAAACTTACTAGGGAAAACTGGGGTTGCAGTGCCGTTTACACCCATGTTGCCATCGACAGAGCAAAATAGAGTCCCTTGGATCCTAATCAAGCCAAGGAGATTACCAATGAGTCCACCGAGTTGAGCTTCAGCCATTGGAGCTGCCAATGCCATTGCAGCAACCAAGACACAAACAAACACAAGGGTTTTCATGGCCATGGCTTTAGGTTAATTGACTCGGTTAAAGCAATGAAGATGATGACTCACTTGCAGCTATTTTGTTGGAAACCCTAGTGGTATTTATAGGAAACTTGGAGACCAAGTTGGTGCAAAAAAATTTCACACAAGTTGAGGGCTTCACTATCAGCACCATGCACGCCACCATTGTAGGCTTCACCTAAGTTGGGGCCAAAACTTGCCCCCTATACTTCGACCTTTGTTTAGGGTTTAGAGTTATACATATTGTAAAAAGTCTGGTTTTAAAAAAAGTGAATTTACAAACTATGTGACAAAGTGTCTAGTTTTTTTAAAAAAAAAATTATATTTATGTGATAAATAATGTGAGAATATAAGTTTAAATCATCTAAACTCCTCTTCACACATAAATTGAAGGGTATTACGGTGCTCAAGCACGTTCGAAATCATGTCTTCTTATATATTGAAACAATGGTGTCAACTATCAACTAAACTAATATCTAGTTAGCATATTTGTAATAGTAATTGAATACATTAATTAATATTATTAAAAATATATAAATATTTCTTCAAATTATATATTATGAAATTTTATTTTTGAAAATTTGATACAATTTTTTTAAAAAAATTGTTCAACAATTAAAACCATTTCATCCTAGCAATATATACTTTTATTTTGATAATTTTTTAATTTGTAAATATATCATAACTGATTAACGTTTTATAGTTTAAGATACAATTACAACTTCAACTCAAAGTAATATATTTTTTACAAATTCTAAATCTAATCCTAATCTTACTTTTTTTTGAAATTTATACTTTATTAATACTAACGTTCATTAGCAAGAGCCTCGTTAAAAAACCTCCCTAATTCTAATTGGAGGAAAAAGAGTGCATCTTGCTAATGTAAACAAACACATAAAGAGATGCTGAATCGGAAACAAAACACAATTACAGTCCCTTGAAATTTCTCTACATACACGCCTACCCTGCCAAAGCACCAGTGGCCCACCTCCATCATCTATTACTCCACTGAAATCATCCTTCCCTTTCCCAGCTTAGCGGTTTCAGGCGAGAAATGCTGCTCCTGGCAAGTTTATCAGCAGTAAGGTTGGCTTCCCTAGGAGTCCACAGAATAGACCAGTTTAGATCCGAGCAACATATTAAACATTCCTTGATGATTCCCACGAAGACCCCCAGGCCCTACTTGGATTACGAAACCAATCAACGCACATGGATGAGTCTGTCTCAAGAATTAGAGCTCTATTGCCAACTTTTCCCAGTTTTTTGAACATACAGATAGCCTCCTTTAGAGCGAGCAATTCTACAGTGATGGAGTCAGTAGTTCCAATACATTTAGAAAACATAGCCATACTCACGTTGTTCCAGTCCCTCAAAATGCCTCCTATTCCTGCGGATCCGAATCCACCATTAACCTCCCCATCTACATTGAATTTCAGTGCGCCAACAGGGGGTTTAGACCACTTTAGGCTCGCCTTGCACTTCCTTTCAACCTTTACATATTTGAGTAACGTCGGGTCCTGCAAATGGGTATCCGAGGGAAGAAGAGCCCCAGGATATCTTATTTTACACCACCAATCGAATCTAGCTAGGATGTTGGTATACAACCAATTTTCATCAGGTTCACAAGCATTGAAAACTCTCTCATTTCTAAACAACCAAATGGACCAGCAAAAAAACAACAAACTTGCTTTCCAAATTTATGTTGCCAGGTTTGGGATTTTAACTTCACCCAAGCTAAAATTAGCGCTTTCACATTTCCTGGAACAACAAAAGAAACGCTCCTGGTATGAAACCACCGCGTCAATACCCTCCAACTGACCTCACATGTGCAAAATAGATGATTTACAGTCTCTGCATCCTTGGAACATAGAGAGGAAACCAGATTTTGAAGATCGCCTACCCCTCTTTTTGCCAGCTCGCTTCTAGTTGGGAGTCTTTCATGAACCATTCGCCACATAAAAGATTCTACCTTAGGTGGTGCGAGATTTGACCAAACGTGTGTCCAAACTTCATCTTCAGGCCTGTCACAGTCATTTAGTAAATCACAAGAATTTTTAACACTAAATAATCCATTTGCAGCACCTTTCCATCGAACCCCATCGCTTAAGAATCTTCCCGGTTTCCCTCCATCAATCCTTGCAATGAACTCATCCCAAACCTCCTTTTCCCAATCAAATAAATCCATGCGCAACCTTACTTCCCATGACCACACTTCATTGACAAAACCTGCCAAATTTAGCTATAGATCCCGACTTTTCGATTGCCAAGTTATAGATTCTAGGAAATGTATCTTTGAGTGGTGCAGACCCTGCCCAAACATCCGACCAAAACTGTATCTTTTCCCCATTTCCCACCAAGAGATGCAAATTTTGTGATACAACACTGTTTGGGTTAGCCAAAGGGGACACAATGTTCCTCCAAACCCAGAAATTACTATCGGATGTTGCCTTCCTCGGAATGAGCGCATCTTCGTTTTCCTTGTACTTGATGTTAATTACTTTTTGCCACAGACTGTCTTGCTCAACACCGAATCTCCAAACCCATTTGCTCAACAGTGCTCTGTTTCTATCCGCAAAGTTTGCTATGCCCAAGCCACCACACCTCTTTGGTTTCATGATCGTATCTCTACTAATCCAGTGAATTGTTTTGCTATCCTTGGCACCCCAGAGAAATTTTGATATGAGGCTAGTAAGAGTCTTGTTTATAGTTGCTGGCATTTGTAAAATTGACATGTAGAACACAGGCAAACTCGTAAGGACTACTTTAATTAGATCAATTCTGCCCCCCATCGATAACAACTTGGATTTCCAGTCCCCTAACTTTCTCTTGAAATTTTACACGATCGGATCCCATATTTTCAAGCTATTTTTCGGCTCGCCTAAAGGCAGGCCCAGATATTTACTCGAAAGGCCTTCGACTTGGCAGTTTAATAGTGAAGCCAACCTGCTGATTTTTCCAGAATCTACGTTGATGCCAATGATTTTGGATTTTCTACGATTTAGTTTGAGACCAGCCGTAAGTTCATACCCTTTGAGTACTCTAAAAATGTTTTTGATCTGAGCCTCTCCAGCACCACTGAATATGATGAGATCGTCTGCAAATTGGATATGGGACAGATTTAGCCTCTCTTGCCCAATTTCGAACCCCTGAAAGAAGCTGGAAGAATTTGCTCTATTAAGTAGAACATTGAGGCCTTCCGCTACAATGTTGAACAACATTGGCGACAAAGGGCAGCCTTGCCTTAGCCCTCTCCCAATTGCGAACGGGGCTGTTGGTGACCCGTTGACCAATACCAAAATGTATGCGGTTGATAAACATGTATGAATCAACTTGCACCATAATGTACCAAAACCCATCTTCCTCTTTATGTTCATTAGGAAACCCCAATCCACCGAATCATAGGCTTTGTAGAAGTCTAGCTTGAGAACTACTCCCTCTAACCACTTCTTCTCACATAATCTATTGCTTCATTCGCAATTAGTGAACAATCGATCAACTTTTGCCGGGACAAAAAGCGAACTGCTTCTCCCCTATGATTTGACTCGCAACTTCGCCCAAACGCAACGCAAGCACCTTGGCTAAAAGCTTGTAAATGCATCCCACCAAACTGATTGGTATGTACTCTTCAATTGAAGCTGGATTCTGTTTTTTGGGAATGAGAGCTATAAAAGAATGATTAAAAGCGAACTCCTGGATTTGCCCCTTGTGGAATTCCTCAAAGAACTTCAAGATTTCCTTCTTTAGAGAGTTCCAAAATTTCTTAATAAACCCCATATTAAACTCATCAGGTCCTGGGGCTTTAGACAAACCCACTGAAGATAGTGCAACCCTGATTTCCTCCTCTATAAAAGGCCTTTCTAATCTGGAAGCTGCCACGGGATTGATGTGATTTAAATCCCACCTCGAGACATGAACAGGAAAGGTGTTCTGACAGTTATATAATTTCTTGAAGTGATTCTCGATAGCTTTCCTTACATTGGCAGGCCTGTAGTAAATTTTCCTCCCCAACTTTGATGGAACCAATAAAATTCTCACTTCTTCCGGAAGAGGCACATATATGAAATAATTTCGAATTCCAATCTCCCTCCACTGCCCATTTAATCCTGGATTTTTGAATCCATTCGCGCTCTTCTCTTCTCAAAGCTTCCCACAAATTTTTTCTACTCATTAACAGTTGTTTTCTGTTCTCTTCGATGTTCTATCCACACATCAGCTTAGTTTCCAGTTCATGGCATTTTTTTTCCAGTGAACTCACTGACTTGGAATCATCTTTGCCTTGCCTTTTGACCCACTCTTTGGAAATTCTTTTACACACCTGAAACATGGACCCAATCTGACCTCCACTGAAATTTCGGCATTCACTTTCAATTTGCTTCACATACTCTTTATCTTCTGCAAGGTAATCAAACCATTTAAAGTATTTTAAGCCCCTCTCGCCTCCCATCGAGGCCAGGCCAACGGGGTTGTGGTCTGAAATGTTCTTCGGGTGCAGCACTTGTATCAGGTCCGGCCAAATACTTACAAATTCAGGCGAGAACATCACCCTGTCCAGCCTACTGAATGCTGGAACCTCCCTATAGTTTGACCAAGTGAACTTTCCCCCATTGAGTGGAGGATCCGGCAACGCTAGCCCTTCAATAAAATCAGTAAATATTGCCATGGATTTTTTATTATAACTAGCCCTAATCTTTTCTTCAGCATTCCGAACTATGTTGAAATCTCTGGCAATCACAATGGGCAAATCAATTTCAGAGATAAGCATAGCTAATCTTTCAAAGAGGGCGTTTCTTTCACTTGCCACATTAGGACCATACACATTTATTACTCCACACTTAAAATTAGAACTAACAAGCTTACCAATAATAGCAATAAAGTTATGTTCGATTACGCACCTCTCACATGAGAAGAAACCTGAATCCCAGCACGAGATTAGTCCTCCTGCTGCACCTACTGCCGCAGAATATTTGAATTCAAAGTTTGATTTGCGCCCACTGAGTTGCAAAATGGTTTTTGTACAACGCTCCTTAGTTTCGACTCTTGTAGTAGCACCATTTTGCATTTCGATTTAGATATCAATTTCCTCACGGCTGTTCTTTTCTCCCAGCTGCCCAGGCCTCTAATGTTCCATGTGATAATTAAAGTATGGTTCATCAAAAAATTGAACACTCACAACATTGACACGAAGGGAACTGTCTTCCACTGTCACTCATTAGCGTTCTTTTCAATTTCCACAAATTTACCCAGCAAGGTTTCGTTATCCAATACGAATTTTAGCCCAACCGTTTCACATACCTCTAAAGTGGCCCTAGCTTCCTCCAACAACCCCTTTTCCGAACTCGGCATGGATTCATGAGAAACCCGAAAATTATTTGGCTCTCCTCTTCTTGCAGCTTTGTCGGATTTCTTCAACGGAGACATGCTCGAGGTTTGCTCTGGCAAGGACACAGCAAGTCTTCTGGAGGCCGGGCTCGGAGAACCCGGAGGTCTTCTGATGGTTCTTTTTCAACTCCAGAAATTTTAGATAATGGGCAGAAGTGAAAATTTCTCCCTTTCATGGATTTGGTTCGAACCGAGTATAACCCCGACGATGGGTCAAAGACCGGTTCAATTGAGATACTTTGGTCTGAGGATGAAAAGGACTCAGAGGCTTCGATTATTGGGATTTCAAAGAGCCCGTCGCTGGACTTGGGCTTGTAAGACGACTTTGGCCCTAACGGACTTGACCCCTCCAACTAAGCTTGTCCCATTCTTTTGTGTTATTGGCGGTGGGATTATCCCGACTACCAGTGGGGCCCCACCACAACTAATATTTTCTTCCCTGCATATATGCTTTTGTCTGCCTGGTCCCCGAGGTGTCAAAATCTCTTGGGAATCACACATGCTTTGCGGCTGTAATAACTGAGTGTCGGCTTCCGCATTTTTTAGAGCCTGAGCTTTCTCTGAAACTTCTTCGACTCTTCCCATTCTGCGACTCAAGTTTCTCGGCGAACCGATATCCCCGTCGACCACTAACACGTCGTCAAGCCACCGTCTCTCATCCTCAAACTCTGCTACTGAGATTCTAATGGTGTAAGTGCTCTTGTTCATCTCAATATTTAGAAACTGGGGAATCTGTGATAAGCTGTTCACCCCGACGAGGATTCTTGTGACATCGAGCCTCTTCCTAGCTAAAGTGTCTTCATCCAGGCGTATTACTCTTCCGCAACACACCACAATTTGCTTCAACACTTTTTCGTTCCAGGCCTCAAGGGGGACTCTTTCCAAACAAATCCATACTAACATTTTTTCTGAGTTGCAGAAGTTTTCCAACGTGTCAATTTCCGAGAGCCATTGTTTCAAAATAGACTCTTTTAAATCCCAAAAAATTTCCATTTGTTCTTCCTCCAAGAAACTGATTAGGACATAGAAACCTATCAGGCAGTGAACGTTCACTTTGAACCCTTCTGACCGAAGAATTTGTTGTACGAACTCCGCATCGAACATGGGTACTATCTGACCTACCAGTGAATTTTTCAGCCAACTCAAGTCGGCCTACTCATTGTCTATCTGCACCGTCTTTATGGACTCGTAGACTACTGGGCCTTTCACCCCCTTATCCATTGTTATATTGTTTTCCTTCGAGCTGTCAAGGTTCTCCACAGAGATAGGTGATGCGTCTCCTACCTTTCTCAACTCCGAATCATTCAAGTTCTTCTCTGTCACTTTTCCATTATTCTGGCTCCCAGTGTTTAGCAGCACTTCCTTGTAGGAACGCTCGTCTATCCTTTTGGACCAGTTCGCCTTGCCCCCTAATCGTTGATCACCTGACCTGGCTTCTTCTACTAAGTTCGTTTTCTCTTGTCTATTATAAACTTTATCCATGAAGACCTTTATTACACAACCATCCATTCACCTGTTATTTGCCAGCTCCACCGCCGTCATAGCTTCCCACACGTTTGAGAATCTGATGAACGCGAAAGTACACCTCTTCCTGGCTCTTTTAGGGTTGTGGTAAGCTATGTAAACATCCAACACGTTCTCGTACTCTTGAAAAGCTTCCTTCAGTGTATTGCTATGGATCCTCTTGCTCACCTGGTTAACGAAAAATGTAACTCCGACCCTCCGCTTTTGCCTCCTATTTCCGATCAAGCCTTCTTGCCGACGAACTACTCTCCCTGCCGCAATCTTCGAGTGAAAGCTCTCCCTGTCGCTTCCTCTCCCCATTGCTTTTAATCATAATCTTACTTAAAAGGAGAGAAAAATAGTTTTAGGAAAAGGAATGAGAGTGCTCCTAATAGGTCTAGAACCCAGGACCTAAAGAAATACAAGAAACAAAGATGAGTAGTTTAGCCAACTGATTACAATCCACTGTTAATACATTTTGGATGATTACAATCAATAAATAAATACAATCCACGTATGGATGGTTCAGTAATTGGAAAAATTCTGGACCAAAATAATTGTAGACATAGTTAGTGATGGTAAAAGATTTGTATTCCACGAGTTCAGACTCAATCTGATACGATAGGTCGGGTTCTTTATGAACTTCGATTTTGTATTATGTCGGGTGTTTAAAGATCGGGTTCAGGTTTTGGGAGAACTCGCCCGACCTAAGCTAATTGTTTTTTTTAAAGACCGACCTGAGCTAATTGTGAAAATGCTATTCTATATATTTAAATATTTTATTAATTAAGTTTTGATAAACAAATAAGTAAAAAGTAGCATATAAGATAATATAATTATGATATTAGATTAATTTTACCTTGGTTATATTATTAAATTGAATAAATTCATATTTCATGTGATTTTTTTTCTATTTTGACAAAAAAACGTAAAAAGTTAAAAAATTATGTTCAACTGAATCGGAGTGGAAGTTGTAGTCAAATTTTTAGTGAGATTGAAATGGATAAATTTATATTTAATCTCGTGTTAGATCACGATCGAATTTTATTGGCCATTGGCTAGAACTTGGAATCTTAAAGATAATTTGATCGACACGGCAGTAATTATACATTGAAAAAGCTTTGATAGACAATCTGAATAAACTTTAGTTTACACGTGCTTTTTAGTTTTAGAGTTTAGAGTATTAGTTTAAGGTTTAAAGTTTAGGAGTTTAAGTTGTAAGTTTTAGAATTTAGGGTATATAGTTTAAAGTTTGGGGTTTATTATTTTAAGACTAGGGTTAGGAATTTAAGATTTGAGTTTTATAGTGTAAATATGCAGGTTTGTGTAAAATTAGTTTTACACGACCTGTGTATCAAAATTTTACACTTATACATTTAAAAATGTTTTTTTTTTCAAAAAGTTTGATTTGATGTTGGTAAGGGATGTCAATTAGGCATGGTGGGTGCGAAGAGTGTTCACTATGCATCCATTTCTATCAAGAATTTTAATTTTCATCCCACCTTGCGATTCATTGAAGGTACAAAGTTTAAAATCATCCTTGTCTCGTGACTCATAAGACTAAAAGCATTTCCACCCCACCACTAGGGATGTTAATGGGTGGGTTTCACGAGGATTCACTTCACTTCGCACCCAATTAAACATGGATGAGTACAAGCTTCGCGAGTGGTAGGGTGGAGATGGAGACAAAAATTAGACTCGTCGTGGTCGATGAGACAAGCATGGGTATAACCTTGTACCCGCCCCTCTACATCCTTGTCTGTTCGCGTCAACCCACCCACTCAGTATGCATAATAAGTATATTTAAGAAAATGGTAAATTATACTAATGACCACCTAATTATGGGATTGGTGTCGATTTGACCACTATATTTTCAATTGTGTTAAATATACCACATAACTATTTAATTGGTTCCAATGTAGCCAACTGTCGTTAAAAAACGAAAAAGTTAACGGGACTGTTAAAATAATTAGTATAATTACACATTTAGTCCCTTTTATTTATACAATCATTCAATTTAGTCCTAATTTTAATCTAATAAAATAAATTAATTATTCAATTAGGTGGTAATCACCACCTTATTTGAGGGATTTATCTATTTTTATTAGATTTATTAAATTTATTTTCCTTCCCCAATCAGGTGGTGACACGTGTCACCACCAATTGGAGTAAGAAAAATGAAATAGGGAAAGAAAGCAAAGCTCTTGCCACTGGGCTAAGCATGTTTCTGGTATATGTAATATCAAATATAATATATGTGGTATATGTGTTATCCGATTGGAGAAAGAAAAATAAAAGCCATGTAGTAAGCAATGGTAGGATTTGAACCTGGAAATCCTTGGTGGAAGTGGCAAAGGTTTACGACTAGGCCAGACATGAATTTGTGATATGTAATACTAACTATAATATATGAGTTATTCGATTGTAATGGTTATAAAAGAGAAATAAATGTGATTTTAAGGGCTCGAACATGACACACTTATGATGCATAAAAACGTATAACCCAATTAAATATAATTTTATAATTATTTTTTTATTATATTATGTTCGTTATTCTTTTAATTTTTTAACTTAATTAGTAATTATTAAATTTTTTCCTTGAATTGATTTTTTTAATTTAATTAATAATTTTAATATTTATTAAAAATTAATTAAATTATTATATATAATTATATTAAAAATCAAAATTTTAAAATTATATTTAATTGGGTTATATGTTTTTATGCAACATAAGTGTGTCATGTTCGAGTCCCCTAAAATCACATTTATTTTTCTTTTATAACCATTACAATCGAATAACTCATATATTATAGGTAGTATTTCACATCATAAATTCATATCTGGCCTAGTGGTAAACCTTTACCACTTCCACCAAGGATTCCTAGCTTCAAATCCTACCATTGCCAATTATATGGCTTTTATTTTTCTTTCTCCAATCGGATAATACAAATACCACATATATTATATTTGGTATTTCATATACCAGAAACATGCTTAACCCAGTGGCAAGAGCTTTCTTTCTTTCCCTAATGACCGAAGTTTGATTCCCCTTGGGGCCAACTTCCACTATTTCATTTTTCTTACTCCAATTGTTGGTGACACGTGTCACCACCTGATTAGGGAGGGAAAATAAATTTAATAAATCTAATAAAAATAGATAAATCCCTCAAATAAGGTGGTGACACGTGTCACCACCTAATTGAATAATTAATTTATTTTATTAGATTAAAATTAGGACTAAATTGAATGATTGTATAAATAAAGGGGACTAAATGTGTAATTATACCAATTATTTTAACAGTCCCGTTAATTTTTTCGTTTTCTTAACGGCAGGTGGCTACATTGGAACCAATTAAATAATTATGTGGTATAACCTTGCACCCGCCCCTCTCCATCCTTGTCTGTTCGCGTCAACCCACCCACTCACTATACATAATAAGTATATTTAAAAAATTACTCATTAGTTCACCTAATTTTTTAACACTCTCGGGCTCAACTCCTTCAGTTTCTTACTTTATCTCTTTTACATGAAACCCTAAAATTATTTATCATTAAATAAAAACATAACTCGCAAGCTCTTGTTTCATCCTATACGTTCATATTCTCCTTCAATTCTCTCTCTTTATAAGATTCATCTATAGTAGATCTATTTGGTGTGTTTTCTATAGTAATTGAAATTAGTTGTTGGATTTTTTTATTGTTCTTATTTTGTACTTATTTTATATATCTCAAATGAGTGATATTTAGTTTTAAATATGTTGGATTGAACAATCAATAGAAATGGCCAATATGAGGTGAATTGACAATTAAAATTTTGGTGGAAGCAATGAGTAAAAAGAAAAAAGAAAAATTGCACACGTAGTTAGAGTGGTTCAACCTTCTAAACAAGGTTACATCCACTACCTTATCTATCCACACTAAGGATTTTCACAAATTCACAAATTTGTCTTTCTTTTTAGGCTAAAAGAGATAACCTCACAAACACCTAGACTTATACCCCATAGTCTAGTAATCCATTTTCCCTAAAGGTGGATACAAAGAAGCAAACTATAAAATCCTCTAAAGGATGAATGTTTGCACAATTCAAAGTTCACTAAACCCACAAACTTAATGAAAAAGAATTACAATGAAAGATCACTAAAGTGAGTTACAAGATTTTTGTAATAAAAGATCTAAAAGGTTGGATATATATGCTTGAATGCTTTTGGATAGTTGTCTTGTTGTTGAAGAATTTTTGGAGACTTGATTTTATACCCCTCATTTATTTCTAACCGTTTGGGTGGTTGAGATATACAATATAGCTATTGGGCTGCATTTTTTCCTGCAATAAATAATGTCTGGAAACACTAGGTATCGGTACACGAGCACTCGTATCAGTACCTACCAAAAGAAGAAAAAGTTGTTGCAATAAAAGGGTACCGATACGCGAGCAAGTGTATCGGTACAGAGTGACGATTTTACAAAGGGTATCGGTACATGTCGTATTGTACTGGTACTCATTTTCCTCACTAGAGTCCTTTGAATATTTGGTTAAAATATCGTATCAGTACTCGTATAGGTGTACCAGTACGCTTAATTGACTTTTAAAAATTTGGTTCCAAGAAAACTAACAAGGCAACGATCAAAACATTTGAAAAATATTTTAAAAATCTTAACCCAGTAATGGTACGCCATAGGCCGTACCGGTACTCTAGCCGTACCGATACCTTTTAGTCATTATGCACAATTTTGGTTTCTAGTAATGAAAACTTGTACCAATACGTCATAGGTTGTGCCAGTACTCAGTTACCAAATTGGCTAAATCGAGTACCAAAACACTTAGAATATATATGGGGTTTCAAGGTTTGACTTAGAAAATATTTATGTTCGAATGCCTATCAAAATTGAGTACCTTAAAATTTATTTCTTTTACAAATTAGTCTTTGTTATATCAAAATCAAATATAGGTTTAACAATCTCTCCTTTTGGATATAATAAAACCAAAATAAATGTTTGGTTCACTCCCCCATTTCTTTGAAACTAAAAGGTTATTTGCATTTGAAAATTTTATATCCCCACATAAAATATCCAATAAAAATTATAGACATAAACCAAAGCATAAAGTCATAAGAAATATCAAATAAAACATAGGTGCATAAACTCAAATCCTAATAGATATGATATGATGATATCATATGCAAGACTCGAAGTCTAAGAATCATCCTCAACGTCTTTATCCTCGTCTTCGTCTTCCATATCGTTGTCTCCAAGAGCATGTCCACGCCATTCTTGATGAAAAGCGGTAAGAGTCAAGTCCATAGAAGTCACACGATGCTCAACGGTGGTCTACCCAGCATCTATGGAAGTCAAGCGAGTGTCGATGTTGTTGAACCGAGTGTTCGTGGTGGCAAACTTTCCATCAAGGTAGGCCATGAGGGCATCAAGAGAAGGTGGAGCAACGGGAACATCTCAACTAGATCAACATCTATGGGGACTTCACCGGAAAAGTTGGCATTGCAAACTCATTCTCCATTGAAAAAGGTAAACTTGGCTTTCCGGAGAGATTTTGCATCAATAGGGTCGGTAAGGGGAATCTCAAGATCAAGACAGCAATTGATGTTGAGCTTGTGGAAGATGAAGCTAAGAACGGTTCCATAAGTGAAAGAGGTGACGAGGGTGGTATGACATTTGTTGACAAAGTGGACCATCTCGGCAAATATAATTTGGACTAGATTAGGGCGTTTTCTTTCACACAAAAAATGAAGCCAACAATCATCCACCAATGGTGGACCACTTTCCATCGGATGGTTGAAAATGAAAAGGTGAAGGAAACGCTCATGGGCATTGAGAACGGTCACTAAGCCACTATGGGTAGGAGCAAAAGAGTTTTCGTCATTTATATCCATGTTTTCCATCCCCAAAAGATTGGCTAGTTCTTTAGAATCAAGAGTAAAATATTTTCCCATAACATAAGACTCAATGGTAATAGTTTCAATTTTTTCTCGATTTAAAACACACCGGGCATTGGAGTAAAAAATATGAACAAGGTTTTTGTAAACAATGTTGGGGATATTAAAAAAAGTCATAAATTCCATCCCCTCATTAAATCAAGGTATTTAAACTTAAACTCGTCGGAGCACATATAAGCAAAATCAACAACTCGCTCACGACGGATTGTGAAATTTTAAAATTGTTTGAAATATTCCATAGCTTCGGGATAATCTGGTTCATTAAAACAATGGACAAAAATATGTGCAATAGGTTTGGTACCATTGTTATTGGGATTGGAAGAACTAGCACTAAGATCTTTTCTAGGAGGCATGGTAAAGAATTTTGATAGAACCTACAAAACTCAAACCACAAAAATATATGTATGTAAAAAATTCAAATTCAATCCAATTAATTCAACCAATAATCAAGGTAGAATAAAAACCTATAATTTATAATTTAAAACCATATACAAATATAAATAATATTTTTAATAAGTTGAAAACTTGAAAACTGTAAAATAAAATATACGAGTATAAATATATATATATATATAATAAAAATTTTCAGTTTTGAAAATATTTTGTAAAGATTTTGAAAGCGTGGATGTATACATCCTAAATATACAAAATTTAATCCTAAAAGCAATACAAGTATAGATAAAATCGAAATAGTAGAAAAATAGGGTTTTTACCTTGAATGATGGATGAATGAGTAGATGATTTGCACAAAGCTTGATGATAATAGTTTGGGTTTAATGTTATAAGCAAAACCCCTAAATAAATTTTATAGTTTTTTTATGAAAATTGATAGTTTTAAAGGGTATTTAAAGAGTTTTCGGCTAGGGTTTTTAGAGAGCAAAGTTGGTGTTTGAGTTAAATTAGGAAAACCCTATTTATAGCTCCAGTGTGCACGCCTACTGGTACGGTTAAAGAGCGTATCGATGCAGAATAACTTCGTACTGATCCTCGACAAGTACCAGTACAGACTTGCCAGTACCGAAACGTTGCCCCTGATAACCCGCATCAATAAAGCTTCTCGCATACCGATACCCCTGACCAAAATTGACTATTTTGGTTGCAAAAGACCAAAAAAAATCAATTTTACTCAAATCGAAATGCATGATTATGACATGAGAGAAACATGTACGGGCAAAAACAAATACATACTCCCCCTAGCAACATGAATAGATGCATTTAAGGAGAAGATCACACAAACATGAAAGTCATACAAATTCAAGCAATTTTAAGTTCAAAACAAAGGCTCTAAGGTTCAAGAAAGGCTATTAAGCCCTAACTCCCTCCTAAGAGTCCAAAAAACGCTTCTTATCTAAAGGTTTGGTGAAGATATTCGCTACTTGATGCAAGGTATCTAAATATTCTAGAACTACATCATTTTTCAAGACATGGTCTCTTATGAAATGATGTCTTATTTCTATATACTTGGTTCTAGAATATTGGATGAGAATTTTAGTGAGACAAATAGCACTAGTATTGTCATACTTTAAGGGAATGGTACCAATATCAATTCTATAATCTAAGAGTTGTTGTTTCATCCATAGGACTTGAGCACAACAACTATCGGTTGAAATATATTCCGCCTCGGTGGTAGATAGCGCAACGCTGTTTTACTTCTTAGAAAACCAAGAGACTAACATGTTACCTAGGAATTGAAAAGTACCGGATGTACTTTTTCTATCAATTTTACAACCTCCATAATCTGCATCAGAATAAGTATGCAACCTAAAATATGAGTCTCTAGGATACCAAAGACCTAAATAAGGGGTGTCTCTAAGGTATCTAAAGATTCCCTTAACAACTTGTAAAAGCAATTCTCTAGGACTAGCTTGAAATCTAGCACACAAGCAAACACTAAACATAATATCCGGTTTATTTGCGGTAAGATAAAGCAAAGATCCTATCATAGATCTATAAAACTTAAGATCAACACATTTACCTTCTTCATCTTTGTCAAGCTTTGTAGAAGAGCTCATTAGTGTGGCTTGAGGTTTTACATTCTCTAAGCCAAACTTCTTGAGCATATCCTTGATGTACTTTGCTTGATTGATGAAGATGTCATCCTTCCTTTGTTTGATTTAGAGTCATATGAATAATTAGAGTCCCCCCCATCATGCTCATTTCAAATTCACCTTGCATTAATGTAACACCCCAATTTTGGGTCTAGAAGTTTTGGGTTTGGACCGGGCCGGTCAGAGTGCGGTTCGAATATAAAAGGTGATTTTTAGGAAAGCCTAGTTCAGGTTGCATTAAAAATATGGAAAAATGTCTTAAAATCCTCTTTTATTATACATAAGAGAAAGGTGAAATCAATTTTACAAAATGAGGTTTGGAAGAGTGACATTTTGGGTTAGTGACCAAAATGTAATTTTTGAAAACTGGGTGACTGTTTTAAAAAGGATTGAAACTTTGAATCTTTAAGGAGCTATTTACCCAATAGGAGTTTCTCCAGATTTTTCTTAAATATTAAATGATTAATTAATGGTTTTAAATAAAAGTAAAAGGGGGGAAAGATATTTTAGCATTTTAACTAACTTTTCTCAATTTTCCATTTTCCTTTTCTCTCATCTTTTCTCTCAAACCAAACACTTTCTCCAACACATTTTCCCTCTCATTTTGACATCCAAATATGAGATTCCAATCCTCTTTTGATCTCTAATCATCTCTTCAACAAAACCTTTGCATTTGCTAATTGGATTTTCAAGAATCTTGATTCCAAAAAGGGAGAAACTCAAGTTTAGAGGTATGAACGTCCTTCTCCTCTAAATTCTCAGTTCTTTACTGAAATTCTCAAGTTCTCAATCCTTGAATTGTGTTTTGTTAAAGGTTTTGCAAATGTATTCTTGATCTTGGCTTTAAAATGCAAGATTTGGTTAATTTTGATGAATTTTCGTGTGATCTGATTGGGCATTGATTTGAGATGTCTTTTTGATGTTAAATGAATGTATAATTGATGAGGAATTGAGGTTTGATCAATGCAATCCCGGATAGGTTGATTTTCCTAAGTTTTGCTTGAGTTTTTGGTTGTTTTTGGAGTGCTTTTGATGATCTGTTATTGCTGGAGGTATAAGGACGTGGTTGGGATCATTTTGGATGTTAATTGATGTTTATAAATGGTTAGAAGTGATGGATCTTGGCTGGGTTAAGTTTTGGAAGTGTTTGGAGGTGATTTCGGTTGTGTTTGGTAGCCGAAATGTTGGATTTTCTAAGAGCAGCGAGTTTAGATGTGTTGCTGGTGTTTTTAATGCATAATGATGCATTAATCCTCTGTTGTTATGTGCTTGAAACAGGGGAGAGTGATCTGTGAGCAATAGAGGTGGCGTTGAAGGTTTCGAATGCTTGGAAGGCTTGTTGGCTAGCCTAGTTTTGTGTATCGGTGAGTGAAGTTGGGTTTTCGGCTTTAAAACCAAGGTTTGAAGGTTTTGGGAGCTTAGTTTAAGTCTAAACAACTTAGCTAAGCTCAAGAGTAAGTAAATGGAATTTCTCACTTGGTTTGTGTATGAATTGGCTTTTAAAGCACTTGTGTTTGTTGGATGCAATGCATGTGATTTGCATGTTTTAAATTCTGTTTTGAAAGCATATTATAGCATGGCTTAATGCTGGTTTTGAAAGCCATGTGTGAAGGATGCTCAAGGTAAGAGTTCCTTGGTTTTGTACATTGGAATTGTGGAATTGATGCATAGTGTTGCATGTTGTTTAATGGCTTTGTTTAATGCTTCAAAACAGTGGATTGATGATGGTAATTGGTGGTTTTGGCATTTTGGTTATGCTTGTTAAACATTGGATTAATGTGGTAAGAAGGTTATATTGGCAAGTGATGAAAGTGGTTCTTGGTTACTTTAATCGGATATAGTTAGCCGGCTATAGGATTGGGTGCACCGTGAATAAAGTCGCCTTGGATGTGGAGTGGTTGTGATTGAACCGGTAACTCCATCCAAGTACACTAACGAGATGGTTAAGAACACCATGGTGGTTAAAATTCCATGGGTGGGTCTTGTGTTAAGGTCATAATGGTGGTTAAAATTCCATTTGAGGACCTTGTGTAAGCAAAGGTCATAATGGTGGTTGAAATTCCATTTGTGGACCTTGTGCTTGTTAAGATCACAATGGTGGTGTAAAGTCCATGTGTGGATCTTGTTATGTATGTCCCGGATCTCGTTAGTGATGTTATACAACTACCAATGGGTGATGCAAAGGTCATATGGTGGTTAAAATTCCATATGAGGACCTTGTGCACGTTAAGGTCATATGGTGGTTAAAATTCCATATGAGGACCTTGTGAATGTTAAGATCATATGGTGGTTAAAATTCCATATGGGGATCTTGTGTATGGTAAGGTCAAATGGTGGTTAAAATTCCATTTGGGGACCTTGAGATTGGTAGTGTGTATGAAGCGTGGGGACAACGCTTGTGATCCGCGTATCCGATTGAGTCTTGCGTTATGATGGTTTGTGAATTATCACTTGGAAGCCAATATAAAGTTCTTGAATATGATGAAGCATGAGATGCTTGAAAAGATGCATGATTGCATGAGAAGTGTGTAATGTTCTATGAATGCATGTTTTACTTGTTAGCTTGAACAAGTGTTTATCTTCTATTGAGAATGTTGCATTGTGCGCATGGAATCTCCTTAATGCATTGAAGTCTTGAGAAGGCTTGTTTAAAAGGCATGTAATGCAAATGTTGAGTTTGTGGTTCATGTGTTGCATTTGTTTAATGCATGTGATTAATTGAAGGAGTAAGTGGTTTTGAAGGGTTTCTTACTTTGAAAATGATTTACAAGAATGAGAAATGTATAATGTGAAGCGGAAGTGTTTCCAAGGATCTTGTATTTAACTTTGCATATGATGTTCATGCATGGGAAGGTTATATTGTTGGTTTTGCAAGTTTGTGTTTTGAAGATGATTACTTAGCTTTTCTAAGCTAAGGGTTGGTTTTCATGTTTGAGCAATGCATGATTTAAAGCATGTTGTTAAAAAGGGTTTTTAACCATTGCTTTGGTTTATCGAATTATGATGCTTTTGAAAAGGGTTTTATGATTCGCTGCATTGATGGTGTTTTGGTTTTGAGCATTCCTCACTAAGCATTATGTGCTTACGCTCCTTTCTGTCCATCAATGCAGATAATTGAAGTTGGAACAGCGAGAAGCAAGGGATTCAAGAAGAACTCCACTTGAGATGTATGTCTCGGTTAATAGCTATAGATAGTAAAGGCAATGGGGGAAGAATCTCTTATGTTGATGTTTAATGAGATTGTGTATGTTGGACAAGTATGGTTTATGTTTTTGAACTATGTGGTTTAACGCTTGCAACCTTTGAATCTTCTTATTCATAAGTCAATATGATATGCTTCTTGTTTTAAAAGCATGAATGAGTTTTGGATGTGTTGAATGAGTTGGTGCACCTAGGGGTGGTTTGTATCTAGACTTTGATGCAATTACGTTCCTTGATTGTTGAATGACTTGCTGGTATGTTTTGGATGCCTTTGGAGCATGTTTGATGGGTTGAATGTGTGGTAAACCAGTAAAATTTCTGCAATCTGGGCAGCCTGTTTCGGAACAGGAGCTACCGTATCGGAACGGAGGCCCTGAAATGGCCTAGGCGTTCCGAAACGGGTAGAACCGTTCCGGAACGGTTTTGCCACTGCCAGGCCTTGTTTCGGTACTGGTTTCGGAGCGGTCCCGCGTTTCGGAATGAGTCCTTCCTGTTTCGAAACATCCGACCGTTGGGCACTGAAATTGTTGGTTAAATGTTTTGAAAACCTTGTGTTTTGGTCCTGAACTTTGTATATGCAATTGAATGAGTTTGAGATGTCCGTTTGAGCTGAAATTTGGCAGAGAAGCATGAAACATGACTAATTTCATATTGGTAACTCAAAAGTTGGTTAAGTCCTTATAATTTCCAAAATTTACATTTTGGTCCCTAAATTCATGTTTTGTGCAATCGAGTCCCTGAATGTTCTCTGATTGTTATGGTCTTTGAGTATGCTGTTCTTGTGAACGTGTCTAGGGTTAATGTGCATTTAGATAAGATAAAAAAAAGAAAAAAAAGGTCGTTAATCAAGGTTGACTTTCGGGTTGACTTTGGTTTTCCCCGTGTAAACTTCTTAATTCGGGTCAACCGTCTAGGCCGGGTTAAGGGGGTTACAATTAATTTAGCAAAATATTGGCAAATAGATTCATTAGTAGAACCAAAATAATATCATCAACATATATTTGAACTACTAAAATGTCTTTGCCTTTTCTTTTTATAAAAAGTGTAGTATCAACCTTCCCTTTGTCAAAACCTTTTTCTATTAGAAAATTTGACAATCTTTCGTACCAAGCTCGCGGAGCTTGTTTCAAACCATATAAAGCTTTTGAAAGTTTAAAAACATGGTTTGGATACATTAGATCTTCAAAACCGGGTGGTTTTTCTATATATACTTCTTCATTTATAAAACCATTTAGAAAAGCATTTTTAACATCCATTTGAAAAACCTTGAATTCATGATAACATACAAATGCAAGAAACATCCTAATAGCTTCCATTCTAGTTACAGGAGCATAGGTTTTGTCAAAATCAATTCATTCTTCTTGAGTGTAACCTTGAGCAACAAGTCTAGTCTTTTTCTCACTATGGTACCACTCTCAGCTAGTTTGTTTCTAAAAACTCATTTAGTACCTATAGTAGATTTATTACTACGTCTATCAACTAATGTCCAAACTTGACTCCTCTCAAATTGATTTAACTTTTCTTGCATAGCCAATATCCAATAATCATCATTTAATGCTTCTTTGATATTTTTAAGCTCTGTGCATGAGATAAATGAAACATAATTACATGTATTTCTAAGAGATGATCTAATGGTTACCTCTTTGGATGGATCATTCAAAATCTCACCACCTTTGACATAGTTGAACACCCTTAGGTAGGTGACCTCCCTTTCCTCCAGAGACATGTCCTTCAAGGCTTCTAGAGGTAGATCTTGTGGTTCTTCTTTTGATGGAACTTCATCTACCTTTGATGATTGTCCTCCACCATCATTGGCATCCAAAACTCCTACATCATCATCATCACAAGTATCCTTCCTCGGAAAGAGGTTATCATCGAAAATAACATGAATAGACTCTTCAACCACTAAAGTTCTTTTCTTAAATACACGATAGACTTTAGAGTTTAAAGAGTAACCTAGAAAAATAGCTTCATCACTTTTTGCATCAAACTTGCCTAAATTGTTTTTTCTATTGTTTAAAACAAAAGATTTACATCCTAAAGGATGAAAATAGATAATGTTAGGCTTTTTATTTTTAAAAAGCTCATAAGGTGTTTTCTTCAAAAGTGACGTAATCATTACTCTATTAACAATATAGCAAGTCGTATTTGTAGCTTCCGTCCAAAAATACTTAGGCAAATTGTTCTCACAAAGTATGGTTCTAGCCATATCTTCTAAAGTTTATTTTTCCTTTTAACAACCCCATTTTGTTGAGGTGTGCGAATAGCCGAAAAAATATAGCTAATTTCATTTGAGTTACAAAACTCTTCAATACCAAGATTTTTGAAATTCGGTTTCATGGTCACTCTTAACATGAGAAATGGAGTAACCAGCATCATTTTGGTTTGCTTTTGAAAACATGATGACTTTTTCTAAAGCCCCATCTTTGGTACTTAAAAAGAGTACCCATGTAATTCTAGAGTAATCATCAACAAGAACACATGCATGTTGTTTTCCACCCAAGCTCATAGTTCTAATAGTGCCAAAAAGATATATATAGATTAATTGTAAAATTATACTTTTTGATACATCATTACTGGATTTAAAAGAAACTCTTTTAGGTTTGCCTTTAGCACATGCATCACAAAATTTATCAAGAGAAAACTTGATTTTAGGATAACCTATAACTAGATCATTTGAAATAAATTTTTCCAAAATACTCATGCTAGCATGTCCTAGTTTTCTATGCCACAACCAAGAATCATGCTCATCTTTTGCAACAAGACATGCATTTGAAATATGAATGCCATCTAGATGCACATGTATATTTTTCCTATTCTATGACCAATAAGCACAATTTTATTAGATGTAATGTCAATGGTTTTGCAACCATTTAAATTAAACATGACATTGAAACCTTTATCACACAATTGGCTTATGCTTAACAAATTATGTTTTAGATCGTTGACATACAAAACATTATCAATAATTATGGAAGAGTGATTACCAATGGAACTAATTCCTTCAATGTGACTTTTGGAGTTGTCACCAAAGTCACTCCTCCTCCACTCTTTGGTCTTAGCTCCAAGAACTGACTCTTGTCATCGCCATGTGTCTCGAGCATCCACTATCAAGGTATCATGAGTTTACACTTGAAGATTGGGCCTTGTAGCAATGCTCCCCCTACAAACATAGATTTAAGTCTTGATTTTTGGTACCCAAATTATTTTGGGTCCATGAGTATTAACTCCCAAAATCTTCGTTCCCTTGGGAATCCAAGAATCAATAGCACCAATTTTGTTAGAAGCTACAAGTTCCTTAAGAACCCAAACACTTCTAACTCTCTTACCGTTAGAGGGCATTTGGAAGCCTCTATATTTGTATCCATTAAAGTTTCTTCTCACATAGTTAGGTTTTGAATTACTTCCTTTTTCAGAATGAGGTGCCCCAACTTTGCTTAAAGAAATTTTGAGATCGCCCACTTCTTTTTGGTGATCATCATGGACTCTTGAAAGTAGATTATGCAAGTCTTGATTTTTCTTTTCAAAATCCTTTTGTTTTGCTTGTATATTCTCAACCTTCCTTTCAAGTTCCATAATGGTTTTGGATAAAAAAATCATTTTGGTTTTTCTAATCCAAGATCGTTTTATTATTTTTCAAAATTGATTCTTTATACTTTAAAACCAATTCATCATAAACCTCTTGCAATTCATCGTAAGCTTCTTGAAGCTCATCAATAGTAAAATTAAATGTAGGTGAATTAGAGGTTACCTTAGGATCCTCCTCGAATGTCATGAGACATAAGTTAGCTGCCTCTTGCTCTTCCTCACCGGATGAGTCTTCATCACTCCAAGTAGCTACATGTGCCTTGAGCTTCTTCTTCTTCTCGAAGCTCTTCTTCTTTAACTGAGGACAATCAAACTTGATGCGTCCCGACTTTTTACACTCATAGCATATGATTTGTTCATTTTCTTCTTCCTTTGGCTTGTTCTTGAAACCCTCTCTTCGTTGGAACTTCCTTCCACGGTTGGAGTTCATGAACCTTGTAAATCTCTTGGCTAGCATAGCCATATGTTTATCTTCTTCTTCGTTAGAATCACCCTCTTCTTGTGAAGCTTTGAGAGCAATTCCGACCTTCTTCCTTTCCACTTCATGTTTTTCTTCTCCTCATCTTTCCTTCCTTGCTTCATGAGCTCATGAATGAGAAGTGACCCAATGAGAGCATCGAGATTCAAGGTCTTGAGATCCTTGGCTTCAATGATGCCAGTCTTCTTCGAATCTCATGACTCGAGAAGAGAATAAATAAGCTTTCGAACAAGCTTGTATTCCGGAATAACTTCTCCATAACCCTTAAGTCCATTAACTATGACAGAGAATCGATCAAACATCTTCTTGATGTCTTTATCCGATTCCATTTTGAAGTTCTCATAGCTTAGATTGAGGAGCCCAATCTTGGTCTCCTTGACTTTATTTTCCTCTTCCTGAGTAACTTCTAGCTTGTCCCAAATCTCCTTGACACTAGAGCAAGAATACATCTTGACATATTCAACCAATCCAAGGGCACAAAATAATGTGTGCATGGCTTTGGCATTATATTGTAGCTTCTTTCAATCATCATCAGTCCACTTTAGCCTTTCCTTGGGGATGAGATGGCCTCCTTCTCTCTTCATCAAAATTGATGGCCCGTCTATCACAACATCCCAAAGTAGGTAGTCATTGGATTGGATGAATAACTTCATCATATTCTTCAATTAGGGATTGTTTACTTCATTGAAATATGGAGGCTTGGAGATGGATTGAGATTCCTCGAAGTGGTTGCCGGGAATAGAGGTCATGGCTTGACTTGTGAATTGACTGAGCAACCTTTGGAGATAACCTCACAAAGGATTTTCACAAATTCACTAATTTGTCTTTCCTTTTAGGCTAAAGGGGATAACCTCACAAACACCTAGACTTATACCCCAAAAGTCTGGTAATCTTTTTTTCCTAAAGGTGGATACAAAGAAGAAAACTATGAAATCCTCTAAAGGATAAATGTTTGCACAATTCAAAGTTCACTAAACCCCCAAACTTAATGAAAAAGAATTACAATGAAAGATCATTCAAGTGGGTTACAAGAATTTTGCAATAAAAGCTCTAAAAGGTTGGATATATGCTTGAATATTTTTGGATAATTGTCTTGTTGTTGAAGAAGCTTTAGAGACTTGATTTTATATCCCCTCATTGATTTCTAACCGTTTAGGTGGTTAAGATATTCAATATAGTTATTGGGTTGCATTTTTCCCGCTACAAATGTTGTCTAGAAACACTAGTGTTGGTGCACGAGTACTCGTATCGGTACCTTCCAAAAGAATAAAAAGTCGTTGCAACAAAAGAGTATCGGTACGCGAGCAAGTGTATCGGTACGGAGTGACAGTTTTACAAAAGGTATCGGTACATGTCGTATCGTACTGGTACTCATTTTGCTCCCGGAATCCTTGAAACATTTGGTTAATATATTGTATTAGTACTCGTATAGGTGTACTGGTACGCTTAACTGACTTTTAAAAATCTGGTTCCAAGAAAACTGACAAGGCAACGGTCAAAAATTTAATGAAAATGATTTTAAAAATCTTAAACCCGTATCGGTACGCCATAGGCTGTATCAATACTCTAGCTCAATTTGGAAAACAGTTTCAAAAATTTGTACCGGTACGCGCATAGTCGTTCCGGTACCCTTTAGCCATTTTGCACAATTTTGGTTGCCAGTAACGAAAACATGTACCGGTACGCCATAGGCCGTACCGGTACTCAGTTACCAAATTGGCTAAATTTAGTACCAAAACACTTAAAAAATATTTAGGGTTTCAAGGTTTGACTTAGAAAATATTTAAGTTCGAATGCCTGTCAAAATTGAGTACCTTAAAATTTTATTTCTTTTACTAATTATTTCTTGTTATATCAAAATCAAATATAGGTTTAACAAAATAATTGTGTTGAGTAGGTGGGTATAGCGGGATTATGTGGGTCTTATGACCCACATGGGTGGTTGAGCATAGATGATTTTAGTTTTGTTGGTCTCGGGGCATGGATAGTTTTAAATTTTTTACTCGTAACGAGTCGCGGGCGAGGATGGGTATGAAAATTCTTGACGGGGATTGGTGCGAGGAGAGCGCCCTCCACACTGACCTCGTGCAATTGACATCCCTACTCACCACCCACGTCGTTCCCGAAACCCACCTAATCCTCATTATACCAACTTCATGTAATATATTTGTAAGTGTCAATTAATAAATGCAAATTATTTTTATGAAAAAAGCTTGAAATACTTGTAATTCGGACTCCGACCACATATGTGACATTATTACAATTGTCACCATTTAAAAAATATAATATGTCGTCATGCCCTTTTAATTGGTAAATTAAAATATAACTTTAACACGAATTAAAATTAAGAAATTAAGGGGTGAGAACTAAGAGTGTATTAAAATTAAATGGGAATCGATAACATGTGATTTCGTGAGTGCTCTTATATTTTTTTTTAAAATAAATAAGATTGGTTGTGAGTTTTTTATCAAAATTACTTTTTTAAATATACTTATTATGTATATTGAGCGGGCATGGATTGGATAAGATGAGTAGGGATGGGGCGGGCACAAAATCTTACCCATGCATGTCTCACCACCCAAACGGGTCTAATTTTGTTCATATTCCCACTCCTAACTCCACCCTGCACAAAACTTATAGGGTAAAGTACACAGACGATCACTGAAGTTTGGTAAAAAAACAAAATGGTAACCAAACTTTCAAAAATCACAAAATGACAATTAAACTTTATATTTTATAACAAAATGGTAACTAGACGTTAACTCCCGTTAAATGTCTGTTATAAAATTTGATATAATAACACATTTAGTCCTTCATATTTATACATTCAATCAATTTAGTCATAATTCGAAATAATTCACTAAATTTAGCCCTCGTTATTTATGTGTTCTTTCAATTTGGTCCTTAAAGCAAAATTCCAAAGTATGGTAACATGATAAATAATTACAATTAAATTTTTATAGGAACTAGAATCGAGTTACCAAGACATTAATATTATTTGAAATTATACGATTGTTTGAGTGCTTTTTACTGATGGATGTATGATCTCTTCTATGTGTTTCAGTACAATTTCTGATTTGAACCAAATGGTAGACAGACACCCCGGTCTCTAACGAAAAATTAGTGTGGGGGCTGTCTACTAAGTTGAAGTTGCAGTAGCCACTGGAACTGGATGCACAAAAGTTGATAGCTTGGTCCCTCTTTTTCCATTTTTCATATTTTCTTACCTTGTGCGTTAGGGCAGAATATTGAGATGGCGACAGCCTTTGAACCAGTTGCTTAATGTGGGAATAATCTTGCTCTCAACTTTCAACCATTAGACTAAAGACCTGCCAAACCTGCACGCTATCCCTTACCATGTTTGCCACTAAATAATAAAAAAAAATATTAGCCTAAATGGTAAGCAATTTGATATCGTATAAGCAAATTTTGAATTCGAAGTTCTATGTACACAAATAATTTCTGTCGAAAAATTTATCCACCAAAATCGAGTATGCAATACAAATTGATATATAGAAAATGATTCAAAGGGCCGTTCCAAATCAACCTCCAAGCAAGTTATAAGGTTGGGTATCTTCCTCCATCTCTATAATTTCCTCCACTCAACTAGTCTATTATCCTATGGCCAAAAAAAAAAAACTATTATCCTATCAAATTATCTCTATTTTGTTATAAAAAAAAATCTTCATTTTACTTCTAATTTCCCTAAGCTCAAACTCTTATTTACTTAAATATTTCAGTTTCTCGAAATTGTAGGGTCCGTTTGGTCCTGTAAAAAATATTTTGTTTTTTATTTTCAGTTTCAAAATTTTTTATTTTTAAATTTTAAAAAATAAAAAACATATTTAGTTAATATAAATGAAAACTTATTTAAAAAAGTGAAAATGTGTGATATTTTTTTTCAAAATAGAAATGAACAAATAATTATTAAATAATTAAATTAAAATATAATTATTAGAAAATTTTATTATAATAAAAATAAAATTAAAAAAACAAAAATTTAAATTTGTATTCAAACCCAGATTAATTAAATTTAAAATTAAAAAACTCTTATTTTATCTCACTTTTCTAAAACATTTTTAATAGAAATAGTGAAATCATCTTTTTATGTTTTAAAATTTTCACACATTTTTGTTTTATTTTTTGTAAATTGTTTTTAAATATTACAACCAACCATATTTTTTCAATATATTTTATTTTCAAAAAAATGAAATGACTCATATTCTCTAAAACCAAACATGTCCTTAACTCTACCACCTTTATAAATCACTTACAAAAAGTTTACTAATGATTTGTTTTAGGGTGAAGTAATTCAAGTATTGAAAATTTTGAGTCATCTTTTAAGTTCAAATCATTATAGATTCTGAATTTTTAAAATGTAGACTAATTTGGATTTAAATGCTTTCCAATGAAGTTTTTCACGTCAAATCACTCAAAATTAACACAGGTAAGATGAACTAAAACATGTTTTCAAGTGATAAGCTTGATATCCCTTAAACCTGTCTCAAATTTGACTTTGTGTATGTAAAAAATCCTATAACTAGAAGACTCACCCCCCAAAACCAGATGAACGACGCATGAAAGCAACCAAAAAATGTTTAAATTCTAAAAAATGAAACTGCATTAACGGAAAAGAAAACCCAAGTGAATCGATATAGAAAGTCGTAATGTATTGAAATTGGATCAATTTGGAGACAACACAGTTAGCTCAATCCCCTATCAAACAAGTAACAACATAGCCCTGTCTCAGCATAGTTTAAAACATTCCCAGAAAAACAAATTAAGGAACCCTCAAGTTAAAGAACAACAAAAAAACTCAACATACACAGTGACAAAATTATCCAAACTACCTGACAAAAATAGTAACCAAGGTATTGTCACGTTTCAACAAAAATAATCATTTTTTCCCTGCCTTGTTCTACTGGTGCCTTTGTTTTCTGTATACCTTTTCAACCGGTGCTCAAAGAGGGCAGGGTGGAACCTCGAGGGTTGTTCCAGCTTGAATTTGGCCCCATCCAATTAGACGCCAATGCTTCTCGACACGCCTACTCAGAGCAATCTTCTCTCCCTTGCTGGTGCAAACCGGGGACGTGAGTTGCAGCTTTGCCAAATCGTTCTTTACAGCCACGACTCGTGCCCCGGTTGACATCGACCCAATGTTCAACATTAGGATCTCTCCCTTGGCTAGCTTTGACACCTTTCCTTGCCTCTCTGATCCCTTTGTCCTAACACCAAGAAGCCTTCGAAGAAGGAAGAAGTTTACCTGCACAAATTAGGAAAGACAACATGTGACAGCAGTCAGCATTTCTACGATATTTGTTAACAGTGGTAGCAACCACTGACAACATCAGATAGAGTAAACCATCACACCTTGCAAATCAAACCCATCTCTCATTCAGAAAAGATAAAAAATAACAAGCATGCATGTGTCAAATCAATTCCAATATGAAATTATAGGCAGAACATGCTCAGAATTGATTTCACCACTATGGCTTCCTACTGAAGAAAATTCAGCATATACCTCGAGCTCAACAAAAACTTCTGGGAGTGACCCAACCTCTCCCAGGACTTGCCCGACCAATCTATCAGCACGTGTCAAAGTCGGGTCCATGGTTGTTCCAACACCAATTAAACCTCCTGGAACAGCAAATTGTAGCTCATTTTGTTCTGCATACAGTGAGACTATTCTAGAATATATGGGGGTGCATTTAATGTTCCCGCTTTCATCCTTAACAACAATCCCAGGACGAACTTCAATAAACTGGTTCACCTTCAAAACACCCTGGAGCAAACAAATATTAACAAAACAATCCAGAGTACAAAACAAAGCAACATAAGCTCAGTCTAGATCTATTCTCTAGAAACTACCAAAAAATAGTTCACATTTTTTTAAACTTTTCTGTTTAAATCAAGTTATTATTTAGAAAATAGACCTCAATAGCATTACCAAAAAGCATAAACAAGCAAAAAAGTAAGATAAGTATCCAGTGTTTAGTAAGTTAAATTGTGCAATAACCGCAAATAAAAAGCACCCAGCATTCATGATTCATCTCCAAAATAAGACTAACAAGAACATCTCATATAAAAACTTACCCGGAGTATACTACCACCGGCAACACCGCCTTTAATCTCATCAACCTCATATCCTGGCTTATTGACATCAAATGATCGGATGACAATCATGTTAGGAGGGGAGATGAAGTTTCTCTCTGGTATAGGGATCTTCTTAACAATGTATTCACAAACAACATCGATATTATATTTTAGCTGTGCAGAAATCGGTACAACCGGTGCACCATCGGCAACGGTACCCTGCGATGAATTATTTTTAGCCAAAAGATTCAAAAGAAAAAAAGAACGAAATATACATCGACTTCATTATTATTATTATTTAAAGAAACAACCTGAATAAACTTTTGAATTGCTTCATGCTGGTTTATAGCTACATTCTCTTGAATAAGATCAACCTTGTTTTGAAGAATTATAATATGCTGGAGTCGCATGATTTCAACAGCAGCCAGATGCTCAGAAGTTTGAGGTTGTGGACAGCTTTCATTAGCAGCTATTAGAAGTAATGCACCATCCATAATTGCCGCTCCATTAAGCATAGTAGCCATGAGAATATCGTGACCCTGTTGAAACCATTGAAGAAAAACTTAAAAAATTCTTATATAGAAGACTTTTAGAAATCCAAAAAGCAATATGTCTGATCCCTTTTAGAGCAGTAAAACAAAAGTAACTGAGCGAGCATGAAAGAGAATCATTAAACTTAAAACATTATCAAGTCATCTCCACATAGTACCGCTTAGGACCTTACCGGGCAATCTACGAAAGACACATGCCTTAACAACTTCATCCTGGAATTTTCAAAGCCAGACACATCGCAAGGAGGACTATCTTCCTTTCCACTTCCATATGCCCTACAAAAACAAATTGTCGATCGCAGCTGCAACTGTTATTAATACTCAGGAAATTTATTAAGAAAAAAATTGCTAGATATCAACCTACTTGTAGCACTGAGGACGAGGGCATCGTTCATCTTCACATTTATATATCTTTGCATTTGCATATCCAAGCTTGATAGTAATATTACGCTCCAACTCGTTCTTAAAACGAACGGTCTACAAAGATGCATAAAGTGCACAATGCATAACATGTTACATTTACTAGACTCCAAAATTCAACAGCATACCACCATATAAAAGGCAAAAAAATACAAAGCAGAATCTCTGAAGGTGACTTATCAATATCAATCTTATTTGGGTACATTAAAAATAAGCTAGATCACCTGCACGCCAGATATTGCTTTCACGACCGTAGACTTCCCATGTGCCACATGACCTATGGTACCTGATAAATCGAAACCCAAATCAAATTTTCGATTAATAAAACAAGGAGGACAACAATGAGTTAAAATTAACCATAACAAGTAGTTTGGTCCCAACAGAGTTCAAGCATTACCAATATTTATAGTAGCTTGACGAGATATAACTTCGGGGGAGAGTGGATGCAGCTTTGTTACATCCAGTTTACTTAAGTCTTGCTCCATCAAACCTTTTCTCGACATTTTGGTGCTGCTCTAATAAAGGTTTTTCTACTTCAATATTAATTGTAACCAGAAACTATCCCCAAAAAGGAATTCATTTCACTTAAGTTCAAAGCAAAAACATTACCAAAAATATAGGAATCTAGCAACAGAATAAAGAAAGCTCGATAAACCCTAAGAAATTAAATTGAAACCCAATATGTCACAAAGCATAAACATTAAAAGCTCGGTCGAAATGCCGGTTTTGAAAGAGAAGAAAGGGTAATTCTGGTAGTGGAATGAATTCGGATTACTTCCCAGACCCTCCTCCCCAATGCTCAAATCTTGAGTTTCGTTAAACATCAAACTTGCAACTCCAAAATGAAACAAATTCTTCGAAAAAAAGGAGAAATGAGAAAGCCAAGATGCAATAAAATTTAACAAAAATTAGAACATGCGAAAACCCAACGAAAAGGTAAACAAATCACAATCAGATGAGAAATAATCAAACGAACCTGATGGATCGATGGGATGAGTTAGCTGATGAAGCTTAGTTTGCAGAAATAAAACGCAGCTTTTTGGGGGGCGAGAAAGAGAAACGCGGACATTAGGGATACTGATATTTATTCGAAATAAACTGAACTTTTCAAGGCTAGTTTTGTAAAATCAGGTAAGATTGGCTTGAACTGTTAGGTTTGGGCTTTCTTTGTTGAAGACTGAGCCCATCTTGTCCATTTATCTTTCTATCCACATCCCACGATCCGATAATTTGTAAGCGTGTAAATAAATAGTGCGCTCGATGAACTGTTTATGAATCGTTAGTATATGATTTGTTTATGTTCGGTTATTAAGCTAAATAAATGAGTATAAATAAAAAAAATTATGTTCATTTAATAAGCAAACAAACACGAACAGAGGTGTTTCGGTTAGTTTATAGCTTGTTTACTTGGATCCCCTTTTTCCTTTTATTTGTTTACATTTTAAATATTGAAAATTAGGACTAAATTGAACACATGTTGAACTTGGAGTTTCAAACTATGAAGCCTAAGAAGCTTAAGGACTAGTGGTGTAATTTCACCATTTTGGCGAACATATAAACGAACATGTTTCTGAACGATAAACAAATGAACACAAACACCTTCAAAAATATAAAGAGGATATTTGTAGTAATTATCTATATTCTCCTTTTTGTTTATTCGGTAAATTTAAGGAGGTAATTGAAAAAATATAAAGAGTGGTATTATAATAATTACACCTAAATATATAAAAGAATTGTATGATTATCTTGGGTCAGGTTGGATATTTTTCACTTTAAATTCAAAACCAATCCGACATTTAATAATTTTTCACTGAACCCAAAATTTTTAAAAATTGACCTTATAGAATCGGATTGGAACCAAGTCGAAATGACTTGTTTTTATGGGAGCTTTTGACAATTTTTCCTTTAGCTCGATGTCTCATGGCAGGTGGACTTTTTTATAATGTTTGATCAGATTAATTTCATGGTTGTTGAGTTTTTTCATAGATTTTTTAGAAGGATTTGTTTCTGTTGACGGATTCTACGCATCAGAGGAAAAGTTAGGATCATACATGGTAAGAGGTTAAATCGTTTTTTTTATCAAAAAAATAGAAATCTAGTAAATGTTTAAATTTAAGAATGATAATGATAAAAGTCAACTAAAAATAATAAAAAATGTCATCATACTAAAACATTTGGGAAGCCTACAACCCATTTACATCCTTAGTGACTCTATCCCAACTAGATTATATTTTTAAGGTAAATGTTGGGATTCGAATTCATACAAAATCAGACAATATAAGTATTTTTAGCCACTCAACTATATAGTAAACAAAAGTATGTTGAATATGTATATGTGGTAATTACATTCGTCTCAACATGATCTTCTGTTTGATATAACTTGATTTATAAGTGTTCATATTATTTTCTTTGATTATGTAGTAATTATTTTTATTGTTGTACTGAGATTTGATATCCTTTTTTTTATTTGTTAGCTGAAAACTTGGAGAGTTCTTGTTGATTTTGGGAAAAAGAGAATGTTAGGGATGGAAATTGAAACCACGAGGCACGAGTGCAAGGCCAAGCTCGGATGCAATGATATCAACGGGGGATCCTCCCTTTGCAGCAATGGACCCTTTATCGGTCACCGGTAGAGATGAATATTTGATTGAGTTAAGTTAACAAAGTTTGAATTTTTTTAGAGTCGAGTTTATGAAATTAGAGTCAAGTCAAGTCCAATTGTTTAAGTTTTCGTTCAAGTTCAATTACAAACACTTATAATGCTATGGTACTTGCTGATGGTCAAAATGATCAGGGATTAGAGACGGTGGTCCGATGATGGTCGGGATGGTTGTTCTGGGTTGAAGCTCGTGTGTGGCTCTTGTTTATCTTGTGGCCGTGGTGCCCAGAATGGAGAGTTCTCATGGAGCTTGAAGAGCTCGGGTTTTGGTCATGAGAGCTTATGTGTGTTATGGGGAGTCTAGCCTCTATTTGGGGGTGTATGACATCTTATAAAGGGGTTAGATGAAGTGAGGCAAATGTCAATCGAGAAGGATAGGTGTTTTAGTGAGTTGTCATGACTCGGTGTCAGTGTGGATCACGTGTATCGTCACGTCTCAAGTTCGCACTATCATCCGTGGATGTGATGTTGCTTGTAAACTTGCTAGTTAGCCGCAGGTTGCGAAAGTGTCGCACGATTCGCGGGCGACCTCACGCGTTGTGATCCGCATCAATCATATGTGTTGCTTTATCGATCGTCGGATGTCTTTTATGTTATACCGTTCATAGTGTTGTTCATTCATCACGGGTCGTCTGGTCTTGACACGTGGCAATAAATATTCGTAGGTACCAACAATTGCCTCCAGGTGAGGGAATGTTATAAAGTGACCTTTGCGAACATGGACACTGAAGTGTAATTGTAGGCCGTGAAACGATTTTGTATACTTGCAACCTTGGAGTTGTGGTTCTTTGATGAATAATTAAATATCCGTGTGTATCCCCTTGCGATTGTAAACATTGGTTCATTTATAGTTAATAACATGTCGTCTTTCCTTTGGTGAATAAATTATGAAGTTCGAATTATGCTTATATTTTTTACGTTCGCACTGCATTTCTCTTTCTTTAAAATGGTGGTAGGTATATGTTTCTAATATTTACAAACTTGCAAGATAAATGGGTAGTAAACGCTTTCCCTGTTTTAAAAATAGTCTGCTATATTTACCTAAGTTGAAATGTATTCTGACGTTATTTTGTTATGGCGGATGGTATATCTGAAATGGATTTGTGGTAAAGAATCAAAAAAAGTCTCATTGTCTTGTGCTTTTATCTCTTCATGGGAGTTAAATTTTATGTTGCAACTCAAACTATAAAAAGGACTAAAATGACTTAAATAATCTAGTGTGTGCGATTTTATTATTCTTGTGGTCTGATTTGACTTGTTAAGACTTCTCATCTTTTTTTTTGATAGCGTTTTTTTTGTTACGTAGGATAAGACAGATGCTTGTTACTTTAAGAAGGTGGATATTGTGTGTGACTTTTTTCTTATTCCTCATTAGCTTAATTTGCGGCGATTTAGACAATTCAGGCTGAGATGTGATGAAAAAGAAAGCATCTGATTGGCAGTGACAAGCAGATGCGCCTCTCTGCGCAATTTTTAATTGTAATTTTAAAAGGTCGCATGATTTTAGTTATTTATGCGAGATTTTGGGGTATGGGAAGTAAATATTAGTATTGGTGTCTCTCCTTTTAGGTATATGAAACATCATCGCTTGGTATGCCCATTACCTACTACAAATAGGGCACCTCTGAGTATGCATCTTCATAACCTAGCTTAGGAGTGATCTGCTCCTTTCTCATGCTGTTTTATTTTTATGGTTTTTTCTTGTGCCATTTTGAAAGGTGGAAAAATATGTTTATGGTGAGAAGTAGTTTTTATGAACCATGTTTGATAGATCATGGGAGAGTGCTAATGTTTCAATTTTGATTATTTGTATCGCCGAGAAATAGCATTCGAAAAACTACGATTAGCCCTTTGTGGTGGGGCGGAGTTGGGGGAAGGGGATGCTTGCCATCTTTATGTGCTCCACTAGTCGCATTAAGAGGCTGACTTTATCAAGCAAGTTGAACAACCTATATTCATCGTGAGTCTTGTGAACGTCAAGATGAGAATTGTTGATGGTACTGCCAGGATCATAGTAACGCCCGTGTTTTGGGGCTAGGAGTTAGCCGGGTTTTAGTTCGAGTCAAATAAAACTTAATTAAAACATTTCATCTTCAAATAATGACCTAATCGAACTTTTGTAGAAAGGGGAGGGCTTATGAGGTAATTTGACCCTAAAGTTTTAAAAAGCTAGACAACTTTAACTAAAAGTTGTCATCTTCTTTTCATCTTCTTTCCAACTTCAAAAAAAAGGAAGAAACCCCATCTCTAAAACCTCTCAAAACCCTAGCTTCTATTCCATGGATCCTACCACTCGATTTCAACCCCGTTTTAAGAGGTAATTACATTTTCTTAATCTCCTTTTCAATCCCTATCTATCCTTTGTTTTAGATTTCAAAAATATGGTGTTTTGGAAATTAGGGTTCATATGGAAATTTGGGGTTTCAATGGGGTTTTTCAAATTGTTTTGATAAATTGTATTGGGGGTTTGTTTAAGCACTATGAAATACACAACATATGTTAATTTGGTTAATTTTGGATGAAAATTCGTAGTATGGTCTTAAGGCTAGTTTTAAGGTTGTAAAACTTGAGTTTTTGGTGTGATTTGTGTTGGAAATTGAAGCTTGGTGTTAGGGTAATAGTTGGGGGCTGTTTTGGAAGCATTTGAATGTGCTAAATGTGTTGAAATCACAAGTTTTGGGCTGTGTATAAGGGCTGCTCGGATTTGGTGATTTTGGGGGTTGTTCATGGTTTGAAATGTTGAGTTTGGTGTTTGATTAGTGTTCCGGGTTTGCTACATTAATTGATGAATTGATTTGTGGTTGTTTTACTTGTGTTGAGAGGTCTAGAAGCTTGGTTTTGGGTTGGTGAAGCCTTGGGAGCAAATCCGGAAAAAGATTGAAGACCATGGTTGCTTGGTAGTTGAGCTTGGAGTAGAGGTGAGTGGTTAAAATATTTTAAATGGTTTTGAGCAATTGGTTCGAGCATGTGGACTAGGTTGAGATTGGTAGACTCGCCTAGAGTTAGGATTAGGGTGGTAGCCTAATCCTAAGCTTTAGTTAGAGACATTGGATGATCTCTTTAATTGATGTTATGCCTCATGATTATCTGTGTATGTATAATGTGTTATATATGTTGTTAAGACATGGTATGAGGCATTGCTATGCATGTGTTTTGTATTGTGATTGTGTATGATGATGTTGAGTTTAATATGATGTAAGATGCCATATTATTACTCTTGAACATGACATTATGATATTATGTTGTTGAGATAATTAATGTTGAGCTTAATGTGAGGTAAGATGCCATATTATGACTCTTGAACATCAAAGGTTGTGAAATTTGATTAATTGGCACTAGTATGCTTGGGTACAATGATCGATCATTAGGATTAGTGTGCACACAAATTGAGTCAAAACGTACGTGGCCTTGGTGGCGTTAAGGCACCAAGGAGGAGTACGGTGATGTAATATTCCACCGGAAGCTTTTATATATTTCTACGTGATGATGAGTGGAAACACATCCGTAGGGCATGTGGCGATGAGTGGAATCCCGCACATGCAAGGACCGGTGATGAGTGGAATCCCACCGAGGTAATGTTGTTGTTGGAAATGCGTTCCAACATGTTATCCGCGTATTCGAGTCATAGCTAGGTGCCAATAAGTGAAAGTATGTTTATGCCAATATGAAATTATGCATACATGATAATATGAATTGATATGTGTATCAATGTAATATGAAATGTGAATTTCAATGTGATACGATATGTGATGTGGCTAATACTTTGAGTTATGTATCATTGTATGTTGAACTATTAAGTTGTTGAGCATGGCATGAATTTGGTAGTATGTTCATGCATCACCTATACTTATGGCTCATGTGAATCGAAGGTAAAATCATGTATAATATCACGTTAGTTGCTCGTGCTTGGACCCTGCGTTGTCGAAGGTTTGTTTTATGAGGTTACCCTCACTAAGCTTTTATGCTTACGCTCTCTTTTGTTCGACAATGCAGATTGATAGCTTGTGGGTGGCAAAGGCAAGGAAAGGTTCCCAAGTGTTGCTTTCGGTGAGCTCAATGTATGAGTTTTAAGTAATAGATTGTAATAGTTAAGCAATGGGATAGGTGTTATTGATTTGAGCTTTGATGTATGTCGTTGTTGGCTTGGTTCGTGGATGCCTTGTCTGATTGTAAATATTGCTTATGCTACATGCCATGAATGTCTACATGTTTTGGTTGCTAAGGCATGAAATCTTAAGTGCTTGTATGACTCCTTGAATGATGATGTTGTTGAGTTTGACCACGGATTGTAAGCATGTTATACTCTGGTGAATGTTGGTGTGTATGATGGTATGCTTTAGGATGCTTTAGGTTGCCTTGTGCTGAGTGCAAACCTTTCAAGATGTCTTGTTCTCTTTAAGGCCATTTGAGCCTTCATGTATGCTTAATATTGCCTAATTTCGCTCTTTAATTAGAATGCTATGTGTGAATGCTTTAATCCATGTTTGAATGACACCCTTGGCTTAAATATGTGTGCTTGCATGTTGGTATACGCTTAGGTGAGTCGAGAAATGCATTTAGAGTCGATTTGGGGTTGTTCTAGTTGAAATTGAGGGATTGCAGTGCAGGGGGTATCGATACCCCTGGCTAGGGTATCGATACTCTCTTGCCCAAATGCCTCAGATTTTGCCTAGGGTATCGATACCCTTAGGGTATCGATACCCCCCAAAGTTACTGTAATTTGGAATTGGGAGTTTGAATAGAGCGTATCGATACGGGGTCCCCGAGTATCGATACGGGCCAATCTGTTGACCAAGGAAGGTTGACCGAGGAAGAGGGTATCGATACCCTTGGCAAGGGTATCGATACGGTCTTCTCGTGTTGACTTCCTGGGTTGACCAAAAAAAAGGGAGTATCGATACCCCTGTCAAGGGTATCGATACTGCCTGCCTTATAAGCCTAAATTGACTGTTTATGCATGGCCGTGGTTCGAATGTGTTTTTCCTTTGAACGTTTTTCCGCTGTTGTGAATCACATAGGACTTAATATTCATCTAGACAAGATTAATATATAAAAAAATAGGGTTGCTAACCGAGGGGGAATCCTTTAGGTTTCGCTTCGGTTTTCCCCGTGTGGCCCACTCGGACCGGTCATCCGGCCAGACTGGGACGAGGAGGTTACATTTGTTGGTATCAGAGCCTAAGGTTTCCGAGACCTTGGGCAGGTAAGTGAGGTAAGTTTAAGTTTTGAATTGATATGCATGGTGTTTGCTTGCTTTGTAAGTATGATTGCTTGTATGACAAGTATGTTGATTGTTCGTTTAAAAGCATGTTGCTCGTTACCCGTGTATGATGTGATGTGTGACTGTTTGATTGAGAACGTATGTTGTTTGATCGTACGCATATGTTTACTTGTTTAGCAAGTAAGCCTTGTTATACGCTTGGTTGAGCATGTATGTGTGTTGATTTGTTTGAAACGTGTTTAGTAGAGTCCCATTGCTACTATTACATTGAAAAAGAGATTTTTAAGTGAGGGAAACATACTTGAGCCACTTGGAAGCCTTGCCTTGCTAACTCAATCTTGTATGTTTTACTGTTGTTGTTGTTGATTTAATTGCCTTTCGGTAAGTAGGAGTCGTAGTTTCTGAAAAGGGTGGACTGTGTTGAGGGAGTCCATCACCTCAGTTAGAGAGGTATGGTTGTACCAGAATTGAGGTACAATTCGTCCGTTTGAGACAGTGTGTATATGGGTTGATTCTTGTGGATGAGGGACGGTGTGATCAACTCTGGCATTAGTTAGTAAGAAGAAGTGAAGGCCTATGGGCGGGGGTCAAAGTGGTGTCAATGTTTTATCGAATGAGCCCTTAGTACAATATCAAGTTGTTTCCTCCAGTTGATTCTGAATCCGTATCTCTGTACATTGTTAGCAAGTATGCAAGTTGATCATGCCTGGTGAGGTGTTAGTTGGTGACCGTTGGGGTTGGCCTATGATTTTAATGCAAGACAGCCGGTCAGTGTCCGTGAGTGGGAGCTAGTTTGTGTGATTGAGTCAGTGTACGTTGAGTTGTTTTCCAGCAAGCGGAAGAGATGAAGTCACTTCCGATATGGTTGAGCCGAGAAGGGAGCCTTGAGCTTTGACTTCAGGATTGTTTGGTAGGGGTAGAACAAGTCCAGCAAGACTGTTTGTGTTCGATCAGAATTGAGTCTTGAAGTTACGAGATGCTCTAAGAACAGTTTAGAAGAGTCAGATTCTGTTGAAGAACCAGTCTGAAAACAAGAGGACCGAAGACTATCGGTTGGGTGCATGTGAAGTTGCAATTTCTGCGAATACCTCCTTTTGCGTGAGCATGTAAGACATTGGATATACTTGTTGAGATCTTAGATGTAGGGACACATGTGACTAGCCTCTTTGGGAGACAGTAGTGATCAGAAAGATGTACAGAAGATGTTTGTTGGTGGTTCAGAGTTACTAGTTCTAGTAGATGTGAAATAATCGTCTTCCTACGGTTTTGATATACCCTTCGACGAGGTTTGGCTTGAAGAGCATAGAGTTAGTGTATACGTTGAGACAAAGAGAGAGAGTTACTTTGAAGACGCAGATTTTTGTGTGACTGTAGTGGTAAGTGAGGATGTGAACTTCTTGTTGAATGTTGATCCAGTTTAGAGATCAAAGGTTGAATGAGTTTAGTTGGTAGGCTTGCTTAGCAAGTGTGAGGAATTTGATTTTGAATGAAGATTGGACCGCAAAATGCTAGAATAGTTTGTGGATCTTCCTAGAAGTGTTTATAAGAAACGCCCAGTTTGTCTCCTAACAGCAAAGAAGAGTTTATTATTGATGTCGTCTCCGAGTTTGCTCGTGTTTTAGTTTGCTCTGTATCTTATGGTTTCCGACAGAATTGAGAATGTTGAAGAATTAGCTTCGAGACTTGTTAGACTTTAGATTCATTAGGCCTAGTACATCATCTCAGAGTTCTACAGTGTAATTTGTGAAGAAGAAAGAGTGACAGTACGAGAATGTGTTCAGTTTACATACAGTCGAAACAAGTGTCAGTGATTTGTTGGTCAGTTAGTGTGTGCTTCAGTCTATTTGAAGATTAGTTTGAGATCCGTTTACTGCTAGTTGAAAGCGAGAAAAGTTGAAGTACCGAAGACAACTTTAGGGGCAAGATGTGATCGCCTTGAGCTCTGAGTTATGTCGTTTTGTTTGACTAGTGTATTAGTTACCTTCATAGAGGTGTTGAGCAAAATATTTTCCTGAGTTTCTTGATCAGTTGTAGTAGCTCTTCTAGATGTCACATGAGTATATTCAAGTACCGAGGAAGATCATGACAAGTTTTGAAGTTAGTGTGGTAGATTCTATTAGAGAATTAATTGTACACCAAGTTGCGCAACGTGAACTTCGAGTTAATGAAGATGTTCTCCTAGAACATGCAGATCATCCGAGTGTTTTAGAGTAAATCCCAAGTAGGCAAAAGAAGACATGAGTTGGAAGAAATTGAAGACTGTGACAGATATCTATAGTTCCTAGGTCTAGTATTGTTACTTTCAGAGAGTTGTAAATAGCCTTTCGAAGATAGCTGCTCTTTTGACAGATTGCTACAGAAGAATGTACAGTTGTGAGGTTAGATGCGGGATATTGAACCTTTGAGAAACCGAAAGAAACTTTGATGAAAGCTTCGACCTTGATCCAGTCATGTCAGAGAAAGAGTTTGTGAACCATGGTGATGTGTTACATGTAGAGTTAGGTTGTGTGCTTATGCAAGACAAAAGATTGCGACTTGTTCATCAAGATAGTTGAAAGACCGTGAGGAGAGTTATCCGATATGAGACATAGAGTTAATTACAGTTGTATTTGCTTCGAAGACTTAGAGACAAAGCTTGTATAGTAAGAAATGCGCAGTGTATATGTACGTATCGTTAGAACTTGAAATATTTGAAGACTTGGGGATGGTTGGAACTTGAACAACATGAGTAGTTAGAATTGCTTGAAGACTGTGATCTCAAAGATTGAGTACTATCTGAAGAGAGTCTACGTAGCAACCGATGTTCCGAGTTGTATTTGCTGTTAGATTAGTAGTTGAGTTGCGAGTTGTATTTGCCAAATTCCGTATATCAAATGGTAGTAGTTTTGTGGCCGAGTTTCGGGTTGAGACTACTTTGAGTCAGAATGTTTGATGAGAAACAGTTGCAAGACAGATTCTTGGCACCTCACGTGCGAGGCATAATAGAAGGAAGACCTTCAGAATACAGTTTCAGAGATGATAGAGTTTTGCATTTCAGAGACAGAATAGTTGTACCGACTGACCTAGTGTTTTGAGATGTATTGTTTTGGCCGAAGCGCACGGTGGTTCATTGTACTGCATCTGAGTAGTATGAAGACGTATTGTGGGTTGAAGATGAGTACTTCCGGAATGAGTGGATGAATAATGTGGTTCAGTATGAGAGCAAGTGTGTAAATTGCCAGCGTGTCAAGGCCGAGCTTCAGTTTCTTCTAGTTTGTTACATCCGTGGAAGGTTCATAATGGAAGCGAGTAATAGAGATTCGAGATATCAACTAGATTATTTTCGAAGACGTCTGCATAGTGTTGGGTTAATTGATGAAGACAGATGATCAGTCAGAGAAAGTTATGAGTCAAGTGTTCAAGCAGTAATGTATGAGTTTGTGAATCGGGCTAATTCAGTTGTTATCTGTTGCGGTTACCACCAGAGTTAGAAAGGGGTTTGAGATGTGTTACGTGTATCTATGATTCAGAAATGTGAGTCAGATCTGTTCCGTGCTATATTTGTTGAAGAGATTGAGTTGAATTTGAAATTGGCATGCCTTGAAGAATCAGTTGAGATCTTAGTGTAAGATAGCAAGTGTTGTGTGGTAAGTCTTTCGAGTTGGTTAGTACGTCGTGGTGAGAGAAGAAAGCGTGGAGGTGCATGTTTCAGTGGCCCTCCGTGATCGATGAATTTCGGGGACGAAATTTCCTTAAGTGGGGGAGAGTTGTAACGCCCGTGTTTTGGGGCTAAGAGTTAGCCGGGTTTTAGTTCGAGTCAAATAAAACTTAATTAAAACATTTCATCTTCAAATAATGACCTAATCGAACTTTTGTAGAAAGGGGAGGGCTTATGAGGTAATTTGACCCTAAAGTTTTAAAAAGCTAGACAACTTTAACTAAAAGTTGTCATCTTCTTTTCATCTTCTTTCCAACTTCAAAAAAAAAGGAAGAAACCCCATCTCTAAAACCTCTCAAAACCCTAGCTTCTATTCCATGGATCCTACCACTCGATTTCAACCCCGTTTTAAGAGGTAATTACATTTTCTTAATCTCCTTTTCAATCTCTATCTATCCTTTGTTTTAGATTTCAAAAATATGGTGTTTTGGAAATTAGGGTTCATATGGAAATTTGGGGTTTCAATGGGGTTTTTCAAATTGTTTTGATAAATTGTATTGGGGGTTTGTTTAAGCACTATGAAATACTCAACATATGTTAACTTGGTTAATTTTGGATGAAAATTCGTAGTATGGTCTTAAGGCTAGTTTTAAGGTTGTAAAACTTGAGTTTTTGGTGTGATTTGTGTTGGAAATTGAAGGTTGGTGTTAGGGTAATAGTTGGGGGCTGTTTTGGAAGCATTTGAATGTGCTAAATGTGTTGAAATCACAAGTTTTGGGCTGTGTATAAGGGCTGCTCGGATTTGATGATTTTGGGGGTTGTTCATGGTTTGAAATGTTGAGTTTGGTGTTTGATTAGTGTTCCGAGTTTGCTACATTAATTGATGAATTGATTTGTGGTTGTTTTACTTGTGTTGAGAGGTCTAGAAGCTTGGTTTTGGGTTGGTGAAGCCTTGGGAGCAAATCCGGAAAAAGATTGAAGACCATGGTTGCTTGGTAGTTGAGCTTGGAGTAGAGGTGAGTGGTTAAAATATTTTAAATGGTTTTGAGCAATTGGTTCGAGCATGTGGACTAGGTTGAGATTGGTAGACTCGCCTAGAGTTAGGATTAGGGTGGTAGCCTAATCCTAAGCTTTAGTTAGAGACATTGGATGATCTCTTTAATTGATGTTATGCCTCATGATTATCTGTGTATGTATAATGTGTTATATATGTTGTTGAGACATGGTATGAGGCATTGCTATGCATGTGGTTTGTATTGTGATTGTGTATGATGATGTTGAGTTTAATATGATGTAAGATGCCATATTATTACTCTTGAACATGACATTATGATATTATGTTGTTGAGATAATTGATGTTGAGCTTAATGTGAGGTAAGATGCCATATTATGACTCTTGAACATCAAAGGTTGTGAAATTTGATTAATTGGCACTAGTATGCTTGGGTATAATGATCGATCATTAGGATTAGTGTGCACACAAATTGAGTCAAAACGTACGTGGCCTTGGTGGCGTTAAGGCACCAAGGAGGAGTACGGTGATGTAATGTTCCACCGGAAGCTTTTATATATTTCTACGTGATGATGAGTGGAATCCCATCCGTAGGGCATGTGGCGATGGGTGGAATCCCGCACGTGCAAGGACCGGTGATGAGTGGAATCCCACCGAGGTAATGTTGTTGTTGGAAATGCGTTCCAACATGTTATCCACGTATTCGAGTCATAGCTAGGTGCCAATAAGAGAAAGTATGTTTATGCCAATATGAAATTATGCATACATGATAATATGAATTGATATATGTATCAATGTAATATGAAATGTGAATTTCAATGTGATACGATATGTGATGTGGCTAATACTTTGAGTTATGTATCATTGTATGTTGAACTATTAAGTTGTTGAGCATGGCATGAATTTGGTAGTATGTTCATGCATCACCTATACTTATGGCTCATGTGAATCGAAGGTAAAATCATGTATAATATCACGTTAGTTGCTCGTGCTTGGACCCTGCGTTGTCGAAGGTTTGTTTTATGAGGTTACCCTCACTAAGCTTTTATGCTTACGCTCTCTTTTGTTCGACAATGCAGATTGATAGCTTGTGGGTGGCAAAGGCAAGGAAAGGTTCCCAAGTGTTGCTTTCGGTGAGCTCAATGTATGAGTTTTAAGTAATAGATTGTAATAGTTAAGCAATGGGATAGGTGTTATTGATTTGAGCTTTGATGTATGTCGTTGTTGGCTTGGTTCGTGGATGCCTTGTCTGATTGTAAATATTGCTTATGCTACATGCCATGAATGTCTACATGTTTTGGTTGCTAAGGCATGAAATCTTAAGTGCTTGTATGACTCCTTGAATGATGATGTTGTTGAGTTTGACCACGGATTGTAAGCATGTTATACTCTGGTGAATGTTGGTGTGTATGATGGTATGCTTTAGGATGCTTTAGGTTGCCTTGTGCTGAGTGCAAACCTTTCAAGATGTCTTGTTCTCTTTAAGGCCATTTGAGCCTTCATGTATGCTTAATATTGCCTAATTTCGCTCTTTAATTAGAATGCTATGTGTGAATGCTTTAATCCATGTTTGAATGACACCCTTGGCTTAAATATGTGTGCTTGCATGTTGGTATACGCTTAGGTGAGTCGAGAAATGCATTTAGAGTCGATTTGGGGTTGTTCTAGTTGAAATTGAGGGATTGCAGTGCAGGGGGTATCGATACCCCTGGCTAGGGTATCGATACTCTCTTGCCCAAATGCCTCAGATTTTGCCTAGGGTATCGATACCGATACCCCCCAAAGTTACTGTAATTTGGAATTGGGAGTTTGAATAGAGCGTATCGATACGGGGTCCCCGAGTATCGATACGGGCCAATCTGTTGACCAAGGAAGGTTGACCGAGGAAGAGGGTATCGATACCCCTGGCAAGGGTATCGATACGGTCTTCTCGTGTTGTTTTCCTGGGTTGACCAAAAAAAAGGGGGTATCGATACCCCTGTCAAGGGTATCGATACTGCCTGCCTTATAAGCCTAAATTGACTGTTTATGCATGGCCGTGGTTCGAATGTGTTTTTCCTTTGAACGTTTTTCCGCTGTTGTGAATCACATAGGACTTAATATTCATCTAGACAAGATTAATATAAAAAAAATAGGGTTGCTAACCGAGGGGGAATCCTTTGGGTTTCGCTTCGGTTTTCCCCGTGTGGCCCACTCGGACCGGTCATCCGGCCAGACCGGGACGAGGAGGTTACAATCATGAATCAAAACGCAATCCCTTACAATGGAAAGATAAGAAACTAGTTGCCACAAGTACACCTCAAGCTAAAAGTTTGGGGAAATAAAACTCTACTTGCAAAACTGGTGCATTGGGCTAATAACAAAGATACCTTGATAATTAAGATTAAAGTAGGGATCTAGATCGTGGACTTTTTATATGTCCAGAATTTTTGTATGTTTGTGATTTTGTGTTGTTCGCGGCATGTTAATTTTCTTAAGGCGAGTTCTTGCCCCCTAATTAATAAGAGATTTGTATTCTTTGGTTGTATTGGCCACTTAGCATAATTCATTTTAGTGTTGTTGAGTTTATCAAACAATTGCAAATGACCAAGAGGGGGTGAATTGGCATTAAAAATTTTAAGGGTGGAAATTGTAAGAATAAAAGTTGAACACAAGGCAATTAGAGTGGTTCAAGTTCTCCAATAAACTCTACATCCACTATCTTAGCTCCCACTAAGGATTTTCAATCAATTCACTAATTGATTCTTCCCCTAATCTTGGATGAGGAGGAAACCTTACAATTTTGATTAAGTTTTCTACCCAAAGCTTAATCCACTCACTCTTACAAAGAAGGGTTTTTGGTAAACTTTACAAATGCCTCTTTATGGATAATGTTTAACCAATTACAATCAAACACTCCCCAAACTCACAATAAAAAATTACAATGAAAATCACAATGGAGTTGGGTACAAAGATTTGACTCTAAAATGAGCAAGGTTTGGATTTGGGTGCTTTGATGTTGGTTGTAGGATCAATGATTGTTGTTGTAGCATTTGAGACTTGTTTTTATACCTTGCATTGATTTCTAGTCGTTTGGGTGGTTGAGATCATCAATAGTGTAACCCCCTCGTCCCGGTCTGGCCGGATGACCGGTCCGAGTGGGCCACACGGGGAAAACCGAAGCGAAACCCGTTAAGGTTCCCCCTCGGTTAGCAACCCTATTTTTTTTCTTTCATTTTAATCTTGTCACATTCGAACCCCCAAACCACATTCAAACAACCCAATTTTAATCTTGACTAAAGGCATCTTAGTACCTATGTGTTTTTCTCTTTAAAAAGGCCAACAAGGGTCGAACAGTGCATTTTTAAACAAAGGTTTCGAAACCTCCCCAAATGGTTTCGAAACTTAGACTGGCAGTAAGGTCTGGAACCCAGATTTCTGCAAAGGTTTCGAAACCTTACCCATGGTTTCGAAACCCTCTTCCATGGTTTCGAAACCTTCCTCAAAGGTTTCGAAACTTAGGCTGGCAGTGAGGTCTGGAACCCAGATTTCTGCAAAGGTTTCGAAACCTTACCAATGGTTTCGAAACCCTCTTCCATGGTTTCGAAACCTTCCTCAAAGGTTTCGAAACTTAGGCTGGCAGTGAGGTCTGGAATCCCAGATTTCTGCAAAGGTTTCGAAACCTTACCCATGGTTTCGAAACCATTGTGCAGGGGAGCACTTACTGCTTAACTCTAATGACTTCCTATGGAAAAAGAACATAAAGAGCATACATAGCCATACATAAGAGCTTAAAAAGTGCTAAAGGCACACAACACCAACAACCCAAGTCTAGAGGCATACGTCCTAGATTAAACATACTCCAACATACTCAAGGCATGAATATGAACAATCATACATACATGATAAATTATACATTAAGAGCCTTTCATACAAGCATGCTTGAGACATTGATAGACAAAAGCACCATTCATCACATAAAGGTTTACATGCCATCAAGCAATTTAAACATCTACAAGGCATACATCACTCAAGCATTTGACAAGTTATCATGATTACAACCCAAGTCAACCATAGACATACATCAAAACTCGAATCAACAATACCTATCCCATTGCTTAACTATTACATTCTATTACATAAAATTCATACATTGAGCTCACCAAAAGCAACACTTGGAGACCTTTCCTTGCCTTTGCCACCCACAAGTTATTTATCTGCATTGTCGAACAAAAGAGAGCGTAAGCATAAAAGCTTAGTGAGGGTAAGCTCATTAAACAAACCTTCGACAATGCAGGGTCCAAGCACGAGCAATTTCCATAATGAAATGCATGTTCTTACCTCCGGTCCGCATAAGCCAAAATGATCATGATGCATGAACATATAATCAACATTATGCCATGCTCAACAACCCATAAGCTCAACGTACCAAGATGCATAACTCATTGTATTAACCACATCATATATCAATTCATAAAGGGCATCACATTTCGCATCATATAAGCATATATACATAATCTCATATTGGTATACACATGCAACCTCATATTGGCACCTAGCTATGACTCGAATACGCGGATAACCTGTTGGAACGCATTTCCAACAACAACATTACCTCGGTGGGATTCCACTCATCACCGATCCTTGTATGGGTGGGATTCCACTCATCACCACATGCCCTACGGATGGGATTTCACTCATCATCACGTAGAATTATATAAAAGCTTCCGGTGGAATATTACATCACCGTACTCCTCCTTGGTGCCTTAACGCCACCAAGGCCACGTGCGTTTTTGACTCAATTTGTGTGCACACTCATCCTAATGATCGATCATTGTACCCAAGCATACTAGTGCCAATATAAATAAAATTCCACAACCTTTTACAATATCAATTTCATTATAATATCCGTACTTAGCACGTACTCACTATGATTCTCCAAAATCATGCAATCCACATCATAACCTCATTTCACAAACCAACACCACATGTATGTCATCCGAACAATTATCTCATCATATATCCACATTATATTTGTCATCAACATGCAATATAAAATCAATACACTAAGCCATACTTTCACATACATGTGTATCACATTATACATAATCATCATGAAGCATAACAATAATTAAAGAGTACATCCAAGGTCTCTAACTAAAGCTTAGGATTAGGCTACCACCCTAATCCTAACTCTAGGTGGGTCTACCAAGCCCAACCTAGTCCACATGCTTGAACCAACCACTTAAAAACCAATTTAAAAACATTAACCACTCACCTCCACCTCCAAGCTCAAACACCAAGCAACCATGGTCTTCAATTTTCCGGATTTGTTCCCAAGGCTTCACCATCTCAAAACCTCGCTTCTAAACATCTCAACACAAGTAAAACAACCCCAAATCAACTCAAACATCAAGGTAGCTAACCCGGAATACAATTTAAACATCAAACCCAACATTTCAAGTCATGATCAAACCCCGACTTTATCAAATCCGAGCAGCCCATAAACCTTGACCAAAACTCAAGTTTCCAACACATTTTATACTCACAAATGATTGCTAAATTCAGCCACAACATCAACCCATAGGTGCAAGCCAAGCTCCAACAATTTCCAACCCAAACAATCACCAAAATTCCCATTTTCGTACTTCTATTTTACCCAGCAGAAAATTCCATTTTCAAACACCCAAATGACATCTAAATGGTCCCAAAACATCCCCCTAGCATACATATACCATCAGCCCTCTAATTACACCCTAAAACCCACCAAAAATCAACTTTTTGACACCTTAAAAATGGGTCTAAGAACCCACTTCGGATTTTCTTTAAAATTTAACCAAATTAACATATAATGTGTATTTTAATATGAGTAAACAAAGCCCCAACTCAATTAATCGAAACAAGATGAGGAACCCCTTAAAACCCCAAACTTTAAAACAAACCCTAATTTTCAAGAGTTCATATTTTTCAAATCTAAGACCATGTATGAATAGGGAATGAAAAGGAGAGTAAGAAAACATGTTTACCTTTCAAAAAACCCCTTGAATCGAAGTTGAAATCGAATGGAATATAAGTTTTGAAGTTTGAGAGAGTTTGGAGAATGAGGGAGGTGGTTCACGTTGGGAATATGTTGAAAAGGGGAGAAGATGACAACTTTTCAAAAGTTGTCATCCTTTTAAAATCTTTTGGGGAAAATTGCATTGTAGGTCCCTCCCTTCTTTATTAAAGCTCAATTACATCACAACTTAGGTTGATTTGTTTTAATTAAATTTTTATTGACTCGAACTATAAACTCGGTTAACTCCTAGGCCCAAAACACGAGTGTTACAACTCTCTCCCACTTAAGGAATTTCATCCCCGAAATTTATCGGAAAGTAAGAGTCACTGAAACATGCTCCTCCTTACTTCCCTTGTCTTCTCACCACAACATTTTAACCAACTCGAATGACTTACCACATAACATTTGCTATCTGACACTAAGATCTCATCTGATTCTTCAAGGCATGTCAATTTCAAACTCAACTCAATCTCTTCTACAAACATAGCACAGAACATGTCTGACTCACACTCCCGAATTATAGATTCACAGACACATCACAAACCTCTTTCTAACTCTAGTGGTAACCGCAACAGATAAACAGCAGATCTAGCCCGACTCACAACTCATACAACACTGTTTAAAAACTTGACCGATGACTTTCTCTGACTGATCATCTGACTTCAACAGGTAACTAACCACTATACAAACGTCTTCAAAAATAATCTAGTTGAAACCTCGGATCCCTATTACCCTCTTTCATTAAGAACCTCTCACGGATGTAACAAACTAGAAGAAAATTGAAGCTCGGTCTTGACACACTGGCAACCCATACACTTACTCTCATACAGAACCGCATCATTCATCCACTCAATTCAGAAGCGTTCATCTTCAACCCACAATACGTCTTCGTACTACTTAGATGCAATACAAATGAACTACCGTGTGCTTCGGCTAAAACAATACGTCTCAAAACACTATGTCAATCGGTACAACTATTCTGTCTCTAAAAATACAACTCTATCATCTCTGAAACTGTATTCTGACGGTCTTCCTTCCACTATGTCTTGCAACTGTTTCTCTTCAAGCATTCTGACTCAATGTAGGTTCAACATGAAACTTGGCCATAAAACTGTTATCCTTCGGTAAACTGAATTTCGGCAAATACATCTCGCAACTCAACTACTAATCTAACAACAATTACACTCGGAACATCGGTCACTACATTGACTATCTTCGGATGGTACTCAATCTTGATATTACCGTTTTCAAGCATTTCTAACACTTTATGCGGTTCGAGTTTCAACCCTTCCCAAGTCTTCAAATATTTCGAGTTCTGATGATACGTACATATACATTGTGCATTTCTTACTATACGGCTTTGTCTCTAAGTTTTCGAAGCAATTACAACTGTAGTTAACTCTATGTCTCATATCGAATAACTCTTCTCACGGTCTTCCAACTATCTTGATGAACAAGCCACAATCTTCTGTCTTGCATAAGCACACAACCTAACTCTACATGTAATGCATCACTGTGGTTCACAACTCTTTCTCTGATATAAGCTGATTCAAGGTCGAAGCTCTCTTCAAAGTCTCTTTTGGTTTCTCAAGGGCTCATTGTCTCGCATCTAACCACACAACTGAACATTCTTCTGTAGCAATCTATCAATGGAGCAACTATCTTCAAAAGGCTATTTAGAATTCTCTGAAAGTAACAATGCTAGACCTAGGAACTATAGATATCTGTCACAGTCTTTAGTTTCTTCCAACTCATATCTTCTTTTGCCTACTTGGGATTTACTCTAACACTCTCGGCTAATCTACATGTCCGAGGAGAACATCTTCATTAACTCGGAGTTCACGTTGCACAACTTGGCATACAATTGATTCCCTAAAAGGTTCTACCACACTAACTTCAAAGCTTGTCATGGCCTTCTTCGGTACGTGGATATACTCATGTGTCATCTATGAGAACTATTACAACTGATCAAGGAACTCGGGAATTATTCTGTTCAACATCTCTATGAAGGTAACTAATACACTAGTCAAACAAAACGGCATAACTCAGAGCTCAAGGTGATCACATCTTGCCCCTAAAGCTGTCTCCGGTACTTCAACTTTTCTCACTTTCAACTGGTAATAAACGAATCTCAACTAATCTTCGAAAAGACTGAAGCACACACTAACTGATCAACAAATCAGTGACACTCGGAAACGGATACTAATTATTCACTGCCATTTGTTTCAACTGTCTGAAATCTAAACGCATTCTCGTACTGTCACTCTTTCTTCTTCACAAATTGCATTGTCATACTCTAAGATGATGTACTAAGCCTAATGAATCTATGGTCTAACAAGTCTCGAAGTTAATTCTTCAACATTCTCAATTCTTCCGGGATTCATAAGTTACAGAACAAACAAAACAGAAGCAACCTCTAAAACAGTCTCAATAACAAACTCTTCTCTTCTAACAAGATGTAAACCGGCAATTCTTCCAAACACTTCTAGGAAAAGAAAACACAACTATTCTAACATTCTGTGGTTTAATCTTCATCCAAAATGAAATCCATCACAATTGCTAAGCAAGCCTGTTGACTAAACTCAACCAATCCTTGACCTCTAAAGCTGGATCAATCATTCAGAAGAAGTTCGCATCCTCACCTACTACTACAGTCTCACAAAAATCTGCAACTTCAAGTCAACTCTCTCTTCGTCTCAATGTATATCCTAACTTTGTGCTATACAAGCCAAACCATGTCAAAAAGGTACATCGAAACCGTATAAAGACAATCACTTCACCTCTACTAGAAACTAGTAACTCTAAACCACCAACGACATCTTCTGTACATCTTTCTGATCACTACTATCTCCCAAAAGGCTAGTCACATGTGTCCCTACATCTAAGGTCTCAACAAAGATATCTAATTTCTTACATGCTCACGCAAAAGGAGGTATCCGCAGAAATTGTATCTTCACATGTACACAACTGATAGTCTTCGGTCCTCTTGTTTTCAGACTGGTTCTTCAACAAAATCTGACTCTTCTAAACTGTTCTTAGAGCATCTCGTAACTTCAAGATTCAATTCTGATCACACACAAACAGTCATGCTGGACTCGCTCTACCCCTAACAAACAACCTGGAGTCAAAGCTCAAGACTCATTTTTCGGCTCAACTGTATCGGAAGCGACTTCATCTCTTCCGCTTGCTGAAAGACAACTCAACGTACACTGACCCAATCACACAAACTAACTCCCACTCACGGACACTGACCGGCTATCTTGCATTAAAATCATAGGCCGAACCCCAACGGTCACCAACTAACACTTCACCAGGCATGTTCAAACTTGCATACTTGCTAACGATCTACAAAAGCGCGAATTTAAAATCAACTGGAGGAAACCAACTTAATACTGTACCAAGGGCTCATTCGATAAAACATCGACACTACTCTGACCCCCACTCATAGGCCTTCACTTCTTCTTACCAACTAATGCCACAGTTGATCACATCGTCCCTCATCCACAGGAATCAACCCGCATACACACTGTCTCAAACAGACAAATTGTACCTCAATTCCGGTACAACCATACCTCCCTAACTAAGGTGATGGACTCCCTCAACATCGTCCACCTTTTCAGAAACTACCACTTCTACTTACCGAAAAGCAATTAAATCAACAACAACATCAACAGTAAAACATACAAGATTGGGTTAGCAAGGCAAGGCTTCCAAGTGGCTCAAGTATGTTTCCCTCACTTAAAACATCTTTTTCGATGTAATAGTAGCAATGGGACTCTACTAAACATGTTTCAAACAAATCAACACACATTCATACTCAACCAAGCATATAACAAGGCATACTTGCTAAACAAGCAAACATATGCGTACGATCAAACAACATACATCCTCAATCAAACAATCATACATCACAGCATACATGGATAACAAGCAACATGCTTACATGGCAAGCAAACGCCGTGCAATTTCAATGCAAGAACTTAACTTACCTCACTTACCTGCCCAAGGTCTCGGTAACCTTAGGCTCTGATACCAACAAATGTAACCCCCTCGTCCCGGTCTGGCCGGATGACCGGTCCGAGTGGGCCACACGGGGAAAACCGAAGCGAAACCCGTTAATGTTCCCCCTCGGTTAGCAACCCTATTTTTTTCTTTCATTTTAATCTTGTCACATTCGAACCCCCAAACCACATTCAAACAGCCCAATTTTAATCTTGACTAAAGGCATCTTAGTACCTATGCATTTTTCTCTTTAAAAAGGCCAACAAGGGTCAAACAGTGCATTTTTAAGCAAAGGTTTCGAAACCTCCCCAAATGGTTTCGAAACTTAGACTGGCAGTAAGGTCTGGAACCCAGATTACTGCAAAGGTTTCGAAACCTTACCCATGGTTTCGAAACCCTCTTCCATGGTTTCGAAACCTTCCTCAAAGGTTTCGAAACTTAGGCTGGCAGTGAGGTCTGGAACCCAGATTTCTGCAAAGGTTTCGAAACCTTACCCATGGTTTCGAAACCTTCCTCAAAGGTTTCGAAACTTAGGCTGGCAGTGAGGTCTGGAATCCCAGATTTCTGCAAAGGTTTCGAAACCTTACCCATGGTTTCAAAACCATTGTGCAGGGGAGCACTTACTGCTTAACTCTAATGACATCCTATGGAAAAAGAACATAAAGAGCATACATAGCCATACATAAGAGCTTAAAAAGTGCTAAAGGCACACAACACCAACAACCCAAGTCTAGAGGCATACGTCCTAGATTAAACATACTCCAACATACTCAAACATACTCAAGGCATGAATATGAACAATCATACATACATGATAAATTATACATTAAGAGCCTTTCATACAAGCATGCTTGAGACATTGATAGACAAAAGCACCATTCATCGCATAAAGGTTTACATGCCATCAAGCAATTTAAACATCTACAAGGCATACATCACTCAAGCATTTGACAAGTTATCATGATTACAACCCAAGTCAACCATAGACATACATCAAAACTCGAATCAACAATACCTATCCCATTGCTTAACTATTACATTCTATTACATAAAATTCATACATTGAGCTCACCAAAAGCAACACTTGGAGACCTTTCCTTGCCTTTGCCACCCACAAGTTATTTATCTGCATTGTCGAACAAAAGAGAGCGTAAGCATAAAAGCTTAGTGAGGGTAAGCTCATAAAACAAACCTTCGACAATGCAGGGTCCAAGCACGAGCAATTTCCATAATGAAATGCATGTTCTTACCTCCGGTCCGCATAAGCCAAAATGATCATGATGCATGAACATATAATCAACATTATGCCATGCTCAACAACCCATAAGCTCAACGTACCAAGATGCATAACTCATTGTATTAACCACATCATATATCAATTCATAAAGGGCATCACATTTCGCATCATATAAGCATATATACATAATCTCATATTGGAATACACATGCAACCTCATATTAGCACCTAGCTATGACTCGAATACGCGGATAACCCGTTGGAACGCATTTCCAACAACAACATTACCTCGGTGGGATTCCACTCATCACCGGTCCTTGCATGGGCGGGATTCCACTCATCATCACATGCCCTACGGATGGGATTCCACTCATCATCACGTAGAATTATATAAAAGCTTCCGGTGGAATATTACATCACCATACTCCTCCTTGGTGCCTTAACGCCACCAAGGCCACGTACGTTTTTGACTCAATTTGTGTGCACACTCATCCTAATGATCAATCATTGTACCCAAGCATACTAGTGCCAATATAAATCAAATTCCACAACCTTTTACAATATCAATTTCAATATAATATCCGTACTTAGCACGTACTCACTATGATTCTCCAAAATCATGCAATCCACATCATAACCTCATTTCACAAACCAACACCACATGTATGTCATCCGAACAATTATCTCATCATATATCCACATTATATTTGTCATCAACATGCAATATAAAATCAATACACTAAGCCATACTTTCACATACATGTGTATCACATTATACATAATCATCATGAAGCATAACAATAATTAAAGAGTACATCCAAGGTCTCTAACTAAAGCTTAGGATTAGGCTACCACCCTAATCCTAACTCTAGGTGGGTCTACCAAGCCCAACCTAGTCCATATGCTTGAACCAACCACTTAAAAACCAATTTAAAAACATTAACCACTCACCTCCACCTCCAAGCTCAAACACCAAGCAACCATGGTCTTCAATTTTCCGGATTTGTTCCCAAGGCTTCACCATCTCAAAACCTCGCTTCTAAACATCTCAACACAAGTAAAACAACCCCAAATCAACTCAAACATCAAGGTAGCTAACCCGGAATACAATTTAAACATCAAACCCAACATTTCAAGTCATGATCAAACCCCGACTTTATCAAATCCGAGCAGCCAATAAACCTTGACCAAAACTCAAGTTTCCAACACATTTTATACTCACAAATGATTGCTAAATTCAGCCACAACATCAACCCATAGGTGCAAGCCAAGCTCCAACAATTTCCAACCTAAATAATCACCAAAATTCCCATTTTCGTACTTCTATTTTACCCAGCAGAAAATTCCATTTTCAAACACCCAAATGACATCTAAATGGTCCCAAAACATCCCCCTAGCATACATATACCATCAGCCCTCTAATTACACCCTAAAACCCACCAAAAATCAACTTTTTGACACCTTAAAAATGGGTCTAAGAACCCACTTCGGATTTTCATTAAAATTTAACCAAATTAACATATAACGTGTATTTTAATATGAGTAAACAAAGCTCCAACTCAATTAATCGAAACAAGATGAGGAACCCCTTAAAAATCCAAACTTTAAAACAAACCCTAATTTTCAAGAGTTCGTATTTTTCAAATCTAAGACCATGTATGAATAGGGAATGAAAATGAGTAAGAAAACATGTTTACCTTTCAAAAAAACCCTTGAATCGAAGTTGAAATCGAATGGAATATAAGCTTTGAAGTTTGAGAGAGTTTGGGGAATGGGGGAGGTGTTTCACGTTGGGAATATGTTGAAAAGGGGAGAAGATGACAACTTTTCAAAAGTTGTCATCCTTTTAAAATCTTTTGGGGAAAATTGCATTGTAGGTCCCTCCCTTATTTATTAAAGCTCAATTACATCACAACTTAGGTTGATTTGTTTTAATTAAATTTTTATTGACTCAAACTATAAACTCAGTTAACTCCTAGGCCCAAAACACGGGTGTTACAAATAGAGCCGTTGGGCTGCAATTTCCCACAATAAGTGCTACTCAACAACCTACTGTCTCAAATAAGAAAGAGTTGTTGTGACTGAAAAATAGGGCGTATTGATACGCTTGAAGGGCGTATCGGTACGATATTGAGGGGTGTATCGATACAGTTAGACGTATCGATATGTATTTTGCTCACCAGAATCCTGAGTTTGGTTTTGATAAAAAGCGTATCGGTACGCTCCCTTAGCATATCGATACCGTTCAACGGTCATTTAAATTTTGGATTCCAACTAACTAACAAGCCAACGTTCGAAAATTAAATGCAAGGATTTTTGCAAAGGTCAGCATATCGTATCAATACAGTGACATGCCGTATCGGTACGCTATAGCAAAATACTATTTTAATAAGAAAATTGTATTGATACGGTTCTGATACGTATCAATACGCTATAGCTTAAAGTCTTTCCCAGATGAATATCGTATCGATATGGGGTTAGACCGTATCGGTACGCTATGAACGATTAAAATTCCAGTGTTGAAAAACTATATCGATACGCATAAGTGTATCGATACGCCTGGGCGTTTTGTTGAAGTTTGGCTTGAAACACATGAAAAGACTTAGTGAAAATCGAACCTTTAAATATGTTTTGACTTGAAATAGTGTTTGGTTCAAAATGGCTTGTCAAAATGTGGGTCTTTAAAATTTTATTGTTTTACAATTTAGTCTATAAGTTAAATTGTTTTATCAAAATCAATTTTGGTTTCACAATCTCCTCTTTTTGATATAACAAAACCAAATATAAATTTTTAAGTTTTGAAACCTTTGAAATGATTACTCTCCTCTTAATTTAAGATAGGTTTTCAAAGTTAAGCTTTAAGTTTTCAAATTTGGCTCTATATAATACTTCTCCCCCTTTTTGTTAGATCAAACATAAAATCACAAGGTAGGATAATAACAACAAAATATTACTAAATTCAATTGCAAACATCAGAATTTAAAAGCAACAAATAGTTCAAAGTCATAAATCCAAACTCAAATCCTAATAACATAAAGAAAAGCATAGAGTTCTAAAAGATAGGTGCATAAACAATGAAACTAAATGATATGAGATGATATGCATAACCACTCGTTCCCATCATCATCGTCATCTTCGTCCTCTTCATCCTCATCATCTTGACTCGGTTGATGCCTCCTAGATTGATTGAGCCAAGCACCATGGAAAGCGGTGATAGAGACATCCATGGACTTTTATTGAAGGGCAGTGGCTTTGACTTGATCCTCCAAAGATGTGAAGCGAGTATCAAGACCCTTGACTCAATCTTCCAAGGATGTGAATCGAGTGTCAATTTCTGTAAACCCGACTTCCATGATTGTGAATTTCTCATTAAGGAAAGTCATGAGCGTGTCTATGGAGAAGGAAGCAATAGGAGCACCTTGAGAGCCTTGAGGAGCTTGTAGAGCATCGGCTTGAACATCTTGTCGAGGAGCTCGAGGGACACGAACTCATTCATTGTTGACATAGGCAAAGTGAGCACGAGAGAGGGAACGCTCATCTATAGGTTGGTCAAGGGGTTCGGGATAGTCATGGGTGCAATCAATCTTAAGGAAGTGGAACAAGTGACTCAACGTCGTAGAATAGTAGAAGGACTTTACTTGGTCGGTGTGACGGTGTTGAACAAGGTAAACAAGGTCGCGAACATGATTTGACAAAGATTAGGGCACTTACTCTCACGAAAACACCTAAGCCAAAAATCGTCAACTTGACGGATAGTTGAAAATTTTCCACCCGAAGGACGAAAAAACCATGTAATAATAAGATGAAGAATACAGTCATGAGCATTTAAAACATTGATTGAACCTAGAGGACCATGACCTAATGAATTCTCATCATCAATCCCTATATTTTCAAAACTGAAAGCTTTGCAAAGAACATATTTATCGATTTGAAAAGGTGTGCCCATAAGATGAGACTCTATAGCAACAATGTGTTCTCTCGTTTCATTATGAATGCATATGGCATTGGAAAAGAAAATTGTGACCAAATTTCGATATAAAACGGGAGGAATGTTCAAGAAGTTTATAAATTTCCATTGGCGAATCAAAGGAAGGTATGCAAATTTAAAGCGTTCGGAGTTTAAAAAATGAATAGACACGACATGTTCTTTCCTAAGAGAAAAACCTTGAAAAAGTTTATAATATGACATATCCAAAGGGTTTGGAAAACTACATTGATTATGTAAGTGCGATTAGGTTTAGGATTACCCTCATCGTCCTCAATAGGATCGGAAGTAGTGGCTAAATATCGTTTTGCTTTCTTTTTGGGTGTCATAATCTTGAAAACATCAAAACAATTCGAATATGTATGCAATTATCATCTCATTCAATCCAACAATAAATTCCAATAATTCAAGGTATTGAAAAACAATTTTAATGTTAAAAATGTATATAGGTATAAAAGAAAAAGTTGGTTAAAAAAATTTCGAAAAACAATTTACAAAAAATATACGATATAAAATTATATTCGAATGAAAAAAAAATTGGATTTTGAAAGGTTTTTGTAAAAAACTTGAAAACTCATATCACAAATATATGTTTTATACAAAAAAATAAGTGAAATCAACTAATAAAAACGAACAAAATTAAAAAGAAAAAGGAAAAAGTTTATACATTGATTTACTAGAACGGATGAATGGGTTGATGTGAATGCATAAGATTGCTAACAAAGCTTGGCTTTGATGTGTAGATGAAAACCCTCAAAGAATTTGAAGTTTGGTGTGAAAAAATTGAGAGGTTGAAAGGGTTTTTATAGGTATTTTTGGCTAGGGTTTTTAGAGAAAAAGAGGGGAAGTTTTGTGTAAAGTGATTTCTCATTTAAGACTCATATTTTAACTTTTCGCCGATACCGTATCGGTTTGCTTGTAGAGCGTATTGATACACCTTGCCCTAATTTTTAATTCGATTTCAATACTGTATCGATACGCGTAACCATATCGATATAGTTTGACATGTATCACTTTACTTGATGAACCCGTATCGATACACTTTTAGCCGTATCAATACGCCTTTACTAGATAGTGCAGTTTTGACAGTTTCAAGTTCAAAAGTCCAACTTTCAACGTCCCTAAATGCATGTGGCTGACATATAAACAAGATTTAATGTCTAAAATTAATGCATACTCCCCCTAGCAACATGCATAGAAGCAAAAAGAGGCAAATTAACACAAGCATGAATATCAACCAATTTCAAGCAAAATTTTGACCATTTGGGACCTAAAAGGGTCAAGAAAGGCTAGTTAGCCCTAACTCTCTCCTAAGGGTCCAAAAACGTTCTTTATCTAAAAGTTTGGTAAACATATCTGCTAATTGGTTCAAGGTATCAACATATTCTAGAACAACGTCATTTTTCAACACATGATCTCTAATAAAATGATGTCTAATTTCTATATGTTTGGTTATAGAGTGTTGGATGGGATTCTTAGTGAGACAAATGGCACTAGTGTTGTCACACATAAGAGGTATGGCTTCTACTTGAACACCATAATCTAAGAATTGTTGCTTCATCCAAAGGACTTGAACATAACAACTCCCAAAGGATATGTACTCTGCTTCGATGGTAGATAAGGCTACGCTATTTTGTTTCTTAGAGAACCAAGATACGAGCATACTACCTAAGAATTGGCATGTTCTGGAGGTACTTTTCCTATCTATCTTGCATCCCCCATAATCCGCACCCGAATAAGCATGAAGACTAAAGGAATAATCCTTAGGATACCAAAGACCTAAGTTAGGTGTGTCTCTAAGGTTTCTAAAAATTCTCTTAATGGCTACTAAGTGTGATTCTCTAGAACTAGCTTGAAACCTAACACACAAGCAAACATTAAACATAATATCCAGTCTACTTGCGGTAAGGTAAAGCAAAGAACCTATCATAGATCTATAAAGCTTAGAATTAACGCACTTACCTCCTTCATCTTTGCCAAGCTTTATAGAAGAGCTCATAGGGGTGGCTTGAGGCTTTACATTATCCAAGTCGAAGTTTTTGAGCATTTTGTTCACATACTTTGCTTGATTGATGAAGGTGACATCCTTCCTTTGTTTGATTTGGAGCCCCGAGAAGAATGAGAGCTCCCCATCATGCTCATCTCTAACTCACCTTGCATTAACTTAGAAAATTCTTTGCAATAACATTCATTAGTAGAACCAAAAATGATATCAACATAAATTTTCACTACTAAGATGTCATTAAATATCTTTTTATGAAAAGTGTAGTGTCCACCTTGCCTTTTTCAAAACCTTTTTCAATTAAAAAGTTTGAAAGCCTTTCATACAAAGCTCTAGGAGCTTGTTTTAAACCATAAAGAGCTTTGGTTAATTTAAAAATATGATTTGGAAATTTTAAATCCTCAAAACCCGATGGTTGTTCAACATACACTTCTTCATTTATAAAACCATTTAGAAAAGCACTTTTTACATCCATTTGATAAAGCTTGAAATCACGGTAACATACAAATGCTAGAAGCATCCTAATAGCTTCTATTCTAGCTACGGGTGCATATGTTTCATCAAAATCAATTCCCTCTTCTTGAGTGTAACCTTGAGCAACAAGCCTAGCCTTGTTTCTCACTATGTTACAACTCTCATCTAGTTTATTCCTAAAGACCCATTTAGTTCCTATAGTAGATTGATTACTAGGCCTTTTAACTAATGTTCATACTTTACTTCTCTCAAATTGATTTAATTCTTCTTGCATGGCCAAAATCCAAAAATCATCTTTTGATGTTTCTTTGATATTTTTAGGCTCAATGCATGAAAGAAATGCAACATTGTTCATTAATTTGAGAGAGGATGTAGTGGTTACCCCCTTGGATGAATCACCCAAGATTTCACCACCTTTGTCATAGTTGAACTTCCTTGGGTATGTCACCTCTTTTTCCTCAATAGCCAAGTCCTTCAAGGCTTCAAGAGGTGGATCTTGTGCATCTTCTTATTTGTTTGGAATCTCATCCACCTTTGACGTTTGTCCTCCATCAATGGCTTTAATGATCCCTACATCATCATCATCACAAGAATCCTTCCTCGAAAGGAGGTTATCATCGAAAACAGCATGAATAGACTCTTCTACTACTAAAGTTCTCTTATTAAATACACGATAGGCTTTAGAGTTTAAAGAATATCCTAAGAAAATAGCTTCATCACTTTTAGCATCAAATTTACCTAAGTTGTCTTTTCCAATGTTTAAAACAAAACACTTGCAACCAAATGGATGAATATAGCTAATGTTAGGCTTCTTAGATTTTAAAATATCATATGATGTTTTCTTAAAAATTGGCCTAATCATTACTCGATTTATGATGTAGCAAGCGGTATTTGTGGCTTCTGCCCAAAAATATTTAGGTAAATTATTTTCACAAAGAATGGTTCTAACCATTTCTTCTAAAGTTTGATTTTTCCTCTCAACTACCCCATTTTGTTGAGGAGTGCGAGGTGCGGGAAAATTGTGGCTAATCCCATTTTCATTTAAAACCTCTTAAAAACCTAAATTTTGAAACTCGGTTCCATGATCACTTCTTATGTAAGTGATTTTAAGCTCAAGATCATTTTAAATTATTTTTGAAAATGTGATGCATTTTTCTAAAGCCTCATCTTTTGTACTTAAGCATAGAACCCAAGTAAACCTAGAATAGTCATCAACAAGTACAAAAGCATATGATTTACCACCCAAGCTCATAGTCCTAATTGGCCCAAAAAGATCCATATGAATCAATTGTAAGCATCTACTAGTGGATACATCATTAATGAATTTAAATGAGGTTCTTTTTTGTTTACCCTTAGAGCATGCATCACATATTTTATCAATAGAGAACTTAAGTTTGGGTAAACCTCTAACTAGATTAAGGGAAACTAATTTCTCTAAAACACTCATGCTAACATGTCCTAATTTTCTATGTCAAAGCCATGAGTCATGTTCATCATATGCAACTAAACATGGATGAGATGTGTGAATGTCATCTAAATGCACCATGTAAATATTTCCTATCCTATGCCCTATGAGCATCAATTGATTTGTTTTAATGTTCATTATTTTGCAACCATTTTTATCAAATAGAACATTAAAACCTTTATCATATAGTTGACTAATGCTTAATAAATTATGTTTAAGACCGTTGACATATAAAACATTTTCAATAAAATAGAAGAATGATTACCAATGGAGCCAATTCCTTCAATGTGGCCTTTGTAGTTGTCACCGAAAGTTACTACTCCACCACTCTTTGGCTTTAGTTCCAAGAATCTACTCTTGTCATCGGTCATGTGTCTTGAGCATCCACTATCAAGGTATCATGAGTTTTAACATGAAGCTTTGGCTTGTAGCAATGCTCCCCCTACAAACAAAGAAATTAGGCTTTGGTTTTTGGTACCCAAATCATTTTAGGTCCATGTGTGTTAGCCCTCAAAACCTTGGTTCCCTTAGGAATCCAAGAAGCAATAGCATTCATATTATTAGAAACAATGAGTTCCTTAGGAACTCAAACACTCCTAATTCTTTAATTTGTAGATTGCTTAGAAAAATTTCTTTGTTTAGGATAAAACGATTTTCTTTTTACATATTGTGTTTTAGAAGAATTTCTTTTCTCAAAATTGTTTCTCCTAATAGTAATAGAAGTTTTAAGATTATCCACCTCCTTGGTGTGATAATCTTGAAAACCGGAAAGAAGTTTTTCAAGATCAAGGTTTTTCTTTGTAAGATCATTTGTAAGGTTTATCAAGTATAAAACCTTCTTTTCCAATTCGAAGTTAGTTTTTGAAAGAGACTCATTTTGATTTTTCAAATCAGAAGTATTTTTCTTATTTTTCAAAATTGACTCTTTATACTTTTCAACTAACTCATCATAGACCTCTTGCAAATCATCATACGCATCATGAAGTTCATCATAGGTAAAATCAAAATTAGATGAGTTGAGGTTTACCTTTAGATCATCATCAATGGTCATGAGGCAAAGGTTAGCCACTTCCTTCTCCTCCTCGGATGACTCCTCATCACTCTAAGTTGCCACTTGAGCTTTGAGCTTGTTCTTCTTCCCAAAACTCTTCCTTTTTATTTGAGGGCAGTCGGATCGAATGTGGCCAGATTTCTTGCACTCATAACAAATGATTTGGCCCTTCTTCTCTTCTTTACTCTTGTTCTTGAAGTCCCCTTTTCTTTTAGACTTTCTCCCTTGGTTGGACTTTATGAAATGAGTGAATCGTTTAGCCAACATGGCCATATCCTCATCTTTATCCTCACTAGAATCGTTATCATGGTATGAAGCTTTAAGTGCAATTCCAATCTTCTTTCTCTCAACCTTCTTCTCCTCCATCTTTTTTTCTTCTTCTCTTCCCTTCTTCATGATCTCATGAGTAAGTAGAGATCCAAAAAGAGCATCGAGCTTGAGAGTCTTCAAATCTCTAGTTTCAATAATGGTTGTTCTCTTGCTATCCCAACATTCCGGAAGAGAATACAATAGCTTCCTCACTAGCTTGTCTTCGGGAATGATTTCATCGAAACCCTTCAATCCATTGACGGTGACCGAGAATTGATCAAACATCTTGGAGACACTTTCATCGGGATCTGTCTTGAAGTTTTCATAGCTTAGATTGAGTAGCCCGATCTTTGTCTCTTTGACATCGCTGGTTCCCTCATATGTTGTCTCAAGGGTATCCAAAACTTCCTTGGCATTCTCAATCGAAGACACCTTAGAGTAGATATCCGGACCAAGAGCACAAAAGATGACATGCAAGGGTTTATCATTGACTTGCATTCTTCTTCTATCATCTTCGGTCATTTCGGCTTTCACCTTTAGGACAAGTCTTCCTTCACCACCTCTCTTCATCGGAATGTATAGCCCTTCTTCAACTACATCCAATACCATGTAGTCGGTGGATTTGATGAAGAGTCTCATCTTATTCTTCCAATATGGGTAGTTATCTCCATTGAAGAATGGTGGTTTGGTGGTAGATTAAGACTCATAGAGGTTGGAAATGGAGATGGATGTCATTGCTTGACTTGTTGTTGATCAAAACACTCATAGAATCGACTTAAGAGGGTTGTAATCCTTCCAATGAGAGTAGCTCTAATACCAATTATTGAGTTGATAAAACAATTGCAAATGACCAAGAGGAGGTGAATTGGCGATAAAAATTTTAAGGGTGGAAATTGGAAGAATAAAAGTTGAACACAAGGCAATTATAGTGGTTCAAATTCTTCAATGAACTCTACATCCACTATCTTAGCTCCCACTAAGGATTTTCAACCAATCTACTAATTGATTCTTCCCCTTTTCTTGGATGAGGAGGAAACCTTACAATTTTGATTAAGCTTTCTACCCAAAGCTCAATCCACTCACTCTTACAAAGAAGGGTTTTTGGTAAACTTTACAAATGCCTCTCTAAGGATAATGTTTAACCAATTATAATCAAACACTCCGCAAACTCACAATAAAAATTACAATGAAAATCACAATGGAGTTGGGTATAAAGATTTGACTCTAAAATGAACAAGGTTTGGATTTGAGTGCTTTGATGTTGCTTGTAGGTTCAATGATTGTTGTTGTAGCATTTGAGACTTGTTTTTATACCATTGCATTGATTTCTAGCCGTTTGGGTGGTTGAGATCATCAATAGAGCCGTTGGGCTGCAATTTCCCGCCATAAATGCTACTCAACAACCTATCGTATTGGTACGGCTCGTGGGCGTATCGGTACTTGTCTCAAATAAGAAAGAGTCGTTCTGGCTGAAAAAAGGGCGTATCGATACACTTGAAGGGAGTATCAGTGTGATATTAAGGGGTGTATCGATACGGTTAGACGTATCGATACGAATTTTTCTCACCAGAATCTTGAGTTTGGTTTTGATAAAAAAGCGTATCGATACCGTTCAACAGTCATTTAAAATTTTGGATTCCAACTAACTGACAAGCCAACGTTCGAAAATTAAATGCAAGGTTTTTTGCAAAGGTTAGTATATCGTATCGATATGGTGACATGTCGTATCGGTACGCTATAGCAAAATATTATTTTAATAAGAAAAATGTATAGATACGGTTCTGATGCGTATCAATACGTTATAGCTTAAAGTCTTGCCCAGATGAATATCATATCGATACGGGGTTAGACCGTATCGGTATGCTATGAACGATTAAAATTCCAGTGTTGAAAAACCGTATCGATACGCATAAGGGTATCGATACGCCTGGGCGTTTTGTTGAAGTTTGTCTTGAAATCATATGAAAAAACTTAGTGAAAATGAACCTTTAACTATGTTTTGACTTGAAATAGTGTTTGATTCAAAATGGCTTGTCAAAATGTGAGTCTTTGAAAATACTTAAAAATTTATTGTTTTACAATCTAGTCCATAAGTTAAATTGTTATATCAAAATCAATTTTGGTTTCACAAGTATGCTTTGTTATTTTATTAGTTGCATTGTTTTCTGGTTATAATTATGTTTCTTGATATTTGTGTAGTATATTTGATGCGTGTTGGCTTTATGGTGACTTAGACAATCTGAGGCAGATCATGATGAAAACAAAGAGTTTTAATTGGCTTTGGCAGATTTATGAGACTATTTGTACATTTATTGATTGGAAGTTTGGGGGTTGCATATTTTAGGTTGTTTTTCAAGACTTACAGATCTAGGAATTGACTAGTCATCTAACAGTTGTTCATATTGGAATTTGGAAAGTCAAAGTTTTGCGGTTTTATCCTTTTCTATAAGTAGGATTCCTTTAGGGTTGTGTTTTCACAAGTTGATTTGCAAGTGGTTTACTCTCTCTTTTGTGGCTTTTCTGTTGTATGACTTTTGTCATGCGATCTTGAGGGAAGGAAGAGAAGACAAACATGTTTATTGTGTTTGAACGGTATGATCTGGGTGGGTCTATTCAGTGTCTGTATTATTTGTATCGACATGCAATATGATTCGGAAGGCTATGAGTGTCAATTATAAAGATGAACATCAACGTGTAGAGTACTTGGAAAACCTTTCTCTCAAGATTTTCCAAATACTATTTATTGTTTATTGCCACCAATTTTCGGTCAGTTGCTGGGGAGTTTGTTGGCTTTGAAACAACAAAGAGAACATGTGTTTGTCTCTTTCCATCTTATGCATTCAATATATGTCATTTTCGTGCGCTCTGCTAACTTTCATAGAGAACCCGCCTTTATCTCAACAGTGAAACTTAATGCCGACCTTCGGCCTTCACTAAACTAAGTTTACCAAAAAGAATATATAAATAGTTCTCCCCTTGTTTGGTTGGATCATAGTGTTCTTTTATTTTGTTTATATAGGAATGCTCGTTTCTATCAGTATTTGTAATGATGTGATCATTTGGTTTCACTAAATTATTCGTGCATTATATTAATTTTAAAGGTTAGACTGTCCGTTTATTTCGTATGATAATGTACGATGCTTTTCTCCCCTTTTGTATTTGCTATCATTACTACTTTCTTGGGGTATTGTATGTGAGTGCTTTTTCCTATGATTTGTGTATCTCTTAATGGTGACCATGCGTTGTGCCTTAGTTTGAGGATGTTGTGTTGTTTTGGGCGATTACAGTTGGGGTGTATAATTGTTTATGAGTTTAATTTGTTCATAACTCGTCGTGGTTCGATATGGCTTGTTTGAAATTACTAGTCTCCTTCTTTTGCTATGAAGTTTTTGTATTGATGGCTCGGCCCACCCATCAACATGTTCTGTGCTATTTGGGAGATTTGAGTGCTACTATTAGCGTCCCCATAATATTGTGTTTAATAGTAATGCCTCTGAAGTGGTAAAATAAGAATCTTACTATTCTTACGTTCTTTTGGATTTTGGATTATATGAAGAGTTTTGATATTGGTTGAAGTGATCAAGGTTGTGGATAGTTGGGTAAGATAAGATAGGTGTTTATCACTGTGAAAAGTGGGATATTGAGCAATGTTTATTTGTTTATTATTTGTTAAATTAGTTTTTTGTGCTTAATATCTATTGGTTCTTTGTGTTGATTTAGACAATTCAGAGCATGTTGGGATGAAAGATGAAGTTTTTTATTGGCGGTGATAGGCGTCTGCGCCTACCCCGTGCATTTATTGATTAGAAATTTGGAGGTTGCGTGATTTTTGATACTTGCTCGAGATTTACAGTTCTGGGAATTGAATGTGGATCTTGACGGTTTTCCATATTTAAATTTGAAACATCGGAGCTTGGTATTCTCATATTTTACTATAAATAGGACTCCACTAGGTTTATATTTTAGTAAGTCAATTTTAGGAGTGTTTTACTTTTTCTTTTGTAGCCCTTTTGTACAACTTTGTTTGTTCTATTCTGAGAAGAGGGGAAGCAAGCATGTTTATAGTGATGGGCGACATGCAGAAATTGTGCATTGTAAATTTGGGGGTTCTTTGGTACTCATATTATTCATATAGGCATATAATAGTAATTGGAAGGTGATTTAGCCATTTGTAGGAATGAACACCAACAGACATTGTATTTGGGAAACGTTGCTCTCAACATTTGTCTAATGGCTACTACTTGTTGATGTTTGGAAATACGTTGTGTTAGGCTTGTTGTACGCTCGAATCGGTCTCCGAAAACCGTTAAAAGGGTTGTATTTGGTCCTTAGATGAATTGGCTAAAAATCGAAAGAGAGGTAGACAAATGACACAAGGATTTTAGAGTGGTTTGACTACCCAACTGAGTATACATGCATTACCTTAGCACACTACTAAGGATTTCCCAATTCACTATGAATTCTTCCCCTTTTCTAGGCTTAGGAGGAAACCTTTACAACCATATTTTTTAACGGTTAGATAGAACAACTATTGTTTTGTCTAAGGCTAAACTAGAACATCTCCTTCTATAAGGAATTTGTTTGGTAAACTAGGTACCTCACTAGGTGGGTGTTTACACAAATTGAAGCTCACAAGAGTGTACAAAGATTTACATTTTAAACACTCTTTAAACTATGTGTAGAACTAGTGTTTTGATATAATAATTGAAAAATGTTTTGGACTAAATTGAAAAGAATTTAAAACTTGACTTTTCAAGCTACCCATATCGATACGGTTGTACCCGTACCGATACCTTTTTGCCCCAGTTTGGTCACTGCCAAAACCCGTATCGAAACAGGCTTGGCCGTTTCGATACGCCTGGTAAGCGTACCGATCCCCTTTCAACCATTCCAACGGCTACTTTCCCAACGGTCATTTAAAAGTGAACCCGTACCGATACACCCTCAAGCGTATCGATACGCCCAGGCTAGCAAGAGCCCAACAGCTAGTTTCTGATGAAAGTCGTACCGATACGGATCCAAGCGTACCGATACTGATGGTTGCAGAACAGCATTAATGAAGGGAAATAAAGTCCTCGACGGCTCCAAATCATCCCCAACGGCTAGTAACGGCTACAAACTCAATTGGGAGTATAAAAGGGACCTCCAGGCATCTTGTAATGGTTAATGCTTCAATTGTTACAACATTATGATGTCAAAATTTGTCTAGAGCTTAAATTGTTTATTTCTTGCTTAGACAACACTTGTGAGCTTACATTGTTAAATTTGCTCAAGTGTTTAGGTTTTGGGTGAGTGCTTAGAATTGCAAACAAACACCTATTAGAGGGATTTCTAGTTTGCTAAGTCTTTCTTTGTAAAAGAGAGTGTTTCCTCAAGCTTTGGGTAGAAAGCTTTGAGGGTTGTAAAGGTTGCCTCCTTAGCCTAGAAAAAGGGACGAAATTCTTAGTGAATTTGTTTGGAAATCCTTAGTAGGGAGCTAAGGTTGTGGATGTAGACCTTGGTTAGAAGGTTGAACCACTATAAATCCTTGTGTCAAATTGCCTATTTTTCACCTCACACTAAAACACCCAATTATCCAACTTCTCCACACTTGGCGAGCAAGAACGGTTGATCGAATCGAGCCCCTAATATCTCAACACTATGTACAAGAGAAATGAAGAAATAAGATTTAGACTCAAATTCTCTTGATCATCTTGCTTAGATATGTTCTCTCGCCTTCTTCAAGTGTTCTAGCCTTCATAATATAGTCAAGAACAAGCTTGTGGCCGTTGGAGACTGTTAGGGTTCAAATAGAGCCGTTAGGACTAAATGCACAAAAGAGAATGTGCAAAGTCTTGCAATTTAGCTCAATCTTCTTGCGATCATCTGCATTCCATTTTCTCTTGCATCTTTGTGGTACGTATGGACCATCTTTAACAACTTCCCAAAGCTTGTAATCTTTGGCCTTGAAGAAGAATATCATTCTAGTCTTCCAATAAGCATAGTTGGTCCCGTCAAAGAAAGATGGTTTGTCGATGGATTGCGCTATTTCGTCGGTTGATTGTATTGTTGGTCGAGCTAGCCGGATCGCCTCAATAGGATGTTAATCCCCTTCGATTGAGCCTCGCTCTGATACCAATTGTTGGGCTCGATATGCTTCAACCGAATTGCTTGTCAAGTGGTGGAGAAGATGTATTTTGGGTGTTTATGGTGAAAGCAAAAATTGAAAGAATTTGGACAAAGATTTAGAGTGGTTCGACTTTCTAACCAAAGCATGCATCCACTACCTTATCTTCCCACTAAGGATTTCTCAAATTCACTCTTGAATTTCTTCCCCTTTTCTAGGCTAAGGAGGCAACCTTTACACACTCAAAGCTTTCTAACCCAAAGCTTGAGTACTCTTGTACAAAGAGAAATTCAAAGAAAACAAGAAATCCCTCTAAAAGGTGTGTGTTTGCACACTAAAGCACTCACCCAAATCCTAGAGCACTTGACCATACATTGAAAATTGAAGCTCACAAGTATTTGTCTATACAAAGAATGAGAATTTAGCACTAAGACACGATTTTAATCATAATCATGTTGCTTTGTGGATCATTAGTCTTCCATAGATGCTTGAAGGTCCCTTTTATACTTCCAAATGAGTTTATAGCCGTTGCAGACCGTTGGGATTGAATTGGAGCCGTTAGAGCCTTTATTTTCCGTAATAAATGTAGTTTTGGTGATGTCCGTTTCGATACGCTCGAAGTCGTATTAGAATGCCCTTATTCAGAACTAGCCGTTGGAGTCTGATGCAGTATGTTGTATCGAAATACGTTGGGCCATATCGAAATGCCCGTATCAAAACGTCTAGTGTTGTATCGAAACAGTCTGGAATTTAAATAGCTATTATGAAATAGTCGTTGGGGATTTTAGTCGTTGGGATCTTTGCCACGTAGGCATATCGAAACGCACATGGGAGTTTCGAATCAACCCCTATCCGTATCGAAATAGGTAAGCCCTGTATCGAAACATGTTTTGGCAGTTTCAAAAGAACTGTAGCTGAAACCTTAAGGCGTTTCGAAATGGGGTAAGTCGTTTCGGTATAGTCAAGCTGAAAACTTGGGTTTGGCTACTTTAAAACCTTTGAAATTTCTTCAAACATAATTTCAAGTTGTTTGGACTTAAAAACATTTTTGAAATCTTTTCAATTTAGTCCAAAGCTATTTTTCAATTATTATATCAAAACAAATCTCTCAACATGTTGAGACGTGAAAAATGCAGGTCGTATTGTTGTACCTGGGAATGTGATAGGATTTACCGCTATCTTCTCATATATAAGGTTGAGGTGGTTGCTTGTGATTTTGACGACTATGATGTTAAACAGTTCACACCGGATGACTCGTTAAGGCTTAGTTGAAGAGGAATTGGGAGAGATGCATGTCATCCCTATGTACTTTGTCGGTTATATTAGGAATCCTACTTTTATCTCAATCGATAGGAGTCATTATTGATTTATGATTCTCTCTAGGGAAAATTCGCGTAGAAAGATTTTTTAAGGATGCCCTTATTTATCTTATATGCACTTTTGGTGAGATAATTCTTAATTACGATGCTCCTATTCAAGTATTTGTATTCGTGAATATGATTGTCTTTTTAGAGTAGATTTATACAAATGGTCCTTTTTATGGGAACACGCATTACTTATTGGAATTATATTTGTATCCTAGTGCTCGTATTGTACTTATTTTTTTAATTTGCGATAAATATAAACCTTTAATGCTTGCAATTTTTTCCAAATAAGCTGGCGGCAAACCTTTGCCCCTACAGTATTTAGTTTGTTGGGGGACTCGCTTTACGTTGTTTCTCATGGAACGACATCACCTTCTCATGGCGGATTATATAATTTGGTTACTACCTAGAGTTGGGTGGATTCTTGCCTCCTAGGTGAGGTAATTTTTTATTGCTATATTGGCTCGTGCCCATATACTTTACTGTGCTATTTGTTAGAGACAGTAGATATTGAATAATTTCTTTGAATTTACAGCGAGTGTAGTAACACCCACATTTCCGTCCTAGAATTTAAAGTCATTAAAATTAAATTATTTATTTATTCTTAGAAGCAATGGAGCTTGCAATTTAGTGAATTATGCAATTTGGTCCTTAAATTTCTTATTTGGGCAAATAGTGCACCAATTCGAATTAGAAAGAAACTTAGCTTTGAATTAAGAAATTTAACCAAATGGTAAATTAGAGAATTAGAATTAGTGGTAACAAGATCCAAAGTGTGATATTAAAAGAATTAAAAGAAATTAAGTAGTGTTACATTTTCTTGTGGAAATCGGATCAAATTGGGGAAAATTAAAGAATGCATGGCAAAAGGGAATTTGATGACCAATTTAAAATGTTATAAAGATTGAAATATGCATGTTAAAAACTAAAAATCCTTAGGGCTGCCCTTAGTAAAATGATGATAAAAGTTATAGGCTAAGGGACACTTGGGTAATTTTGGAAGCCATCAAATCCCCTAGATTAAGGGAGCATTCTCCTCATCATTTTCTTCTTCCTTTGCCGTGAGGTTTGAGAGAAAAATAGAGGGAAGAGAAGCTCAAACGTTAGAAAAATTCTAGAGCTTAAATGGTGAAGATTTTTCTTGCATGGTGGAAGGATTAAGCTAGGATTTGAGAAGGATAGCAAGTATTAGCAAAGAGACCAAGAAGTAAGTTTCCTTCTCCTTGTAACTATTCGGTTGAGTATAACACCATGCATGCAAACCTAAAATTTGGATGAACATGAAACCATGAGAATCTTGATGAAAATAATGAGATGAACTAATGAAATCTTTGAAAATTTCTTGAGAAATTATGAATAGAGTCATAGGGGGGCTGTTTTGAAAGAAAATGTAAAATTTTGGATAGTTAGAAAATTTATATACTTAGAGATTAAAATTAGAAAATTCTCACTAGGAGAAAGTTGTGAAGAAATAAGTATATTATTATAAATGACTATTGGTTGCTGGAAAAACGAATTAAAAAGATGAAAATTCAATTAGAACCAAAAGTAGTTACATATTCGAAATTAATGGAGATTAGGGACTGAACTGGAAAATCGGTAAAATTGAGTACTTGATCATTGAAATTAAAAGTTAATATGGACTGCAAAATTTCATGGAAGAATAGCATAAGTCATGCCATGAGTGAATTTATATATTGAATAATGTAATTAGATGATTTTTAAGCTTAAGGTGTAAACTAGGTAAGCTGTCCAGTGGTATGCAACTTATAAGCAGTAACTTTGGAAATTCACCAAAAATTGGGTATAAGGTATTTTGAATTGAAATTTTTACTGTATAAACTTTGGTATGTCTAGAATCATTGAGAGAAAAAGGAACTCAATTTCAGTATGTAAATTAGGAGATATGAATTTTTAAAGTTGGACAGTACATGCTACCCAGATTTATCGAAAGGGGTGTAATTAAGCAATAAACTGTATTTATTAGAATAAGATAAAAATATGAGGTTCACATGAGTAGAAAATTGAGTTTAATACCTTTCTAATGGTATTATGATAAGTTAATTTTGGATTATTAATTAAAAAGATATGATTAAAACACTAACTAGTCCTCCAACTAGTTAAATAGAAAGTCAGATTTGAAAATATGAGTTCATGCTTGAAATTAAGGAATAATTATGATTGAATTGCTTCCTAATATAGTGTGTATTCGTTTTATGTTGAGAATTAAGATCAGAATTGTGAAGAAACTTGGGAGGAAGCTAGGATCGATCACTCGAAGGGAAGAAACAAGGGCATCTCAATTCGAGATCAAGCTTAAGGAGTTGTGAGTGTAATTTTGTATTAGGGTTGGGACTAGTGTCCGAACCACCTTATTATTGTGTAATTTATGATTTTTATGCATGAAATTGGACCTAATTGATATTTGGTAATGTGTTTAATAAGGGAAGGAGATCAAAGGAAAATTGGAAGCATGATTTGAGATTTTTGGTTAATATTTGATTGTGTGAAAATGTGGGCTGTTTTATGTGATATTAAATGCCGTGAACTATATGTTTAAATTGGATTTTGATGATGTTTGAAAATGTGCAAATGTGGACTGCCCATGTAATTATTTGTATGTTGAACATGTGTGAATTGGATTCTTGATAATGCTTGATTAAATGAGTATGTGGACTGCCCTATGGTATTTATGCTATGCTTAAAATGCATGTGGTTATGTATATAAGAAGCTGCTGCCATGTATGATGATATGATCGAATGAGCATGCAAATTGAATTATGAAAAATGTATATGTTAAATGAAATAATGAATAATAATTTAACAAGAATAATATGCCCTCGGTCGATTAGAAGTTTTAGATAGTACGACATGCCTAGTGTCTGAGCTCTCTTGTTTGTTGCTTCGTGCAACTCTTGCTTGTTGCCTTGGGCAACTCTTGTTAGTACTTCGTGTACTCTTCGATTATAAGATATGTGTTCTTGATTGTTGTTCGAGACACATGATGCTATGGGCATCCTTTATTGTTGCTTTGTGCAACTCTTGTTTGTTGCTTCGTGCAACCTTTGCTAGGTACTTGGTACTGTCTTGATGGCTTGAATATCTGATACGTCTACTCTACCTAGGGCAATGAAATTAAATAAAATGTAATGCAATGAATTATAATGCAATACAATCTACATGAATTAAATGGAAATTTTTTAAATTAAGTATAGCTTGAAGTGGATAAATGGTTGTATGACTTGGCATGTTATGATGTGATATGAAATGATGAATTATGTGGACATTGGTCCTTCCGATTATGATATGATGCATATGATATGCTTTCAAGTCTGATTATGTGTAAATTGGGTAATGACCCTATTCGAATACATGAAATTAAGAAATGATAAATTCTGATTTCTGGATGATGGTTTGAGATTTATTCGAATGATATGCTTATGAAGAATTTGTGATTTCGTTTTGATAAGTTAATAATGCTATGTATGGATTGGCATGCAATTTGGTTAATTCAATTGTTAAGCATGAGATTGAGTATGCTGGAAATTGAATTGAATTATGGTATTGACTGAATCTATTGGGAGCATGTGATAAATTAATATTGTTGATATGTATTCGAGCATGTGTTATGAATGTTGTTTATGTTATGCATGATGCTATGTGTATTTGGTGTTACATGAGCTTAGTTGGGTGTAATTTGATGGTTAATAAACCTAGCTAAGTAAACTCAATGCTTGATCACATTAAAAGCTCAAGAATGAATTAGATTTAGCATTACCTCGCTAAGTACTATTTGTACTTATCGCTCCGTTGTTTTCTTCTTCCCAACCTTAGCAGGATCGCTTGGACTTTAAAGCTAGCATTTGATTGGATCAAGTTACGAGTTCAGAAATATGTATGATCTTAGTCTTATCTTTAGACTCCTAGATGGTGGCTTCGAAGTCTGTTTAAGGATTCGTTTTGTTTTATTTGGTCGTAACTTAAGTCTACGATGGTGTTTGAAGATATATGCTTCATGATGCTTGATTAGGAGGCTAGAATTATGTTTTGTATTTAAGTAGGTAGCCTTATTATTTTTTTGTATATAAATGTAAGTCGAGCTAGTGGTCATGCCGATTCTTTTTTTTTGTTCATAGTCTATAGCTTGACATGGTTTAGGGGCATATCAAAACTTGATATTTTGTAATGATCTAAGTAAAGGAAATCGAATGCCATAGTATTGAAATCTATTATGTCTTGTATGAAAACTGATGTAATTAATTATTGGTAATTGGATTAATTCGAAAATCACCTAGACTACTTAATCAAGGTTTCGAATGGCATGGAATTGAATAGTTTCAGTATTCGACATGTTTGATTTAATTGTACTCGAAATAGTAATTTGATAATCTAATAGTTAAAGTTTAGAATTAACTGGTTAATTAGAAGGTATAGTGGCCGAATGGTCATGTTATAGATGTGAAATTGGAATTTGATAATGGCATTAGGAAAAATTTTAATTGGCTTGTAATTTCGTAACACGATTAAAAGAAATTGTGTTATGTTCATAAGAAGTTAAGAAAATTTTTGTTAGCCCACTTTCCGCGTGCGCATTAATATGAATAACTTTAATTAAGAACGGTTTCTTGTTTTTCGATTGTTCCGATATTATGTTTTCCTGTTCCGGTAACGCTCCTAACTCCCGGCCCGGGTTAGGGGTGTTACAAGTGTAACCTGGATAGGTTGGCGAATATTTATTTTTGGGCATTATGTGTACTTACTTGGGAGCAGCGAACACTTTAGATTGTCAATTAGTTTTTGTGATCTATTTTTTTGCAATATTTATTGTCCCAGGTATTCTTTTGGTACTCATTGGTCGCATAAGTGTATTGAGACGACACTTTGAAAAGAGATGCCTGGGGCTTGAGGACGCTCTGCTTAAATTGAGAACAAGATGGGCTAATTGCGTTGATTTTCTATTGCTTAACGAAAAGAAGTTTCTATGATAAGCATTTTGCACTCGAATTAATTTATTCGTTTAAGGCTCACTTTGGTGATAGTTGTAAATGTGGTATGTTCTTAGTGAAAATATTACGATTTCAGATCTTACTTTTTGGTTCTTTCGATCGAGGGCTTCTGTTCGGTTTTAGTGTACTTGTGGTTACCAACATCTAATAAGGTATGTATTATTAGAAGATTTATGTTTTCTTGTATGTTCGCATGTTTGTTTTACCCCTCGAGTGAGGTAGTCTTGTTTGCTATTGTTCGTATTTGCATACTTGTTATTCTTATGTGTCAATATTGTGGTTCCATTTTGATGAGCAATATTTATTAGAGCGGCTTGATGCCTGCATTGTTTTCGATCCGTGCGCTACTATTTTATGTTCTGCTCGCCTATCCTGTTTTAGAAGCGGAAATCGTTTAGTTGATTCCTCTATGCACACTTCTTAAAAGCGATAGACACTCAAATGACCTTTTTTTGTTTTTAGCTCACTTGCTTCAGAAGCTGCAATCGTTGAGTTGATTCATCTATGCACGTTTCTTAAAAACGACGGACGCTCAGATGACCCTTTTTTAGCTCGCTTGCTTCGGAAGAGGCGATTATTGAGTTGATTCCTCTATGCATGCTTCTTAAAAACAGCGGACGCTCAGACGACTCTTTTGTTTATTTTTAGCTCACTTTCTTCAAAAGCAGCGATTGTTGAGTTGGTTCCTCTATGCACGTTTCTTAAAAGTGGAGGAAGCTCAGAGGACCCTTTGTTTATTTTTAGCTCACTTACTTCGGAAACGACGATCGTTGAGTTGATTCCTCTGTGCACGCTTCTTAAAAGCGATAGACGCTCATACGACCCTTTGTTTATTTTTAGCTCGCTTTCTTTGAAAGCGATAATCGTTGATCTTATTCCTCTATGCACGCTTCTTAAAAGCGGCGGAGACTTAAACGACCCTATGTTTATATTTAGCTCGCTTGCTTCAGAAGCGACAACCATTTCAGGCGTGGCTAACGAGCCTTTCATCTTTGGAGAGAATTGGAGACTGAATAAAATTATTAGTAGAAAAGATATTTTCATTAATCAAAACAGTCACATATAGTGTGCCATAGAATGTGCAAAATGATGAAAGATGAAAACTAAGTGCATATTGAACAATATAAGTTAGGTCATACCTTCGCATGTTTGGTGCGTCTCTACTTTGTGACAAGTTTTTGCTCTCTTGTGTCTTCACTATCATGCTTAGATGCTAAATGGTCTGTAGCTTTGCATCGGGCGTCAACCTTGATTGTTTCTCAAGCTACCAGAGAGGTTACAAGAGTAGTGGATAAAATTCAAAGCTTTACAACTTCAAATTTCATCGGCATGGATCACTTCCTTTCTTCCAGCGGAAGGACTATGAGGGCTCATGACATCCCTTATCCAGACTTCCTGCCATGTCACTCATGGCGCTCTTGGCTTTACATCTCTCATCCGAAACTCTATATGTTGGCGGGTCTTTTATTACATGCATGCACCCTTCCTTTGGTTGTCTCGGCTGCTACTCTTAACTGGCTCGTGACTCCCGATTTATTCTGCATGCTAGCCGGTCAGCTATTTTCGGCTTGAAGGGGGTTTTCTTTTCCCCTTCTTCCTCCTTTTTCTATATCTTCGTCCACTCCTTTATATGCGCCCCTATCGAGGGTCGTTCTTCATTGTCTTCCGAGGATCAGACCAAAGATCTGAAGGCCACGTGTTCGATCCACGCTCACTGCACCAATTGTTGATGGTCAAAATGGTCAGGGATAAGAGACGGTGGTCCAATGATGGTTAGGATGGTTGTTCTGAGTCGGAGCTTGTGTGTGGCTCTTATTTCTCTTGTGGTCGTGGTGCCCGGAATAGAGAGTTCTCATGGAGCTTGAAGAGCTCGAGTTTTGGTCATGACAGCTTATTTGTGTGATCTAGGGAGTCTAACCTCTATTTTGTGGTGCATGGCCTCTTATAAAGGGGTTAGATGAAGTGAGGCACGTGTAAACCGAGGGGGACAAGTGTTTTAGTGAGTTGTCGTGACTCGGTGTCAGCGTGGATTACGTGTATCGCCGCGTCTCAGGTTCGCATTGTCATCCATGGCGATCACGTACGTAGTCACGTGATCGCTGGATGAGATGTTGCTTGCAGTCTTGCTAGTTCGCCGCATGTTGCGAAGGGTGTCGCACGATTCGCGGGCGACCTCACGCGTTGTGGTCCGCAACGATCATGTGTGTTGCTTCGTCGATCGTCGGATTTCTTTTATGTTATATTGTTCATACTCTTGTTCATTCACCGCGAGTCGTCTAGTCTTGACACGTGGCGGTAAATATTCGTAGGTACTAACAATACTAATTGATTCTATTTAGTGAAATGACTTTCTATAACCATATACGATATACATATATATATATATATATATATTCATATTTTTTCACAAGCGAACATATATCAGACAGAGCCAAGGGACTCAAATTGAACTTAAAAATTGATCCACTAATTACTAAAAATTTTGAGTTATTCGAGGTTTCATTTTATAATTCAAACTTTATTTGAATTTTTTTTAGTCGAGTCGAATCAAATAAGAATATATAATTTTTCGAGTTGAATCGAGTTTTGTTCATCAACTAACTTTCTCAACGCTAGATCATAATCACATGCATATAAACCAGGATTGGATGCACCAGTCCTAGTGGGGAGCATTCACATCCCCATTTTTGAAAAAAAAAGTTTAATTTAGTGTTTTTTTAAAAAAACAAGGCTTGACTCAGAAATAGATGTCTAAACTATACACTTTTTTTTGAGATATGTGTCTAACATTTTCTTTGGCAGAAATATGTGCCTAGCATTTCTTTTTGTTAGTGTTTTAAGGTAACACCGTTAAAAAAATCATCACCCAATCAAAAATTAACACGCGTCTTTATTTTTTTATTTCTAATTTTTTTATGAAAACCAAAAAAAAAGATAAATTTAAAAAAAATCTAAAAAAATCTTAAAATCTCAAAAAAAGTTCCAATATTCCTCAAACCTCGAAATCCCAAAATTGACGCTACTACCGTCGTCGATAGCCTCGCCAGATCCCACCATCGACGTCGCCTGAGGTCACCACCTATTTTTCTCAACCACCAATTGTCGATATCCGACGAGAGGTGTGCCAATCGGATGTCGGACAACTAGAGCCCTTCGCGTTCGTCGTTCGCCGTCCAATTGACACCCCTCCCGCCGTCGAATAACGACGATAGGTTGTTGGAGAAAATGGGTGGTGATCTCCGGCGACAACGACGGTGGGGTCTAGCAAGGCTATCAACGACGACAATGCCGTTAACTTTTGGGTTTATGTTTTGGGGGGTTTAGAGATTTTGGGGCTATTTTGTGATTTTTGAAATAAATAAATAAAATACAAAAGCCACTTGTTAGTCTATTATTGGGTGATGACTTTTTTTTAACGGTGTTACCATAAAACACTAACATAATGAAACTTTAGGCACTTATTTTAGCCAAAGAAAACTTTAAGCACCTATCTCAGAAAAAAAGTGTATAGTTTGGACACCTATTTTTAAGTTAAGCCAAAAATTAATTTTGTTTAGTGCGTAAACGTTGATTTTTTTATATTAAAAGGGTAAGATGATGAATGGTTCATGTCGAAGAAATGGGTATGAAAGCAGGGGCGGAGCCAGGAATTTATTTAAGGGGTGTCATTTTTTCCGAACGGTATATAAGAGGAATTAATCATTTATAAAGGGGTGTCATTTTATTTGTAATGGGGGTGTCATTTTATTTGTAATGGGGGTGTCAATTACATATATTTTTTATTTTTTATATACAAATATATAGAAAAATACAATTTTTAAAAAAATTTGGGGTGTCAACCGACACCCCAATAATCAATGTGGCTCCGCCCATGTATGAAAGTATAGTAATTCAAAGGTTTAATGATATTTTTGTCCACAAACTTTTAGAAAAACTGACATAATGTTAGAAAGAAAGAAACTAAATTCCTAAAGAAAAACATGGAATGGCTAAAATTCAAACGTACAAATAATAATACATGGATGCAGCATGTGGTGTGGGATCCAAAGAAACTGCAAGGCATTTGAATCATCAGTTTACTTTGTGCAGTACTAAATTGTCCACTTTCTATTGGCACATATATTGCCAATTTTGTTCTTCAATTATCATCCCTTTTTATATGTATATGTTTGTTTGCTCTCCTGGTCTTCTACTGCTCTACATTCTTCAATTTTTAATCAAATGTGGACACACATAATATAAACATAGAACGAAAATATACTAAGATTCAAGCAGGGGAAAAAAGCTTTATTCATGAATTGCCCCTTGAATTATATCCCAATTCTCAATTTGACCTTATAAAATAATTTATTCAGAAATTAATTGATATATATTCCAGCATTTGAAAGCCTTCCCAAGTTTACTCAAACTAGGAGTGGACAAATAAATTGAAAAAAAAAATAATCAAAAACAAAATCATAATAATTTGAAAGATTAATGGTTCAAAATTTTAAATATTTATGATTATTTGAATCGAACCGAAGTGAACCATATCATTTTTTTATAAAATAAAATATTTTATTTATCAAATAACAAAAATAATTTTAAAATATTATATAAGAATTATTAATTATTTTTATATATCAAATAATAAAAATATTCTTTAAAATTTCATCAAATAATGTCTAAATGATCAACAACTAGTTGGTCTAGCGAGATGATGCGCTAGATTCCTTAAGCAATGTCAGATATTTAAATCTTGACCTTGTGAATGAAAAAAATGGGTTGAGAGAGTCGTCTCATATTTTAAGTCTTTGTAAAATCCAATTCAAATTAACCGGTCAATGAAGCGAATACCAATAGTTTAACTAAAATGACTTAAGGGTAAAAAATCCTTGAACTTTTATAAAAAAATCAACGAAACCATTAATTTTTTTTTACATCTAGTTAAACTATTGAATTAATAGATTTAACAAATCGAATCATTTGATCGAAAAAAGTATCATGGACTTGGGAGGTTCCCACATGCTTCTACGAACCAAGGAGTCAAAATACATTTCAATCTCTTCTTTGACTATTCCATACCGCAGACGCGGATCTAAATGGAAGCTAGAGCCGTCTGGCTCCCTAAACATATTTTTGGTAAAAATATATATTTATTTTAGGGTTTATGTTTAGAATTCATAATTCCTAAATATTTTTAAAAATTAACATTTTAACTCAATTTATTTTTCAAAAAATTTATTTTGGTACCTTCAATATATTTTTTAAGATTCTTATCCTCATATTATTTTATCAAGATCTGTCCTTCTTCATACCTATAATCTTTTTTTTTGTTTTATCTACCTTCATTTGACTCATTCACTGATAAATCTGGGTCAAATTTTATAGAGGTCCAATATAGGACGATAATCTCAACTTAATTTTCTTTATTCATAACGTCAAAAATTGAGTCTCTAATCTTATTTAAAAGATCTAGCTTTTTATCTTGTTAGACCAACTGGTTGTTGATATCTATAACTGTTTAATTTGCTTTAATGTGAATAAAGAAAAGAATTGGTTTTCGGTTATTTGAGTTTGGGCTGAAAACGAGCTCGCATCAAACGTGAATTAGACTAGGGGTGCTCAAATCAGGGTATCGGGTCTTCGGGTATCCGAAGTACCGTCTTGCGTCTCGGATGTTGCAGGTACTCGACTATCGGATATTCGGAAGTTGCGGGTACTTGAGTACCTGAATATATATATTTAATATAAAAAATATTTTATTAATTTAATATAAAAATATGTATTTACTAGTTTAATATAAATATGTATTTATTAAATATAAAAAATTAAACATTTTTATTAATTTAATATAAAAAATATATATTGAATATAAAAAATATTAATTTCAAATATATTTGGGTACCCGCGGGTAACCAGGTACCCAAAAATTTGGAATATTGTGACTTGGGCCCGGCCCGGGAAATGGTGGGCCAGGTACCCGATCCGAATTTTTTTTAAATAAATACTCGATTATTTATGTACGGGTAGTCGAGCCAAATCGACCGGATCAAGTATTTTTGAACACCCTAGATTAGACTATATTTTTATACAGCATGGGGTCACCCTTTCTCTTAATTAAAATGACTTTTGTGTCCACAGCGTCTTTCATGAGTTTCAAAATGAAAATAACCCTTTAAACTTCTATAATTATGCTTCTTATTAGACTTGTGCAAACGGTTGGATTATTGGATCAAATTTTAAAGTTACTCATATATTTGAGAGGATTTAAATAAAAATATTAAATTTAAAATGGAATTTATTTAAAAAAATTAGTAAGGTTTAAAATATAGGTCATTTAAAGAATTAGATCCATTTTAAATTACAAAGTATGATTTAATTTACATCATATGGGAAATAGATATGTAAATTTATAATGTCGATATTAAAAAATATGTTTTTATTTATGTTTAAAAATTTAATAAAAACAATATATAGATATTACAGAATGTTAAATAAAAAAGGAATATATTTTTTTTATAAAAAATAATGAGTAGATCTAAAAACTTAGATGAATTCTATACAAATATAAGATGGTTTGAACAAAGTTTAAACTTATATTTTAAATCGAACTAAACTTGAACAATTATATACATATAAACTAATGACAGATTTAAAAATATATTTGAAGGTGAAATACACATAAAATTTTAAAATTTAAGGGTAGATACAAGACACAAATATGAAAAAAAAAACAAAGATTAATTCTTAAATTTAAAAAAATTAAAGACAAAAATGTGTAAACTTTTAAAAATTCTGAGTGGGTGTACGTTCATCCTATAATACACATAGATCCGCCACCGATATAAATCGGATCTAAACCCGGATTGCCTAAGCCTCGACCTCCAATTCAAGTCGAGATTAAATGGCAAAGCAACGATCGGTGGAAACGAGTTAAAAAGGTTTCTTTCAACACACGTCTGCCAAATTAGTCATTTTCTTTCAACCACTTGCACAATACCATCTTTCCCACCAATTTCATGCATGAATTATATACCAACCACTCATCTTTTCATTCATAAAATATTGTCAATATTTTGAAAATATATTGTATGTAACAATAATTTACATTTATATAATATTTTAACTATTTGAATATTTTAAATTTAGGGTAAATTACATAAATGGCCACCTTACTATTGGTAAAGTCGTGATTTGACCACCTTACTATTTTTCGCAGCAATTAAACCACCAAACTATTTAATTGAGATCAATGTGACCACACACCGTTAGAAACCTAACGGCGTTGCTGACGTGCTTTTTTTGTAAAGAAAAAAAATTAAATGGGTCTTTTTTCCACGTTGGTAAAGTGTTTCTCCACTCATCATGCCACCTAAGGGGTGTAAAAAAACAAGTTATAAATCTTGTGCATTTGAAGAAACTTTAAACACTTTTCAACATTTTCTTTATTCTTTCTCTCCACTCTGCCGAAAAGAAGAAATTTTCTAAGGGTTGTAGAAGAAAATGGATGCAAAGATGGATCGGGTGTGCTATTGTAAGGTTCGTTCGAAGCTAACAACAAGTTGGACTTATGAAAACTCAGGTAGGATGTTTTGGGGTGTGGAAATTATCAAAATGGGGTAAGGGGTTGTAAATTTTTTTGTTGGTATGATCCACCGGTGAGTGATAGGTCAAAAAGGGTTATTGTTGGTCTTCTTAAAAAGTTGATTCAATGAAGCAAGAAAGAAAGAAGGAAAGAATTCTTGGAAGTTTGCTTCTTGGTGCTACAGTTTGGGTGGATTTTATTTTAGAAAAAATCTTCTCCTAATGCTTGAGATTTAGGTTTCTGAAATTAGGTTGTAATAGGTGTTTTGGGGATTTAGAGTTTTTTTTTTTTTGTAAGATTCTAATATATTAACCCTCTATAATATCATAATGTAATTTTCAGTTATTGTAATGTTATTTTCAGTATTTGAAATGTCATGTAATGTGTTATTTTAAACTTTTGAAACCAAAGACAATGCATTATTTGAACTTAAAACACAGTAGAGTAAACAAAAGAACATTAATTCATAATGGCATTAAAGTTGAAAAGTAATTCATACATCATATGTTTGACCAATACATATGCGAAACAAAAGATTGACCCACTAAAGCAAGTCAAACAAAAAATGTGACAATGGCATTAAAGTTGGTCAAATGTATGTAAAACACAAATGTGTTCACAAAAAAATTTTGGTGCCAACAAAATCAAATCAAGGATCAATCCTTGGAGATATGTGACTGCCACAACTCTCTTGACTCATAGGTACTCTTGGTGTGGGCATCCATGTGACATTATTTACTTGTGAATATTGAGTTGGTATTGGACTTGGATTTGGAGATAAGTGAGTGACACAAGTCTCTTGGCTCGTACGTGCTGTAGGGCTGGGCATCCATCTAACATTATAAACTTATGAATGTCAATTTGGAGTTGACTTTGGAGCTGGAGTTGGCCTACAACCTTGACTAGTTCCAGCCTGATTTGTTGGAGTGGTTCCAGGTCTTCTAATCTGTAAAATAATTCAAAACAAACAATTAAACAAAAACCAAATCAAGTAAGCAAAAAAATACATCTTAGAATGTATTTCCATTGCATGTTCATTAACCAAAAACTAAATTAAGTAAGTAAAAAAATCATTTGAAGTAATTAATGGAACTTACTGGCAGTTTTAAAATTCTAGAAATTTGTCCAGTTCTTTTAGGAATGGCACCAACCATTCCCTTGCATGTTCTAATATTATGGCCACTCATTTTGTATCTTTTACAGAAGATCTTGACACTCCTTCTTGACACCTGACTATTTTGAGGTGGTGCTTCATCAGCCTCCTTATTTCTTTTCTTGTGTGGTCTTTCTGGGGGTCTTCTAAAGAGTGGTGGCAGAATAGGCTCTATTGTGTGATCAGTTGTTCATTGTTTCTCACCTCTTACAGGACTTATCAAATGAGAATATATTACCCTTTGGGTTGACACAAAGTAACAAGGGTCAACATATTTTTCTGGCCTATCTTCATTTGATAATATCACAGAAATAGCATGTAACCCCCTCGTCCCGGTCTGGTCGGATGACCGGTCCGACTGGGCTACACGGGGAAAACCGAAGCGAAATCCGTTAAGATTTCTCCTCGGTTAACGACCCTAAAATTTTCTCTTTGTTTTATCTTGTCTATATGCATAAATTAACCCTACATAAGACACAGCAGCGGGAATACAAACATTTGCAACATACAACGACCAATCAAGCATTAAACAGCTCATTTTAATGTTTTACAGCAGGCCGTTTCGAAACGCCTTGACCTAGTCAACGGGCCTGGGTCAACTATAAGGTGATCGTTTCGAAACAGGGGTGACCCGTATCGGAACGACCTTGACGGTCAATATCTCGTGGTCAACGAGATTTGACCGTTTCGAAACATCAAATGCCCGTTTCAGAACGCCTTCATCTCGTCAATTTCTCAAAATTCCAGTAGCAAAAATGTTCCGAAACGCCCCTTATCCGTTTCGAAACGGCAGGCCATTTGCAAAGGACCCGTTCCGGAACAGGGGGACCCGTTCCGAAACGCCCCCTGTCTACAGACACGATTTGGCTGTTTTAAGGCACAAGGGTGCCCTAAAACACCTCCAAAACACCTCACAACACCATACAAATTAAACACAATGTATACCAATCATACTAGCATGCTTCAACAAGATTTAGATAAGTCTAACACTAAGACAACATCCCACAAACATACATTCATTCAAACATCATTCAAACTTAAGGATGGCCTCTAAGGCATTTAGCTAGCATTCAAAATAAGCAATTAGGCATGAGTTAACATTCATCATGGCAACACAACCATGCAAAAGCAAGATATAAGGGAGTCTATACATGCTCCTAAACAACCAACAACTACTCAACAAAACCATACATATCCCATTGCTCAAACTATTACATGTCTAACATTAAAAATCCATACTTGATGAACTCAAGCCAAAAACCACACTTGGAGGCCCTCCACTTGCCCAAGCAACCCACGAACTAAGGATCTGCAATGTTGAACAAAGAGAGCGTAAGCAATGATGCTTAGTGAGGGTAAGCTCTAAAAACAAACCTCAACATTGCAGGGTCCGAGCACGATCTAGCCAAGGTAAAACACAACCATACCAAGGGTCCACAAGAGCCATGAAGTAAAGATGCATGAGCAATATACAATATAAACGCCATGATCATAAGCCCAACTTTACAATACATGTAACCACATTTAACATTCAATTCATAGCTCATATGTCACAACACATTGATACACATATCAATCAACATTGGCACCTAGTTAAGACCCGAATACGCGAATAGACACGTTGGAACACACATCCAACAACCACATTACCTCACGGTGGGATTTCACTCATCACCGGTCTCGCGGAGGGGATTCCACTCATCCTCACGCCCCGTCGATGGGATTCCACTCATCACCGACTACATTTAAATACAATTTCCGGGCAAACCCGTACTCCTCCTTGGTGACTCAACGCTACCAAGGCCACGCGCGACTTTTGACTCATGTGTACACACTAACATCCTAATGATCGATCATTTGTATTCAAGTATACTAGTGCCAACATTTACTCATTTCTCATTACTCATTTCAACCAATTCCGTGCTTAGCACGTACTCACCAACAACCATCATCATGCATGTCTCAATCATCACATTTCATATCTCATTCCACATGTATAATACAATATACATAACCATTCATATCACATATCATACGAGACATACACAATCACATAGAAGAGTTCATCCAAAGGCTCTAGATCAAGTTTAGGATTAGGCTACCACCCTAATCCTAACTCTAGGTGGGTCTACCAAGCCCAACCTAGTCCATATACTCGAACCAACTATTTTAAAACCTTTAAAAGCAAACAACCACTCACCTAAGCTTCCAAGCTCCAAGACCAAGCAAGCAATCACCTTCAACTTCCCGGATTCGGTCCCAAAGCCTCTTTCTACGTTTCCTCTTGCTTCTAGTCAAACAAAACACATACATTACTTCTCAACCCAATGCTAATTCAACCATCAATCTACTTTGCAAATCACAACCCAATTTCCTCAAGTTCCCAAACCACATAACATCTCAAAAACCCAATTTTCGGACTCCAACAACCATTGGCTGAAATACCCATTTCCAAGCACCCAAATGACTTCCAAAACATCCCAAATCGCCCTCCTAACATAGGTAGACCATCAGCCCTTCAATTCCAACACTAAACCTCTTAAAAACCCAATTTTTCATACTTTAAAATTTGCCCTAAGGACCCACTACGAAATTTCATCCAAAATCAACCAAATTAATATATGTTGTATATTTCATCATGACTAAACATAACCCCAAAACAATTTCTCAAAATAAATTGAAAAACCCCATCAAAAACCCAAATTTCCATATGAACCCTAATTCCCAAAACTCAATATTTTTGAAATCTAAAACAATAGATAAGTAGAGGATAGAGAGGAGGTTAAGAAAATATGTTTACCTCTTAATTTGATGTTGAAATCGATTAGCAAAGTCAATGGAATAGTAACTAGGGTTTTAGGAGAGTTTGAAAATGGGGAGAGGGTTTTGAAATTGGGAAAGGGGAAATGAGGAGGAAGATGACAACTTTTCCATAAAAGTTGTCTTGCTTTATTTAAAATGTGGGTAAATCACAACTTTGGTCCCTCCCTCTTTATTAAGATTCAAATAGGTCATTATTCAAAGTTGGTTTATTTTAATTAGATTTTATTTGACTCGAACAACAACTCGGCTAACTCCTAGGCCCAAGACACGGGTGTTACAACTCTCTCCCACTTAAGGAATTTCGTCCCCGAAATTACATGGTGGAAACAAATACGGAAACTGCTCAACCATATCAACTTTCCTCTCCCACGTGGCCTCTTCCACGCCTCTATGTCTCCACAACACCTTGACCAACTCTATGGTCTTGCCACGCAACACCTTGCTATCAGAAGCAAGTATCTCAACGGGTTCTTCATTATAGGACAAATCCGGATTTAACTCTATCTCCTCAACAGGCATTACATGAGAAGGATCTGATCTATATCTCCTAAGCATAGACACATGAAAGACATCATTGATCTTTTCTAACTCCGAAGGTAACCTCAAGCGATAAGCTACATGCCCAATCCGCTCAATTATCTCATACGGACCAATGAACCTCGGACTCAATTTGCCCTTCCGGCCAAATCTCATCACCTTCTTCCACGGAGATACTTTCAGAAACACTTTCTCACCCACAGAGTACTCAATCTCTTTCCTCTTCAAATCTGCATAAGATTTCTGACGATCGGAAGCTGCTTTCAAACGGTCACAAATCAACTTCACTTTTTCTGTAGTTTCTTTAAGCAAGTCTGGCATAGGTAACAATCTCTGACCTGTCTCAGCCCAACAAATCGGAGTCCTACATCGTCTACCATACAAAGCCTCATAAGGTGCCATCTGGATACTAGACTGATAACTGTTGTTGTAAGAAAACTCAACCAACGGTAAGTGCTTCTCCCAAGAACCCTGAAAATCAATCACACAACAACGAAGCATATCCTCAAGAATCTATATCACTCGCTCTGACTGCCCATCGGACTGCGGATGATAAGATGTGCTGAAATGCAAACGGCTACCCAAAGCACTATGCAAGCAACTCCAGAACGTTGAAGTAAATCTAGGGTCCCTATCTGAAACAATAGACTTCGGAACTCCATGAAGTCTCACAATCTCACGAATGTACAAGTTTGCCAACTTGTCTAAGGAATCCGTAGTGTTCACTGCTAAGAAGTGAGCACACTTAGTGAACCTATCAACAATCACCCAAACTGAATTCTTCTTCGAAAGAGACAAAGGCAACCCCGATACAAAATCCATGGTGATCCTCTCCCATTTCCATTCTGGAATCTTCAAAGGCTGTAGCAAACCTGAAGGAACCTGATGTTCTGCCTTCACTCTCTGACAAACCATGCAACGGCTCACATACTCGGCTACATCTCTCTTCAAACCAACCCAGTAGTAATCATTCTTCAAATCTGGGTACATCTTGGTACTACCCGGATGCATAGAAAAGGGACTCGAATGTGCTTCACTCAAAATCTGACGTCTCAGCTCAACATCTTCCGGTACAACAATTCTATCTCTAAAGCACAACAAACTCTCACCACTGAAACTATACTCAGTCGGTCTTCCTTCGGCTATGTCCTGAACATGAGGAACTAAGCTTGCAACTGCTTCTCTCTAATCAACTGAATCAAGGAAGGCTTCACTTGTAACTCGGTGATCAAACCACCATCATCGGACACACTCAATCTAGCAAACATAGCTCTCAACTCAACGACCACTTTTCTACTCAAAGCATCGGCTACTACGTTTGCTTTACCCGGATGGTACTCAATGGTCAAATCATAATCTTTTAACAACTCTAGCCATCTCCTCTGTCTCAAGTTCAACTCTTTATGTGTCATCAAGTACTTCAAGCTCTTGTGATCGGTGTAGACAATACACTTCTCACCATACAAGTAATGACGCCAAATCTTCAGTGCAAAAACAACTGCGGCCAACTCTATATCATGAGTAGGATAGTTCTTCTCATGAATCTTCAACTGTCTAGAAGCATAAGCAACAACTCTCCCATCTTGCATCAAAACACATCCTAAACCTATGTAGGAAGCATCACTGTAAATCACAAACTCCTTACCTGAAACAGGCTGCACTAACACTGGAGCATTCGTCAAAGCTTCTTTCAATTTTTCAAAGGCCTTCTGTCTTGCATCTGACCATTCAAACTTGACTCCCTTTTGCAACAACTTAGTCAAGAGAGCAGCTACTTTAGAGAAGCCATCAACAAACCTCCTATAGTAACCGGCTAGTCCTAGGAAACTCCTAATCTCGGTCACGGACTTAGGTTGTTTCCACTCAACAATAGCCTCAATCTTCGATGGATCAACTCGGATGCCTTCGGCCGAAACAACATGGCCAAGAAATACAACCTCTCGAATCCAAAACTCACATTTACTAAGCTTCGCATACAACTGATTGCTCAACAACCTCTGTAAAACAAACCTCAAGTGCTCATCATGCTCTTCTTCTGTCTTCGAGTACACAAGTATATCATCAATGAAGACAACCACAAACCGGTCTAAATAGTCTCTGAAAATTCTGTTCATCATGTCCATGAATGCTGCTGGTGCATTCGTGAGCCCAAATGGCATCACAAGAAACTCATAGTGACCATATCTAGTCCTAAAAGTTGTCTTCGGAACATCACACTCTTTCACCTTCAACTGATAGTACCCGGATCTCAAATCTATCTTCGAGAATACTGAAGCACCTCTCAACTGATCAAACAAATCATCTATACGAGGCAACGAATACTTGTTTTTCACAGTCAACTGATTCAGCTGTCTATAGTCAATACACATGCGCATGCTACCATCTTTCTTTTTCACAAACAACACTAGAGCACCCCACGGAGAACTACTAGGCCTAATGAAACCACGGTCTAATAATTCTTGCAACTGACTCTTCAATTCTTTCAACTCTTTCGGAGCCATACGATACGGAGCTATCGAAACTGGGTTAGACCCTGAAACTGTCTCAATCACAAACTCAACATCTCTGTCAGGAGGCAAACCCGACAACTCTTCAGGAAACACATCTGGAAAGTCACACACTGTCCTGATATCTTTCGGTCTAGCTTCACTCATATCCGGATTCATAACATAATCTAAATAGGCCCCACATCCAGAGTCCATCAACCTATGAGCCTCTAAAGCTGACACCACATTAGACAAGAACTTAATGTTCTCGCCCACTACCACTACCTCGTAGTCATCAGAAAGCTTCAGAGAAATTCTCTTTGTCTCAAAATCCACACTAGCCCGATGCTCAACCAACCAATCCATACCCAAAATAATATCAAAGCCGTAGAAAGGAAGTTCCATCATGTCAACTGAGAACACATGACCATGAATCTTCAGTGGACACCTCCTATACATACGTCTAACCACAACTGTCTCACCAAAAGAACTAGTAACATGCATGCCTACATCTAAGATCTCAACAGGGATATCTAACTTCTGTGCATGTTCACTCAAAATGTAGGAATGCGTAGAACCCGAATCAACCAAAGAAAGCAAAGACATAGACTGTAACTCGAAATTACTTCCTATCACATCGGTGTCGTTCCCGGCCTCTCTCTGAGCATAGACCCTCGCTGGTCCTCCCGCCTCTGGCTGCACCGCCACAACATGAGCAAGGTTCCTCTGAGCATCTACCCTAGGTGCATCAGCCCTAGGCTGGAAGTAGCCACGACCGCGCCCACGACCTCTCTGAAAATCATTAGCTCTCGCAGGAGCCTGAGCAATGTTCGGTGCCTGAGCCGCCTGATGCGGACAATCCCTCCTAAAGTGGTCCCTCGAACCACAGTTCCAACAAGCATGGAAGTTACCCCAACACTCACCAGCATGTTGTCTCCCACAACGGGTACACTCGGGCAACCGCCCTCCTCCTCTATGGCCCTGATGGCCCCTACCATGGTGGCCACCGCCACGTCGATGGTCAAACTGATGTCCGCCACCTCTGTGCCTCTTGGCATCTCTACCATCAAAGTTGTTGTGCCTCTTACCAGAACTAGATCCCCCAGAACGCTTGGCCAGCCTCAAGCTGTGCTCAATGTCCTTGGCTCTAGCAACCAAGACATCAAAGTCAGAATAATCAGAAGCCAAGGTATACCTCTTAACTTCCTCATGAAGTCCGTATCTGAAACGATCACATCGAGCCCTCTCAGTGGGTACTAACTCTGGAGCATACTGACTCAGACGAACGAAACGAATCTCATAATCAGTCACAGAAGCATCTCCCTAAGTGAGAGCCATGAACTCTCTCTTCTTCTCATCTAGGTACCTCGGTCCCAAGTACCTCTTCCGGAAAGCAGACTCAAAGAACTCCCAATCAATCTCTGCCTCTGGAACCCCGGTAGTAATGGTGACCCACCAGGTGTAGGCATCACCCTGAAGCAATGAGATCACACAACCCAATCTACGTGCGCCCGCACAACCCATTTGAGCCAAGATACGAACTGTCTTCTCCAACCATAACTCTGACCTCTCCGGAGTAGATCCTCTAAACTCCTCGGCCCCTAAGCTACGGAGCCTCTCCAAAGGTAAACTAGCATCATCACACATAGGCTGAGCTGCAGCCTGAGCTCCCGCAACTGCGGCCTGAAACGCTCCCGCTATTGCTTGCACTAGCGGAGTCATGTCAATTCCAGCTGGACCTTGGCCACCTTGGCCACCTTGTGGTCCATTTCCTCCGGCTCCATCCTCGCCCCCAACTCCAGGTGGAGGAGGTGGTGGTGGTGGAGGTGGTGGAGGAGCGCCAACTCCCGCGGCCACCGGCCCTTCAAGGTGAGCCTCCACACCAACTGCCGGCTCAACAGGAGCCGCAACTCGTGGTTCCTGACGAACCAACCTCGGTCTACCTCTCGGTCTAGACATCGCTCTCACAGATATCAACTACAACCACAACAACAAAGCATACAAGCTGGGTTAGCAAGGCAAGGCTTCCAAGTGTTCAAGTACGTTCCCTCACTTAAAAATCATTTTTTTCCAATGTAATAGTAGCAATGGGACCCACACACACATGCTTTAAAATAAAACAATCAACATACTTGTCATTCAAGCAATCATTCTTGTAAAACAAGCAAACACCGTGCAATTCAATTTAAAAACTTAAACTTACCTCACTTACCTGCCCAAGGTCTCGGTAACCTTAGGCTCTGATACCAACAAGTGTAACCCCCTCGTCCCGGTCTGGTCGGATGACCGGTCCGAGTGGGCTACACGGGGAAAACCGAAGCGAAATCTGTTAAGATTTCCCCTCGGTTAACGACCCTAAAATTTTCTCTTTGTTTTATCTTGTCTATATGCATAAATTAACCCTACATAAGACACAGCAGCGGGAATACAAACATTTGCAACATACAACGACCAATCAAGCATTAAACAGCTCATTTTAATGTTTTACAGCAGGCCGTTTCGAAACGCCCTTAGGGTGTTCCGAAACGCCTTGACCTAGTCAACGGGCCTGGGTCAACTATAAGGTGACCGTTCCGAAACAGGGGTGACCCGTATCGGAACGACCTTGACGGTCAATATCTCGTGGTCAACGAGATTTGACCGTTTCGATACATCAAAGGCCCGTTTCGGAACGCCTTCATCTCGTCAATTTCTCAAAATTCCAGTAGCAAAAATGTTCCGAAACGCCCCTTATCCGTTTCGAAACGGCAGGCCATTTGCAAAGGACCCGTTCCGGAACAGGGGGACCCGTTCCGTAACGCCCCCTGTCTGCAGACACGATTTGGCTGTTTTAAGGCACAAGGGTGCCCTAAAACACCTCCAAAACACCTCACAACACCATACAAATTAAACACAAGGTATACCAATCATACTAGCATGCTTCAACAAGATTTAGATAAGTCTAACACTAAGACAACATCCCACAAACATACATTCATTCAAACATCATTCAAACTTAAGGACGGCCTCTAAGGCATTTAGCTAGCATTCAAAATAAGCAATTAGGCATGAGTTAACATTCATCATGGCAACACAACCATGCAAAAGCAAGATATAAGGGAGTCTATACATGCTCCTAAACAACCAACAACTACTCAACAAAACCATACATGTCCCATTGCTCAAACTATTACATGTCTAACATTAAAAATCCATACTTGACGAACTCAAGCCAAAAACCACACTTGGAGGCCCTCCACTTGCCCGAGCAACCCACGAACTAAGGATCTGCAATGTTGAACAAAGAGAGCGTAAGCAATGATGCTTAGTGAGGGTAAGCTCTAAAAACAAACCTCAACATTGCAGGGTCCGAGCACGATCTAGCCAAGGTAAAACACAACCATACCAAGGGTCCACAAGAGCCATGAAGTAAAGATGCATGAGCAATATACAATATAAACGCCATGATCATAAGCCCAACTTTACAATACATGTAACCACATTTAACATTCAATTCATAGCTCATATGTCACAACACATTGATACACATATCAATCAACATTGGCACCTAGTTAAGACCCGAATACGCGGATAGACACGTTGGAACACACATCCAACAACCACATTACCTCACGGTGGGATTTCACTCATCACCGGTCTTGCGGAGGGGATTCCACTCATCCTCATGCCCCGTCGATGGGATTCCACTCATCACCGACTACATTTAAATACAATTTCCGGGCAAACCCGTACTCCTCCTTGGTGACTCAACACCACCAAGGCCACGCGCGACTTTTGACTCATGTGTACACACTAACATCCTAATGATCGATCATTTGTATTCAAGTATACTAGTGCCAACATTTACTCATTTCTCATTACTCATTTCAACCAATTCCGTGCTTAGCACGTACTCACCAACAACCATCATCATGCATGTCTCAATCATCACATTTCATATCTCATTCCACATGTATAATACAATATACATAACCATTCATATCACATATCATACGAGACATACACAATCACATAGAAGAGTTCATCCAAAGGCTCTAGATCAAGTTTAGGATTAGGCTACCACCCTAATCCTAACTCTAGGTGGGTCTACCAAGCCCAACCTAGTCCATATACTCGAACCAACTATTTTAAAACCTTTAAAAGCAAACAACCACTCACCTAAGCTTCCAAGCTCCAAGACCAAGCAAGCAATCACCTTCAACTTCCCGGATTCGGTCCCAAAGCCTCTTCCACGTTTCCTCTTGCTTCTAGTCAAACAAAACACATACATTACTTCTCAACCCAATGCTAATTCAACCATCAATCTACTTTGCAAATCACAACCCAATTTCCTCAAATTCCCAAACCACATAAAATCTCAAAAACCCAATTTTCGGACTCCAACAACCATTGGTTGAAATACCCATTTCCAATCACCCAAATGACTTCCAAAACATCCCAAATCGCCCTCCTAACATAGGTAGACCATCAGCCCTTCAATTCCAACACTAAACCTCTCAAAAACCCAATTTTTCATACTTTAAAATTTGCCCTAAGGACCCACTACGAAATTTCATCCAAAATCAACCAAATTAATATATGTTGTATATTTCATCATGACTAAACATAACCCCAAAACAATTTCTCAAAATAAATTGAAAAACCCATCAAAAACCCAAATTTCCATATGAACCCTAATTCCCAAAACTCAATATTTTTGAAATCTAAAACAATAGATAAGTAGAGGATAGAGAGGAGGTTAAGAAAATATGTTTACCTCTTAATTTGATGTTGAAATCGATTAGCAAAGTCAATGGAATAGTAACTAGGGTTTTAGGAGAGTTTGAAAATGGGGGAGAGGGTTTTGAAATTGGGAAAGGGGAAATGAGGAGGAAGATGACAACTTTTCCATAAAAGTTGTCTTGCTTTATTTAAAATGTGGGTAAATCACAACTTTGGTCCCTCCCTCTTTATTAAGATTCAAATAGGTCATTATTCAAAGTTGGTTTATTTTAATTAGATTTTATTTGACTCGAACAACAACCCGGCTAACTCCTAGGCCCAAGACACGGGTGTTACATAGCATAAACACATGGAATGCCTACATAGAACAATCATTGATTAATAACTATATCACAAAAATAGCATGAACAATATTTGATAATGTCACAAAAATAGCATGAAGAATAATTAAACATAAAAAACAAAATGCTAAATAAATGAAAATGTTAACCTGTTAGTTGCCATTTTCTGCATGAGCATGTTCATGCTTGAATGTTAACTGAATGCCGGTTTGAAGGACCACATGAAACTTGATACATGTGTCCACCAGCATAGAGAGGCTAACAACTATATAAAATTAAGACAAAACAATTAGCATAAGATAGTTAAAAGGTTAACATTAAATAATTAAATAATTAAATAATTGGTATTAAAATAGTTGAACAATTTAGTATTAAATAGTTAAACAATTAGCATTAAACAGTTACCATTAAACATTAAAACTAGTTAACATTAAACAATTAGCATTAAATAGTTAAAACAATTAGCATTAAACAGTCATCATTAAACATTAAAACTAGTTAACATTAAACATTTAAACAATTAGCAAGTTTTGACAGTTAGCATTAAAACATGAAAAATTAGCATTAAACAGTACCTATGTTCTACTGATGTTGCATGTTCTAATTTCTTCTGAATCTTAGGGCATAGAAGCCCTGTCCACTTTTCAGCTAGATCCTTCCTTTTAGAAAGCCTTTGCATCAACTTTGATCTAATAGAGTTCACCAATGTAATAATAGGTTTGTCTCTAGCATCAAGTATTAGCTGTCATATATTAATAGTTGTAATTAGCAAAGTTAGAAAACATTTGAATATTTACATATAATAAAGTTAGAAATTAATTAGCAAAGTTAGAAAGTATTATCTTATTAAAACACTCGCAGTTATTATTTAGAAGCATGTCTGATTTACACCCAAAAGAGAAATGTGACTTTGACCAGTTGGTTGGGTCTTTAGGTGAGAGCCACTTCCAATTTTTTTCTGATAAAACCTAAAAAAAGTGATAGTAGTCATAATAAAGTTAATAACATATAAATTTTTTTAATCTAACAAGTTAATACCTCCAGTTCATCCATGACAAATTAACACTTTCTTACATATGTAGCCTTTGCAGCTTTCACAATTGGTCCTTTACTGCTTTTCCTATAAACACCCCACTGGTCTTTGTATTTGAGTACAAGTTCCTAACACATGTTCTATGTGTTGAATTGGGGAACAATTCTGGCACAACATTCATTAGTCCCTGCACAGAATAAAGTAAACAATAATTTATTAGTACAACTTTATTACAAAATTTAAAAACTAAAATATTTTAAAGAAATTTACTCATACCTTATGTTTGTCACTCATAAAGGTAAAACTGCTTGAATTTTCAATCTCCAAATTAATGGCAAATAATTCCAGAAACCAGCCCCAAGATGACTCATTCTCACTCTCCACAACTGCAAAGGCTATGGGATAGATTGAGTCATTTGCATCTATTCCTACATCTGCCAAAAGATGGCCTTTGTAGTAGCCGTTCAAGTGGCATCCATCTAGTCCTATAATGGGCCTATAGCCTGCTTTGAACCCATCTTTCATTACTTGTAAACAGATATAAAGTCTCTCAAATCTTCCTTCATCTAACTTGCAAACTGTTGTTGTCCCTGGATTAGAATGCCTCCATTCACCTAGATAAGCATACATATTTGCATACTGCTCTTCGTGGTTACCATTCAAGTGTTCGAGGGTCAATTTTTTTGCCCTAATGCATTTACATTTAGGTACCATTATGCCCCAATCTTTGTGTACAACTTGTTTTAATGAAGTACTTAAGAAATTAGGATAAAAAAAATTACTAAAGTAGTTTTCAGTTAGCCACTTGGCAGTGACATTGAGATTTTAAAACTCCCTAAGACAAGTGTGTTCATCATTTAAAGACCTAATCTGTCAAGTACCAGTATAAAGATCTTCCCCATGGATTGGAGCTGCCCATAACACCCATGGACACTCACCCTTACATTTTACTTGATCCTTCTATTGTTATTTCTCTTTAACTTAACACAATATCTATTCTTAATATTGTACATCTTAATTTCCTCTTTAAGCATTTTCTTGCTTGCAAATATCAGACCAGCCTTCAATTTAGAATTAGATAAGACTGACTCTCTATTAAGTTTAAGAAATCTAGTTTTTTTGGTGGACCATCTAAATCTGACTCATCTACACTGTGTAGTGAGTTGGAATGTCCACTGTCATTGTCACTTTCAACTTCTACTTCCTTACTACCCAACTCAACATTCACAGTGAACATTTCATCTTCTGAACTAACTAATTAATCTTCACTGTCACTAAATGTTGACTTATCACTAGATGTATCAGGCTCAACATGATACTCATCATCTTCTAGGTCAGATTCAGACACTGCCCTAGCCTTAGTCTCAGACTCAACCTCAACCCTAGACTCAAACTTATTATCATGTACAACTTCTTCCAAAAAAATATGAAGATAATGGTCTCTAGGTAAATTCATAACCATCTCAATAACATCATTATCATTTTCAAGTGTTTGACCTCTAGTGAATTATCTGAAAACTGCCAAAACACATGAACACCAGAAGTAATTTTTAAATTCTCAACCACACCGATAATTTCAAATATAGACATTACATCTACATCTAAATTATCAAAGTAATTCACTAACTGTTCAGTATATTTTACCCTAGGTCTCCTAACAAAAAAACCCCATGATGTACCACAATAGTAAATTTCTCTGAATTAATCCCTGTTAACAAACACAAATAAGTCAAACATTTTAGTCAACTAAGTCAAAAAATTTAGTCAACTAAGTCAAATAGTATATATTATACAATCAGATTCTTTTTAGTATATTTTACCCTATGTCTCCTAACAAAACAGTATACATTATATAATCAGATTCCTTTTAGTCAACTAAGTCAAACATTATATAGTATACAATAAAAAATAGAGTCATACAAGTAAATTTCAGTTTGATATTTGAACAAACAAATAAAGACCCCACAACTAACAGACAACCAAATAAACCACATGCAAAGCAAACAAATAAAAACCCTACAACTAACAGACAACTAACACATATTAATGGTGGTCTGGAAGGTCCCCTACAACAACCAAATATAGACCCCACAAGTAAATTTCAGTTTCATATTTGAACAAACAAACCACGTGCAAACCAATCAAAAGTGTGACTATTTTATTGTTGAAAAAGGAATCATTCTTTAGTACAAACCAACCAACAGCTAACAGACAAACCCTAACTTTATTTATAAGAACAAAACAAAATCAAACTTTTTGAACTGATAATCTGTAATTTTATGATTTTTTAACCTATACAAAATCTATCAATGTTAACTTTAGTATCGATTATTATCGCTATACCTAAATATTTAGCCCTAACATTGTGTATTAACCCGAATCCCAAATATTAACCCTAAAATTAATACTTTATTGTAATCCCGATTAATAACCCCAAATCATTCAATTAGGGTAAAAGAAATTAGTTAACCCAGATAATAAACCCTAATTTCAAATAATAAACCTAATCTGAGAACAAAAAGTAATAAATATACTTACCGTATTTTGGATTGGGTTTCCCTTTTTCGCGAAGAAATCCACTCATCTTGTCTTTATCTCCAACAATTTCTCAACCTCCTTAGAACAAATCGCCCAATATTTCTCAACCTCCTTAGAACGAATCGCCCAATTTTTTTAAATCTTGAAGCTTTCCAGAGAGATTATCGGGGTTACGAGAATGAGAATGGTTAAGGGTAAATTGTTTAGGGCTTTTTGTTTTTCATTTATCCAACGTGGAACTAATATTATTTTTAATTTATACATCACATACACTGTTAGTCAATAACAGCCACGTCAGCAACGCCGTTAGGTTTCTAACGGTGTGTGGTCACATTGCTCCCAATTAAATAGTTTGGTGGTTTAATTACTGCGAAAAATAGTAAGGTGGTCAAATCGCGACTTTACCAAAAGTTTGGCGGGACGGGAGCAAGAAATCACGGGAGAGGCTAAGGTAAGGCAATTTACTGTGCGGATAAAATGTGGTCTAACACAAATTCTTACTATTTTAGTAAGAATATATGTAGGTTTGAATAATAATTTAGGTGGAATCAAAATTCTTACTCAGTTAGTAAGAATTTGTGTAGATTTTGCATTAAGTAAGAATTTGTGTAACTACACAAATTCTTATATTATAACCAAATTCTTACCAATTGAGCAAGAATTTGTGTAGATTGTAAGAATTTATGTAGTTACACAAATTCTTACCAACTAAGTAAAATTTTGTGTAAAGCAACCTTATTTTAGTCGCACCATAAGGGTGCCTTACCCTAGAACTACCCAAGAAATCACTCCAAAGGTGAGGTAAGACTAGAATTTAGGGATGACAATTTTGTTCGAATTTGATCTGAGTCTGACTCGATTCGAATGAAAAAAATGATCCAAATTCGATCGAAAAGAATTTGAATTATAATTTTAAAAAAAGGTTCGAGTCCTAATATGAGGTGAGCCGGATATGTACCTTATCAAGGTTCGATTTGAGTCCAAAATATATGAACCTCAATATTTTGAAAGTTAACTCGATCTTACCCTAAAAATTATTTGTTTTATATAAAAAAACAACTATTTTGCCATATCTTCTTCAAATATTGTTTTTTTCTCAATGTTGTGGGTGGTTGGAATTGAAGTTTCAAGACCAAGGCAAGCTCGAATTATATGTTCGTCTCTTATTCTTCTTTTAAAAAAAGACATTTGTTTAAGCTGGCACTTTAAAAAGATAAAATGTTAATCGGATTTCATATTTTCAGACTTGGATTCAGATTCTAGATATTGTACTTGGATAGGACTCGAACTTAGTATTTCAGACTTGAATCGGTTTGAAGGTACGATTGTTAATCATATTGGATTCAGACTTTATAGTGTCTGATCCAAATCCAATCCATTATCATCTCTACCAAAATTGAGTGTTAGAGTACTTAAAATTGGGTGAGACGAATTGAGATATATAAATGAAAGTCAAGTCAATAATGAGGCTAGGAAAGAAATTGTTCGCCTTATTGTTGTTCATTGTAGTGTAATTTTTTTATAACTACCTATATTTAATTTATTGGCTACTTAATTTGAATCAAGTATTATAGAGGTTTACAAAATAATTTTTTTAATTTAATTTATTACATATGTAACACAACACCAAACTTTAAACTCTTTACCTTACTTAAGGAATTTACTGTATAATCTTATGATTAATCGACTGAATGTTGGTGTAATAGTGTAAATTTAGTGTGATTATCGTATATAAGAACATAAAATAGAAAAGAAAAATATATAACAAAGTTAAGTAGTTATTTGGCCATTTCACTATGTCTTAATCTTATAATGTGACACCTTAAAAATTTATTATCAATTTAACACCTTAATTATTTGGACCTTAACATATGACTCATTATCGTCACCAGACATAAATCAATTAATCAATAAAGAACTAACACATTGTGAGATGGCTTTTCATGTGAGAAATTACATTTTTTTTTGTTTTCTATCCTTATTTCTTTAATTTATCTCATGTGAAAAAGTCATATTTTTTTATTTTTTTTGAAATCATGTGTTATAATATAGCAATTATTTATTAATCATCGATTCATATAATACAATTATAACAACAGTAAATGTCAAAAAAAATTATAACAACAGTAAGTGATACGTTAGACGATCAAATAATTGAAGTGACAAATTGATAATAAAAATTCTTAAAAGATCAACTTGTTGGGTAAGACACAGTTAATTTTTTGTAATATTGTTATTGATTTTTCTATTTTAAAAAATAACGCTCTTTATTTTTTTTTATCATGGTCTATTGTACTTATTACATTATTATTAGAAGTCATCCTGTAATCATGCTAACTTCATTAAAAAAAAGGTGGGATCTCATGCAATCCTACTAACTTCTAGCAAAATAAAGGTGAAATTAGACTGCACTGCATTCATGCCGACTTAAGGCTAGAATGTATATCACTTCAGCAAATTTTATTAGTTACACTATTGATTTGATAGGATTTATATCAATAATAAAATATAAAAAAATACTCCATCCGTCTCAGTAAAACTGTCATATATTGATATTTTTCTGGTCAAATTTTTTTAACTTTGACTATAATTTATTTAAATATTTTAATTAATTAAAAATTATAAAAAATATATTTAAAAACTAGTTGATTCAAGGTTTTTAAAATATATTTTTTCATATTTTTATCAATAATAAATTTTAAATTATAAGAGGTCAAACTTGAAAAAGTTTGATCCAAAAAAAATCAACATGTGACAGTTTTAGTGGGACAGAGGGAGTACAAAAACAATATTGCTGCAATGAATCTGGTAATGAGTGACCAAAATTAATATTTAACAAAAAAAAAAAAAACAAATTACTCCTCCATCCCGGTTAAAGTGTCAGATATTAACTTTTTATGAAATTTTAAGAAGAAAAAATTTTAGTAAGAAACGTGATGTAAAAAATTTCAAATGACAATTTTATTCCTAAGAATTAACTTTTTTATGAAACTAAAACAAACGCTAAAAAGGAAAGTATGCAAATGGTAAATAATAAAGAAATAGGGTAAAGCGCACAAATGATCACTAAACTATCTAAAAAAATATAAAATAGTCACCAAACTTTTAAATATTACACAATGGGCATTAAGCTTTAGTTTTTATCATAAAATGGCCATTGAGTTGTTAATTATTGTTAACTTGGTGACTTGACAGTTACGAAAATTTGTATAACAACATATTTGATCCTCAATATTTACACGTTTAGTCAATTTAGACATCAATAATGAGGGTTAAATTGAGGCTAAATTGATTGAATGTGTAAATATGGAGGATTAAATGTACTATTATTCAAATTCTTGTAACTGTCACATCATTCACTTAACGACAGTTAACGGATTAATGGTCATTTTGTAACAAAAACTAAAGTTTAATGCCTATTATGTAACTTTTGAAAATTTGGTGACCATTTTACATTTTTAGAATAATTTAGTGACAATTTGTGTACTTTACCCAAAAAAATATATACACGGTGAAACGCGTCTTCCCCCACACTATTTCAACCCCCCAACGCTTACTTTCCCCACTTTTCTCGTTTTAGACAAAAAAAAAACAAACCCTACGAAGCAAGCACAGAAACGATGTTACCGGAAAGACAAGGCGGTGGCGGTGCCCCCCATGGAGTAATACTAGCCGTAGTGGTGGCCATCGTAGTATTAGCACCATTCCTGTTCGGCGATCAAGGCGAGGCCATAACCGAAGCCATTTCCGATCTCTTAACTCCACTCGGTCTCCTCCTCTTGCCCATCCTCCTACTCCTCACAATCCAGTTCCTTTCCTCCGATCGCGGCTCCTTCGTCTCCGCCATCTTCTCCACCGGCGAACCCGACTCCATTCACCGCGTCAGCGGCTCTCCGTTCGGGGTAGCCTTGTTCCTCCTCCTCATCTTGTTCTTGCTCTACAATCGTGTTTCCATCTTCGGCGGAGGTGACGATTCCGACGATTGACTTCTCCGATCTATTGAAGACTTCTTTTCTGCTTCTTTTTTTGTACACAGTACTAGATTTTGAATTTTTGTTTTCTTGCGGTATGATTCTTGTAATTTTACGTGAATACCCAAGTGATCAAAGGAATTGATTCGAGCAATTGAGGGCGTTGTTGTCATTTGAGTTGTCGATGTTTCAACTGTTTAAACTATACGTCGTACCGCTTTGTGTTGTATACTGTTATCTTCTTTTATGTCTGGCAGTTAATCAACGGTGGGTGTGATGCTTGGTACGGCGGCGGCACGGTGACTGGGACGGTGGTGCAGCCGTTGACGACTGCTGGGTTTTGTTTAGGCTCCTTTTAGGACTGACATTCTCCGTTTCCCAATTTTTTTACTGGCTTTGGGTCTTGGTTTCCATACAACAGTCACGTGGGCACGTGCTTTTCTCCTTTTTCAAAGGACGAGCTCTCCTTTTATTTTAAATCATTCAATTAATATTTACTTTTTAGATACTGTACGGCTTTTAAGACGCTTCAAAGTAAGAGATGGGGTGAATTTTAAATTTTGAATTTTTTAAGGTAAACTACATAAATGTTTACTGAACTTTTAGGGTTGATTTATTTTGGTCACTGTATTTTTAAAATATTCGATAAAGTTACCAAATTTTTAATTTGATTTTAATATAGTCACTAAACTTTTAGTTCTCTTTTAATATGGTCCCTCTTGTTACATTCCGTTAGAAGCTTATGTTAGTTTTTCTTTTTCTTTAATAAAAAGGGTAAACTACACCAATCATCACTCAGCTTTCTTCTCACTCCTATTTTAGCCACCAAAGTTAAAAAAAATTCAATTTAATAACTTAACTTTCAAATTGTTCATATTTTGGCCACTTTCAAATGATATGTTTATACAAATAGAAAAGTTCGATTAATCCTTAAAAATTATTTTGGTAAATTCAGATTATTCAATTTTCAATCTTATATTATACCAATTAAATCAGATTAATCCTTAAAAATGTGTTTTTCAAGAAGAGTCAAAATCTTTGAATCTTTAGGGAGCTACTTCGTAATTAGGCATTTTCCCTAATTTGGCATGTGTTTTAAATGTTTTGTTAAAAATTAAAAAGGCTCTTAATTGATTAAATTAGAAAGTTAGTTAACCGGTTAAAAAGTTTTTGACGATCTTTTCATTTCTCTTTTTTACTTCAGCCAAACACTCTCCATTTTCTCTCAAATTTCCAGATTTCCTTCATTCTCAAATTCTCTTTTGTGGAGTTGATCAAACAATTGCAAATGGCCAAGAGGGGGTGAATTGGCAATAAAAATTTTGGTGGGAAGAATGAGTGAAAAATAAAAATTGACACAAGTAGTTAGAGTGGTTCAAGTTCTCCAAATGAACTCTACATCCACTACCTTAGTTCCCACTAAGGATTTTCAATCAATTCACTACTTGAATTCTTCCCCTTTTCTTGGATGAGGAGGTAACCTTACAAATTGGATTAAGCTTTCTACCCAAAGCTTAATCCACTCAATTTACAAAGAGAAGTTGTGGTAAAGTCAAATGATTCCTCTCAAAGGATAAATGTCTACCCAATTACAATTTTAATCACCCCAAACTCACAATACAAAATGACAATTGAAAACACTAGAGTTGGATACAAGAATTTGACTTTGAATAGCACAAGGGTTTGGATTTTTGCTTTGATGATGCTTGTGGGTTGAATAGTTGTTGCTGACCTTCAAAATACTTCAATTTATACCTCCTTTATTAATTCTAGTTGTTTGGGTGGTTGGGAACTTGAATAGAGCCGTTGGAACCCTCTCTTACCACCATAAATGCACTTCTGCAGCTACCCGTATCGGTACTCGGGGAGCCGTATCGATACCTGTCTTAGAAAAGAAAGAGCCGTTGTGCACAATAAATAGGGGGTATCGAAATACACGTAGGCGTATCGATACGGGGTATCGAAACGGCTAAGACCGTATCGATACCTTTTTCTCGATATAGCTCACTGTCGATTTCCGTTTCGATACGAGGGTTTACCGTATCGATACGGGTCAACTACCAATTTAAAATATGGTTACCTAACAACTGAAACCAACGGTCGAAATATTTAAAACGACTTGAATTTAAAATTCGTTAAAATCGTATCGATACGGGTGAAGTCATATCGGTACGCCATTCAAACTCTTTTAGACTTTTACGAAGGAGCGTATCGATACAGATTGAATCTGTTTCGATACGGTGTTTCGATACGGTTAAGGGCATATCGAAACGAGTTCCGGTAGTGGCCAACTTTGTAAAAAAGGTATCGATACGGCTGTAAGCGTATCGATACACCTAGACAGTTTTCAATAGTTTGGCCTTGGAACACTTAGAAAATATTTTGAGTTTGAGTTTTTCAAATCAGTTTTAAAGTGTTGGTGATTTAAAACTTATTAAGGGACTTATAAAATAATTTTAAGTTTTTCAAATTGATTCTTAAAGATTCAATTATATCAAAATCAAACATAGGTTTTACAATCTCCCCTTTTTGATATAACAAAACTAAAACTTAAAATTTTTTGACACTTTGAAAAACTTTGCAAAGTTAACTCCCCCTTAATATAAGCTAGGTAACTTTTAAGTTGTAATCAAAATTTTTAAAGTGTTTGTGAGCTACCTTCTCTTCCCCTTTTTGTTAGATAAAAAATATTGAGACAATAGGAAAGTGCATAACATAGGCAAATGTATAAATAGGAAACATAAATATTATTAAGCATAGCATCAATCTTAAAAATCCAATAAAAACATAAAATCAAAGCATAGGTTTAAAAGTAAGGCAAACTTAGACCTAAGAACATAAAACAAAAGTGCATAAATAGAAATATCCTAGATGATATGCATGAGATGCAAGGAGAAGCTAATAGGCATCATCATCGCCTTCTTCATCATCTTCCTCTTCATCGACAATTGGAGCATCATTCCTCATGCTATTTCGCCACACATCATGGAAGGCGGAGAGGGAAATATTCAAGGAGTGATGACCGCCTTCAAGAGAGGTTAGACGATTCTCCATGTTCGTCATCCTTGTGTCAAAGGTTGTTTCAAGAGCGGTAAGACGATTTCCCATATTCGTGCGCAACCCGGTGAATTGCTCATTGAGGAATGTCATAAGAGCATCCATGAAAGGTTGAGGAGGAGGTGGAGGAGCTTGAGGAGCTTGATCACCTTGAGGTTCTTCAATTTGTGCCGCGGCCTCGGGTGGTAGCTCGGAAAGACGTAACCAATTTCTATTAAAATAATGGAACTTACCCCGTGCAAGAGAGCGTTCATCGATAGGATCGGTGAGGGGAGTTGGGTAGTCAAACGAGCAATCAATACCCTTTTTTCATAAAGAAGTAGCTTAAGGCCGTACCATAGGTAAAAGAGGTGACGAGAGAGGTGTGGCGATGTTGCACAAGATAGACTATCTCCGCAAACATGATTCAAGCAAGGTTTGGACGCTTTCGCTCACGGAAGCAACGGATCCAAAAATCATCCACTTGACGGATGGTAGAGTATTTTCCTCTAGAAGGCCTAAACCACCAAGACACCATCAAATGGAGGATCCGATCTTGAGCATTGAGGGCGGTGACGGAGCCACTAAGAACATGGCCTAAGGCATTCCCATCATCAAGGCCTTCATCCTCCAAATTAAAAACTTCATATATAGATTTGACATCAAGGAGAATTTTCTTGCCCATGAGATAAGAACTAATGCCGGTAACAACCCCATTGCGATTAGAACAACATTTGGCATTAGTATAAAAGATCAAAACTAAAAGACGGTAATAAAAACCGGGAATGGAGAGAAAATCCATGAAATTTCAAAGTTGGAGCAAAGGAAGATATTCAAATTTGAACCGCTCCGAGTTAAGAAAGGGAATAGATATTACCCTTTCCGGACGAATCTTGTAGTTTTTGAATTGTCGAAAATATGTGAGAGATCCGGGAGTTTCAAAGGAAAGTTCATAGATTTGGGTGTAGTTTGGACGTGCAACCTCTCCGGGATTGGATGATTCACCGGTTTGAGAAACCCTCGATCTCTTCCTAGATTCCTTGGGTGCCATGAACTAAGAGAAAATCATGTATTTAGATTCCTTCATTTAAGTTAAGAATCAAGGTAAAAAAACATGAAAAGAAAATTTGAAGAAAAGATTTGGGAAAAACAAAAATTTTGTTAAGAAGATGAACACAAAAACAAAACAAAACAAACAAAAAATTTGTAAAAGAAAAAGAAAGAGTTTTACCTTGATAGGGATTTGAGAGAATGAAGAAAAATCTAGCACCAAATTTGATGAGAAAGATCTTAGATCTTTGCTTGATGGAAAACCTCTTTAAGATTTTGAGTTGTGGTGTGAAAATATGAGGGAGGAAGAGCCCTTTTATAGGCAAAAACGGCTAGGGTTTTTAGGGTTTGAAGAATTTTAATTTTGGTAAAAGTTTAAGACTTTAAATGCCAAATTAAAAGCTGTCTGCGCAATCGAGTATCGATACGCCTGAGGGTGTATCGATACGGGGGTAGAAACGTTATTTCCTTAAAAATGCTCGTTGGAGACTCGTATCGAAACGGATGCAATCCGTATCGAAACGATTGAAGCTCGTATCGATACGTGTTTAACCGTATCGATACCCGTTTAAGGCAAAAAGAGGTCTGGGAAGCTTAATGAAGTACTCGTATCGAGACGCGTATATCCGTATCGATACTCTATGCCCAGAAATACATCTTTAGGCCTAAAGAACAACCATAGGCTCGATTTTAACATCTCCTAAAGGTATGCAAATGATGAATGAACAGTTCTAAACATATTTTAATAGAATCATACTCCCCCTAACTATAGGCATGGATATTTTCAAGAGATGCAACACACAAAACATGCAATTTCACAAGATCAAGCAATTTTAAGCACAAAGAGGTCCTAAAAGGTCAAGATAGGCTAGCTAGACCTAACTCTATCCTAAGGGACCAAAAACGCTCTTTATCTAGAGGTTTTGTAAATATATCCGCTAATTGGTTCAAGGTGTCAACATATTCTATAACAACATCATTTTTCAAAACATGATCTCTAATGAAATGATGTCGAATTTCTATGTGTTAGTTTCTAGAGTGTTGGATGGGATTCTTAGTAAGACAAATGGCACTAGTGTTGTCACACTTAAGGGATATGGTTTCTACTTCAACACCATAATCTAAGAGTTGTTGCTTCATCCAAAGGACTTGAGCACAACAACTCCCTAATGATATGTACTCCGCTTCGGTGGTAGATAAGGCTACGCTATTTTGTTTATTAGAGAACCAAGATACGAGCATACTACCTAAGAATTGGCATGACCCGGAAGTACTTTTCCTCTCTATCTTACATCCCCCATAATCCGCATCTGAATAAGCATGAAGGCTAAAGGAAGAATCTTTAGGATACCAAAGGCCTAAGGTAGGTGTGTCTCTAAGGTATCTAAAAATTCTCTTAATGGCAACTAAGTGTGATTCTCTAGGACTAGCATGAAACCTAGCACTCAAGCAAACACTAAACATGATATCCGGTCTACTTGCGGTAAGGTAAAGCAAAGAACCTATCATGGATCTATAAAGCTTAGAATCAACACACTTACCTCCTTCATCTTTGTCAAGCTTTATGGAAGAACTCATAGGTGTGGCTTGAGGTTTTGCATTCTCCAAGTCGAACTTTTTGAGCATATCATTCACGTACTTAGCTTGATTTATGAAGGTGTCATCTTTCCTTTGTTTGATTTGGAGTCCCAAAAAGAATGAAGGTATTTTCCATACCAAAACTATGTTTTTTTTTATATATAAATTTTATTTTGATTCGAGTTGCCATCACCGAGAGGTGGAGTCATCGCCACCAACGGAGCCGGGAGAAGAAGCGGCACGCTGTCGACGAGCAGCATCCGACATCCACGCACGACAACAGGTGTGGCGGCGCCAGATGGTCCATGGCTCGACCTGTAAAACCGAAATTGATTTTGATATAACACATAAACTTAAGGACTAATTTGCAAAACAATAAATTTTTAAGTACTCTTTAAAGTCTCACAATTGACAAGTGCTTTTAAACAAAATGATAATTAAAGACTTGTTCTTAAATCATATATATTTTTCAAAGTCCCTTTCTATATTTTCCAAGCATAAGTATGCAAAAACGCCCAGGAGTATCGATACCCATAGCGTATCGATACCCTATTTAGTCACTGTAATGTTTTTGAACATACCGTACCGATACGCACTAAAACCGTATCGATACGATATGCATCTGGGCAATTGCTTTCATGAACACGTACCGATACGCATGGTAACCGTATCGATACGCTAAGCATATCTTTGAAAAATCCGGGCATTTAATTATATGACCGTTACTTGTCAGTTGGTTGGTTTCCCTATTTTCAAAAGGTAGTTATACCGTACCGATACGCTTGGTACGCGTATCGATACACTTTTCATACAAACAAAGCTTGGGATTCCAATAACATTGGACCGTATCGATACGACGTCTGTATCGATACGCCCCTTAAAACCGTATCGATACGCCTTCCACGCGTATCGATACGCTCTGTTTTCAGGCACAACGACTCTTTCCTCTTTGATGCAGGTATCGATACGCCCTTCCCGAGTACCGATACGGTAGGCTGCAGAGCTGCATTTAATGCGGGAAAAATGTCCACAACGGCTCTATTGATGATCTCAACTACCCAAACGGCTAGAAATCAATGCAAGGGTATAAAAACAAGATTCATTTGACCAAGCAACAACTATTTGAACATTCAAGCATCATCAAAGCAAAAATTCCAAACCCTTGAGCTATTCAAAGTCATATTCTTGTACTCAACTCTTTGTCTTTCAAATTGTCAAATTGTATTGTGAGTTTGGGTTTGTTCAAATTGTAATTGGGTAGACAAATATCCTTTGAGAGGAAACATTTGAGTTTACCAAAATTCTTTCTTTGTAATTGAGTGGATTAAGCTTTGGGTATAAAGCTTAATCGAAATTGTAAGGTTTCCTCCTCATCCAAGAAAAGGGGACGAATTCAATTAGTGAATTGTTTGAAAATCCTTAGTGGGAGCTAAGGTAGTGGATGTAGAGTTCATTTGGAGAACTTGAACCACTATAACCCCTTGTGTCATTTTTATTTTCAATCTTTCTCTTCACCAAAATTTTAATTGCCAATTCACCCCCCTCTTGGCCATTTGCAAGTGTTCGATCAACTCAACACGACCCGTACCCCATCTCTGGAAAAATATCACTACATCCCCCCACGGTTTGTATTTCTTCACTTCAGTTTTTTATATTTAAATTCCAGTCCTTTAATTTTTATTTGCTGTAATTTAATCAGTGTGTTATTTAATTTATATTTTTATTAAAAAAATCTAATTGCTAATTATATCACCTAATTATGTTTAACTTTTAGTTAACATAGGTTATTGTTGAGTTGATCACACGATTGCAAATGACCAAGAGGGGGTGAATTGGCAATAAAAATTTTGGTATGTGATAAAAGGGAAAAATAAAATGTGACAAAAGAAGTTAGAGTGGTTCAAGTTCTCCAAATGAACTCTACATCCACTACCTTAGTTCCCACTAAGGATTTTCAACCAATTCACTACTTGAATTCTTCCCCTTTTCTTGGATGCGGAGGTAACCTTACAAATTGATTAAACTTTCTACCCAAAGCTTAATCCACTCACTTTTACAAAGAGAAGTTTTTGGTAAACTCTACAAATTTCTCTCAAAAGATAATTGTTTACCCAATTACAATCTTACACTCCCCAAACTCACAATAAAAAGATAACAATTGAGAACACAAGAGTTTGGTACAAGAATTTGACTCTAAGGGTGCAAAGTTTGGATTCGAGTGCTTTGATAATGCTTGTAGGTTCAATAGTTGTTGCTTGTTCAATTGAGACTTGTTTTTATACCCTTGTATTGAATTCTAGCCGTTTGGGTAGTTGGGATCATCAATAGAGTCGTTGAGAGCATTTTTCCCGCAATAAATGCAGCTCTGCTGCCTACCGTATCGGTACGGGTAGGGGGCGTATCGATACCTGTATCAAAGAGGAAAGAGCCGTTGTGACTGAAAACATCGTGTATCGATACGGGATTTGCTCACTGGAATCCCAAGTTTGGTTTTCATAAAAATCGTATCGATACACATACTTAGCGTATCAGTACAGTATAACGGTCATTTAAAATTGGGATACCAACCAACTGACAAGTCAACGGTCGAAAAATTAACTGCAAAGATTTTGCAAAGATAAGCTTATTGTATCGATACGATTGCAAAGCGTACCGGTACGATATCATTGAAATTGTTGCCCAGGTGAATATCGTATCGATACGGGGTAATACCGTATCGGTACGCTATGTCCAATAAAATTCCAGTGGCTAAAAACCATATCGATACGCCTGGGCGTTTTTGTATAGTTTGGCTTGAAAACACATAGGAAAAGACTTAGAAAAATTTATCATTTTAAGAACTTGTCTTGAGATATTATTTTGTTTAAAATACTTGTCAATAGTGAGACTTTAAGGAGAACTTAAAAATTTATTGTTTTGCAAATTGGTCCATAGGTTTAGATGTTATATCAAATCAATTTTGGTTTCACAGTTATACAATAATAAAATAATATTTCCATAAAAATGTCAAAAAGAAAACTCTTAAGTAAATTAATTATAAAAATATACTTTTTAGGCTAGTTTTTCTTGTAATTTAATAATTAATAAGCTTTAGCTAACTTAATTAAACCTTTTGTCAATAGATTAGTTTCCTAATAATATGGCTTAACTATTAATGTCTTAGGTTTATGTTCTTTAAATAATTTGTCTTGTAATAACTCACTTGATAAAAAAATTTAGAAAAGTAAATAAATATTCTCCTTAATTGCAAGTGATTATATAAGACCTTCTTTGGTAATCTTTTAGAGAATTAAATAATTTATTCCCTTTAATTGCAAGTAATTAAATAAGATTTTTTAAGTAATCTTTTAAAGAAGTAATTAATATTTCCCTTAGTTGCAAGTAATTAAATAAGGTCTTTTTAGTATTAGTTTTCTCTAAATACATGTTCATAAGAAAATGATATTGATTTTGGAATATTAAATCACCCATGAGAATTTATAAGTACATACAACATCATTTTAAAAAAATATTTTCTCTGTATCATGAAAAACAAAATATTTTCTCAAGTAGGGATAATTTGGTTTTTTCCCCAGCAGTTGGGGAATGATCAAAACTCCTATGCGAGACTATATTTTTTAATTTTAAAGATTAATGCCTTAATTCCATTGCGCTTAAATTTAATTTGGGTTTCCTCAACCATGAGTAAATTTGGGTCACCTTTAAAACTTCGTGGATTTTTACATTAATCTTTGCACGCATTCATTCGGGTTACCAAGGAAAATATTAATGATCAAATAAGCGTCGTTCTGGAGGTGCTAAGCCTTCCCTAAATGTAATCGTGCCCTGAACCCTTGAGATTTTATAATCTCTAGTTTGTTTTTAGGTTTCCGGTCCGCCTAATATAATAAAAGGGATCATGACAACTATGTTATCATAACTTGGTGATTCCGCTGGGGAATATTCTTAAGAGGGTATAACTTTTACTTGATCACGAGTTATTTTCCTTAGTAGTTCGTTGCATTTTGGTGTATTTAACTGTCATTTCAAGATAAAGTTCGGGTAGAAGACTTATGTAACATAAGCCTTCTACCCGAACTTTATCTTGAAAAATAGATATGGAGGTACGAAAATGAAGAATATAGCTTTTGGAAGAATATCATCATCGGCAAATACTACTCTAATCAAGTTTCTTTGCTTCCCCCTTGCAACATGCCGAGATTAGTCTCCTGGTGTTGCCGTGACATTCGAAAATCGTTTTACAAAGAAGATGAGTTTGACAATAAGATTAGAGATAGAATGGTATATCAAGTGGGTAATGCAACCAAAGTTAAATTCTGACAAGACATGTGGCTAGGAGATTAACCACTGAAAGCTATTCTGTTGCTTTGAATCGAGATGGTGTAATTTTAGAATTTGGAACTAAAGCACAATCTGGCTGGGAATGTGATATTCCTCTAAGGGTGTGTTTGGTTCGCGGAAAAGATGATTACCAGGGGTAATAATCTTTTCCAGATTTACATTCCCATGTTTGGTTTAGAAGGATTCCCACTAGGAAGTATTATTCTTTTCCCAAGAGTGGCTCTTTTCCCCCTAAATGGTGGAAATGCTATTCCCCTGATTTTCTTAGGTATTACACAATTCCTTCCCCTTTGGACAATATTAACCTTATGATTATGAATTATGTTCATGTTGATCATTTATTGCATTTTTAACTAGGTAACTAATTATTTATAGTGTAAATTTATTAAATATTTATATTTAATATTAGTTTAATATATAAATGATGTTGTATATATTTAGATATTGTTGTAGTACATTTTATTAATATTGTATTTATGATGTTTATAGGGTTATCAGATGAGATTGTATGTTGTTTGAAACTGAATGCGTTAAGACTTGATGTTATTAATTTTATTATTTGATTTAATAGTGTTGTGAATAAAATAAAGAAGAACAAGAATAAGAACAAGAAGAACAAAGAGATGAGAGAAAGAGGGAGATTTATATGATTCTCAAAATATAGACTTGTATACAATGCCTTCAATGAATCATCTATTTATAGGCATAAGAAGTACATAATACATTAAACTCTAATTCATAGAGATAATATTCCTAATAATAAATAAATCAAACTCCTTTGATAAAGTTCTAATCATGATAGACATCCACATAGATAAATATTCATAACACTCCCCCTTGGATGTCTATGAAGATAATGTGCCTCGTTAAAACCTTACTAAGATAAAAACCCAGTGGGAAAAAAAATCTTTAGTGAAGGAAAAAGAGTACACACATCTTTGATACGCATAACTTGTTGCCTCATTAAAAACCTTACCAAGAAAACCCATTAGGACAAAACCTCGGTTAAGGGAAAAAGAGTGCAACGCGTATTTACTCCCCCTCATGAAAACATCACAGAAGATCTTTGAATCTTCATAATTTAATCTTGAATATCATTTTCTAAAGATCGCGAGGGATGAAACTTTGGAGTAATATGTTCCATGATGTATCAACTTTCAAACTGAGATATACATCTTGCTTTATCTTCACACAAGATAGCTTTTATCATATCTTGTAAAAGTAAATCCACATATCTTTTGGATATGTTGGGTCAATAATCTTAGCCAAACACATTTTTTTTTGGCTTGCCTCGTGCATAACAATTATTTCTACGACATTTGAGGAGGCATCAATGAATGTTTGAAGATCTAAATGTAATGATCTTTGTATATTCATAGATATTTCTTGACCAACAAATATATAGTGCTTCAAGACCAAGAAAAGATATAATTATCTTTATTCACATCCAACAATCTTACAACTATTGGGATACTCAATAGATATGCTCTATTCATATTGAATCTTCTTTAAGATTCTTTCAGCTTATGTCTATTCATAGACAAAAGAAATATATAAAAATGCTCGATCTTCAGGTCGAGATAAATTTGATGTCAAGATTCAAGTACTTGTATTGAAAGTACTTCATGAGTTTCCAATTTGAAGCTCTTTAGGAGTTCTAAAATTATCATAATGGATCTTGATCCAAACTCCTTTATAAAATACATAAGAAAATCTGATCATTCTTATAGTATTTTCTCAATTAGTATTCACTAAGGCGATTATACCAATTGCGCCAAAATATTCATGAGACATGTCTAAATAAATTTCCTCAGAAATTTCCAAATGCTTATAGCATCTTAGATCCTTCAAGGATAAATATGGATCCACAAATAATTAGACGCATGCAAAATTTTCAAAACTGCCAAAGTAATTGCATCCACCATGAAGTAATTAAAACTTTTCATAAATCATAGTTCAAGTCGTATTTACGACTACTTATTTGTGCCTCACTTGCATTACACCTTTAGGTGTTTGGACTGCTTGTCCAAATACTTCTACTTTAGAAGTTCAAAGCGTCTTTCAACATTGGCCAATTCAATATCTATACTTCCGGATAGATTTTATACAAGATCCTCGATTTCTTTCTTTACTTCTATAGAAGTATTTTATGTAAAATTGTTTTGTAAAATCGTTGTCGACAACTTTCCAATTTTCTGGTTCTATTCTCGTAATGACATAACTCATCGAGATCTCTTCAAGATTTCAATCTTTATTTCAGGTACCTGGAACTCTTATAGAGTTTTATTATTTGTTATGTCTTGGGTCTCTTCAGGAGCACCCGCCTCCAATATATGACCATCTCATATTACTTTCTATTTACGAGAATTTTGATCATTGGAACCATTTCAACTATCATGCTTCAGGCATGATTTACATTCTCTCGCTCTAACATGTAATTTAAACTTAGAGCATTTCAGCTGGTATATGAGACTTAATTACTCTCATTGGGTCAGTAAATATGTCTGGCAGTTGACATGTAATAACATGAATTATCTTATGAACTTTTAGTTCATATACGAGGATCTAGATAATGATAATTCATTTTCCTCTATCCAGCTGATTATTGTCTCCCCCTGATGTTGAGAAAAATCATGTCATAAATGATTCTCCAATTAATGTTTAAGAATTTAAACATAAAAGGAGACTCGTACTCAATATATATTCTCAACCCTTTTTATTTACCCATTTTGTGCGTTGTGGTGGAGCAATTCATATCGCACATTCAAAAAAATCATAAAATGGGAAATGTATGGTTTCTGACCAAAAACCAATCATAACGGGGAGTTTATTATAACTCGTTGGCTTGATGCGTATAAGTGTTGCTATATGGAAACACCATATAAATAATAACTCTTTTGTTCTCATAGTTTAGTTATTAAATAGGAGGCATCCAATTGAAATTTTGCTAAACTATATTTTTCATAATCAATAGGCTTTGTAACAACTGATATAGCCTAAAATATAAACCCACTAGCTTTTCAAGACGAATAGTCTAACTGCATAATCTGAATATTTTTAGAATCAATCTCACAAACTTCTGGTTGTAAGTCGATAAAACAATGTAGATGCATCTACTAAAATCATATAAAACTTTCCACATTTGTGGATATATGGGCCCATATTTCGTTCAGATATGCAAGACATACAGTCTCAACTTCAATACAAGAACTTTAAGTTCTAATTCTTTTGGTAAGTGGGATCATCTATATCCTTTGAGAACAAACAACACAAGAACTTCAGGTTCTTTTAGTAAGTGGAATTTAATCAATTCCTTTAAGCAACACAAGAACTTCACGTTCTTTAATAAGTGGAATTTAATCCATTCCTTTGAGAATAAGCACCACAAGAACTACATGTTCTTTTAATACATGTGCATGTAAATCTCAATAATTTCTGCACCATTGATCAGGATGGTCTAACCGATCATGCCAACTATATATGTGTGTATATATCTCTGAATTTGTAAACTCCTTGTTTACCATAACATGTAATTCAATCTCACTCGTACATGTCTAGTACGGCCATCAAAATTGTTCCTTTAAATAGGAATATATTTAGCTCTTTCGTAGCTTTCAATTGAAATTATCTTTTGGTAGCAATATATAGATCTTCTAGAGCTTTCAACTGACTTTTTGACTACCATAACTTATATCCATATTGGCTTATTTCAAATACCAATTGATAACATATGTTATCTATAATTCCCAAAGGGATAGTTTGCGAACTCATATTGCTCTCTTTATGACTTTGACGAGTATAACGCACTGTGAATATGGAATAAAGTTTTATTTGACAATAACATATTTGCTCAACCAGAGCCTTTTGTGATATTAGTACTTCCGGATATAGTACTCACATTATTCCCTTGCATTTTAATCGAGAAATGCATAATTGTGCACCTTTCAAAATGTGCTTTGTTTCATTTACTTCAGGTAATGAAAATATGTACTTTGTATCATTCACTTCGAGGAATGAAAAATATAAAATATAGCACATCATATCAAGTCGATTATCTATCAGAGATAAACTTTCAAGTGCTCTTCCAAAGTATTGATATTTTAGTACTTTGAGAAATACTACTCATATTTCCCCTTGCATTTAAATGGGAAAAATATTTCTTATGCTTAAGTACAATATGAGTACTTGCATTATCTGCTAGGCATAAATAGCCACAATTCTAGGCATAAATAGCCACAATTCATTTTATTCCGGAAGTAATCATATTCTTCAAATAATAAATTAACATAAATCGTAAATAAATAATATGTGAAATAAATAAACATAAATCAAACCAACATAAATAAATAATGAATTAACATAAGAAAAACCAATTATTCATGTTAGAGGTTATAAGGGAAATAAAATAAATGGTAAATTATTCCCTTCAAGGGTTATGAGAAAATTAACAATATCCAATTGAGTTGGACCAATAACGCCATAATTATTTTCGCCATAAACAAAATTTGTTTATATTTTATTTCATTTATCATTCATGATTATGGATAAAGTCCATAATACTTTGGCGCTTGACAAGTACGAAACCAATGGTTTATAACATCACATTGGTAAAAGGATTTCACTTCCTTAGAATGATCTTTATCACTCTTGTCATCCTTATAACTTCGCTACCAGCGGGTAGAAGTATTCTTAAAATAACTATATTTCTCATGTGTATATTCATAGCCTCGACCACGACCACAACTTTTAATGTGATTTTTTATTCCTTCCATAATATAATCTCACATTCACTTCAGGGAATGGAGTAGAGCCAGTGGGCCTTTAAAACCTTTTTCACATATCCTTATCACAGAGAACAAAGATTTAATCCTCGTACGCGGCATTGTTAAACCTGTCCACAAGGTCCTTTAAAAACCTCCTTTGAGACCAGTAGCCTCGCAGAACGGGATGTCCAACCAATTATACTTGGATTATATCAAAATTATGTCTCTAATTGAATAATGATTTACCATGTTTGCATTCACTTCAGGGAATGAAACAGATCCAATAATTGCATGGAATAAACATCATGCTTGCATTCACTTCAGGGAATGCCCCATCATTGATAATTGCATGGAATAAACATCATGCTTGCATTCACTTCAGGGAATGCCCCATCATTGATAATCGCATGGAATAAACATCATGCTTTGCATTCACTTCAAGGAATGCCTCCCATAAAACTTTTGGATCAAGAAGAATTTTCGTAACTTGAAATTGGGAGAAGTATATGGTCGAGTTTTTCGACAAAGAAGAAAAATTGCTTTCGAGCAAATATAGACTTTATAACAGTCTCTTGCAGATTCAAAATCACAATAATATATCGCACTTTAAAATTACAGTTTAAGGGAAAATAAAATAAAATAGAGTTTACCGATAATATTTTTCCTCTCGATGACGATGAAGACATAGTCGAGACAGCTTCTCATAATTCCTTTATACCACGTCTCTTTCCAAGCCATTTAAATAATATAAAACTCAAAACACGAAAAATGTCAATTCTCATCAATGAAATAACATAAAATAACGACTATTTAAAGTCAGATTAAAATGTATAAAATAAGTCATGAGCTAAAATGAACTAAACATAAGCATCAGTGATATGATTGAATTATAAATAAAAAACGCTATTTAGGACCAAACTACTTACCAAACGCCATTTGATTATGCGTAGACTGAGGGTGGGAAAATAATTTCAATTTTAATGTTAGCGCACAAATATAGATTATAGGTTTTCTTCCATATTTTAATGTTAGCGCATATAAACATGGTAAATATAGATTTAATAACATAAATTCTTATGGAGAAAACATACCTTCAAAATTACTTTCCCATGATTACCGATTTCACCACTCCTGCTTAAAAATATATTTTTCGAAGATATGTTTTTTTTTAATCTTGAAAGCTCCATGTAAACGTGAAAGGCGTCTATAAATTAGTATGCTATAAAAATAAAATAATTAATTAAGAGGAAATATGTTTCAAGAGGAAGTACGAATATCAGAATAAAATAATAACTAAATAATGAATCGAAATATACTAACCTTAATTTTAGAATAATTAACTAATCAATATAACAATATATAAATAAGCAAAAACATACCGATTTTTTTTTCAAACTAACTTGAATAAATAGTAGATGCAGTCACCAATACCAAGTTGAAATCTTTTTAGAGAATCACCAACAAGAACCATGATAGTTGAGCAAAATCGTGCTGATAACGTGTTGTGAATAAAATAAAGAAGAACAAGAATAAGAACAAGAAGAACAAAGAGATGAGAGAAAGAGGGAGATTTATATGATTCTCAAAATATAGACTTGTATACAATGCCTTCAATGAATCATCTATTTATAGGCATAAGAAGTACATAATACATTAAACTCTAATTCATAGAGATAATATTCCTAATAATAAATAAATCAAACTCCTTTGATAAAGTTCTAATCATGATAGACATCCACATAGATAAATATTCATAACAATAAGATATTTTTTATCTTAAAAAATTAGTAGGTTAATTTATTTTTGTCATTTTTACTACTTTTAGATTTGTTTTATTATTTACTTTAATTTGTTTGATAAATGGTCGAAAGTAATAAAAAATTAAAAATCTAAGCACATTAAACGTTTAATATTTTGATGTTAAAAAAATTAAAAAGGAATAAATGTATATAAATATAAAACATTTTTTTAAAAATAATTTAATAATATTAATTATATTATAAATATTTGTTTTTTTTTTTGCAAATTTTAGGTGATGTAACGAAAATAATTCTATAAAATTTTATGTAAATATTTTTAATTTAATAATTAAAAATTAAACTTGTTAAAAGGAAAATATATCATAAGGACAAGTTAGTAAATTTTACTTCCAATTAATCTTATATTCCTCCAACCAAACACTACAATCCTATATTCCTACCAAATGAACCAAACAAGGTAATGTAACATTCCCAGTAATGTGTCAGGTAATGTTACATTCCGATAATCCTATTCCCAGAGGTAATCTTACATTCCGTGAACCAAACGCCCCCTAAGGAGAAGATTGTTTGACTGAAAGTTTACACAATAGGATGAAGTCAGGCGAATTTTAGGGGAATTTACTAGCTCGAGCTTGCAACAAGACTAGATCATGTGAGGGTAAATCAGAAAATGGTTCATTTTCGGTGAAGGAAGCAAGCATGAGTGGCAGTATTGAGATGGAACTTTGTATGGTTAGGCACTGCACCTTTAAAGGTCGAAACTTTCACTTGGCAAATTCTCTATCATATATAGAGCCCTGTGAAAATAGAACTTATCAAGAGAGGAGTTCAACTGAACTCGCACAACCTTTGCCCCTTGTATAAATTGCAGATGGTTGCCGAATTTCTTGGCCACTTCTCCTCCCTTTGCAAGGTTGTAATGCCGCTTCACGAAGATCCTGTACTTTTCTTTTATCTTAGAATGAAGCATGGCCCCAAGCACATAAGGCAAAGGTACGAAAATAATCATATCATATGGTCTCTATGGCTGTTTAGAAATGAATTGATATTCGATATTTTATTTTGGGTTGCATTTGCATCACTTGCACCAATCCAATGGCCAGACCCGTTTCTGAGATTTTGGTGGCCCATGGGCGAATTTAAAAAATAGGCCCCTAATTAAGGGTGAGCGTTCGATCGAGTTAAATTGAATAAAAAAAATTCAAGTTATGCGAGTTTACGAGTCCTTACGACTCGAACTTAAAAATTTATCTACTAAATATTAAAATTTTGAGTTATTAGAATTTTTAATTTACAACTCAAACTTTATTTGAAATTTTTTTCGAGTCAAGAGGAGTCGAGTCGAAAAAATCAATTTTTTCGAGTCGAGTGGAGTTTTGCTCACCCTTTCCCCTAATAACGAGTATTGAAAAAAAATTTGAAATTAGACCCTTAATAACAAGTGATATATAAAAAATGGGTCCCTATTAACAAATTTTGAAAAAAATGAATTTTAAAAGTATTCTTGTAATAACAAGTATAGAGGAAAATGAAAACCTAATAACAAGTATTGAAAAATTAAAATTTAAGAGTATGCATGTAATAACAAATATTAGGGAAAATAGACCATAAATAACAAGTATTGAAAAAAATTGGACTCATAATAAGAAGTATCGGAAAAAATAAAATTTAAGAGTAGGGCCCTAATAACAAATATTAAAAAAGATAGGCCCCTAGTAACAAGTATTGAAAAATTGGCCTCATAATAACAAGTATTAAAAAATTTGTACCCTAATAACAAGTATTGAAATAACAATAAATAATAAAAAATGGATCCCTTATTACAAGTATTAAAAAAAAGCTTATAATAACAAGTATTGAAAAAAAAATTATGCCTCTAATAAAAAATATCGGAAAAAATTAAATTTAAGATTAAAACTCTAACAATTATTAAAAAATTAAATTTTAAATAATAAATATTAAAAAATATTAAACTAACTATAAATATTCGAAAAAAATGAGCTCTGGGCAGGGTAGGGGCCTGGGCGGGCGCCCCTATTGCCCATGCCCCAGGGACGGCTCTGCTAATAACAAATATTAAAAAAGATAGGCCCCTAGTAACAAGTATTGAAAAATTGGCCTCATAATAACAAGTATTAAAAAATTTGTACCCTAATAATAAGTATTGACATAACAATAAATAATAAAAAAATGGATCCCTTATTACAAGTATTCAAAAAAAAGCTTATAATAACAAGTATTAAAAAAATTATGCCCATAATAAAAAATATCGGAAAAAATAAAATTTAAGATTAAAACTCTAACAATTATTAAAAAATCAAATTTTAAATAATAAATATTAAAAAATATTAAACTAACTATAAATATTCGAAAAAAATGGGCCCTGGGTAGGGTAGGGGCCCTGGGCGGGCGCCCCTATTGCCCATGCCTCAGGGACGGCTCTGCTAATAACAAATATTAAAAAAGATAAGCCCCTAGTAACAAGTATTGAAAAATTGGCCTCATAATAACAAGTATTAAAAAATTTGTACCCTAATAACAAGTATTGACATAACAATAAATAATAAAAAAATGGATCCCTTATTACAAGTATTCAAAAAAAAGCTTATAATAACAAGTATTAAAAAAATTATGCCCCTAATAAAAAATATCGGAAAAAATAAAATTTAAGATTAAAACTCTAACAATTATTAAAAAATTAAATTTTAAATAATAAATATTAAAAAATATTAAACTAACTATAAATATTCGAAAAAAATGAGCCCTGGGTAGGATAGGGGCCCTGGGCGGGCGCCCCTATTGCCCATACCCCAGGGACGGCTCTGCCAATGGCTCATATTTGTTATTTTTATATTTTGAAAATGGATGAACCATCCATACAAAGGGGAAGCTAGAAAAAAAATCGAGGGTTAATATTTTTAGGGTTTCATGGTGGTTTTAGACATGTATAATAAGAGCGAGTACACAAAGCCCGAGAAAAGGAGGGTCTCACAATGAGTTATTTTAAATACTTATAAGAAAAAAAGATTAATTATAATTAATAATAAGAAATGAAAGAATCCAATGGGGTTTTAATGAGGCACAAGATAATAATCCATTTTTTCATCTAAAAAAATAAGAAACCAAAATGTTGTTATACGTCATGGATTTTGAGTCATATTATACTCATTTTTGTTTTCAAAAGTTATCTACCAACTACCATGTACAAAATAGGTCAATAAATACTTAAGTTTCTTTGAATTGGGGGTTTGTTTTAATAAATTACACATGACCTCTAAATTTTTAAACCGCCCATAATTTTACAATTTATAAATTTATAAATTCACATATTTAAAGAGATATAAGCACATTTTTTAAATTATTTTAGGTTTAACTACGAGTAGTTGGGTAGCTTTCCATCAACTAAGAAAGTATCGTTCACGTTGTATAAGCTTCAAAAAAGCTCAGGTTTCTCATTGAATCAAGTCTACAAGAATGGGTTATGAAAACTCAGCTTTCGCCTTCAGAGAATGTAACCAAAGGGTAAGGATTTTTGTTGGTATCAAATTCAAGACAAAGACGTTGAACAAAATACAACTTGTTAAAATCCGCATGCTTTAAGTTAAAGCAAAGGCTTTTTTTAATTTCAGAAGATGTGATCTCATGGGTAGATTTTTTGGGCCCACATTGAGATCCAATGGTCCATCATACTCTACACGTGCCTCACCATGAGTTAAACTACACACTCCATAAATAACTTTCTTTTTTATAGAAATCACTAATTTTATTAAAAAGAGAAAGTATTTAAAGTTATAAGGAGGATTTAGAATAAAAGTAGATTAAACATATAATTTGAACATATTCTATAACCTTGGCTTAAGAAACTAGTGACTTGAGATCATACAAGGACCATACAAGAAACAAAGTTAAAAATTCAATCAAAAAATAGATACAAGCAGGTCTGACTGTATCGACAAACGAACTATAAAAGGGAATCAAACTATCGAAAGACCATCAACAACCGCAAATTATAGCCGAGTGTTGTGAGACAACTATCCACAAATGCAAATTGCGTATCCAAATCTAATGTGAGGGTCTAAACATGAAAGATCATCATGATAATAAATAAGTATCATCTTAACCAATCAATGCGATATCAAATTTAACCCTGAAAAAAACAAACACAAAATAACCAAACAACCAATAAAAAGGACCAAAATTGTGCCCAAAAAACAAGAAAATATGCCATAAATATAGAATTATTCTCATTAAGAATTTAAAAAATAATAATAAAATAGCTAGATGTGAGATACGAAAGCAACGAAAAAGTAAAGTGCCAACAATCGACGACCAACACTAAATTTAATATTGTCATCGCCCAAAACAAACAAGAAAAAATAACCTAGGCGGCTAGATTAAAAAAAGAAAGAACGAAAAGCACCTACAAATAAATTTTAAATTATAAAAAAATTTAAATAAAATTTGGAGATAATTACATATTTAGTACTCCACTTATTCACTCATTATTGTTTTAGCACTCCACCTATTTTTTTAGCAAAATGGTACCTAACGTTACGTTTTGTTTCTATTCTGGTACCCCGCCGTTAAAAAATTAACAACAGACTGACTAGGAGAGAGAAAATTACATGTGGCAGGCTGCTTTATCATTTTCTCTCTCATAGTCAGCATGCACGTCGACTAAAATCATAAAAAAACACAAATGACATGCTAACTAGGAGAGAGAAAATGACATGGCAGCTTGCCACGTATAATTTTCTCTCTTTGTCAACATGCGACATGCACTTTTCTCTCTCCTAGTCAAACGGTGGATATCAAAATAGAAACAAAACGTAATGTTAGATACTATTTTGTCAAAAAATAAGTGAAGGTACTAAAACAGTAATGCGAGAATAGGTGAGGTACTAAATATGTAGTTATCCCTAACAATTACTAACAAAGATTGTGTATAGTGTGCTAAGGCACATTATACTTTTAAAAAAAATTATGTTCGAATGTTAGAAAAGATAATTATTAGAAACGATAGTCTTAAAAATTCAATATGGATCATAAATGAATATGAAATGTGCCAAAAAAATGATGAGGAAGAGAAATTTTCCGAGACCAAATTTAAGACCTAATATTAACTAAGGCTAATCTTTTATCATTGCACCACAAATTTAATCAACAATGAAAATGATATTTAAAAAAATTAACTTAGAGTAAGTTTTCAAGAAACAACTGATATATTTAGGGTGTATTTAGTTTTATAGTCCGTTTTTATTTTTATTTTCTTAAAAAATAAAAAATGGTGAAGAAAATGTGTTTGGTTGAAAAATTAAAAAACGATTTTTAGAAAATAAAAACAAATACGAGAAAAAATTTGAAAACATAAAAAAATGTTTTCATTGAAAATATTTTAGGAAAGTGGAAAATATGAAAACAAGATTTTTTTTAATTTTAACTTTATTTTAATCCGGGCGGAATGCTTCTAATGTTATTTTTTTTAAAATTTTAGTTTATTTACTAATATTTTAGTTTATTTATTTATTTATTTATTATTATACTAATATTTTTCTAATTATATTTTATTTTAATTATTTAATAATTATTTTTTCATTTTTATTTTGAAAAGCTAAATATTAAACACATTTTCACTATTTTGATTTTTGAAAACAAGTTTTCATTTCTATTAACCAAACATGTTTTTTAATTTTTAAAAAACTGAAAATAAAATATTTTTCTGAAAAATGAAAATAAAAAATAGAAAATAGTTTCTAAAACTAAACGAGTCGTTATTTTCCCAAAACAAAAATTATATAAAAGATCGAAAATATATCAATACCCACATACCCTATTTTTCCAATATTAATTTGGAGTTGGATTATCCACCAAAATTTACCGTTGAGTTATGTGATATATAATTTATCGTGTTCTTTTTATATATTTTTATACTAGTTTTTATGTCACTTGAACCGTGTTATCAACAACCTTGTATAATGACATAGATAATCATCGCATGAAGTTCACCTACCAAAATAAAAACATTTCATTTATTTTATTTTTTACTTTTGCATTGTTGTGGTTATCATTTATTTAAGATTTGTTAATCGATCAATATTCCATTTATTAATTAACTAATTTAAATTAAGTATTATATAAATTTATTACGAAAGTAATTCCTTTGACTTAGTTTATTTACGTGATGATGATAGTAAGGTATTAGCCTTATTTTTCGGTCCTCTTGATCTGATGAACTTGAATGAAGCTTGCAATCATTAATTTTGTTCGGGCCTTAAACTTACATTAGTTTATGTTAATGTTGGGTTTAATAAAATGAACTTTCTATTATTATTAAAAAAAGGAAAAAATAGAAAAATGAAAAAGAAGAAAAAAATGATATATATATATATATACTATTATTCAATTAAAAAGAAAAAACCAAAATATTATTATATTATTACTAATATTATTATTATGTTATTATTAAGTTACAAAACCCCTAAACATTACTAACATATTATGTTATCTCCCTATATTCTTCTTCTTCTTCTTCTTCTTCTTCTTCTTCTTCTTCTTCTTCTTCTTCTTCTTCTTCTTCTTATTATTATTATTATTACTATTACTATTACTACTACTACTATTATTATTATTATTATTATTATCAACACATAAATAAATAAGCCCATATGTAAATAAACAATAAAACTAAATGGTTCAATAAACCAACCCATACATAGTATAAAGCCCATTTATATATTTATTTAAAATCAAAAAAATAATAATAACATTACATATTCAGCCCAATTTGAGCCCAAACCGAAAAACCCTAATTCCTTTTTTTTTATCTATGCGCAGCCATATCTGGGCGGTCAGATCTGATGCTTGATCTTAACGGTCCAGATCGATTCAAAGAGGAGAAACCCTAGATGCATATCTTTCATCTAGCGCCACACAAGTTCATCCCCGTCGAATCATCCATCATCCAAGGGTCTAGATCGCTCCTAAGCGAAACCCTAGAAAAGCCTTCACTCGATCTCGCGCCGCACAGATTTTAGCCATTAGATCGAGGTACGATCTAACGGCCCAAAGACCCCATGCCCTTCACGCGCGACTCTTCAGCGATCCCACGCGCGCTGTAACCCCCTCGTCCCGGTCTGGCCGGATGACCGGTCCGAATGGGCCACACGGGGAAAACCGAAGTGAAACCCGCTAAGGCTCCCCTTCGGTTAGCAACCCTATTTTTTTCTTTCATTTTAATATTGTCTAGAGGAGTATTAAAATCCTAGGTGATCAAACAGCGGAAAAAACATACACGAGACAATCGAACAAACCCAAAACAACATTTAACAGCTCAATTTTAAACTTAACTGCAGGCGGTATCGATACACTTAAGAGGTGTATCGATACCCCTTGACTAGGTCAACTGGTCAGAGTCAACCCGTGGAGACCGTTTCGATACACCCTAAGAGGGTATCGATACTCTCCCCAACGGTTGACTTCTCACGGTCAACGCTAAGATGACCGTATCGGTACGCCAGGGACCCGTTTCGATACCAAAGTGGACAGTAACTTCAGTGACCAAAAAGGTATCGATACGCCCCCCTTGCGTTTCGAAACGCGAGGCCTGGAACAAGAAGGCCGTATCGATACAAGTCTAACCGTATCGATACCCCTGCTCTGCAATTCCTCAATTCCGAACTTGTTAACCCCAAACACGATTCTAGATGCATTTTGGGACTCCCCTAAGCACATACAAACATATATACATCAAACCACAATTGGGATTTAACATGGGAGGCATTTAATCTAACGAAAAACATACAAATCAAGACTCCATGCAATTTCACAAAAAGAAGCATACTTAGCAAGAACAAGGCATCATACACAAGGTAGTCAAGCATAAGGCATACAAAGGCCAACAACATACATGTTTAGGCATGTGCAAATAAACGACATGAGTATCATAGGCCACAATCCAAGAATCAAAAGCATACCACAACATGAGTTTAACATGCTCAAACATAATCTCCTAAGGAGTTTGACACCAACTCCTAAACTCTATACCCCATTGTCTAGGCATTATTACAAAAGCAAACCATACTTGAACTTGCTTGAGAACTCCAAAAGCTCCTCCCTCGCCCGCTTGCTTCCCGAACTCTAACGATCTGCACGTTGGAAACAAAAAGAGCATAAGCCAACTAGCTTAGTGAGAGAGGCTCTACAATTCACAACATGTAGTTTTCCAAAACACGATTTATATGCAAGAAAGCAATGGATGCACGAGGGTCAATCTCGACAACAACACGTGGTTTGCACAAGCACAACCAACATACACGTACGGTGGGACTACACATTACCGTTTCGACTAGTGGATTTCCAATAGGACTACACATCAAAGTACTACCCTACTAGTCACTACCGGTGGGACTACACATCACCGTAGTTTAGACCACCATCACGTGAGGCACGAACTCAACTCGACTACACAATTAACAACTCAAAATGTACTTAATGATCATGACATATAAGCATTCAACATATCACAACAACATGGGAGTAGAGAGGCTTATACACGGGTCTAGGTGACCCCTCAAGGTCCCACCCAAACCCCAAAAAGAGTCCATATCGAGCACAATGCAAAATCAATAATTCTACTCACCGTTGCTACCCAAGAGAAGATCGAAGACCAAGCTCAAGACTCCGAAATCACCGGATTCGTCCCCGAAGCTTCACCAACCAAATTTCTCGTTTCTAGACATTCCAACACCAAGTAAACAATCCCAAATCAGTCCACATTCCAAAATAATCAACCCGGATTACATACCAAGCATAAGACATCAAATTTCCCATTGAAATCAACTCAAAGTTCCAAAACCCGAGTAGCCCCTAAACACCCCTCAAAACCAATGTTTCCAAACCTTAAATTACTCTCTAAAGCCTCCAAAACAGCCCTCACATATAGCCTATCCATTGGCCCTCTCATTTCCACCTAAAACACCCCCATATCACAACCCAAAACCTCCCAAAAACCTCATTTTTACCCAAATCCGAAAATTCCATAAAACATTGTAAAAATCGGTTTTGTTGGGCCTTTTTGGTTGTAGGAAACTCATATAACTTAAACAAATAGAAAGCTTTAGTTAAAGACCTCAAAGACAACATTTTTAATCTAAAATCCACCAAACTTCAAATCTCAAAACATGTATAAAAATGAAAACAATTGGTATTAACTTGTAGGGAATAACAAGGGCAAGTCAAAAACAAAGTTACCTTTGCAAAATCTTCAAAAATAGGCAAGATATTTGATGGAATAGTATCAAGGGGTGAGGGGTTCTTTGTTGTCGTTGGAAAGGGGGTGGTGGAGAGAGGTAGAAGATGAGCAATTGTCTTTCTTTATGTTTGTTTAAAATTGGGGGGGGGGGGCTAAAGACCACTTTGCCCTTAATGAGTTGGGCTATTCACAAGGAAGGTGCTCCATGACTATTTAGGCTCAAGTCAAAATTTGTTCATCACCATTTATTTTGAAATTAAAACCCGAACATTATTTTAACTATAAAATCGAACCCGAAATAATATTAAAATATTATTTTCACCTAGCCCTTAAACCCGAGTGTTACACGCGCATCCTTTCAACTTCACCGCCTGACGCCCTGACCCTGCCACTCGTCCGACGCACCTGCCACGTGTCCCTCCCTATCGAGTTCATCCGAAAAAGCACAGAAGAAATCAGAAATCAAAATGTACAAAAATAGCAAAAAAGGACAAGAAACAAAAAAAAATCGAAGCAAAAAGACAAACATAGAGGCGTATTCGGAACGCGATCAGGGAGGCAAAGAGGGTTGACTTTTACTTTTTTAAACTTGTATGTAACTCGGTTATATAAGAAAACTGAAAACAAATTGTAAGGGGGATTTCACAGAGAATCAATACAAAGCAAAAAAAGGAAGTTTTCGAGGATTTTCTCTTTCAAAATTACCATTGCATGCATCAAAAATCAAAAAAAGAAAGGGCTAGGGTTTGGTGTTGTTTTTACCTTTCGGTTGAGGCCGTAGTTGCCCGTCATTCGAGTCTCCTCTCCCGATGGCAAACGTCGTGGCTCTTTTTGGGGTCGAATAGTGTGAATCGAAAAGAGAGGGGCTCTCATTTGTTTATGATTCTTTAGCCGAAAAGAGGCAAGGTTGACTTTGGGGGTTGATTTCTTTTAGGGTTTTTGAAAGAGTATTTTCGTTTTCAGAATCGAAAAAGGTATTTTAAAACAAAGGGGGAGAAGGGATGGTCTGTCGGCTTTCGAGTTTACCGGCTAACGGTGACCATTTTTCTTTCGATGAAGAGGTTATTAGTTTTCCTTTAGGGCAAAATAGGGTTTGAAATGGAAAAATTGGGGCTGAGTCTTTTCTAAAAATATTTTATACTCAGCCCCTAGTCTTAAAAAAGAGTTATTTCCCCATAAGTCCTTTCGTGTTTTGAAAATCAATCAAAAGGGGATTTCGTTTTTTGAAACCACACCCCATAAGTTTCTTGAACCTTTCAATTTCACCCTTTTATTTAGAGCGTTCATTTTTGGGTAAATCTCCTTTCAAATCCCTGAAATTATGATTTCTGTCCAATTTCGCCCTTAAACTGGCGGTATAATTGCTTAATCAGCCCCTCGGTTCACTCATATTTAATTTGCAGTCATTCATTGTTCATGTTTGTTTTTTTTATTGTTATGTGATGAATGTAGTCACTTAGTTTGTTACTTTTTATTATTTATTTGATTATACATATATTTATATTGTTTCTTATGTGGCTATGCATGTATGTATATATTATGTAGTGTTATGTGGCGACGTATGCATGTGATCATATTTCTGCATGGTTATCATTATTTGTGCAGTAATATACATACGCAAATACATGGTTTTCTTACACCCATATACTAATTTCGTTTAGTTCCCCAAGAAGTTACGAATGTGCACATATGTATCATGTTGCTTTATGTACAATCAAATGTGGATGCATGTATATGTTTCCGTATGTGGAATTTTAAAAAATGCGTTTACATGTTTATGTGTATCCCGTACCATACGTGTTATTCATACATGAATTATTTTAACATGCATGTTCTTCGTATTCGGTTCGTTGCTTATTGGAGGTTTCGTCTAGTGTTAATTCCTTGATGTTCGAGTTTGCTCCTGCCTACATTTGTACATGCATTCAAATACCATGCTTATACCCTTTTTTGCTTGGTTTATATCATGTTTTTGTGACTTATTCATTTATTTTCGTGTCTCACTTATTTGCTTTCGATATATCTTTGGATGTGTGTTATGTTAGGTCGCATTTGGAATAAAAAATGTCATGCGACGTCCTTTTATTCGGAAATAAACGAGACCAGTACCAGTAGTGGTGGTGGTTCGGACGTTCCTTTTCGAATATTAGGGCTTTTGAAATTCACTAACTTGTATAACTAAACTTCGATTAAATTTGTCACTTTAATCCGTAAAATTCGATATTTATTAAGCGGTAAAATTTTGGTACCAATTTTGGGCACGTCGAGGGTGCTAACCCTTCCTCGTGTGTAACCGACTCCCGAACCCTTTCAAATCTCTGGTTTCTATCTTTAGTGTCCGATCTACCTCTTTAAAGTGACCTGTGGCGACTCCCCTATATTAAAACAATTTTCAAAATCCATCTTTTTTCTAACTTAAATCCTCTTCTTCCTATCCTATTTCAAAATTTCTAAAATATCATTTCCACACCACTATACCTACTCTAAGTATTTCCAAAAAAGGATCATTACAAAGCTGAATTGTGGGTGATTCAATTTGTATTGGAATTGTTAGTTTCGTCTCAACGGCGGTATGGTAGCTCCTTTATAATTGAATCTGATTTCAAGACTGTCGTGTCTTGGATTCTTAATTGTGAGCATCGATATTGCCATTTGTGGTGTTGTTTTCAACGAATAGATGAGGATATTACTACGTTGTCTTGTGTGTGTTTCGTTAATGTTTATCGTGAAGCTAATGGTATAACAGATGCTTTGACTAAGAAAGGTGTCAATCGCGAATCTATGTTTCAAGTGTTGCTTTAATTGGTGTGATTGTGCAGTGCCTGTGAAGTTGGCTATTTTGGCTTGCGACAGTGTCAAGCTCATGTTAGCAGTTGCAGCAGCGAGGGCTTGTGGTGGTGCAATTTGCTTACTCGTTTTGTTTGGTGTTTTACTTTCTAAATTTGTTTTGTTCTTTAAGGTTAATATGAGAACTCTTTTCATCCAACTTAAGCTAGGGATGTTTTTCATGAGATTCGTATTAAATTTTTTATGTGTAATTTTTATCTTGAAAAAAATTATACACGATTGGTAAAAAAAAAACATAACATATCAACTCACTAGGTCATCCAGGTGGTTTTCTTTCATATTTTTTTTAGATATAACATCCACAAGTATTTGACTTATTATCGAATACGACTGAAGTTCATTATGGTTGTGTATTTATAAAAACTTTATTTTTATTAAATTTGAAAGAAAAAAATAATATTTTTTAGTTACCTAACAAATGTTTTAATGACATGTGTGGGCCTATTCAAAAAAAATAATGACATGTGCGGCACGGTCCTTATATATTTATTGGGAATTTGTGCGGCGAGGCACAATAAAAACTCAGGAACTAAGAGATTAAAAGAATAAATATTAATTTCTTACTATCTCAAAATAATAAAATATCATTTTATTAATCGTTTAATTTATTATTTTTGCAACTTGTTGAGGTAATATCTATATTTTAAAAAACATAGTTAATACGTTATTATTATTACTAATGAGTTGAGCAAAATGATATGCTAAATGATTTTTTTTAAATAAAACAGCCATAAACAATCGCTAATTGGTAACTATGGCACTAATTAAACGTACCTTTTCATATAAGTGCTCATTAAACTGAATCCTTTAACCTTTCACTTACTAATAGGCACATTGACGAGTAACAAGAGAAAAAGCTTTCTTTAAAAAAAAACTTGAAGGTTTCAAATATATTTTAATTTTTTATAACCATCAATATTTGATTTATTGGTCGACTAATAAAAGTCAGATAGTGCAATGGTCTAATATGGGGACGACTCTCAACCCGAGTTGCTCCATTCACAATGTTATGATTCGAATTTCTGACATTTGTTAAGAGAATTAACATCTCATCTCACTAAATCTACTTATAGTTGGTAAATCTATTCCAATTTTAATTGTAATTGGATTGCTAAATATGAAACTAAAAAAAATATAACACTGTAATAGAAAAATAAACACAAAACGAATATGATTAAACGTTGGGAGTTAATATAATATAAATTATTAACCTTTCAAAATTTACTAGAATAGAAGTATCTTTAAAATATTGTAATTGTTTTTACAACCATCAATATTTGATTCATTAGTCGACTAATAACAATTAGGTGCTGTAGTGATCTAATATGGCGATGATTCTCCTAACCCAAGTTGCTCTATTCATAATATCAGGATTTGAACATTTGACCTTACTTGAGGGATATCATGGATAAAGCTAGAAATTTGAAATTGTGGTGTCATTTTTTTATATTAGCTAATATTTTATTAGAAATAATTGGAATCAAATAGTTGGTGTCAATTTTTTTGACAAAATCTTAATTAATTTTTAAACCGTGCCATTTTCCCTTAAATGATGTTAATTTCTTATTTTTTAAGTAAAATATATATAATATTTTTAAAAAAAAAATTCAATCCGTTGCCTGGCTCCACCAGTGAGGGATATAATGTCTCATCCCATTAAATTAACTGATAGTTGATATATATATATATATAACGGTTGATGATGTGTTAGTTAACAAAAATTGTAACCCCCTCGTCCCGGTCTGGTCGGATGACCGGTCCGAGTGGGCCACACGGGGAAAACCGAAGCGAAATCCGTTAAGATTTCCCCTCGGTTAACGACCCAAAAATTTCTTGTTATCTTATCTTGTCTACATGCATAATTAAGACCTAAGTGTGGCACAGCAGCGAAGGAGACAATCATATCATCAAACATCGACCAACTCAACAATTAAACAACTCATTTTAATATTCTGCAACAGGCTGTTTCGAAACGCCCATAGGGTGTTCCGAAACGCCTTGGCTTAGTCAACAGGCCAGGGTCAATCATAAGGTGACCGTTCCGAAACAGGGGAGACCCGTATCGGAACGACCTTGACGGTCAATATCTCGTGGTCAACGAGATTTGACCGTTTCGGAACCTCAGAGGCCCGTTTCGGAACGGCTTCATCTCGCCAATTTCTCAAAATTCCAGTAGCGAAAATGTTCCGAAACGACCCTCATCCGTTTCGAAACGGTAGGCCATTTACACAGGGACCGTTCCGGAACAGGGGGAACCGTTCCGAAACACCCCCTGTCTGCAGACTCGTTTGGGCTGTTTTGAGGCGCAAGGGTGCCCCAAAACACCACCAAAACACCATCCAACAACAAAACAATTTAACCGAAGGTATACCAACAATACTATCATGCTTTTACCAGGTTTAGACATGTCTAATACTAAGACAACATCCCACAACATGCATTCATTCAAACATCATTCAAACACATATATAAGCTCCTAAGGCATAAGGCTAACATTCAACATGGCAACACAACCATGCAAAAGCAAGATACTAAGGAGTCAAAACATGCTCCTAGCAACCAACAACAACCAACAAAACATTACACGTCCCATTGCTCAAACTATTACATGTCTAACATTAAAATCCATACTTGAGGAACTCAAGCCAAACCACACTTGGAGGCCCTCCACTTGCCCGAGCAACCCACGAACTAAGGATCTGCAATGTTGAACAAAGAGAGCGTAAGCAATGATGCTTAGTGAGGGTAAGCTCTAAAAACAAACCTCAACATTGCAGGGTCCGAGCACGATCTAGCCAAAGTATCTCAATCATACCAAAGGTCCACAAGATAATTACATGAGCAAAAGACAATAATAAAGCCATGATCATAAACTCAATTTCCATGATACAAGTACTCACAAACAAGTATCCAACTAAGAACCATGAACCTCAACACATTGATATACACATCACACAACATTGGCACTTAGTTAAGATCCGAATACGCGGATAGACATGTTGGAAACTCGTATCCAACAACCACATTACCTCGCGGTGGGATTTCACTCATCACCGGTCTCGCGGAGGGGATTCCACTCATCCTCATGCCCCGTCGATGGGATTCCACTCATCACCGACTATATTTAAATAAAATTCCGGGCGAACCCGTACTCCTCCTTGGTGACTCAACGCCACCAAGGCCACGCGCGACTTTAGACTCATGTGTACACACTAACATCCTAATGATCGATCATTTGTATCCAAGTTTACTAGTGCCAATATTTACTTACTTCACATTACTCATTTCATTAACCTTGTGCTTAGCACATACTCACCAACAACCATCATTATGCATGTCTCAAGCATCATAAATCCAATCTCATTTCACATGTATAAAGCAATATACATAGACATTCATACCACAATTTATACGAGACATACACAACCATATAACGAGTTCAACCAAAGGCTCTAGATCAAGTTTAGGATTAGGTTACCACCCTAATCCTAACTCTAGGTGGGTCTACCAAGCCCAACCTAGTCCATACACTCGAACCAACCAATTTAAAACCGCTTAAAACAATTAGCCACTCACCTAAGCTCCCAAGCCAAAAGACCAAGCAAGCACAACCTTCAACTTCCCGGATTCACTTCCGATGTTCCACCGATGCCCAAACTCGATTCTAATCATCTCAAACACAAACAAAACGTTCGAATCAATAACACATCATCGGAAACAACCCGGATTAACATTAACAAGCATTCAACACCCCAAACAAGTCCAAAAACAGAATTTTCGAGTAGCCCACTTAACCCACTGAAATCTTCCATTTCAAGCACCCAAACAAGCCTCAATTACACCCAAAATGATCCTCATATGTCATACCACCTACAGCCCCCAAGAACCAACCTTAAACAACCCCAAAACCCACTTTAAAACCCTCCAAAAACCCTCTCAAAACCCAATTCCGAAAATTGTTTAAAATCATTTAAAATTTACATATGTAGCATCCCTTGGCTCCTACATTCCATAACTAACCATAATAAATCAAAATATTAGGTTTAGCTACACAAAGGCACCATCTTTAATCAAATTCTTAGAAAACCCCATTTTCAAATATTCAATAAAAATGAAAATAAATGGTACTTTTAAAGAGGGGAAGATGAGGAGAAGTCAAAAACATCCTTACCTTTCAATTTCGAGTTGAAATGGATGAGGAATAAGATGGAATAGTGGATTTGGGTAGAGAACTCTATTTCACGTTGGAAAAATCTGATGAAGAAGGTGAATAGTGGAAGTGTGATAGGGAAAAGGGGATTTAAATTTGAAGTGGGGTAAATTACCCAAAAGGCCATTAATGAATAGCTTTCCTTGTTTTTAAATTAGCTCTTCAACTTTGAGTCTAAAACATTTTGGTCCCATTTTAAATGGTAAATTTCGTAACCCAATACTTTAAAAGGATTATTTCATAAACCAACCCGAGCCCAAATAATATTAAAATATTATTTTCACCTAACCCCTAAACCCGGGTGTTACAACTCTCCCCCACTTAAGGAATTTCATCCCCGAAATTACCTGGTGGAAACAGATACAGAAACTGCTCAACCATATCCGCTTTCCTCTCCCACGTGGCCTCTTCCACACCTCTATGCCTCCACAACACCTTGACCAACTCTATGGTCTTGCCATGCAATACCTTGCTATCAGAAGCAAGTATCTCAACGGGTTCTTCATTATAAGACAAATCCGGATTCAACTCTATCTCCTCGACGGGCATCACATGAGAAGGATCTGATCTATACCTCCTAAGCATAGACACATGAAAGACATCATGGATCTTCTCTAACTCAGAAGGTAACCTCAAACGATAAGCTACGGGCCCAATCCGCTCAACTATCTCATACGGACCAATGAACCTCGGACTCAACTTGCCCTTCCGGCCAAATCTCATTATCTTCTTCCACGGAGATACTTTCAGAAACACTTTCTCACCCACCGAGTACTCAATCTCTTTCCTCTTCAAATCTGCATAAGACTTCTGACGATCCGAAGCCGCTTTCAAACGGTCACAAATTAACTTCACCTTTTCTGTGGTTCCCTTAAGCAAGTCTGGCATAGGTAGTAACCTCTGACCTGTCTCAGCCCAACAAATCGGAGTCCTACACCGTCTACCATACAAAGCCTCATAAGGTGCCATCTGAATACTAGACTGATAACTGTTGTTGTAAGCAAACTCAACCAACGGTAAGTGCTTCTCCCAAGAACCCTGAAAATCGATCACACAACAATGAAGCATATCCTCTAGAATCTGTATCACTCGCTCTGACTGCCCATCGGACTGCGGATGATAAGATGTGCTGAAATGCAAACGACTACCCAAGGCACTATGCAAACAATTCCAGAACCTCGAAGTAAATCTGGGATCCCTATCTGAAACTATAGACTTCGAAACTCCATGAAGTCTCACAATCTCACGAATGTACAAGCTTGCCAACTTGTCTAAGGAATCCGTAGTGTTCACTGCTAAGAAGTGAGCACACTTAGTGAACCTATCAACAATCACCCAAACTGAATTCTTCTTCGAAGGAGACAAAGGCAACCCCGATACAAAATCCATGGTGATTCTCTCCCACTTCCATTCCGGAATCTTCAAAGGCTGTAGCAAACCTGAAGGAACTTGTTGTTCTGCCTTCACTCTCTGACAAACCATACAACGGCTCACATACTCGGCTACATCTCTCTTCAAACCAACCCAGTAGTAATCATTCTTCAGATCTCGGTACATCTTGGTACTACCCGGATGTATAGAAAAGGGACTCGAATGTGCCTCACTCAGAATCTGACGTCTCAGCTCAACATCTTCTGGTACAACAATTCTATCTCTAAAGCACAACAAGCTCTCACCACTGAAACTATACTCGGTCGGTCTTCCTTCGGCTATGTCTTGAACATGAGGAACTAAACTCGCATCTTGCAACTGCTTTTCTCTAATCAACTGAATCAAAGAAGGCTTCACTTGCAACTCGGTGATCAGACCACCATCATCGGACACACTCAATCTAGCAAACATAGCTCTCAGCTCAACGGCCACTTTTCTACTCAAAGCATCGGCTACTACGTTTGCTTTACCCGGATGGTACTCAATGGTCAAATCGTAATCTTTTAACAACTCTAACCATCTTCTCTGTCTCAAGTTCAACTCTTTCTGTGTCATCAAGTACTTCAAGCTCTTGTGATCGGTGTAAACTATACACTTCTCACCATACAAATAGTGACGCCAAATTTTCAATGCAAATACAACTGCGGCTAGCTCTATGTCATGAGTAGGATAGTTCTTCTCATGAATCTTCAACTGTCTAGAAGCATAAGCAACAACTCTCCTATCTTGCATCAAAACACATCCTAAGCCTACGTAGGAAGCATCACTGTAAATCACAAACTCCTTACCTGAAACAGGCTGCACTAACACTGGAGCATTTGTCAAAGCTTCTTTCAATTTCTCAAAGGCCTTTTGTCTTGCATCTGACCATTCAAACTTGACTCCCTTTTGCAACAACTTAGTCAAGGGAGCAGCTACTCTAGAGAAGCCATCAACAAACCTCCTATAATAACCGGCTAATCCTAGGAAACTCCTAATCTCGGTCACGGACTTAGGTTGTTTCCACTCAACAATAGCCTCAATCTTCGATGGATCAACTCGTATGCCTTCGGCCGAAACAACATGGCCAAGAAACACAACCTCTCGAATCCAGAACTCACACTTACTAAGCTTCACATACAACTGATTGCTCAACAGTCTCTGTAAAACAAATCTCAAGTGCTCATCATGCTCTTCTTCTGTCTTCGAGTACACAAGTATATCATCAATGAAGACAACCACAAATCGGTCTAAATAGTCTCTGAAAATTCTGTTCATCATGTCCATGAATGCTGCTGGTGCATTCGTGAGCCCAAATGGCATCACGAGAAACTCATAGTGACCATATCTAGTCCTAAAAGTTGTCTTCGGAACATCACACTCTTTCACTTTCAACTGATAGTACCCGGATCTCAAATCTATCTTCGAGAATACTGAAGCACCTCTCAACTGATCAAACAAATCATCTATACGAGGCAACGGATACTTGTTCTTCACCGTCAACTGATTCAGCTGTCTATAGTCAATACACATGCGCATGCTACCATCTTTCTTTTTCACAAACAACACTGGAGCACCCCACGGAGAACTACTAGGCCTAATGAAACCACGGTCTAATAATTCTTGCAACTGACTCTTCAATTCTTTCAACTCTTTCGGAGCCATGCGATGCGGAGCTATCGAAAATGGACTAGACCCTGAAACTGTCTCAATCACAAACTCAACATCTCTGTCAGGAGGCAAACCCGGCAACTCTTCAGGAAACACATCTGGAAAGTCACACACTGTTCTGATATCTTTCGGTCTAGCTTCACTCATGTCCGGATTCATAACATAAGCTAAATAGGCCCCACATCCAGAGTCTTTCAACCTATGAGCCTCTAAAGCTGACACCACATTAGACAAGAACTTAATGTTCTTGCCCACTACCACTACCTCGTAGTCATCAGAAAGTTTCAAGGAAATTCTCTTTGTCTCAAAATCCACGCTAGCCCGATGCTCAACCAACCAGTCCATACCCAAAATAATATCAAAACCATAGAAGGGAAGTTCCATCATATCAACTGAGAACACATGACCCTGAATCTTCAGTGGACACCTCCTATACATACGTCTAACCACAACTGTCTCACCAAAAGAACTAGTAACATGCATACCTACATCTAAGATCTCAACAGGAATATCTAACTTCTGTGCATGCTTACTCAAAATGTAGGAATGCGTAGAACCCGAATCAACCAAAGAAAGCAAGGACATAGACTGTAACTCGAAATTACCTGCTATCACATCGGTGTCGTTCCCGGCCTCTCTCTGAGCATAGACCCTCGCTGGTCCTCCCGCCTCTGGCTGCACAGCCACAACATGTGCAAGGTTCCTCTGAGCATCTACCCTAGGTGCATCAGCCCTCGGCTGGAAGTAGCCACGACCACGCCCACGACCTCTCTGAAAATCATTACCTCTTGCAGGAGCCTGAGCAATGTTCGGTGCCTGAGCTGCCTGACGCGGACAGTCCCTCCTAAAGTGGTCCCTCGAACCACAGTTCCAACAAGCATGGAAGTTACCCCAGCACTCTCCAGTGTGCTGCCTCCCACACTGTGCACACTCGGGCAAGCGCCCTCCTCCTCTATGGCCCTGATGGCCCCTACCATGGTGGCCACCGCCACGTCTCTGATCAAACTGATGTCCGCCACCTCTGTGCCTCTTAGAATCTCTACCATCAAAGTGGTTATGCCTCTTTCCAGAACTAGAACCACCAGCTCGTTTGGCTGAACCCAAACTATGCTCCAAATTCTTGGCCCTCGCGACCAACACATCAAAGTCTGAGTAGTCAGAAGCCAACGTGTACCTCTTAACCTCTTCACTCAATCCGTATCGGAATCGGTTATAGTGTTCCACTTCAGTAGGAACCAACTCTGAGGCATACTGACTCAAGCGAACAAAGCGGATCTCATAATCAGTCACAGAAGCATCTCCCTGAGTAAGAGCCATAAACTCTCGCTTCTTCTCATCCAAGTACCTCGGTCCTAAGTACCTCTTCCGGAAAGCAGACTCAAAGAACTCCCAATCAATCTTTGTCTCTGGAACCCCGGTAGTGATGGTGACCCACCAGGTGTAGGCATCACCCTGAAGCAGTGAAATCACACAACCCAATCTACGTGCGCCCGCACAACCCATCTGAGCCAAGATACGAACTGTCTTCTCCAACCATAACTCCGACCTCTCCGGAGTAGATCCTCTAAACTCCTTGGCCCCTAAGCTACGGAGCCTCTCCAAAGGTAAACTAGCATCATCACACCTAGGCTGAGCTGCAGCCTGAGCTCCCGCAACTGCGGCCTGGAACGCTCCCGCTATCGCTTGCACTAGCGGAGTCATATCAATTCCAGCTGGACCTTGGCCACCTTGGGGTCCATTTCCTCCGGCTCCATCCTCGCCCCCAACTCCCGGTGGAGGAGGTGGTGGTGGTGGAGGTGGTGGAGGAGCGCCAGCTCCCGCGGCCACCGGTCCTTCTATGTGAGCCCCCGCACCAACTACCGGCTCAACAGGAGCCGCAACTCGTGGTTCCTGACGAACCAACCTCAGTCTACCTCTCGGTCTAGACATTGCTCTCACAGATATTAACTACAACCACAACAACAAAACACACAAGTTGGGTTAGCAAGGCAAGGCTTCCAAGTGTCCAAGTATGTTCCCTCACCTAAAAATAATTTTTTTTCAATGTAATAGTAGCAATGGGACCCACACACACATGCTTTAAAATAGAACAATCAACATACTTGTCACTCAAGCAATCATTCTTGCAAAACAAGCAAACACCGTGCAATTCAATTTAAAAACTTAAACTTACCTCACTTACCTGCCAAGGTCTCGGTAACCTTAGGCTCTGATACCAACAAGTGTAACCCCCTCGTCCCGGTCTGGTCGGATGACCGGTCCGAGTGGGCCACACGGGGAAAACCGAAGCGAAATCCATTAAGATTTCCCCTCGGTTAATGACCCAAAAATTTCTTGTTATCTTATCTTGTCTACATGCATAATTAAGACCTAAGTGTGGCACAGCAGCGAAGGAGACAATCATATCATCAAACATCGACCAACTCAACAATTAAACAACTCATTTTAATATTCTGCAACAGGCCGTTTCGAAACGCCTTGGCTTAGTCAACAGGCCAGGGTCAACCATAAGGTGACCGTTCCGAAATAGGGGAGACCCGTATCGGAACGACCTTGACGGTCAATATCTCGTGGTCAACGAGATTTGACCATTTCGGAATCTCAGAGGCCCGTTTCGGAACGGCTTCATCTCGCCAATTTCTTAAAATTCCAGTAGCGAAAATGTTCCGAAACGACCCTCATCCGTTTCGAAACGGCAGGCCATTTACACAGGGACCGTTCCGGAACAGGGGGAACCGTTCCGAAACACCCCCTGTCTGCAGACTCGTCTGGGCTGTTTTGAGGCGCAAGGGTGCCCCAAAACACCACCAAAACACCATCCAACATCAAAACAATTTAACCCAAGGTATACCAACAATACTATCATGCTTTTACCAGGTTTAGACATGTCTAATACTAAGACAACATCCCACAACATGCATTCATTCAAACATCATTCAAACACATATATAAGCTCCTAAGGCATAAGGCTAACATTCAACATGGCAACACAACCATGCAAAAGCAAGATACTAAGGAGTCAAAACATGCTCCTAGCAACCAACAACAACCAACAAAACATTACACGTCCCATTGCTCAAACTATTACATGTCTAACATTAAAATCCATACTTGAGGAACTCAAGCCAAACCACACTTGGAGGCCCTCCACTTGCCCGAGCAACCCACGAACTAAGGATCTGCAATGTTGAACAAAGAGAGCGTAAGCAATGATGCTTAGTGAGGGTAAGCTCTAAAAACAAACCTCAACATTGCAGGGTCCGAGCACGATCTAGCCAAAGTATCTCAATCATACCAAAGGTCCACAAGATAATTACATGAGCAAAAGACAATAATAAAGCCATGATCATAAACTCAATTTCCATGATACAAGTACTCACAAACAAGTATCCAACTAAGAACCATGAACCTCAACACATTGATATACACATCATACAACATTGGCACTTAGTTAAGACCCGAATACGCGGATAGACATGTTGGAAACTCATATCCAACAACCACATTACCTCGCGGTGGGATTTCACTCATCACCGGTCTCGCGGAGGGGATTCCACTCATCCTCACGCCCCGTCGATGGGATTCCACTCATCACCGACTATATTTAAATACAATTCCGGGCGAACCCGTACTCCTCCTTGGTGACTCAACGCCACCAAGGCCACGCGCGACTTTAGACTCATGTGTACACACGAACATCCTAATGATCGATCATTTGTATCCAAGTTTACTAGTGCCAATATTTACTCACTTCACATTACTCATTTCATTAACCTTGTGCTTAGCACATACTCACCAACAACCATCATTATGCATGTCTCAAGCATCATAAATCCAATCTCATTTCACATGTATAAAGCAATATACATAGACATTCATACCACAATTTATACGAGACATACACAACCATATAACGAGTTCAACCAAAGGCTCTAGATCAAGTTTAGGATTAGGTTACCACCCTAATCCTAACTCTAGGTGGGTCTACCAAGCCCAACCTAGTCCATACACTCGAACCAACCAATTTAAAACCGCTTAAAACAATTAGCCACTCACCTAAGCTCCTAAGCCAAAAGACCAAGCAAGCACAACCTTCAACTTCCCGGATTCACTTCCGATGTTCCACCGATGCCCAAACTCGATTCTAATCATCTCAAACACAAACAAAACGTTCGAATCAATAACACATCATCGGAAACAACCCGGATTAACATTAACAAGCATTCAACACCCCAAACAAGTCCAAAAACAGAATTTTCGAGTAGCCCACTTAACCCACTGAAATCTTCCATTTCAAGCTCCCAAACAAGCCTCAATTACACCCAAAATGATCCTCATATGTCATACCACCTACAGCCCCAAGAACCAACCTTAAACAACCCCAAAACCCACTTTAAAACCCTCCAAAAAGCCTCTCAAAACCTAATTCCGAAAATTGTTTAAAATCATTTAAAATTTACATATGTAGCATCCCTTGGCTCCTACATTCCATAACTAACCATAATAAATCAAAATATTAGGTTTAGCTACACAAAGGCACCATCTTTAATCAAATTCTTAGAAAACCCCATTTTCAAATATTCAATAAAAATGAAAATAAATGGTACTTTTAAAGAGGGGAAGATGAGGAGAAGTCAAAAACATCCTTACCTTTCGATTTGGAGTTGAAATGGATAAGGAATAAGATGTAATAGTGGATTTGGGTAGAGAACTCTATTTCACGTTGGAAAAATCTGATGAAGAAGGTGAATAGTGGAAGTGTGATAGGGAAAAGGGGATTTAAATTTGAAGTGGGGTAAATTACCCAAAAGGCCATTAATGAATAGCTTTCCTTGTTTTTAAATTAGCTCTTCAACTTTGAGTCTAAAACATTTTGGTCCCTTTTTAAATGGTAAATTTCGTAACCCAATACTTTAAAAGGATTATTTCATAAACCAACCTGAGCCCAAATAATATTAAAATATTATTTTCACCTAACCCCTAAACCCGGGTGTTACAAAAATTGGCATAATAACACATTTAGTCCTTAATTTTATTTTTTTTAATTTGATCCTAATTCTACAAAAATAGCCCACATAATTTTAATATTCTATCGTTTTAGTCCATTTCTTTTATTTCTTCTCATATTTAATTCTTCAATTCATTCAATCAAACAATTGGAAATGGCTTTGGTTTTGATATCAATTTTTAAAAAAAATTCATTTTAAAATAAGATATATCAACTATTAAACTGCAAAAGCAATCAGAAACAGAACCAATGGAGATTACCGACCTTTTACACGTCATTTGAAACTTCCCCATTGAGTACTAAATGTGTTATCATGTCAATTTAAATAAGTTATTTATTTTTTTAGAATTAGGATCAAGTTAAATAAATTGTAAAAGTTGATGGCTAAATGTGTTATGCCAATTTTTGTTAACTGCCACGTCATTAGCCGTTAATTTTATAACAACATTGGATCAATTTGTTATGTTTCTTTAGTCAGGGACCAATTTGTAATTTCTAATAGTCAAGCAATGCAAAAAAGAATTAGAGCATAGTCGGGAGACCATTTATGTAGTTTATCCTAATACAAATAGAGTCATAAACCCAAAATGAGTTGTCTTCATTAGGGGTGAGCGTTCGATCGAGTCTATTCGAGTTAAAATGTGTTGATTAGAGCTAGGTGATTACATGCGAAACGACAGGTCCGATGTTGTGGATGGGCTTATTTTTTCAAAGATCGACAACTTATAGCGTGGAGGAAGCTTGGCAATACCTGATTCTCTCGATGATCAATCTGCACTGTGGGAGAAACTACATTTGTATTCTTATGTGTCACAATGTGTTTTAATATTGTTGACACTGGATTTTAGCCTGAGTTAAACCAAAATGGGTGAAATCGTATTTGATTTAAAATGAAAATAACAGCCCATGATTATCAAGATCTTGGCCAATATGATAAAATCATCCCAAATCATTCAAATCTGAGCCAAAATTAGAATAAACTTAGGAAATGAGGTATGTTAACACCGAATCTTCAAATACGAAGTGATTGGGCTAGATTTAAGGGATTTTGATTCCCATTTTCCATGTATTCTAGGCTAGAAAAAATTTATATAAACACTCACCCCTTTGTATTTGACACACAACAAATTTGAGTGAAAAATCACTAGAAAACTTGAGAGATTGTAGTAGAATTGTGGAAGGAAAAGCTTGAATTTTTCGGCGGTGTTGTAATCAAGATTGTTGGAATAGAAGCAAGCAAGTTTCTTCTTTTTGGTAACATGTTCTTCATTTTTTTTTATTTATTCTGAATTTTGATTGTTAAATTGATGTAAATTTTACCTTGGTTAATTGGAAAAACATTTGCTATTGAACCTGAATTTTTATTCGAATAATAATCTTTTTTGGGGAATTTTTGGGCTTATTTTCGAAAAAATTAAGAAAAAGGATTCCACCGCCGACAAGCGGCAGCCGACACAGTGGCTCATCGGTGTTCTTCATTTTTGAAGAAAACCAAGAACACTTAAAGTTTGTTGTTGTTTTACGTGTTTGATCATTTGAACCTAAAAAGAAAGAAAAAATGAGTTTATGGGAAAAGTTGAGTAATTTCCCTTCATTAAAACCTTCATTTTTTCACTTATTTTATTCCAAAAATAAAACTTTAAAACTTCAAAAATCGGTGATTGTTTTTCCTTAAAAATTTGGTTTTAAGTTACAATAATTTTAAATATTATCTTTTTTTTTAATTTTCATTTAAAATATGTTTTTTTAAAAACCCTTTCTTCAAAAATTTCATAATTAAAATAAAACTAGTTAATACACTTTTTTTAAAAAAAATCTTGATTTACTTTTTATTTAATTTTTTGTATATATTTAATTCTACAATTTAAAGACATATTTCTTAGTTTATCTTTTAACTACTTCTTTTCTTGCTTGTTTAATTAAAGAAACATAAATATGATGCCTTACTAAACGAAACTGATGGGTTAGCGCCAGAAGTGTTGGCGATGATTGGAGTTCATTTTTTGAATAGTAAGATCGTTAAAATAGAATTAAATTTATAAACGGGCAATAATTTCAAGCTCTACGTGAATTCGCAAAATTCGACTTTTAAAACCTTTTGTAACCGACAAGGTACCAGTTTTTGGGCGCCGTGGGGGTGCTAATCCTTCTCTGTAACACCCGTGTTTTGGGGTTAGGAGTTAGTCGGGTTAGTGGTCCGAGTCGGTAAAATTAAATTAAATCTTTTTGGCCATGACATGAGTTAATTGAAATTTAATAAAAAGGGGAGGGACCAATGTGGTGATTTAACCCAAAACTTTTAAAAAGGAAGACAACTTTTATTTGAAATTAAAGGAACAAACAAAAAGAAATAAAGGTGTCATCTTTGTCTTCCCCATCTCTCCTTTGTGAAAAGCTCCTAAACCCCTCCCCAAACCCTAAACACTATTCCATTGATTTCTCCCTCATCTCAAGGTCTTTTTCAAAGGTAAAGGTATATTCTCACTCTCCTCTTCATTTCCTATCTATCCATGGTCATAGATTTTAAAACTACCCACTTTTGAAAAGTTAGGGTTTAAAGAAAGAATGGATTTTTATTGGGTTTTTCAATTGATTTCGATTTATTATGTTGGGTTTTGGTTTAATCTCATGAAAATACACATAATATGTTGAAATGGAGGATTTTGGGTGAAAACCTGAAATGGGTTCTTGTGGCTAATTTTAAAGTGTCTAAAACTTGGTTTTTGGTGAGTTATAGGGTAAAATTGAAGGGCTGATGGTTTAAGTATGTTAGGAAGGTGTTTTGGGACCATTTGGGGTGTCATTTGGATGATTGAAAATGAAATTTTCAGCTAGGGTTTGAAGGAGCACGAAAATGGGCATTTTGGGGGTTGTTTTAGGTTGGAATTGGTGGGCTAATGTTAGTGCTATGGTTGGGGGTTGCTTTGGGATCATTTGTGGGTATAAAATGTGTTGGAAACTTGGGTTTTGATCAAGGTTTATGGGCTGCTCGAATTTGATAAAGTTGGGGTTTGATCATGACTTGAAATGTTGAGTTTGATGTTTGAATTGTATTCCGGGTTAGCTACTTTGATGTTTGAGTTGATTTGAGGTTGTTTTGCTTGTGTTGAGGTGATTAGAAGCGAGGTTTTAAGTTGGTGAAGCCTTGGGAACAAATTCGGAAATTGAAGACCATGGTTGCTTGGTATTTGAGCTTGGAGGTAGAGGTGAGTGGTTAATGTTTTTTAAATTGGTTTGTAAGTGGTTGGTTCAAGCATGTGGACTAGGTTGGGCTTGGTAGACCCACCTAGAGTTAGGATTAGGGTGGTAGCCTAATCCTAAGCTTTAGTTAGAGACCTTGGATGCACTCTTTAATTAATGTATATGCCTCGTGATGTTATGATATGATGATTTATGTATAATGTGATATACATGTATGTTGAGGTATGGCTTAACGCATTGTTATATGCATGTTGGTGACAAATATGATGTGATAATTGTTTGGATGATGTACATGTAATATTGGTTGGTGAAATGAGGTTATGAGGTGGTGGCATGATTTTGAGAATCATGGTGAGTACGTGCTAAGCATGGAAATTATATTGAAATAAATGTCGTGAAAGGTTGTGGATTTTATTTAATATTGGCACTAGTATGCTTGGGTACAATGATCGATCATTAGGATGAGTGTGCACACGAGAGTCAAAACGCGCGTGGCCTTGGTGGCGTTAAGACACCAAGGAGGAGTACGGGTACGCCCGGAAATATTTATATTAGTCGATGATGAGTGGAATCCCATCAACGGGGCGTGAGGATGAGTGGAATCCCCTCCGCGAGAGCCGATGATGAGTGTAATCCCACCGCATGTAATGGTTATGTTGGAAATGCGTTCCAACATGCTATCCGCGTATTCGAGTCATAGCTGGGTGCCAATATGAGATTGTATGTATAGGCCAATATGATATGAAATGTCATCTTACCAATATATGTTGATATGTGTATCAATGTGATGTGGAAAATGCGATTCCTTTTTGGATGATTATATGTGTTTACATATGTTTTGGAAGTGAGCTTATTGATCATGACATACTATTGAATAATTGTTCATGCATCATTGACATTTGGCTCTTGAGGATTGAAGGTATGAACATGCATTTTACCTTAGTTGAGATCGTGCTTGGACCCTGCATTGTCGAGGTTTGTTTTTAAAGAGCTTACCCTCACGAAGCTTTATTGCTTACGCTCTTGTTGCGTGTAAAATAGTCTATCGCAATTATGGTGCAAGTATACACGACGCAAGTAGTAAAGTGATACGAAGTATCGGATATCGTCTCCACAGGGATTGGGCTAATAGCTTCACCTAAATTCACTGCACGAAGTAAAGGAAATAATTATGAGAAGTTGTCACGAATAATAATGTAAAAACGTAAATAAAAGGATTGAGAAATCAAGATAGAGAGAATGGGCTGGTATTGAATTGCTCAGTAGTGCAGGTATTGAATTGCTTAGGATCTCCAGTTCTGTCGTCGCACCCGTCGCCGACAGCACCTGTCGCGGCGTCTGTCCGTTAGCTGTCGCGGCAGCGAACACTAACTCAGTACTTCAAGCTTGGCAAGAATCCCAGATCTGCCTTGCCCTATCCCTAGGCACAAGTCTGTCGATGATCACGTCTTTGATGATACCTCCCGGCGTGAATCGAAGGATGAACACCGATGTGTATGAATTCTTCCTTAGCCACTTAACCTCGCCCTATCCCTAGGCACGAGATGGTTCAACTATAAACTAGAGAACGCGCTCTTATCTCTTTCGTATACTTAACTCTCCCGATGCTAAGTAAATGGATAACCTCACAATGCTCTCCCGATGCTCTTGCAAGATATTAAAACCAAGATAAAAGAACTTGAAGTTTATTTTATTGAGCTTGAAAAATCCTAAAACAAAGCAACCCTTGCAACTACTTTACAAAACAACCCGTAGCCCTAGGGGGAATTTAGAACATGTCGGTGACAGGGAAACGGCAGGGTTTAGGTTTCGGTTATGGGGTAATCGGTTATGCCCTAGGTTTAACCTATGCCCTTATATAAGCTTTGGGCTCAAGTTATCTAAGGTAACAAGGATTACAACTTTAATTAAAAGTAAGATTCTAATAAAGACTAAATCTCTAAAGTCTCCTACTTTCCAGCCGCATCCTTATTTTGTGGGAATTCCTTTCCTTGAGCTTTGGCTTGACATATCTTTTGATCCGGGGCTTGGAAAAATATTTGGCTTTCACACGATAGGCGAGCAGATTTTTCTCTATCTATCGAGGTCCACTTTACTTTTCCTCTTCATAAGTCTGCTGTCACCATGCTGTCACGACAGGTCCATGACAGGTTCGTCTTCTTCAGCTGCTTGTCCAGTTCAGCTCTCCTGCTTATTTGCCCTGCGCCTGCCTTCGACATCTACTGTGACAGATACCTGCAAAAATAGCCATCTTTCAGTAGAATCCGTGCCTTTTATATAATTGTGATGTTTTATTGAAAACTAACCTAAATGCAATGCAATGATGCTTGAATGCAGCAAAAATATGGGTTAAAAAGGGTGTAAATAATAGAACTTTTACACACTCAACACACCCCCAAACTCAAGTTTTTGCTTGCCCTCAAGCAATGAAGACTTAAAAGAAAACTGAAAATTTTTTGTGTTGGCCTTCAAACAGTGAACTGTCCCTTACATGTCGCTCATTCTCTATGGCGGCAGCAACCTGTCGGAAAGGTTAGGATCTGTCCGGAATCTCCCTATAGCTCTCGTGCAGTGTGTGCATGCTTGTGAACAGTTATATGCTAAGACTCTCTTAGTTTCACTAGAATATTCAACTCCTTAACTCGAATTTTTATGCCAAAGTTTACTTTCTTTTAGAAGGCACATTTTCATGCTTCTTTTTCTTCTATTTTCAAGCTAAGTTTTTCTAGAGCCAGTTTCGGGCACCTCTAGTTAGCTTCCTAGAGCCGGTTTCGGGCACCTCTAGGTTTTTGATTTTCTTTTGCTAAACTTCTTTCCTAGAGCCAGTGTTAGGCACCTCTAGGGGCTATCCAAGTTCTAAGCTTCCTATTCTAGTTTGGCTAAAAGAAATCTAAGCAATATAACAGTCACAAAAGTGTTTAAGTTTTCAGAACTATAGAAAGGCTCTAAACTTTTCCTTAACCTGTCCTAAAGATGCTGCCACGACAGAGCCGTCATGACAGGTAAGTTAACTTCACAGTTTTAAGCCAACAGTTTAAATTTTCTGATATTTTTTTTAAAAGAACTTAAAAAAATAACACAACAATTAATAAAAAGACATAAAACTCCATTGATGATGGAGGGTTGCCACCCCCAAACCCGAGGGTTGCATTGCCCCCAATGCAAAATGACATGAAAAATAAAAAAAAGAAAAACAAAGTACATCACAAAATATAACGGCAGTCAGCAATAAGAGGAAAATAAAGACTTAAATTTTCAAGTGCTGCTCTCGCTGCTGCTGCTGACGCGGATCTGATGGCGGCGTCTGCGCTGTGGAGGGGGCTGGGCAGGTTCAGGAGCAGGTGCATCGGCAGGTTCATCGGCCGGTGGAGGGGCAGGGTGCTCAGCAGGTTCATCAGCAGGTGGAGGGGCAGGGTGCTCCACTAGCCGGACGTCGGAACTGCTACCGCTGTCCCACGAGCTGCTGGTGGTGATGGCTTTGGACAGCCTTCTCTTGTTCACCACGTGCTTAATTCTTTTCACCCTCGTAAAATCACTCTCCAAATTCCTCCGGATGAGAGGGCTGTCATCAGTGGCAGGTCTCTTGGTTCCTCGAGGGGAGGTGTCTGCCGGTGGGCTGCCTTCCGCCGTTGGGGCAGGGGATGGTGTGGAAATGGCAGATTGTGTATGGTGGGAGACAGGTGGTGTGGGAGTGGGGGAGGGGATATTGAAATAATGGGCGGGGAAGGTGGGGAAGATGACATCCGAATAATTCAAAGTATTAGTAATGAAATTTACCGTTGCATTTGAGAAGTCGCGGATAAAAGTCATCAAACCCATTTGGCGCTCTTCTACCCTTAGGATGGCAGCAAGGATGTGGGCAGACTGATCTGTCTGAGCGGTGTCGGCGGCAGCATCCTGGGCAGGGTCGGTGGCAGGTTCATCATCGGAATCAGCAGGAGGGACGTTTGGGTCGAAGGCGTTAATGGGTGATACGACAATGACCTCCATGAGGCTGGAGATGTTGTTGTCAGTCCAGCCGCTGCCCGTCTTGATTTTGTCGGAGGGCTCCTCTGGTACGGCAGCACAGCGACAGAGGGCGGTGATAGTGAACGGCAGGCAGAGTCGTGAGTCTGAGCGGAAAGCACAGTCGAGGATGTTGTCCCGCATATATCTGCCCACATTTATGGGCCTGTCGTGCAGAATGGAGTGGATGAGAGCCAACCGCTGTCTGTTGACTGTCGTATGGTGGGACGAGGGCAGGATACGCTTTTTGATGAAAGCGTTCCATAGTTTTGCTTCAGGGAGCAGCTGCGCCCTATTGACGGAGTGGGAGTTCTTCTTACTGGTGCTCCATGCCGTTCCCGCCTCTGTCAACTCCCTCATGACAGCATCATGTCCAGCAGCGTCGAGGGTGTCCCAAAATTGTTGGTGAGCATCATCATTGGGGCCAAAAAAGAGGCCGAACGTGTGGTTGATGCTGTTGGCGGTGAAGGGAACTGCCACTCCTCGGACGGTGAAGGATGTGGGCAGACTGATCTGTCTGAGCGGTGTCGGCGGCAGCATCCTGGGCAGGGTCGGTGGCAGGTTCATCATCGGAATCAGCAGGAGGGACGTTTGGGTCGAAGGCGTTAATGGGTGATACGACAATGACCTCCATGAGGCTGGAGATGTTGTTGTCAGTCCAGCCGCTGCCCGTCTTGATTTTGTCGGAGGGCTCCTCTGGTACGGCAGCACAGCGACAGAGGGCGGTGATAGTGAACGGCAGGCAGAGTCGTGAGTCTGAGCGGAAAGCACAGTCGAGGATGTTGTCCCGCATATATCTGCCCACATTTATGGGCCTGTCGTGCAGAATGGAGTGGATGAGAGCCAACCGCTGTCTGTTGACTGTCGTATGGTGGGACGAGGGCAGGATACGCTTTTTGATGAAAGCGTTCCATAGTTTTGCTTCAGGGAGCAGCTGCGCCCTATTGACGGAGTGGGGGTTCTTCTTACTGGTGCTCCATGCCGTTCCCGCCTCTGTCAACTCCCTCATGACAGCATCATGTCCAGCAGCGTCGAGGGTGTCCCAAAATTGTTGGTGAGCATCATCATTGGGGCCAAAGAAGAGGCCGAACGTGTGGTTGATGCTGTTGGCGGTGAAGGGAACTGCCACTCCTCGGACGGTGACAGATGTCGCCGTTTTGCTGTCGATGGCCTCATAAAATTCTCGGACCAAAGTATCATTAAGCTCTGCCGGCTGCTCGGCAAAATCCTCCCAAAGTTGTGCTGTTATGGCCTGCATGATGAACGGCCGGAGTCCCATATGGGGGGCATCTCTATTATAAATGAAGCCACGCTCCTCCCATAGTTCCTTTTTAGCGAACGGGGATGCTGCTGCTGAAGAAGAAGCGGCAGCAGTGTTCTGACGGGGTTGTCTCGATGACATTTTCTTTGCAAGGGCTGAAAAAGAGAGAAAATAGATAAAACTGGAGGAGAAAACAAGAGAGAAAAAATCAGAAGTGATGAAAATGAAAGGGAGGACGGGGTTATATAGCTGTTGGGGATCTGCCCATTTAATGCCGCAACGGCAGGCGGGAATAACGGGGCAACAGATTGAATGTAGCGTGTCTGACGCGTCTGACACGCATTTATGCGTCTGCTGTGCGTCTGCCGCACGCTTCTGCGTCTGCAGTGTCAGCCTGTTGACAGCCTGTCAAGTCCGTCTGCGCCGGCAGCTGAAACGACAAGTTATCATAAATGGGCTTTATTGGGCTGGTAGATGGGCGGCGGTCTTGGGCCACTTCTTCTTTCTCACTTGACTCCTTTATTTCCTAAAAACTGAAATTAGAAAAACAAAACATTATTCGAATAAAATAAACCTAATTTCCTAATAAATAATAATAAATAATAAAATAAATAAAAATAAAAATTAGGTTAAATTAGGGATGCCTTGTGGGGCATCACCTAAAGTAACCACTTCCTGTATTCCTGGGGCTTCAGTCCCCTGATAATGCTTGAGGCGTTGTCCATTGACTTTGAATTGGTGCCCGTCCTTTAATGATTGAATTGTAATGGCACCATGGGGAAAAACTTGAACCACTTGGAACGGGCCAGACCATCTAGATTTGAGCTTCCCTGGAAAGAGTTTCAACCTAGAATTAAACAACAACACAAGCTGCCCTGGGCAGAACTGTCGTGGCAGCAGCTTCTTGTCATGCCACTTCTTAGTCTTTTCCTTGTAAATCCTTGCATTGTCGTAGGCCATTGTCCGTATTTCATCGATCTCATTCAAATCTAACAGCCTTTTCTGGCCTGCCTTGTCCAAGTCCATGTTTACTGCCTTGATTGCCCAATATGCCTTGTGCTCTATCTCGACAGGCAGGTGACAGGTTTTCCCATAAATCAAACGGTATGGAGACATGCCCAATGGAGTCTTGAAAGCTGTTCTGTATGCCCATAATGCATCATTCAGAAGTAAAGACCAATCTTTCCTAGTTGGTTTAACCATCTTTTCAAGAATGTTCTTCACTTCCCTGTTGGATATCTCAGCCTGTCCATTGGTCTGTGGGTGGTATGCTGTCGCGATCCTATGCTTGACACCATATTTTTTCAAGGCGGCAGCAATTACCCTATTATCGAAATGTCTCCCTTCATCACTGATAATCGCCCTAGGGATGCCAAATCTAGAAAAGATGTTTTTGTGCAAAAACTTTTGGACTGTTTTGGCATCATTCTTTTGAGTTGCGATTGCTTCTACCCACTTGGAGACATAATCCACTGCTAGGAGGATGTAAAGATTTCCACATGAAGATGGAAAAGGTCCCATAAAATCAATCCCCCAGACGTCGAAGATCTCGACTTCAAGGATGTTCTGCAGTGGCATATCGTTTCTCCTCGAGATGTTACCTGTCCGCTGGCACCTGTCACAGTTCTTGTAAAAGTCCTGTGCATCTTTATACAGTGTCGGCCAGTAGAACCCTGACTGCAGCACCTTGGCAGCAGTTTTATTGCCTCCTAAGTGTCCTCCATATTGTGAAGCATGACAGTGATGGAGAATGTCTTCTTGCTCTTCCTGTGGTACACACCTCCTTATAACCTGATCTGCGCACATTTTGAAAAGAAGAGGTTCATCCCAATAATAATGCTTAACATCATTTTGGAACCTCTTCCTGGCTTGATAATTAAGATCAGAAGGAAATATTCCGCTAACTATAAAATTAACGAAATCAGCATACCAGGGAAGGTCAGAAGACTTACCTGCCGCCATGGCTGTCGCGACAGCGATTGCGGCAGCAAAGAGTTGCTCATCTGGGAAGGTCTCAAGTATGTGTGTCTCATCGAACGGTAGACTCTGTCCCTTCTCCAACCTCGACAAGTGATCTGCCACCTGATTTTCTGTCCCCTTTTTGTCTTTGATCTCAAGGTCGAATTCTTGTAATAGCAAGATCCACCGTATCAATCTAGGCTTGGCATCCTTCTTTGCGAACAAGTACTTAAGGGCAGAATGGTCAGTGTGCACTATTACTTTCGTCCCAAGTATGTAAGAACGAAACTTGTCGATGGAGAACACCACAGCTAACAACTCCTTTTCTGTGGTGGTATAGTTCACTTGGGCATCATTCAATGTTTTGCTGGCGTAGTATATGACATGAAACAGCCTGCCCTTGTGCTGCCCAAGTGCTGCCCCGACAGCATAGTCACTGGCATCACACATGATCTCAAATGGTTGTGTCCAGTCTGGTGGCTGTACTATGGGGGCTGTCACTAGCTTTTCCTTCAGAACCTTGAATGCTTCAGTACATTCTTCATTAAAGTCAAAGGGCCGGTTCTGCTCTAAGAGATGACATAGGGGCTTCGTGATTTTTGAGAAATTCGCGATAAATCTTCGATAAAAACCAGCATGCCCTAAAAAACTCCTAATGCCCTTGACTGTGGTTGGCGGCGACAGTTTCTCAATTACCTCTATTTTGGCCCTGTCGACTTCTATCCCACGGCAGCTAATCTTATGGCCAAGAACTATCCCCTCATCCACCATAAAGTGGAATTTTTCCCAATTTAAAACAAGATTAGCTTTTTCACATCTTTCTAGCACCTTTTGTAAATTGCCTAAACAATTCTCAAAATCGTCTCCAAAGACGGAAAAATCATCCATAAAAATTTCCAGGAAGTCCTCTACCATGTCGGAGAATATGGCCATCATGCACCTTTGGAAGGTGGCAGGTGCATTACAGAGTCCAAACGGCATCCTCCTAAACGCATATGTACCGTAGGGGCATGTGAAAGTCGTCTTTTCTTTATCCTCTGGTGCAATAGCAATTTGGTTATAACCTGAGTAACCATCAAGAAAACAATAGTAAGGTTTACCCGCTAATCTATCAAGCATTTGATCAATAAAGGGTAAAGGAAAGTGGTCCTTTCGGGTAGCTTTGTTAAGCTTCCGATAGTCCATACAAACCCTCCAACCGGTCACAGTCCTGGTTGGGATTAACTCATTGTTCTCGTTGGTTATCACGGTCATGCCTCCTTTCTTGGGAACACATTGCACCGGGCTTACCCATTTGCTGTCGGAGATGGCGTAAATAATGCCAGCATCTAACCATTTAATGATTTCCTTACGCACTACCTCCTTCATCGCATGGTTTAACCGCCTTTGGGCATCTATAGTCGGCTTATGATCTTCCTCAAGGAGGATTTTGTGCATGCATAATGCCGGACTAATGCCTTGAATGTCTGCTATCGTCCATCCAATCGCCTTCTTGTGCTGCCTTAACATGTCGATCAGCTGTCATTCCTGTTCCTGCGGCAGCTTAGCAGAGATGATTATGGGCAGTGTGTCATCACAACCAAGATAAGCATATTTAAGCTGCCCTGGCAGGGGCTTAAGTTCTAAGACAGGTGGTTCAACAGTAGATGGCTTTTGGATTAAATGGTTATCCGAAGTGTAATTCAAAGGTTCGAATAACTTACCTGGACGATGGTCTAACCAGTCTACTTCCTCATGTCCTTCAGTTTCAGATGTATCGGATTCAGAGGAGTCGCTGTCGTCGGTGCTGTCGCCGTCGCTGTCGTCATTGCTGTCGTGACAGGTCTGTAGATGGCTGTCGCAGCAGTGACCAAATTTTATATCACGGCAGCCCGACCTGATGCAGGGTTGATCAAAGGTCACCTCAATGATGGCCTTGCATTCCTCATCCACATCAGCATGTTTCATCGCTTGGAGAACATTCAACTTAATTTCTTGATCGTTCACGCGCATGGTGAGTTCTCCTTTCTCCACATCAATCAATGATCTGCCCGTGGCTAAGAAGGGTCGCCCAAGGATGACTGGTGCGTTCTCATCTGCCTCACAATCTAAAATAAGAAAGTCAGCAGGAAATATAAGCTTATCCACTCTTACCAAAATATCTTCAATTTTTCCCTCGGGGTGAACGTAAGAGCGGTCGACTAGCTGTAGGGTAACTATCGTGGGCCGCGCCTTGCCAATACCTAGTTTCTGAAAAACAGATTTGGGCATTAGATTAACACTAGCACCAAGATCACATAATGCCTTACCCACAAATCTGTCGCCGATTACGCAAGGAATGATGAAGCTCCCCGGATCCTTCTTTTTCTAGGGTGGCTGCCGATGAAGAATACTCATGTAACCTTCTTGCATCCTTACCGTTTCAAATTCCCCAAGTTTAGATTTTTTCGACATAACATCCTTGAGAAATTTAGCATAACCGGGCATCTCCCTTACAGCATCTAACAACGGAATATTGATATGAACCTGTTTAAAAATATCATAAATCTTTTTAAGTTGAGATTCATGCTTAGCTTGCTGTATCCGTTGCGGAAAAGGTGGTGGAGGACGGTAATCAGCAATGCGTCCTTCCCACTGCATGCGAATCTGAGGACGATAATCTTCTTTTTTCTCCTCTGTCGCTTCTGCTGTCGTGACAGGCTCATCGGCAGCAGTTTGTTTATCACCTGTCGGGGCAGCTTCCTCGGCAGGTTTATCCAAGGCAGGTTCCTTTTCTGTTTCAGCTTCGTTTTCCGGCCCTGGTAACTTTTTCCCACTTCTAGTAGTAATTGCCTTACATTGCTCATGTGGGGGTGGTCTAGCATTTTCAGTATTGCTAGGGAATCCTCCATTCTGTCGTGGCTTAATATGCTGCGACACCTGACCCATTTGTGTCTCTAGAGATTTCAAGGTAGCCTCATGATTTGTCATTCTCATCTTGGTTTCATCCATAAAGTTTTCCGTCTTCTTGACAAACTGATTAATATTCTCCATATATGTACCAGTCTGAGACATAAAGGTGGCCAGAGTCTGTTCCAATATACTACTCGCGGCAGGTGGTGGCTGCTGTTGCTGCTGAGGCGGCAGGTTCTGCGGCAGGTTCTGTCGCGTCAACAATCTAGGACCCCCCTGATTCTGATTATGCGCTTGTGGATTCAGAGCATTGTTAGGGTTACTCCAGGAAAATTTGGGATCCTTCCTCCAATTAGGGTTGTAGTTGTTGGAATTATAGTTCGACTTGTAATTTCCAACATATTTTCCCTCTTCTATATTTATCGGGCAATCATCCCTACTATGATTTCCCTCACAAGTAGCACAAACTTCCTCGACAGCAAATCCTTGTAATTCATCATCATTCAATAACTTTTTCATTGCTTTAGTAAGGAATGCTACCTGCGATTTCATAGTGCTGTCGGCCTCATAGTCTTTGACAGCAAGTACCCGTTTACCCCCTCTTCTTGCGGTTGGAAACTGCTCCTCATTCTTAGCCAGATGTTTCAAAACTTGCAAGGCCTCGTCCGGATCTTTATCCAATAATAGTCCATTTGCTGCAGAATCAATTCGAATGGGAGTTTGTAAGTTAGCAGCATTATAAAACTTAGTTACCTGATTCCAGAAGGGGAATCCATGCATTGGGCAGTTTCGAAGAAGAGTTGTGAATCTGTCCCAGGCCTCGTGCATCGGCTCGTCATCTTCCTGTTGAAAAGTAGCAATTTCATTACGTAATCGCTCAGCTAAATGTGAAGGATTAAAACGAGACAAAAATTCACGAGTTAAATCTGCCCAAGTCATAATAGAACCTGGTGTAAGTTTATTCCACCAAGTTTTAGCTCTGTCCCTCAATGAATGAGGAAATAACCGAAGCCTCAGTATCTCCGGACTAACTCCTGGCAGTCTAAACGAACCACAGATCTCCTGGAACGTTTTGAGATGCTCCCTGGCATCTTCTGTTGCAGAACAACTGAACTGCCCGACGTTGTTGATCATACTAAACATGACAGGTTTGAGTTCGAAGTTATCAACATCAATATCCGGCAGCGTGGTCTCCAGTTCTACATGATCGTTCAGCATGTAGTCACGACATGACCGTCGTCCACCTGCCGCGGGCGGGTCACCGACAGGCGGTACACCATCACCGACAGGCTGATTACGGGCCATCTGCTCTAGCTGTTTCTCAAGGTATTCGTTTCGGTCTAAGAGGTGGCGAATCTGTTTCTTAAGATTGAAGGAACGTTCGATCTCCGGATCTAATTTATACTCAGGATCTTCACCTCTTTTCGATCTGCGCATAAACAGGAAAACCTCGTGAAAAGCAAGAGTTTAAAACACAAAAGAAAAATTAAAGAAAATTTAAATAAAAACAAAAACGAAAATAAAAACAAAAAGTGCAAGGAAAGAAAGGTGTAGTTATGTTGCCAATCCCCGGCAACGGCGCCAAAAACTTGTTGCGTGTAAAATAGTCTATCGCAATTATGGTGCAAGTATACACGACGCAAGTAGTAAAGTGATACGAAGTATCGGATATCGTCTCCACAGGGATTGGGCTAATAGCTTCACCTAAATTCACTGCACGAAGTAAAGGAAATAATTATGAGAAGTTGTCACGAATAATAATGTAAAAACGTAAATAAAAGGATTGAGAAATCAAGATAGAGAGAATGGGCTGGTATTGAATTGCTCAGTAGTGCAGGTATTGAATTGCTTAGGATCTCCAGTTCTGTCGTCGCACCCGTCGCCGACAGCACCTGTCGCGGCGTCTGTCCGTTAGCTGTCGCGGCAGCGAACACTAACTCAGTACTTCAAGCTTGGCAAGAATCCCAGATCTGCCTTGCCCTATCCCTAGGCACAAGTCTGTCGATGATCACGTCTTTGATGATACCTCCCGGCGTGAATCGAAGGATGAACACCGATGTGTATGAATTCTTCCTTAGCCACTTAACCTCGCCCTATCCCTAGGCACGAGATGGTTCAACTATAAACTAGAGAACGCGCTCTTATCTCTTTCGTATACTTAACTCTCCCGATGCTAAGTAAATGGATAACCTCACAATGCTCTCCCGATGCTCTTGCAAGATATTAAAACCAAGATAAAAGAACTTGAAGTTTATTTTATTGAACTTGAAAAATCCTAAAACAAAGCAACCCTTGCAACTACTTTACAAAACAACCCGTAGCCCTAGGGGGAATTTAGAACATGTCGGTGACAGGGAAACGACAGGGTTTAGGTTTCGGTTATGGGGTAATCGGTTATGCCCTAGGTTTAATCTATGCCCTTATATAAGCTTTGGGCTCAAGTTATCTAAGGTAACAAGGATTACAACTTTAATTAAAAGTAAGATTCTAATAAAGACTAAATCTCTAAAGTCTCCTACTTTCCAGCCGCATCCTTATTTTGTGGGAATTCCTTTCCTTGAGCTTTGGCTTGACATATCTTTTGATCCGGGGCTTGGAAAAATATTTGGCTTTCACACGACAGACGAGCAGATTTTTCTCTATCTATCGAGGTCCACTTTACTTTTCCTCTTCATAAGTCTGCTGTCACCATGCTGTCACGACAGGTCCATGACAGGTTCGTCTTCTTCAGCTGCTTGTCCAGTTCAGCTCTCCTGCTTATCTGCCCTGCGCCTGCCTTCGACATCTACTGTGACAGATACCTGCAAAAATAGCCATCTTTCAGTAGAATCCGTGCCTTTTATATAATTGTGATGTTTTATTGAAAACTAACCTAAATGCAATGCAATGATGCTTGAATGCAGCAAAAATATGGGTTAAAAAGGGTGTAAATAATAGAACTTTTACACACTCAACAGCTCTCTCTTTGTTCGACAATGCAGATCCTTAGTTCGTGGGTTGCTAAGTGCAAGAAGGGGCCTCCAAGTGTGCTTCGTGGTGCTTGATTAGCTATCAAGTATGAACATTTTTAGTTATGGTGTAATGGTCTAGCAATGGGACATGTATTCGCACTATAATGCTTTTGAAGTATGATGTTGATGTTTAGGAGCATGTTAGACTCCTATATGTGTTTCATGTCTATGATTTGACTTGGATTGTAATCATGATAACTTGCCAAATGCTTGAGTGATGTATGTCTTATGGATGCTTAAGATTGCTTTGATGACATGAATACCTATATGAGATGAATGGTGCCTTTTGACTATTAATGTCTTTAAGCATGCCTTGTGAAATGTTGGTTAATGTGTATTTGCCATGTATGAGTGATTGTTTAAATCCATGCCTTGTATGTGTTTGAGCATGCTAAACATAGGATGCATGCCTCTAGACTTTGCTTGTTTGAGTTGTGTGCCTTTGTGGGTCGTTTAGGACCTTTAGACTTGTGGAAAAACGCCTAAGTCTAATTTTCAAAGGTTGCAGACAGCCCGCGTTTCGAAACGAGCTGGGCCGTTTCGGAACGGGTAGGCTTCAGGGACCCCGTATCGGAACGCGTTTCGATACGGTTTGGCCTCTGAGAGCCCCTGTTCCGATACGGGTTTCAGAATGTTTTGGCTACTGGAAATCTGAGAAAATGACGAGATGAAATCGTTTCGAAACGGGCCTAAGGGTTTCGAAACGATCAAAATCTCGTTGACCACGAGAAGTTGACTGTTGAGGGCGTTTCGGAACGGTTAACCTCCATTCTGATACGACCCCTTGTATGGGCTTTGGGGCAGTTGACCTGTTCAAGGCGTTTCGATACGCCTCAAGGGTGTTTCGAAACGGCCTGTTTAATAGATAAAAATTGGGCTGTTCAAATGCTGTTTTGGGTTCGAATGTTTATCTCATGTATTTTATTCCGCTGTTTGATCATATATGACTTAAATGAACTTTTAGAAAAGATTAAGTTAAAGTAGAAAAAAATAGGGTTGCTAACCGAGGGGGAACCTTAACGGGTTTCACTTTGGTTTTCCCCGTGTGGCCTACTTGGACCGGTTATCCGGTCAGACCGGGATGAGGGGGTTACATTTGTTGGTATCAGAGCCTAAAGTTTCTGAGACCTTGGGCAGGTAAGTGAGGTAAGCTAAGTTTTATGATTGATATGCACGGTGTTTGCTTGTCTTGTAAGCATGATTGCTTGTGTATCAAGTTATGCTCGTTGTTTTATTTAAATCATGTTGTATGGAGTCCCATTGCTACTATTACATCGAAAAAGAGTTCTAAGTGAGGGAACATACTTGAGAACTTGGAAGCCTTGCCTTGCTAACCGAATATTGTATGTTTTATGATTGTTGTTGTTTATTTATTGCTTTTAGTAAGTTTGAGGTCAGTGCGTGGGCCGTGAATTGGTAAGTGGGAGTTGTGGTATCTGAAATGTGGATGATGTTGGGGGAGTTCATCGCTATAGTTAGGGAAGTACGGTTGTACCAGAGTTGAGGTACAATCGGTTTGTTTAAGTCAGTGTGTTCGTGGGTTGATTCTTGTTGATGAGGGATGACGTGATCGTTTCTAGTATTAGTTAGTAAAAAGAAGTGAAGACATGTGAGGGAGGTTCAGAGTAGTATCGATGTTATAATAGATAGGCCTTGGTACAGTTCTGGGTTTGTTTCTTCCGGTTGATTCTGAATCTGCACTACGGTATATTGTTAGCGAGCATGCAAAGTTTGAATGTGCCCGGTGAAGTGTTAGAGGTAGGTATGAGTACCTTAGTTCCTTTGGCGAGATCAGGGTAAGGGTCTCGTGTGGGTAATCTGAAACTCAGAAAAGTTAGTTGGTGATCGTTAGGGTTCGACCTATGGTTTTAATATGAGACAGCCGATCAGTATCCGTGAGTGGGAATCGATTTGTGTGATTGGGCCAGTGTGCGTCTGAGTTGTTTTCTAGCATGGTTGTCAGTGTGTGATTAGAACTGCGTTTTTGAAGTTTCGAGATGCTCTAAGAACGGTTTTGAAGAGTTAGGTTATAATTGAAGGGTCAGCTTGAAAACAAGAGAATCGAAAACTATCAACTGTGTACATGTGAAGTTGCAATTTCTGCGGATACATCCTTTTGTGTGAACATGTTAGAAATTAGATATCTCTATTGAGACCTTAGACGTAGGGACGCATGCGACTGGTCCTTTTAGTGAGATTGTAGTGGTCAGAAAAATGTACGGAAGATGTTTGTTGATGGTCCAGGGATACGTGATCCTAGTAGATGTGGAGTAATTGTCTTTTTACGGTTCCGATGTAACTTTTGGCATGGTTTAGCTTGAAGAACACAAAGCTAGGGTATACCTTGGGACAGAGAGAGAGAGTTGCCTTGAAGTGGCAGATTTCTGTGAGACTGTAGTGTTAGGTAGAGATGTGAACTTCTAATTGAATGTTGATCTAGCTTTAGAGGTAAAAGGTTGATTGAGTTTAGTTGACAGGCTTGCTTGGCAATTGTGATAGATTTGATTTTTGACGAAGATTAGACAGCAGAAGGTTAGAATAGTTTGTGGTTTTCCTAGAAGTGTTTAGAAGAATTACCCGGTTTATCTCTTGCTAGGGAAGAAAAGTTTGTTATTGATACCGTCTCCGAGTTGCTCCTGTTTTGTTTGCTCTGTATCTTATGATTCCCGACAGAATTGAGAGTGTTGAAGAATCAATTACGAGATTTGTTAGACCTTAGATTCATGGGGCCTAGTGCATCATCTTAGAGTTCGACAGTGTAATTTGTGAAGAAGAAAGAGTGACAATACGAGAATGTGTTTAAATTTCAGACAGTCGAAAGAAGCGACAGTGAATAATTAGTATCTGTTTCCGAGTGCCAGTGATTTGTTGATCAGTTAGTGTGGGCTTCAGTCTTTTCGAAGATTAATTTGGGATCCGATTGCTACTAGTTGAATGTGAGAGAAGTTGATGTATCGAAGACAACTTTCGAGGCAAGATGTGACTGCCTTGAGTTCCGAATTATGCCGTTTTGTTTGACTAGTGTGTTAGTTACTTTTATAGAGATGTTGAGCAGAATAATTCCCGAGTTCCTTGATCAGTTGTAGTAGTTCTCATAGTTGACACATGAGTATATTCACGTACCGAAGAAGATCATGACAAGCTATGGAGTTAGTGATGTAGATCCTATTAGAGAATTAGTTGTATGCCAAGTTGTGCAACGCGAACTCCGAGTTAATGAAGATGTTCTCCTAGGACATGTAGTTCAGCCGAGTGTGTTAGAGTAAATCCCAGGTAAGCAGAAGAAGATGTGAGTTGGAAGAAATTGAAGACTGTGATAGGTATCTATAATTCCTAGGTCTAGCATTGTTACTCTCAGAGAATTGTAAATAGTCTTTTGAAGATAGCTGCTCATTTGACAAGTTGCTACAGAAGAGTGTTCAGTGTGTGGTCAGATGCAAGACTTTGAGCTCTTGAGAAACCGAAGGAAACTTTGAAGAGAGCTTCAACCTTGATTCAGCCTATATTAGAGAAAGAGTTTGTGAACCATAATGATGCGTTACATGTAGGGTTAGGTTGTGTGCTTATGCAAGACAGAAGATTGTGGCTTATTCATTAATATAGTTGGAAGACCGAGAGAAGAGTTATCCGACACTAGACTTGGAGTTAATTACAATTGTATTTGCTTTGAAGACTTAGAGACAAAGCTTGTATAGTAAGAAATGCACATTATGTATGTAACTATCATCAGAACTTGAAATATTAGACGACTTAGGAAGGATTGAAACTTGAACAGCATAGGTTGTTAGAACTGCTTGAAGACCGTGATCTCAAGATTTTGTATCATCCGAAGAGAGTTAACGTAGTAGCTGATGTTCCGAGTTATATTGTTATTAGATTGGTAGTTGAGTTGCGAGCTATTTTTACCGGGTTCAGTTACCGAATGATAGTAGTTTTATGGCCGAGTTTCAGGTAAAACCTATATTAAGTCAGAATGCTTAAAGAGAAACAGTTGCAAGACAGATTCTTGGCACCTCACGTGCAAGACATAACAAAAGGAAGACCTTCAGAATACAGTTCCAGAGATGAAAGAGTTCTGCATTTTGAAGACAGAATTGTTGTACCGATTGACATAGTGTTTTGAGACGTGTTGTTTTGGCCGAAGCACTTGGCAGTTCATTTGTATTACATCGAGGTAGTATGAAGACATACTGTGGGTTGAAGATGAGTACTTCTGGATTGAGTTGATGGATGATGTGGTTCAGTGTGAGAGTAAGTGTATAATTTACCAGCGTGTCAAGACCGAGCATCAGTTTTCTTCTAGGTTGTTACATTCGTGGAAGATTCTTAGTGAAAGTGAGTAATAGAGGTTCGAGATTTCTGCTAGATTTTTGAAGACGTATGCATAGTGTTTGGTTGTATGTTGAGGTCTGATGATCAGTCAGAGAAAGTTATGGGCCAGGTATTCAAATAGTGTTGTATGAGATTGTGAATCGGGCTAGTCCTGTTGTTTATCTATTGCGGTTACCACCAGAGTTAGAAAGAGATTTGTGATGTATCTATGTATCTATAATTCGGGAGTGTGAGTCAGGTTTGTTCTGTGCTATGTTTGTAGGAGAGATCGAGTTGAGTTTAAAGTCGACATGCCTTGAAGAATCAATTGAGATCTTAGTGTCAGATAGCAAATGTTGTGTGGTAAGTCCTTCGAGTTGGTTAAAATGTTGTGGTGAGAAGGCAATGGAAGTATGGAGGAGCATGTTTCAGTGACTCTTCCTGTCCGGTAAATTTCGGGGACGAAATTTCCTTAAGTGGAGGAGAGTTGTAACACCCGTGTTTTGGGGTTAGGAGTTAGTCAGGTTAGTGGTCCGAGTCGGTAAAATTAAATTAAATCTTTTTGGCCATGACATGAGTTAATTGAAATTTAATAAAAAGGGGAGGGACCAATGTGGTGATTTAACCCAAAACTTTTAAAAAGGAAGACAACTTTTATTTGAAATTAAAGGAACAAACAAAAAGAAATAAAGGTGTCATCTTTGTCTTCCCCATCTCTCCTTTGTGAAAAGCTCCTAAACCCCTCCCCAAACCCTAAACACTATTCCATTGATTTCTCCCTCATCTCAAAGTCTTTTTCAAAGGTAAAGGTATATTCTCACTCTCCTCTTCATTTCCTATCTATCCATGGTCATAGATTTTAAAACTACCCACTTTTGAAAAGTTAGGGTTTAAAGAAAGAATGGATTTTTATTGGGTTTTTCAATTGATTTCGATTTATTATGTTGGGTTTTGGTTTAATCTCATGAAAATACACATAATATGTTGAAATGGAGGATTTTGGGTGAAAACCCGAAATGGGTTCTTGTGGCTAATTTTAAAGTGTCTAAAACTTGGTTTTTGGTGAGTTTTAGGGTAAAATTGAAGGGCTGATGGTTTAAGTATGTTAGGAAGGTGTTTTGGGACCATTTGGGTGTCATTTGGATGATTGAAAATGGAATTTTCAGCTAGGGTTTGAAGGAGCACGAAAATGTGCATTTGGGGGGTTGTTTTAGGTTGGAATTGGTGGGCTAATGTTAGTGCTATGGTTGGGGGTTGCTTTGGGATCATTTGTGGGTATAAAATGTGTTGGAAACTTGGGTTTTGATCAAGGTTTATGGGCTGCTCGAATTTGATAAAGTTGGGGTTTGATCATGACTTGAAATGTTGAGTTTGATGTTTGAATTGTATTCCGGGTTAGCTACTTTGATGTTTGAGTTGATTTGAGGTTGTTTTGCTTGTGTTGAGGTGATTAGAAGCGAGGTTTTAAGTTGGTGAAGCATTGGGAACAAATTCGGAAATTGAAGACCATGGTTGCTTGGTATTTGAGCTTGGAGGTAGAGGTGAGTGGTTAATGTTTTTTAAATTGGTTTGTAAGTGGTTGGTTCAAGCATGTGGACTAGGTTGGGCTTGGTAGACCCACCTAGAGTTAGGATTAGGGTGGTAGCCTAATCCTAAGCTTTAGTTAGAGACATTGGATGCACTCTTTAATTAATGTATATGCCTCGTGATGTTATGATTTGATGATTTATGTATAATGTGATATACATGTATGTTGAGGTATGGCTTAACGCATTGTTATATGCATGTTGGTGAAAAATATGATGTGATAATTGTTTGGATGATGTACATGTAATATTGGTTGGTGAAATGAGGTTATGAGGTGGTGGCATGATTTTAAGAATCATGGTGAGTACGTGCTAAGCATGGAAATTATATTGAAATAAATGTCGTGAAAGGTTGTGGATTTTATTTAATATTGGCACTAGTATGCTTGGGTACAATGATCGATCATTAGGATGAGTGTGCACACGAGAGTCAAAACGCGCGTGGCCTTGGTGGCGTTAAGGCACCAATGAGGAGTACGGGTACGCCCAGAAATATTTATATTAGTCGATGATGAGTGGAATCCCATCGACGGGGCGTGAGGATGAGTGGAATCCCCTCCGCGAGAGCCGGTGATGAGTGTAATCCCACCGCAGGTAATGGTTATGTTGGAAATGCGTTCCAACATGTTATCCGCGTATTCGAGTCATAGCTAGGTGCCAATATGAGATTGTATGTATAGGCCAATATGATATGAAATGTCATCTTACCAATATATGTTGATATGTGTATCAATGTGATGTGGAAAATGCGATTCCTTTTTGGATGATTATATGTGTTTACATATGTTGTGGAAGTGAGCTTATTGAGCATGACATACTATTGAATAATTGTTCATGCATCATTGACATTTGGCTCTTGAGGATTGAAGGTATGAACATGCATTTTACCTTAGTTGAGATCGTGCTTGGGCCCTGCATTGTCGAGGTTTGTTTTTAAAGAGCTTACCCTCACTAAGCTTTATTGCTTACGCTCTCTCTTTGTTCAACAATGCAGATCCTTAGTTCGTGGGTTGCTAAGTGCAAGAAGGGGCCTCCAAGTGTGCTTCGTGGTGCTTGATTAGCTATCAAGTATGAACATTTTTAGTTATGGTGTAATGGTCTAGCAATGGGACATGTATTCGCACTATAATGCTTTTGAAGTATGATGTTGATGTTTAGGAGCATGTTAGACTCCTATATGTGTTTCATGTCTATGATTTGACTTGGATTGTAATCATGATAACTTGCCAAATGCTTGAGTGATGTATGTCTTATGGATGCTTAAGATTGCTTTGATGACATGAATACCTATATGAGATGAATGGTGCCTTTTGACTATTAATGTCTTTAAGCATGCCTTGTGAAATGTTGGTTAATGTGTATTTGCCATGTATGAGTGATTGTTTAAATCCATGCCTTGTATGTGTTTGAGCATGCTAAACATAGGATGCATGCCTCTAGACTTTGCTTGTTTGAGTTGTGTGCCTTTGTGGGTCGTTTAGGACCTTTAGACTTGTGGAAAAACGCCTAAGTCTGATTTTTAAAGGTTGTAGACAACCCGCGTTTCGAAACGAGCTGGCCCGTTTCGGAATGGATAGGCTTCAAGGACCCCGTATCGGAACGCGTTTCGATACAGTTTGGCCTCTGAGAGCCCCTGTTCCGATACAGGTTTTGGAATGTTTTGGCTACTAGAAATCTGAGAAAATGACGAGATGAAAGCGTTTCGAAACGGGCCTAAAGGTTTCGAAACGGTCAAAATCTCGTTGACCATGAGAAGTTGACCATTGAGGGCGTTTCGGAACGGTTGACCTCCGTTTCGATACGACCCCTTGTATGGGCTTTGGGGCAGTTGACCTGGTCAAGGCGTTTCGATACGCCTCAAGGGTGTTTCGAAACGGCCTGTTTAAAAGATAAAAATTGGGCTGTTCAAATGCTGTTTTGGGTTCGAATGTTTATCTCATGTATTTTATTCCGCTGTTTGATCACATAGGACTTAAATGAACTTTTAGAAAAGATTAAGTTAAAGTAGAAAAAAATAGGGTTGCTAACCGAGGGGGAACCTTAACGGGTTTCACTTCGGTTTTCCTCGTGTGGCCTACTCAGACCGGTCATCCGGCCAGACCGGGACGAGGGGGTTACATTCTCCACGCGTAATCGACTTCTGAACCCATTTTTGTGGTTTTCGCAGACCAAAATAGTCGTTTTAATAAAACAAAATAATTTTATTAAAATGACCCGTTTTTAGGTGATCTAATCACACCTTTTTAAAAGATTGGTGGTGACTCTGTGTTTTTAAAGTTTTCAAAATGTTAGGCTACTTTAAAAAGGGCTTCGACAGCTTGGTGACTCCGCTGGGAAAAATTTTGTTTTACAAAAAAGAGAGTCAGACCGCAAATCGGTTACATCTGGTTTTAATGTCAAAATTTGCGAATTCATTTAAAGCTTAACTTAATTGTTCGTTTATAAGTTTAATTCTATTTTACGCATTTATGACTTAATTCCGAGCTCTATACCCGAGCTTTGTCCCGTTCGTTTAAGTGGGGGAACACGCTTTACTCATGTAAGAATATCGATTCTTCGTATGAGTCTAGCAAGTACCTTCGGGACTCATGACCTTTGACTTCGTAAGAATATCGATTCTTCAAGGCATAAGTGGTGAGTCCTCCTGAGTTGAACTTGGTTCGTTTGTAGCCTGTAATGGGTGAGAATTAAGGGCATTGCTACCCTTAGTGGGGGACAACAAGGAAAACTCGAGTACCCTTTTAGAACCAAACTAAGTTTGATAATCTAGAGACCACCCCAATAGAGCCATGTGGAAAACCTTAGGCTTTTACTCTAGTCAAAATTATTTCGTAAGGATAATCCGTGGAGACATGTCCTGGAGTGCTGGAATGTGCTGCCCAAAATTATTCAAACAATGAAATAATTTTGGACCTTTTAGGTTTTATTTCTGTTTTTGTTAAAAAAGAGTACTAACTTTTTTGTGTGTGTTTTGTTTTGTTTTTGGCATATTTATTTGTTGCATACATTTCATATTTAGAGGGGATCGATTTTAAAGCATGTTGCTCACATATAAAAGATTTCTCCATGGATGGAAGGTACTTCTAGAGCAATACTTTAATGGAATTGATGACCCTTCGCTTGCATTCATGCATTTGCATTTTTTGGGCTTGCATTAATGTTGTGATCACTTCATACACTCATAATCGCATGATAGAATATCAAAAACATCCCACAAGTACGATACTCGTTCTCAGTCTAGAGCAATGTCTATGGAAGACATATTGACAACTTTAGATAATAGCCATCAAGAGTGGGAGACTCAAGGAAGAAGAATGTGACGAACGCTTGAAAAATCTTGTCGTGAAATGGACGGGTCGAGTTTGGCCGTAATTTACCCATGCCTTCCTGGAATAATGCTCAGACAGTAAAAGATCTTCCTAGACGATATTGTGATCGTGCTTAGAACCAACCATTTTGCTTTTGCCTGCGAGCATTAGGGATCTTTTGTAAGGGCTTTTATGTTGTTCTACTTGTTTCAAAGATGCATCATTTTCTTAAGTGGCAAACATTTCATTTTCCCTTCCACTTTCCATTTCTCTTATATAATACATATTCTTTGCAGAGTCCCTACAATTGATTGTATGAATGACTTTTGAATCTAGTCCCGAGATAGAGGGGCAATAAAGTGTGTTCAGGTTTAATGGGGTTAATCTCATATACAAATTATGAGTGAATTTTCCTCTCAAACATTGTTGTTAGAAGAGTCCTTGAATAAAGTGATAACTCTAAAACATCTACCAACTGAAAACTACTTCTCTTCGATGATGTTTGTGTGTGAAATGACATTTGACATTCTTTCATTTCTCTTCACGAATAAGAAAACAAGAATCCATTGTTGTCTCCTTTTGAGCATGCTGTTATTTTTCTTGTGATTGAACCCCAACCAAGGATCACTCCCCACACCGGGGGAAAAGAAAATGAAAAGCTGTTTGCAAATAAAGGAAAAACATTTCAGATCAAGTTAAATGTCCTAAACTGAAAATGAAAGGGACACGAAAAAGAAAAAGAAAAAGGAAAAAGGAAAAGAAGAAGAAAAAGAACAAGAACAAGAAGAAAAGAAAAGAAAAATAAAAGAACAATAAAAAAGAGAAAAAAGGGAAAAAGGAAAAAGAAAGGAAAGAAAGAAGAAATGGAAGAAGAAGTATGAAGGACAACTTGAAACGAATCCTTCAAATGTGACATGTAAAGGAAATGAACTCTAGGGTGAAAACCCAAAATGGGCAGTCCATAGTGATTCAGAGAAGAAAAGAATGAAGATTTCATCAAGAAAAGTTGATCATTAGTTTAATTACCCCTAAAACATGTATTTGAGCCTATATATCCTTTCTTGGTAACCTGAGCCTAGGCTACATTACAAGCCTTAAAAGACCATTTGGATCACACATAAATATCCGAGAAATGAGTGTCTTCAGAACACATTCCGCCTTATTGAGTTAACCTTTCTTCAGAGACCTCAAAACTTCTAATGTCTGATTGAGATTAGAAAAGTGGGAAAACTAAAATTTGGCAAGTGTGTGAGTAAAAGACAACCACCTAAAAGCGGGGCACTATCCAGTTGATGGATTCTTGAATCATTCATACTATGAATTTGGGGCATCTGACTTTTCCCCCTAATTTTAATTCTTATTTCTAGTCTTTTCTTGCATCTTACAAGTAGGCTGACATAGATTCATAAAGAACCAAAGATGTTTTGGTATTGATCCCAGTCGTAGGGAACCAGGAATGAGTGTTTACATCACTTCAAGAAATAATGAAGTGGCTACCCACTAAAGAAGATGAACCTTAGATTGAATAGGGGCATCACCTATCGTGAGGAGATAAAGAACATACGTGTTGAAGAATGTAAGGTTAACCATGTTAACATGCAAGATCCTTAAAACATGAAAATGGATAGAGTTACACCCAGAGGGAAAGCCTTGCGCTCAGATTGGGGCAATTTTATGTTGGCCAAGAATTCAAGGCTGTAAAACCAATATTTGATTTTGATATAACAAGTAATTCAAGGACTAATTTGCAAAGTAAATAAATTTTTAAGTAATCAAAATATTCGATTTTGACAAGTACAAATTATACTAAAAATGTTTTCAAGTCAAAACTTAATCCTTATAAATTTTCTAAGTGTTTTTCAGGCCAAAATACACAAAATCGCACAGGCGTTTCGAAACACCCTCAAAGTGTTTCAATACGTTTTGCCACTGGAGATATCTATTTCGAAGCGGCTCACACCTGTTTCGATACGACCTTCATCTGGGCCTTTGATTTTTAAGCATCGTTTCGGAACGACTAACACTCGATTCGATACAGAGGTTAAGTAATTTTAAAATTGGGCATTTAATGAACTAGCTGTTACTTGTCAGAAACTGAATTTTAAAGAGTTCGTTAAGTGTTTCGATACACCCCCAAGCTGTTTCGGAACACCAAATTACAATTTCAAATGTTCCAATACAGCCCCTTATCTTTTTCGATACGACATATAGTTGTTTCGATACGGGCCCTATTTTACACATAACGACTCTTTCTTTTTTGAGTGTCCGTTTCAATACAGGGGTCCTGTGTTCCGAAATGAGTAGTTGCAAAACTACATTTATGGAGGGAAGAGAGAGCCCCAACGGCTCTATTGATGATCTCAACCACCCAAACGGCTAGAAATCAATGAGAAGGTATAAAAACAAGTCTAAAAAGCTACAACAACAACAACTATTGAGCCTTCAAGCAACATCAAAGCATTCAAATCCAAACCTTGATCTTTTAGAGTCAAATCTTGTACCCAACTAAAGTGTGTTCTTCATTGTATTTTTTATTAAGTGTTTTGGGGAGTGTTTGATTGTGTTTGGGTAAACATTATCCTTTGAGAGGCACTTGTTAAGTTTACCAAAATTCGTTCATTGTAAAGAGTGTGTTGGATTAAGCTTTGGGTAGAAAGCTTAATCGTTATTGTAAGGTTTCCTCCTCATCCAAGAAAAAGGGAAGAATCAATAGTGTATTGGTTGAAAATCCTTAGTGGGAGCTAAGGTAGTGGAGGTAGAGTTCATTTAGGAACTTGAACCACTATAATTGCCTTGTGTCAATTTTTCATCCTTCCAATTTCCACCCTCAAATTTTTAATCGCCAATTCACCCCCTCTTGGTCATTTGCAATAGTTTGATCAACTCAACAATTAGTATCAGAGCTACACTCATTGAAAAGATTACAACCCTCTTGAGTCGATTCTAGGACAATTTGGTCAATAAGAACTTCAAGTAATGACATCCGCCTCTGGCCCCAACCTTTATGAGTTTCAATCCACCACCAAACTACCATTCTTCAATGGGGATAACTACTCATATTGGAAGAATCTGATGCGTCTCTTCATCAAATCCAACGACTACATGGTGTGGGACGTTGTAGAAGACGAACCAAGCATTCCTATGAAGAGAGATAGTGAAGGAAGATTAGTCCCAAAGGTCAAAGCTGAGATGACCGATGAAGATAGAAGACGGTTGCAAGTCAATGACAAAGCCTTGCACATGATCTTTTGTGCTCTCTGCCCCAAAATATACTCAAAGGTGTCTTCCATCGAAAGCGCCAAGGACGTTTGGGATACCCTCGAGACAACATATGAGGGAACTAGCGATGTTAAAGAGACAAAGATCGGATTGCTCATTTTAAGCTATGAGAATTTCAAGATGGATCCCGATGAAAGCGTCTCCAAGATGTTTGATCGGTTCTCGGTCATCGTCAATGTTTAAAGGGCTTCGGTGAAGTCATTCCCGAAGACAAGCTAGTTCGGAAACTTTTATATTCTCTTCCGAAATCGTGGGATGGAAAAAGAATGACCATCATTGAAGCTAGAGATTTGAAAACTCTCAAGCTTGACGCCCTTGTTGGATCTCTACTCACCCATGAGATCATGAAAAAAGGAAGGGAAAAAGAGAAGAAAGTTGAGAAGAAGGAGGTTGAGAAGAAGATGATCAGAATCACACTTAAAGCTTCATAAAATGATAGCAATTCGAGTGAAGAGGAAGACGAGGAGATGGCCATGTTGGCCAAAAGATTCACATGTTTCATGAAGTCCAACTGGGGAAGAAAATTCAATAGAAAAGGGGACTTCAAGAATAGATGTAAAGAAGAAGAGAAGGACCAAATCACTTGCTATGAGTGCAAAAAGACGGGCCATATCTGATCCGAGTGCCCTCAAATGAGAAAGAAAAGCTTTGGGAAGAAGGACAAGCTCAAAGCTCAAGTGGCAACTTGGAGTGACGAGGAGTCATCCAAAGAGGAGGAGGAAGTGGCCAACCTTTTTCTCATGGCATTTGAGGAGGAACCAATGGTAAACCCTAACTCATCATCTTTTACTTACAACGAATTATATGATGCTTATGATGAGTTACAAGATGTCTATGATGAGTTGGTTGAAAAGTATAAAGAGTGTAACCCCCTTAGCCCGGCCTAGACGGTTGACCCGAACTACGAAGATTACACGGGGAAAACCAAAGTCAACCCAAAAGTCAACCTTGATTAACGACCCTTTTTTTTCTTTTTAAACTTGTCTAGATACACGTTAACCCTAAGTGAGTACTCATGAAACATATATGAGAAAGGCACAGCGATCGAACAACAAAGAGGGACTCAATTGCACTTATTACAAGTTTAGGGACCAAATTGTAATTTCTGTAAATTAGAAGTTCATAACTGATTTTAAAGTTACCAATATGAAATTAGTCACATTACATGCTTCTCTGCCAAAATTCAACTTAATTGGACATCTCAAACACAAGCAACTGCAATATCAATATTTGGGACTAAAATGTAAAGCTTGCAAACTTCAACACCATTCAAATCAGTGCCCAGCGGTCACCAGTTTCGAAACGTTCACCTGCTGTATCAGAACGAGGACCGAAACGGCGCTGACCGTTCCGAAACGCGGGTTGGTTCCGAGACTGGTTCCGAAACAAGGCCTTATAGTAGCCAAATCGTTTCGGAACGCCCTTAGCGTTTCGAAACACGAAGGCCATTTCAGGCCCCCGTTTCGAAACACTAGGGGGTGTTTCGATACGGTTTGCCCAGATTCAGCAGCAAAGCTTGGTTTTTCAAGCATAAATCCATTCAATCACAACCTAATGACACCCTAATCATGTCAACAAGTCATCATACATATAAGGTGCATGTTTAGGACTCCTAAACACAACCATAGCATCAAACATGGAATTCCACATGTCTAGAGGCATGCTTCCTATTATCAAAGCCAAGTAGACAAACAAACTTCGAATCAAGCATTAAAGGCTAATTACAATTCAAATCATCCAAGGCATACATGCCACAACCTCAGGGAGTTTAACACATCTCCCAAAACAAAACTTAGGTTTCCATTGCCAATTCATCAAAACTAATAGTGTATGAAAACTTCACCATACGTGAGCTTGGATTCCCTTGGACACACTTAGCTTCCTTGATGCCCTTAAACACCTCAATTATCTGCATGATTGGTAAAAGAGAGCGTAAGCACAAATGCTTAGTGAGGCATGCTCTAAGTAAAACCAACACAATAATGCATTTTTAGAAAACACTTTCAACAAAGCTTTTAAACCACATACTCATATCTTTCTCATGCTACCATGCATCATTTTCAAGCATCTCATGCTTCGTTACATTTAAATATATTATATTGGCTTTCAAGTGATAGTTCATAACCATTTCAACACAAAACACAATCGGATACGCGGATTACAAGCGTTGTCCCACACGCTTCATGCACAATACCGGACTACACAAGGTTCACACTCAAGAGCAATCCCTCCATTGATGTGACACCCGTGGTGGCGTATAACAGTACAATCTCAACCCCTCAACACCACTCATCGGTAGTTGTATAATTCCACTAACGAGAGTAAGGGACACATAACACAAGATCCACACACGAAATTTCAACCACCGTTGTGATCTTACCTCAATCGTTAGGGTACTTGGATGGAGTTTACGGTACAATCACAACCCCTCAACATCCAAGGCGACTTTACTTACGGTACACCCAATCCTATAGCCGGCTAACTATATTCGATTCAAGTACTTTAAAACCATTTCATCACTTGCCAATATACATCAAATATTATCATTAATTCACTGTTTTAAAGCATTAATCAAAGCCACTTATCATCATGCATCTCCATGCATCATAACCATATTAATAACATGTCAAACCAAGGATCTCTTACCTTGAGCATCCTTCAATACATGACTTTCAAAACCAGCATTAATCATGCTAAAACATGCTTTCAAAACAGTAAATAAATATGCATTTCATAACCAATGCATCAAACCACAACATAGCACATCCAAGGGAGTTTTTCCGAAAACTTACTCTTGAGCTTAGCTAAGTTGTTTAGACTTAAACTAAGTTCCCAAAACCTTCAAATAATCGTTTCAAAGCTGGAAACCCAACTCCACTCACCAATTACGTTTCACTTGCTTGCCGAAACGCCAATTAAGCTTCCAAATCAACTCCAAAGGTGTCCGAAGATGTCTCCCCTGTTTTAGACACATCAAAGCAGAGGATTAATGCATCATCATGCATTGAAATCTTCAGCCAACACACCTAAACTCGCTTCTCTACCTAAAACCAACATTTCGGCTACCAAACACAACCAAAATCATCTCCAAACTCTTCCAAAACTTTACTCAGCCAAGATCCATCACTTCTAATCATTTCTAAACATCAATCACCATTAAAAACAAACCTAAACTCGACCTTATACCTCCAGCTATAACAAAACACCAAGAACACCTCAAAAACCACCATTTTCTTGAGCAAAAACTTAGGAAACATAACCTATTCGGGATTGGATTGATAAAACCTCATTTCTAACATCATTTAATATCCAAAATACATTAAAGAACCACCTCAAAACAGAGCCCAAACAATCACAACGAAATTCTTCAAGATCTCTTCCAAAATCTTGAGTTTTAATCCAAAATCATGTTTCCAACATTAAAACCATTTATAAAACTTAAATTAAGGATTGACAACTTGGGAATTTCAGTAAAGAACTGAGTATTTAGAGGAGAAGAACAATCTTACCTCTAAATGATGATTTCTCCTTGATTTGGGCCAAATTCCTTGAAAATTCAATGTGGAAATCAAAAGGATTTGATGCAAGATTGATTAGGAACCAATATATGATAGAAATCTCATCAATTGAAGGGAAGATCAATGTGAATTTTTCTTGAGAAAATGTGTTTGGATGATAGGATTTTGAGAGAAAAAGGAATGAGAGAAAATTAGGAAAAGGTAGTTATGAAAATCCAAAAAGTAGTCTCCCTTTTCTTTTACTTAATTAAAACATTAATTAAATCACCCAAATTAAGGAAAAATCTGGAGAAAACATTTTTGGGTAAATTAGCTCCTTAAAGATTCAAAGTTCCAATCCTTTACAAAACAGTCACTACGAAACTTTTCAAAAATCGCATTTTGGTCACTACACCGAAATGTAGTATTTCCAAACCTTATTTTGTAAAATTGATTTCACCACTCTCTTATATATATTAAAAGAGGATTTTTAGATATTTTTCTATATTTTTAAAGCATCCCGAACTAGGCTTTCCCTAAAACCTCCTTTTATATTCGAACTGTTTCTCAGACCTGTCCGACAAAACCCTAAACTTCTAAGCCCAAAATTGGGGTGTTACAACTCTCCCCCTCTTAAGAAATTTCGTCCTCGAAATTTACCTGGAGGAAAAAGGTAAGGAAACTGCTTCTTCATGTCATCCTTTCTTTCCCACGTGGCTTCCTCAACACCACGATGCCTCCACAACACCTTCACCAATTCAATGGTCTTACCTCGAAGAACTTTACTGTCCGAATCCAGAATTTCAACCGGCTCTTCATCATAGGTCAAGTCTGGATTCAACTCCACTTCCTCCACATGCATAACATGTGAAAGATCCGATCTATACCTCCGAAGCATAGAGACATGAAACACATCATGTATCTTTTGCAACTCTTGCGAAAACCTCAGCTTGTATGCAACATGACCCACATGTTCAATCACCTTGTATGGTCCAATATACCTAGGGCTCAACTTACCCTTCCGGCCAAACCTCATCACCTTCTTCCAAGGTGAAACCTTCAAAAACACACGGTCACCCACCGCAAACTCAATCTCCTCACGCTTCAAATCCGCGTAAGACTTCTGTCGATCAGAAGCTGCCTTCAACCGCTCACAAATGAGCTTCACCTTCTCGGTGGTTCCTTTCAACAAAGCCGGCATCGAGACCAACTTCTGACCTGTTTCAGCCCAGCAAAGAGGAGTTCTGCACTTCCTCCCATACAAGGCTTCATAAGGTGCCATTTGAATACTTGTCTGGTAACTATTGTTATAAGCAAACTCCACCAAAGGCAAATGCTTCTCCCAAGAACCTTGAAACTCAATCACACAACACCTCAACATATCTTCAAGCACTTGGATAACACGCTCAGACTGTCTATCCGACTGTGGATGATAAGAAGTACTGAAATTCAACCGCTTACCCAAAGCTTGGTGCAAAGACTACCAAAAACGCGATGTAAACCTTGGATCTCTATCCGACACTATAGATTTTGGTACACCATGCAAACGCACAATTTCGGCAATGTACAACTCTGCAAGCTTATCCAAGGTATACGTAGTATGCACCGGTAAGAAATGCGCACACTTCGTAAGGCGATCCACAAGCACCCATACCGAATTCTTCTTTGATGGCGACAAAGGCAAACCAGACACGAAGTCCATGGTAATCTTTTCCCACTTCCACTCAGGAATCCTCAACGGTTGCAACAACCCTGAAGGAAACTGATGCTCAGCCTTAACCCGCTGACAAACCATGCACTTACTCACATACTCCGCAACATCTTTCTTCAATCCCACCCAATAGTACTCATCCTTTAAATCACGATACATCTTCGTACTACCAGGGTGCATAGCAAAAGGACAACTATGAGCTTCAGTCAGAATGATACGCCTCAACTCCGCATCATTCGGCACTACTAACCGACTTCCAAAACATAAAACTCCATCATCATTAAAACGGAAATTCGACGGTCTATTCTCAGCAATATCATGAACATGTGGCACCAAAGAATCATCCAACAACTGCTTATCCTTTATCAACTGAACCAAAGATGGTTTCATTTGCAATTCAGCCACAAGACCTCCATCTTGCAAAATACTCAAGCTGGCAAACATAGCCCTTAACTCCACTGCCACCTTCCTACTCAAGGCATCCACTACAACATTAGCTTTTCCCGGACGGTACTCGATCGTCAAATCATAATCCTTAAGCAACTCCACCCAACGTCGTTGCCTAAGATTCAACTCTTTCTAAGACATCAGATACTTCAAGCTCTTGTGATTCGTGTACACCGTACACTTCTCACCATACAGATAATGTCTCCAAATCTTCAAAGCAAAAACCACCGCAGCTAACTCAATATCATGCGTAGGATAATTGCGCTCATGCACCTTCAACTGGCGCGATGCATAAGCCACCACCTTACCCTCTTGCATTAACACACACCCCAGACCAACATAGGATGCGTCATTGTACACCACAAACTCTTTTCCCGATTCAGGCTGAACCAAGATAGGAGCTTGCGTCAAAGCTGCCTTAAGCTACTCAAAAGCTTGTTGCCTTGCTTCTATCCACTCATACTTGACATCCTTTTGCAACAACTTCTTCAAAGGTGCAACAACCTTTGAAAATCCATCCACAAACCTCCGGTAATATCCTGCTAAACCAAGGAAACTACGGACTTCATGAACAGACTTAGGAGGCTTCCAATTCATCACTGCCTCAATCTTCTGAAGATCAACACGAATCCCCTCCGCAGAAACCACATGACCAAGGAAAACAACTTCCTTAAGCCAGAATTCGCATTTGCTCAGCTTAGCATAAAGCTAATTTTCCAACAGCGCCTGCAACACAATCCTCAAATGCCCCTCATGCTCCTTCTCAGTACGAGAATACACAAGGATATCATCAATGAACACTACAACAAACTTGTCAAAGTATTCATGGAACACTCTATTCATCATGTCCATGAAAGCTGCAGGAGCATTCGTCAAGCCAAACGGCATTACAAGGAACTCATAATGCCCATACCTCGTTCTAAAGGCTGTTTTTGGCACATCCACATCTTTCACCTTAAGCTGGTAGTAACCTGACCTTAAGTCAATCTTAGAGAACACAGCCACTCCACAAAACTGATAAAAAGATCATTAATCCTCGGCAAAGGATACCGATTCTTGATAGTCATCTTGTTCAGCTGACGATAATCGATGCACATTCTCATAGTGCCATCCTTCTTCTTCACAAACAAGACCGGTGCACCCCAAGGTGACACACTCGGCCGAATGAAACCACGGTCGAGCAACTCCTGAAGTTGCGTCTTCAACTCCTTCAACTCCTTAGGTGCCATGCGATAGGGAGCAATGGACACTGGAGTTGTGTCTTCATACAACTCAGTTCCAAACTCCACCTCTCGACTAGGCGGCAATCCAGGTAACTCCTCCGGAAACACTCCAAGGAACTCTCGCACAGTTCTGATATCTTGAACACGCAACTCCTTAGAACTAGGATTCATCACAAAGGCTAGGTAAGCCTCACAACCTTGCCTCAACATTCGACTTGCTTCCAACGTAGACACCACATTACTAAGAAACTTTACATTTTCACCCACCACCACTACCTCATAATCATCCGCAAGTTTCAACGAAACTCGCTTGTTTTCAAAATCCACCACAGCTCGATGTTCAACAAGCCAATCCATACCAAGGATTACATCAAAACCATAGAAAGGCAATTCCATGAGATCAACAAGAAAAACATGGTTTTGCACTTGTAAGGGGCATCTTCTATACAACTTTCGCGTTACAACTGTCTCACCAAAGGAACTAGTCACACGCATACCAACATCCAAAGACTCAACAGGTAAACCAAGCATTTGAGCATGTTTACGCAATATATACGAGTGTGTAGATCCAGAATCAATCAAGGAAAGTAATGATAAGGATTGAAAAGTAAAGGTACCTGCGATCACATCCGTATCATTCCTCCCCTCACGCTGAGCATACACTCGAGCCTGGCCACCACCCTCAGGTTGAACAGCCACAACATGCGCCACATACCTCCCACCATCATCTCTGCGCTGAAAGTTACCACGGCCGCGCCCACGACCGCTCTGTGGTGCAACTACCCCAAGAGCACGTCCCTGACCACCACCGGCCAACAAAGGACACTCCCTCCTCATGTCACCCGTCACTCTCATCTTTCCTTTTCTCTCTTTAATTGCTTGATCGATTGGTCACTCCAACGTCATCATGTCGATGTTGCCTTGGCATCCAAGCTTGGCACAACTTTGCCAACATCACTTGGCACCACCTTATCTGCTATTTTTTAAGAAGTTGATCCATTCACGATCTTTTAGGAGCCTGATCCTTTCTTATATTTTCGGGGTTCAACAATCTCTTGACATGGCATCAAGTGCCCTTCTCTGCTAATAAGTTCTTGGCACCTTCTAGTCCTTTTGTGCCAACATCACTTGTCATTCTTCTTAGCAATCCTAATTGTGTTCCTAACCCGCACAAAATCCTATGCCAAACCTATAAAATAACCACAAAAACAACCCTTCACCCTGACATAGACAGAAAACTAAACTCCTTATACAAATGCATGATTCTATTAACATAATGCAACTAAATGTACCTAAATACAAGCATAGTGTTGTAAAATTGGCATTAAAAATAGTATTTTAGAGAGGTAACATAGAGTAATGCTTTAAGATTTTATATAGTTACACAATTTCCTACCATAAGATTGGTTGGTTTAAGATTAGGAGCTACGGGGTAACAGTTTCTGTAGTTACGTTTTTTACTATAAGTTATGTAAAGCTTTACGTAGGTATTGTGAAACTTTGTGTAGGTGTCGTATTTCTCATGAGTTTTGTATCACATAGAGTAATTGGAAAGTGTCCATAAGTTCTATATTTCATGCACATTCCATCTCATATTATTGCTGTTTTCAAGTGCATTTTAGGAATAATTAGGTCATGCATTGCATAAATACAATATTCTTTGTTTTGCCATGCTTTTATTGAATATTTGTAATTTGGTAAAGTAAATATGTTGTTTTAGTGTAGATTTAGTTTTCCAGGGCTAGAAGCTTTTAGAAGAAGAGTAGACCAGAGGAGAGGATACTGCGGCAGCAGAACAGGGAGCTGTACTAAAACAGTTCCACATAGAGAAAGAACCGCTATAAAGGATGCTGAGGCAGCAGACCAGGGAGTTGTACTAATACAGTATTCTAACGATGTCGTCCATTAAACTTTCTGACGCTTGGAGCAGCAGACAGATCCGCCAAAGGAGAAGAATGAGCTTACTTGCGGAGCAAGGCAAGGGAAAAAGAAGTCCAAATTCAACTCAAAGAAGTCATAATTTAAAGTTGCATTTAATGCAAAAGCTCTTTGAAGACTTCTACTCCAAGGAGGACTTAACCTAGACTATGACCTATATATACTTCACATATTTTTGTATTTCAAGATACACAAACTTAGGTTTTCCTTAAGCATAGTTTAGGTTTTCTTACCGCCGACATGTTCTAATTCTGCCTTTGGGTTTGGGTTATTTTGTAATTAGTTGTGAGAACGGTTGTTTAGGTTTTCAAGTTTTTTTTGCAATAAAATACTCTTAGTTTGCTTAATTCATGTGCTTCACTTCCTTCAATTAGTTCCAAAAGTCCAGTTGAAGAATCCATTTGTCGAGCACAAAAGTGTCAAACTCACGAAAGAATTAAGCACGGTCTCATCATGACAAGGTGTTGACTTATTCGGCTTAGACATAAGTTAGAATTTTAGCGGCTAAAAGGAGCAACCAAATGTTGACTGCCTATGTTAGGTTTACGTTGAGATTGCTAGGTATTGCCTACATCACGCAGGAACAGAATCCTAGCCTAGACATAGGTATGATCACTTCAGAATTGCTTCGCCGAACTTGGAGTATCTGCAAGACTTGCCGCCAGGACTTCTCTCCATCTCACCTGCTGGGACAGTGAAAGTTGCAAGAGTAGAGTTCCGACGTGGCAGGGAAAGTTGTCGCCGCCTCAATCAGCTATTACCCGCCAAATAGCAGCAGATCATGGCAGCGCAAAACAACTTGACCTATTCAACGTAGTTTCACACTAAGCATCATCATAACCCTGCCCTCTCTATCAATCTGATCACTTCCTTTATTATTGCTTGTGTTTTTATTTTACTTTTCTTCTCAAACAACCACCTTACTTGTGCAGGAACAACAATTCGAATCAAGTTGTCCAATCCATGTGGGAGACGATATCTTATATACTATAACTTGACAGGAGTGTGCACTTGCGCTTATAAATAGAGAACACCTAATCGCTCTACAAGTTTTTGGCGTCGTTGCCGGTGATTGGTAACAACGAAATTCGTATCTATATTTCTGCACTTTTATTATTTTTTTGCAGTTTTTATTATTATCTTTATTAAAAAAAACTATGTGGAAAAGTTCTTATTTAGGTGCAATTCAAGACAATGGCATCAACACGTGGGAATATTCTTGCGAATTTTGTGAAGGCAATCATGTGTTTGAAAGTTGCCCCCATCTTTTTGCAGCAGACATGTCGAGAAAAACCACTTGGTAGTGGATGTCTGAATATGAACAACAGATGCCGCCACCGCAGCAACATGGACAGTTGATGTCGATGCCATAGTTGTCGTCGTTGCAGCAAGATTTTTCATGGTATGATCAAAAATCTCAAAAAAAAATTACCATAATAGTTTTGCTGCAGAAAGCGACATGCCCTGGGAATATAGCTATCCGCAAGAACAACTAAAATCTTTGGAGGACACACTTCAAACCTTCCTTGCGCTCATGGATAAAGTGACAGCTTCTACGGACGCCAGTATCGCTAAGATGGATGCACGACTAAATAATTCAGTCCTCATCAATGCGATAGATGAACCAGAACAATTAAGTCTGAGGGATACTGATGTCCTAGGACAAGAGGACGAAAAGCAATGCGAGGAAAGATCTCCAATGTGCGAGGAGCAATTAGAAACTCCAAGCCAAGAGGATGCAGAACACTGCCCGAGCAGCAAGATTGACAGTTGTTCCGGCAGCTACCTGGAACTTTGCCATGAGGACGAACTGACAGCACCTGAGCAAAGATATGTCTCAGCAGAGAGGCCCGCCATGACAGAAGCCTCCATAATGACGCCCGCCTCGGCAGACACCTCGGCATCTATGGATTATATATATCTAGAGGAGCCGATGTAGGCAGATTTATGGTCGTCAAAATCTCTATTGATGGAGATTTTCGAGGAGCCTAAAGAGTTTTCCCTTGACTAGCATATCACTATGACAGAAGACTACCACAACAGCTGGTTGCCGCAGCCTCTGCCTCGGCAGCAAAATAAACTTTCCCCTATAATGAACTTCAACAAAAAGGAGGTAAGTACATGGTTAGGTAGTTATATTATTTTTCCTAATCACATGTTCATGCCTTCAGGAATAGGAACTAGAAGGAAGGGTCACATGGATTACAAGGGAACGAGGAAGAAGGAATCCTCCACCATGAGGATAATCACTAGATGGAGGGTGCGAATGGATTACAAGAAGTATCGAAAATGACCCTCTTTATTGTTTTATTTTTCCACATCTTTATTGTTTTATTTAGGAGTAGATTTTAACTACTTAGGACCAGATTTATTTGCGTTTTGTTCCCATCTCACAACTACTTACCTAGATTCAGACCCTAAGGAATCGAGCCGTCGAGAACAACAAGGGAAGCACTGCCACAACCCGTAACTGACGGAAGAGCAGATAACTCCTCCACATCTTCTCCACCATCTGACAGCAACTAAGCCTGAGTTTTCTTTCCCTTTCTCATATTTATTTTTTCAGTTTTAGTTTTATTTTGTGCATTGGGGGCAATGCCTATGATAGGACAGCCGATTAATTTTTGCACCAATTAAAAACTGAACTTAAATCGGGAAAAGCATGAATAACTTAGAATTTTCCATAATAGCCAAAAAAAATTTAACACAACTGTTACTTGTTGAGTTTGATAGAATATCTTATAAACATTGCCTGCTTTGTTTTTAGAATTCTTTGCAAAGTTCTAACAATGGTTGCAGGTAGCCGCTGAGGCAGGCAACAGAGACAGAAAAATCAAAGCACTGCCACGGCAGAGAAAAACAAAGAAAAATTGATGTTTTACCCTAGAGGTGACCGAAATAGGCTCTAGGAAGAATCATGTACAAGGACACTCCGCTGCTATTAAAGTCAATGAATCTGAATATTTTGCAGTGACAGACAAATTAGCATGAATGAATGAAAGTCTTCACGGGATGACTCTACTCTATGGGTTCAGGATTTTGTAGTTTGCTCTTATCTTAATTTCAGACCTAGAAGAGTAGTTGTGATGAGTTGAAGCCCTCATTGCCATTATTAAATAATTGTGTTTAATTGTGCTGCCTCGGCAGCAACCGTATATATCATAACAGCATCTTTGTCTATCTAGTTATTCTTCATATTCAGCCTGTACACAGTCCTGCATACACCGCACCAGCATTATAGATTAATTATGAGTTATATCTTGATATTTCCCTTCACTAATCTAATGTAGGTGCCACAGCCTTGAGGTACGGAATCAAGTTGAATACAGGTTTTTCTTTCTGGTTAATATAAGGGCAAGTATGTTTAGGTTGCATTGCTTGTGGACAAGCAATAGTTTGAGTTTGGGGTGTGTAAAGTGTCCATAAGTTCTATATTTCATGCACATTCCATCTCATATTATTCATGTTTTCAAGTGCATTTTAGGCATAATTAGGTCATGCATTGCATAAATACAGTATTCTTTGTTTTGCCATGCTTTTATTGAATATTTCTTATTTGGTAAAGTAAAAATGTTGTTTTAGTGTAGATTTAGTTTTCTAGGGCATATTTGTTATTGAATTTTATTGAATTTTTGTTGATTTCCTCGATTTAAACCCAGTATTGGAACTACACGCATTCCTTACTTGAAAAAAGAGAAAAATCAAGAAAAAGAAAAGGAAAGAGGAGAAAATTTTGAAAAACAAGGAAAAGAAAGAAAAATAAAAAAGAAAATTGTCTTGTTTGATCAAAAAGAAAATTCAAACAAAATAAAAAAAAGTGTGAAAAAGATTGAATCCTTGTTTCTTCCAAAAAATGAATTTATGCAAAAGCTTGATACAAAAAAGGGGGAATGGATATGTGAAGTTCTTCGATTCAAAAAGCCCAAAAGTCTTTCTCATCATACCTTACCCTAAGCCTCGTTACAACCCAATTCAAATACCTTTTGATCTTGTAATTCGATCCAACTAGTGGTGGAGATGTGATATATTTGCAAGCCTATGGTGAGTAACTTTTCATGCTTTGACTTGAGTGTTGTTGTCCCTTAAACACTTTGTGCAACATTGAGTGAATCCTTTGCGAGGTGTTTGATTTTATTCCATCTTTGACTTCATGATAATTAATTGGGATATTATTTCCTTGTGCTAATTTGCAATCAAGATTTATTACTTCTCTTATCCTTTCTTCATTACCAAAAGGACCCTAGATCTTGAATTTCAATATGCTTGAGGACAAGCATAATCTAAGTGTGGGGGTATATGATAAGTCACATATTTGCATGTTTTTCATGTATTAAATCCTATGTTTTAGTACATTAGTCTATCTTAAAACCCTTAATTCGGTTTCTATTTGGTTTTGCAGGTGTTTTGGGCCTTAACAATGTTTTATACGTAAAAGTCCAATTTTAGCATCATTAGAAAATCCTTCTCGCAAAACTAGTAGCACTCGCGAAATAAGGCGTGGGCACAACGCGAGTCTGACTTTCTGACTTGGAGGACAAGCAATCTTACTACAAGTGGACTTCTACTTTTATCATAATTAGAGTACTTTAGGACAAGCAATCCTACTAAAAGGACCCTTTCCTCTTCTTGTGTTGCCACCACCTACTCCATGAGTAACTAAACCCCTTTTTCTAGTAATGTGTAGTTACAAGGATATTATTTCAAGTTTTAGTGAGATTTCTTGTGCCCAATTTATCTTCATCATTATTCAAGTATTTTCATATCTTATGTGCTTCATCCTCATTGTATGTTTGGTTAAATATATGCTACAACCAATCCAATGGTATTTGATACAAGTGGTAAGGAAATTCGGGTTTGATTTCTAAAGGTATGAATTCATGTTATTAATAAGTTAAAGGGCTCGTGCTTAGGAAAAATATACGCTTTGGGTCTCTTAAGATCATTAATGATATTTTGATAGATTATAATTCTTTTGTGGTTTCTAGGAATTTAATCTTGATAATAAGAGTTAATCTTTTAGTGGTATTTAATTGATTATCTAACTTAGAAGAGATTGGGATATTTGGTGGTATTCATCTAATCTAAAACTAAGCTATTTGAGATTGATGTTGATTTATCTTTTGTGAAATCTTTGATCTAAGTTCTTGATTTAATATTCTGAGTTCTACGTTGACTAGAGTTCCAATTTATATTGAATTCTTCTTTACTTAAATTGCTTTCTTCAAATCAAACACAACCCCCTTTTCACTTTAATTGCTTGTGAACTTAATCTCTTAACCACTCTATGTGGGATCAACCCTACTTGCCGCCACTACAAATCCAAAGAACAAGTAGGTATTATTTTTGACGGATTCGACACCCATCAATAATTGCATACCTTCTCATAAGAAAACATGACAGAAGTAAAGTGAAAAACAATGTTAAATTTCCTTAAGGTAAGGTTGCTTACTACATATATGACACTCCGATCTGAATGGGGCGCTTGCAGATGTAGTTCCAAAAAACAACAAACAATAGTATTTTAAAAATCTTGAGACCAAGGAAACAAGGTGTTCCAAATACTCTGTTTGTTGTTGTTCATCCCTACAAGTGGCTAAACACAACCTTTCAAATACAAATGCTTGTCGAGAAGAAAAACAAACAAAAACTCCTCTAGGCTCTAAAAAACGAAGTCTCCGCACGATTTCTATCGCCTCTAGTTAAGAACATAAACCACATATATATAATGCTTTAGAGACTAACACTAGAAAGGAAAGAATTGCTAATGAATGAGGGTATGGCACAAGGGACGCAAAGGAGTCCTATTTATAATGGAAACAAGAATATAGAACCTGACATTTATGATGTATTTAACTATTTATAATGGAAAATAGATTTTGACGGGGATATGGCCCTTTGTTTCTCGTGCTTACATCTAAACCAGTTTTGGGACTTCATATAATGTTTCGTAACAATGATCATAACCAAATAAACTAGTATTATTAACAATGCATATAAGATTTTCGGAACTTAGATTGAATACATTTTTAAACTGTTTTGCCAAGTGTAACAATTGAAAAGATTTATCATATCTATGTTGTCGTATATGAACGGTTTCTAGAGATTCGAAAACGACTTCTTACTAAAGAAAATTTCATCTCGGGAACAGGCACCTTCTGAAATTAGAATTCCATGGAACCTGAAAATGAATATTTTATTTTTTCCTCAAAACTCCACAATTACTTTTTACAGTAACGGTTGGTGTTGGGGTTTCTTTGTATTTATGGCAAAGTTAATATTGCAACAAAAAGACGGTTCAGCGCGGCACCAATATAGTTAAACAAGTTTCAAACCAAATATAATGGTTTTGGAGACGTACCATGGTACTAATAACCTAAACTTAAATCGTAACTATAACGTTTAAAATGTAAGGTTAATGTGGAAGATTCAAAACTGTAAATACACACGTTCGATACTCCTTATTGTGTATTTTAAGTTTAACTTTGAAGGTTCAAAATTGTAAATACACATGTTCAATCAAATAATTTGTATATTTATTGTTCCCACCTAGTGCACGTCTATTCAAGGTCTGTGCTGAATCTCTGTAACCCGTCCATTCAATGTTCCCCGTAAATGCACTTCTATTCAATGTCTGGTTTAAAAAGATTACATTAACAATAATTTAATAACGTAGGAATATAGATTATAGACAAATAGTCACAAAGCTCAAAACTATAAACCTTAAACCATACAAATTCATCTCCTAAACCACTAACCCTAAAGTAGCTAAACAACTTAATTCCATACACATTCATCTCTTAAAGTAATAACCCTACACCTGACCATAAACCCTAACAACTATGTCCAGTATGTCCTAAACCATAAACCATCAACCTTAATGCTTCCAAGTAGCAATTAATAGTGATGGTAAGATTTAGGGGTGGAGGTTTGGGTTTGGGTATAAACAATACATGTTTCAAGTTGAGTGTTTGGAGTTGGGGTTATGAGATTAGTTTAGATATTAAGGGATTAGGCTTGTACCTTAATTATTAGTGATTGTAAGATTTAGGGCTTGAGGATTGGGGTTTAGGGGTATAAATAATACATGTTTCAAGTTGAGTGTTTGTAATTGGGGTTGCACGATTAGTTTAGGGATTAGGGGATTAGGCTTGTAGTTTAATTATTAGTGATTGTAAGATTTAGGGCTTGAGGTTTGGAGTTTATGGGTATAAACAATACATGTTTCAAGATGAGTGCTTGGAATTGGGGTTATGAGATTAGTTTAGGGATTAGGCTTGTATTTTAATTATTAGTGATGGTAAGATTTAGGGGTTGATGTTTGGGGTTTATGAGCATAAACATTACATATTTAAAGGTTAGTGTTTGGAATTGGGGTTATGTGATTAGTTTAGGGATTATGGGATTAGGCTTGTACTTTAATTATTAATGATTGTATGGTTTAGGGCTTGAGGTTTGGGGTTTAGTGGTCAACGTGTCTAGTTGAGTGTTTGGGGTTATGAGATTAGTTTAGAGATTAGGGGATTAGGCTTGCACTATATTAATTATTAGTGAATAATGATTGTAAGATCTATGGGTTCTTTTTTTTTGGAGTTTAAGGGTAAATGTTTAAAGTGGAATGTTTGAGGTAATGGGGCTAGGCTTGCAGTTTTAATAAAGCATGTTCAATGAAAAAATATTTTTATTTGATATGGTAATCTTCACGCGATATAATCTGATCTTCGTGGATTAATATTTTCCTTAAAGGAATTTAAACTTTCAAGTAATAAATGTCGTATTTAAAAGCTCGAAGAATACAAAAAAGAATTTGTTGTAATAAAGCATGTTCATGAAAAATACATTACATTTTTGGTTCAAACCAATAGTTTAGTTTTAAATTTTACAATAGGTTTGATACTAGTTTGGCGTTTGTGGTTCACAGTCTGAACTGTCTTTTCCGTCAAAATAGTAAGTGTTTCATAAATCAAACCGTTGGTTCAATGCAATTCGAATTTCAAATTACGCGTGTTCCCAATATGAAATTCTTTTCAAAGTAAGTCAAGAATCTCTGTTAACTGTTCTGATATGTCAGCTGTAGATAAGTCTTGTCAATGGTTGCATTAGGTAGAACAGTGGGATTTAAGTCATAGATAGAAGTTTTGAAACTGATTCACAACGTTCGAAACACATACAACGAACTGCAACTTCTAACTGCACTGTAAACTTGTTCGGTTTAACTATAAGTACCAAAACAAGTTTACATATAAGCACTAAAAAGTGAAAACAAAGGACCATATCCCCGTAAAAATATGTTTTCTCATCGTAAATTAATATTAAAATTTGGGTTCGATATTCTTGCTTTTGTTATAAATAGGACTTCTTTAGATTCATAGTGGCATACCCTCATTAACAATTCTTTCCTTTGTAGTCTTCGTCTCTACAACATTATATGTGTGGTTTTCATTTTCTTATTGGAAGGGATGGTTATTGGGCATACACAATATTTAATAGATCTTAGAGGAATGGTGATTTGTTTCTAGGGTCCATAGTCGACAAAGAATGGTATTTGAAAGGCTATGATTAGCCAATTTGTTGATGTTTGGAACTATATCGGGACGCGACGATGTCACCAAATTCCAGTGAGTAATGCTCTACAAATTCTCACCAATATTTTTGCAACCACACCCTGGCGTCACCGCATTCCAGTGAGTATTTGGATATTCGATCTCTAAAGTAGTTCTATCAAAAATTAAATCTTAGGAATTTGATCACTCCCTTTCTATTGGAAAACCACAAAAGACCCAAATTCCACTGAGTAATGCTCTGCAAATTCTCCCCAACCCTTTTGCAACCATAGCCTAAATTGTAACATGTATTCCTAATGATTTCAGATTAAGTTTTCTTTTAATTAGAGACTCTGATCATCCAAATTGTACCTCGAACTTTTCATTTTCCATTTTATGTCAACCCAAGCGGAAATGGGGTCCAAGTCGCATAACTTATATTATAAATTTTCAAAAAACCCAATTTTGTTAGTCTATAATAGAAATCAATAACTATGATTGCATATCAAATTAATATGATATAATTGTGCAAAGATAATGGTTTAGAAATGAACCTAATGCATTCCGCCTGACGCATCAACTGAAAAGACCGATATGTTGCTGACATATCGGAATGAGTTACACAGATCCAAAACAGAAAATGAAAAGACGTGTAACATCTTGGGAACATGCGTCTTTTGAAATTATAGTTTCGAACCAAAGAAATAAGTTTTTCGACACTTATAAAACAAAAGTCAACTCAAATTGTCAGTGACAAATGTATTATTTTAGGGTTTAAGGATTACAAGAGCAGGGGAAAGGCAGAATGCTACAGCATGTTGGATAACATTTCTGGGCGCACTAGAGGACAAGGAGACAGGGACATTGTACAGCCTGACGCGTGAACCAATTAGCCAGATGTGAGCCCACGTGTGAAGGTAATATTCCCTTGAAATTTAGGGCACAAAACCCTTGGAGGCCCCACTATATAAATGAAAAAAGACCCACATTAAAGAGAGAGCCGAAAAAAAGGATACTTTGGTGAGCTAAGAATGAAAAGTTGTGTCGGCAGGTATCATCCAAGATTTGTTCGCCAATAGTACTTCAAGATTCGGGAGAAGAGGATGTCATAGAAGGGATCCTTGGCGAACCTTGAATCATTGCTTAACTACCCAGACAGTCAAATTGGTCTCTGCCGAGGCGGGCGCCTGCCGAGGCAAACTTGTGGGCGGCTGTTGAAGCTGTTAAGTTGATCTGCAAAACTGTGTCGAGATAGTACATCAAATCTCAACACTACAAAGCATCCAATATCGGCCCATTCTCTCACTCTAATATCTCAATTTACTTTACTTGCTTTAGTTTTAGCTTTAATCAAAACCAACTCCTAATATTTGTGTTTTTTTTACTTGTGCAGAAAAGTGGACTCCGAAAGGTTGTCACAATCCTTGTGGAGACAATATCTGAAATACTATAACTTGACACCGTGTACACTTGCACGCTAATTGCGCATCACTTTTGCGCGCATCAAGTTTTTGCGTTGTTGCCGGGGATTGTGTACAACTTTTTGTTTTTATTTTTCTGCACTTTTTATTTTTTGTTTAACCCCTCCGGTTTCCTTTGGTTTATGACTAGAGCCAACCAGAAATCACCATTGCGAGAATACGATCCAGAGCCTGAACATACTGCACACATATTAAGACAAGCAACCAGAGAAGCCATGGGTAATCAAGCAAACATCCAGGACTAGCAACCACCACTGTCCCCAGGAAACAATGTCGTGGCGGGAAATGGCAGGCAACCTCCTACCGCTCGGCGGCTAGTTCGTGACTACTTGAAGGAGGATCTCAATAGGTTGAACTCTGGCGTGATCGATCCAAAAATAGAAGCGGACCACTTTGAGCTCAAACCAGTCATGTTCAACATGCTGAATACACTTGGACAGTTTGGAGGATCCGCCACTGAAGATGCCCGCCAGCATATGAAATCTTTCTTGGACATCTGCAAGTCCTTCAAAATCCATAGAGTTCATCCTGACGTGCTGCGTCTCAGATTATTTCCTTATTCACTGAGGGATAGGGCAAAAACTTGGTTTAACAGCCTACCATCAGAATCCATTGAATCTTGGATAGAACTATGTCGAGATTTCTTAGCTCGATTTAATCCTGTCAATTTGACTAATAAATTGCAGATTAACATCACTACTTTTTGACAGGCAGATGATGAATCGATGTACGAGGCATGAGAGAGATATTAAGAGTTGTTGAATAAATGCCCCTCACATGGATTTTCAGAATGGACACTAGTATCCATATTCTACAACGGTGTAAACACACCAACAAGGATGATGCTGGAATGCTCTGCCAGTGGTACATTAGTCGGCAATGAGCCGGTCAAAGCAATTCAGATCTTGAACAGGATGGCCAAAAACGACTATCAGTTCCCCAATGCCCACCGAGGCGGCATAAGGAGACAGGCCACAGCAAACGAGATAGGAACATCAGATGCACTTGTAGTACAAGTCACTCGGTTGACAAAGATGATAGAAGCTATGAAAGGGCAAAACAATACACAGCAAGTCAAAGCCATTGATGCCTTTTGCAACCAATGTGGGGGAGACCATGACTCGTCCGAGTGCCAACAAGGAACCGAGACCAGCTGCTTCGTGGGGAACTTCAACAGAAACAATAACCCTACATCAAACACCTACAATACAGGCTGGAATAGGCACCCTAACTTTTCATGGAGCAACCCCTACAACGCTCTTAATCCAGCTAATTAGACAAATCAATCATAAGGATTCCAGTAAACTATGTCGCGGCAGCAGCCACCGCAGTAGGCAGCACCCAGTGCCTTGGAGCAGACTCTAAGTGCCTACATGACTCAGACAAGTACCTATATGTCCAACATGGATTTATTTGTTAAGAAAACTGACGTTTTCATGGACATAACCGAGAAGAGAATGCAAAATCACGAGGCAACTTTAAAGTCGCTAGAAACTCAGGTAGTTCAGTTCATTCGTCTACTGAATACTAGACACAATGGAGTACTGCCCAGCGATACTAAAGTCGCAAGGAGATCCACTCATGAACAGTGCAAGGCAATCACAACCAGGAGTGGAAAACAACTCAATAAACTAAGTACCGACAAATCAAAGGAGATAGAGCCAGCCGCCGCGACAGACCCCAATGCCACTGCCTTGGCAGAATCAAAACTATCTCTTTCAGCATCCAATTCTACTGATATCCCAGACAATACTAAAGAGAAAGTAGAAAAACCAGAGCAGATCACACTCTCTCAAATCAGATTCCAATGCAAGAAGGGTATTGAAAATGTTCGGCCGCCTCCCCCATTCCCTCTGCGGCTGAAGCAACAGAAGCAAGAGTACCAGTTTAAGAAATTCCTGGACATTCTCAAACAAGTACACATCAACATACCCTTCATCAAGGTCGTAGAACAAATGCCTAACTATGCAAAATTTCTAAAAGACATGGTTTCCAAATGAAAAAGAATCGGGGAATTTGAAACAATTGACATGACGGAAGAATGCATTGCCATGCTGCACAATAAAACACCACCCAAACTAAGAGACCCAGGCAGTTTCCTCATTCCATGCGCTATTGGGAAACATTATGAGGGGAAAACCTTATGCGACCTCGGGGCAAGCATCAATGTAATACCCAAGGAAATGTTTGAAAAGTTGGGAATTGGAAAAGCTAGACCCACCACCATCATGCTCAAGTTAGCTGATCACTCGTACGTGCAACCGGAAGGAAAAATTGAAGACATCCTAGTAAGAGTGGACAATCTTATCTTTCCAGTTGATTTCTTAATTCTGGACTGTGAGGCAGACGACAAAGCACCCATCACCCTGGGAAGACCATTCCTAGCCATGAGAAAAAATCTAATAGGTGTGGAGAATGGGGACCTTACTATGAATGTGGATGACCAAAAAATTAAAGTGAATGTCTTGCAACATTTGAAAAAAGTTGATGACAAAGAAAAATGTCGGGACATTCATGACTTAGTAGACACCAAACCCAGCACAAAGCTAGAGCACTCCAGCCACAGCCACAAGGGCGGGCAACCTGGCAGTGACAATGATCAAGAGAAACACAGAGACCCGCCCTGGCAGAGGGTGAAGCAGATGCTGCAGCAACCCAGGAAGTGGTTGTGTTGGGAAATGCATCCAGATGCATTCCCAACATAACTTAAACTATTTTTATTTTATTTTTATGTTTTAGGATTTAGATTTTAATTTCTTGCATTTTTTTCAGTTCTTAGTAAGTAGATTTAATTTTAGTATTTGTTTATTCTCTAATAATTTTTATTTCAATTTTTTTAAGAGAGACAATAGCCCAAGAGAAGGGAGAAGAAGAAAGCCCAAATCCATCAACCGCTCCAGCCCGCCCGCCAAGTCTGTCGCGGTAGACAGACATTGCTTCCCGCCAGAACTAGCTGTTGCAGACTAACCGTTTGTAGATGCCCGTTCCATTCCAACGGCTCTCTGCCCAGGCAACGGCTACCTCAGCAGACGAAGCAGCAGCCCTTTTCATTTCTATTTAAAACCCCTCATTTTTTTACTATTCATTATTCTTTACTCTCTCTTGCATATTGTTTCAAAAATTTCCTTTGATTTTAGATCTATTTCCTTTTCCATAGATTTTCAAACTCTAACAAACATCTTCACACAAAAACCCTAATGTCCAAATCAAGAATGGCAAGAACCTCCCGCCGCCGCGTTGCCCTGGCAGAATCAGAGGAATCTCTCAACCGTTTTGCCATACCAGAGATTAAATCTCGCCATAACAAGAAATTTAAAGAAAGATCGATGTGGGAGGAGCGTGGATTTTTCTACGAGTCAGGGAAGAGGAATCTAGGGCTTGAACAATTCATATTCTCCAAAATTGCGCACTAAAGGTGGCAGATCTTTGCCCAGCAACCAAAGCCGGCAAATCAAGAAATGGTGTGTGAGTACTATGCCCATGGGCCGATGGAGAAAGTGCCGACAGTGAACGTCTGCGGGCGGCCAGTATTAATCGAAGAAGACAATATCAATCTATACTACAGCCTCCACATTCGCGAAGATCAACACGCGGAGTTCCTTACTTCCCTCACGGCGAATAGTTACGAGGCAATGAAAGAAGAGTTTTGCATCCCGGGGACAGTTTGGAATGAAGGCAAAAACAAAGGCACCATCAACCGACGGAACTTGTTGCCCGAAGCAAAGTTATGGAACATGTTCGTGAAGAGAGGGTTGCTGCCCACGTCCCACAACTCCACCGTTGATAAGCCGAGATTAGCACTCGTCCACTCCATCATCAACAAAATGTATATAAATGTGGGTTCAATTATTGCTAATGAAATTTATGAGTGTGGATAAAAAATGAAGGGGCAACTCTACTTCTCCAGCCTCATCACAGAGATGTGCGAGAAGGCACATGTTGTAGCCGCCCCAACCGACACCATGACGCCAGAAAGAACCAGGTGGACGAAGGAAATCATCCTCTAGAAAATGGAGATCACAGCATCCACCCCAAAGAACTATGCCCAGGCAACGAAGATGGGCAGCCAGCAACAATTCCAACAGCCCGCCCCGGCAACCACCATCCGTGGCTTGGCAGCACAGCTGGATAGAGTGGAACACCACCAGCTGACTTTCATGGCCTACATCCGGGACTTCAACAATGCCATAGTAACCACCATCAAGGAGAAGTTCCTAATGGCCCAGTTCCCAGAGTTCCCTGCCGAGATCTTTGCCCCGGCAGCACCAGCAACGCCCGTCGCACCTTCTGCCTCGGCAACCCATTCGATCGCCTCAGCAACTCCAACTGCCCCCATGTCAACCGAGCCTCAAGCCTCCCTAGCATCCAGGACCACCAAAGTCCTCTCTATCTCTGATAACCATGGAGATACAGCGGCAGCCCCAAATAGAGAACAAGGGCAGGCGTCAAGGGCAGCAGCCGACGCACCAGGATCATCCGACTCAGCCTACCTCAACGACTTCTTATTAGATGATTCGGTATGGCAAGACATTGTTCGACCTGTCACAAGGAAGCCTGAACCTTCATTCTCCCCAGGTGCAAAGAGAACACACTCTGCCACCGAAGTCTGCCCAGACAATAAAGAAGGTGGTGAAAGAGAAGTCATGCAAAAAGCACAACAACGCCCACCTTCCACCAGCAGCCGCCGAGGGCGGCCAAGCGCTTCAAATGGCAGCTCGGAAGAGAGTGATCATAGCTGACGGCAACGACGATAGCTCATCCGAGTCACAACCAATCGAAGCTTTTCTTCCATTCCTGTATTTTGTTTTTATCTAATCTATGCTAAATTTTTGTGTATGTAGGCATGCATTGAGGACAATGCTCCTCTCGAGTTTAGGGGGGAATTAGTTCTCTAATTTTTTTCTTTTTTCTTTCTTTTGTTTTTCTTTCATTTTCTAGTTTTTTATGTCTTTATTTTTCTGTTATATTTTGCATTTAGGTTCTAATGTAACATGCCTTTATTTAAAGTCTAATGAATTCTTAGTTTGAGGAAAATTCTTGAGTACCTTTTACCTGTCGCGGCAGATGGTCTGCTTGGGCGGCAACCCTAGCATGACTATAGGTTAACTTAGAATCCTACTATAGTCTGAACTTAAAAGAAAACACTCCTTGTGACTAAGTTTGATTTTAGGACTTCTAGGAAACTTAGGTATTTTACATAGTAAACTTGGGTAGAACTTGAAGTTTGAAAAAAAGACGTCCTAGAGGTGCCCGAAACTGGCTCTAGAGAAAAAAATGAATAAAATCATTATAGATGCCTATCACTGGCACTAGTGGTTAAATTGAAAAAGAAACTAGAGGGAAACCCAATGGAATTAAGGTGTTTGTTGACGGTTTACAAGCCAAAGAATCATTCTTATCACAAGGAACACACACTCACGAGATGCATAGTTCGATTCTGGGTAAATCTGTTGTCATTCGAAAGGTTTCTAATTAGGCGTAAATCTACATAGTATGTAAAGGTTGCTCAAGATGCTTTCTCGACTTAGTTTACATATGATTTTAAGTTTTGGCATGTTATTGTTAGATTGCATTGCTTGAGGACAAGCAATAGTTCAAGTTTGGGGGTGTGTTAAGTGTGCAAAAGTCCTATATTTATGCCCTAGTTTAGCTCAATTATTGTTGTTCTTAAGTATAGTTTAGATGTATTTATTATGAAAACATACACAAAATTGAATAGATTAGATATTCTGCCTTATTTGATGAACTTAATTGATTTTATCTAAAAGATACTGCTCAGATGTGTTTTCTAACTGTACGCAGGTACCCCCCCAGGCAGATGTCGCCGAGGCAGCAAAGAGGGCAGGAGAGGAGAAGCAAGAAACTGATGGAGGAAGCTGTTGGAGCATCTGAAGAGCTGATTGAAGTGGAAAAAACCAGAATGAAAAGATGTGCCAAACCCTGCACACCAATCCACACCTATGTCGAGGCAGTCAACAGAGTACGTCGAGGCAGCAACTCGAGGAAGGGTGGAAAAATGCAAAGTGGTATGCGAGTGAAAGAGCTTATCAAGCCTGATTTTTAGAGACCACTTGCGCGTACATTGGAGCCCAGCAGAAAAAGAAAAGCATGGTCAAAGTCAAGTTGGAAAAGGTCAAACGGGAATGTAGGAAGATTTAATGAGTTGTAATTATATTCTAACTAGTATTCCTACCCTAAACTGACTTAAGCCTAGGCTCCTCCCCTGTATATATGTAATCAACTTGAAGGAGAGAAAACAATTGAGATTAGAGAGAAACTCCTTCTTGTCAAAACCCTAGTGTCGTCAACCCCCATCATGTTCTAAACCTTCCCTAGGGCTAAGGGTTGGTTGTGTAGTAGTTGTGAGAGTTTTGCTTGTATTCGTTTAGGATTTCAGTTTTTGCAATAAAACTCAAGGTTTGTTTACTCTTGGTTCTTCATTGTCACAATTTTTATCAGGAGAGAAGAGAGCTTCAATCTATTTGTTCAATATCGGGAGAGTTGAACTCACGAAACGAGTAAACACAATTTTATCCAACCATAGGGTAAAGCTACTTCGGCTTAAGGATAAGTTTAGAAGTTCATCGGCTAAGAGAGGTTTCATAATCGGTTGGTGTTCACCCTTAGATTCACGCCGAGAGGTATTATCCAAAATGTATTCGCCAATAGTAACTTCAAGCTTCGAGAGAAGAGAAAGTCATAGAAGGGAGCCTTGCCGAACCTTGAATCATCACTTAACTGCCCAGGCAGTCACATTGGTCTTTGCCGAGGTGGGCGCCTACCGAGGTATACTTGTGGGCGGTTGTTGAAGTTATTAAGTTGATTTGCAAAACTGTGCCGAGATAGTACATCAAGTCTCCATACTACAAAGCATCCAATATCAACCTATTCTCTCACTCTGATATCTCAATTTACTTTACTTTCTTTAGTTTTAGCTTTAATCAAAACCAACTCCTAATATTTGTGTTTTTATTTTACTTGTGCAGAAAAGTGCACTCCGAATGGTTGTCACAATCCCTGTGGAGACGATATCTTTAATACTATAACTTGGCACAATGTACACTTGCATGCTAATTGCGCATCACTTTTGCACGCAACAAGTTTTTACCCTTCCTCGACTCCAGATGCTACAACAAAACCAAGGAGTCACTTAAAGCGCACGACAGGGCGTGCATGGACTGCCCCATCTGATGACGATTCTGACGATGCTATCGATGACAAGCCAGGTGAGAAGGATCCACCCAGTCAGCCAAACCCACAAGATGAGGTCGATGAGCCCATTGCAGCACTTAGGAAAAAACCAAAGATCAAGCACAAGGCCACCAAGACGGCAAAACCAAAGTAGATTTTTAGGAGGTAACTTGCATTTGCATCTGCATTTGAAATTAGTTTATTTCATGTTTATGCATTGAGGACACTGCATTCTTCAAGTTTGGGGGTGTTAGTGCCCATAGTTATACATTTTCATTAGCATTCAGTAATGAGCAGATTTTTGCTATAGCATTTAGTTAGGTCAATGGTCATTTTATGAATAAATTAAAGATGTCCGATGATGAGAACTTAATTGTTATAGATAAAATTAAGTGAATGTTTATGACTCTTGAGATTGGTAGAACTACCTATTGCACTTGATTCTGTGTTATGTAAGTGCTATAAGATTGCATGCTTTTTATTCTTATAGAGATTAGATGATTTTTGGTGAAACAACACTCGTATGCCTTAGATTAAAAATGTATAGAATGAACCTTCAAGGAAAAATGAAAGCTTAAAAGCTTAAGTAGTTTCTATTTATGTTGAAGAATGAATAAATGGTAAAGCATAACTAAGAGGGACACTTCGCTTTGAGTTGTTTTGCTTGGATTCTGTACTTAAATAAATGACAGCAACATCAAATGAGTGAACGAAAGTTGTCACGGGATTACTCTATTTACCAGCTCTGGGTTAGATTTTTGTTCCATACTCACCTAGAGTTAGGGACAATAGTTGTGATGAGCTGACACCCCTCAAAGCACAAAAAAACTTAAAAAGCTAGGGCAGACTTGAGAACTTAACCAATTATTTTCTGACTTTGTTAAGCTTGAAGAGGATATAATCATCACACTTCCAAACCTTAGGATCTTTCTCTATAGGAGTAGTTCTTAAAATCTTAAGATGTCTATCATGTTGAAGCTTATATGTTTTGAGGACTGAAATTTTGCCATAGCTTTGTCGTGATCTTATTTTATGTTGTAGCATTTATCTTTTTGTTTTTGTTCATTGCTTGAGGACAAGCAATAGTTTAAGTTTGGGGTGTGTTAACCTTGTAAAAGGTTAACTTTTTACGCCTTTTTACTTAAGTTATTGTAAGAAATCAAGCTCATTTCACCTCATTTCATATCATATAGATGCATTTAGTTCATGTAGTTGCATTTGGTGTTACTTGTTTAGTTTTCTTCGTTTATTTGCTTGAATGATGCTACTTAGAAAGGTTTGGGTTGTTGTGGTGATGTGTAGGGAAATGAGGAGTAGAGAAGGGCAAAGGCATGATGGTACATCATGTTGGATAGTATTTTTGGGCACACTAGAGGATAAGGAGATGAGGACATTGTACAGCTTGACATGTGAACCAATTAGCCCATTGTGAGCCCACATGTGAAGGGAATATTCCCTTGGAATTTAGGGCACAAAACCCTAGAAGGCCCCACTATATAAAGGACAAAAGACCCACATTAAAGAGAGAGCCAAAAAGAGGATATTTTGGTGAGCTAAGAAAGAGAGAAAGGTGGCTCATTCCCTTCATCTTCTTTGTGTGTTGTTCTCCACTGTTGAGGCTCCAAGGAGTGTTCGTGTTGGTCTTTGAGAGAAGCAGCAAACTTGAAGCCGTTCACGGCAGTTCAAGGTGGCTTAGGAGTTTCTTTTACTCTAGTTGCTTTTGTTGTTTCATTTCTTATTTTTATGATATCTTGTTTTAAACGAATGATTGTGGATGATATTTTCCCAGCCATAAACTGATTTTAAGTGGCTTGGGCTTGTTATGGATGTTTACATTTAAGTTTAAATGAATGTTTGGTTTACTTTCTTATCCTTTACATATTTTGTCCATTGTTTGCTTGCCCTAAACTTGTAAGAGCTTTCAAGGGTTAGCCTTAGTTTAGGTGTTAGATAGCATAATGTTCGAGAGAGTTAGGCTTAGATCTACGTGGACAATGGGGATTTGATGCTGAGAGGCAAAACCCTAACTCACCTTAGAGATGAGGATGGAGTTTTAACGACTAAAATGAGTAGAACTTCATCGATAAGTAGCTTGCTAGGGTTCACGCTGAGAGGTATTGCCTTAGAATTTTGGCTGTCAGGCTTCTTGCTAGAGATAGTTTAGAGACACCTAAGTAAACTTTGTCGAGCATGTTGTGGGTAAGGTAGTTCTAGGCATTCTTTAGGGTTAGACATAGAAGTCCTTATCAAGCCCAGCCTATCATTCCATTAGAGAGTTTCGTACGTGTGAGAGGACCCTTGAAATATCCTTGTTTTGGTTTAGCCTTATTTCTGTTATTTGCTATCACATTTCTTAATATGTTCTCAATCGCTATCACATTTACTCACCTGTTCCCACTTGCTATTTCATTTACATTTTAGTATTTGTTTGTGTGCTTGATCTTGACTTGAAATATCTCCAATGTGGAGACGATACTCACTCATCACTTTACTACTTGTCTCGACGTGTATACTTGCACTATTTGCGTATCATTTATAGTACACCCTTACACACAATAGTTAGTAGTTTATGAAACTAATTAATTTGTATGCTTTAAGGTTTATAATTTTAGTGGCATTTATTAAAATGCAACAGTCGACAAGGCCTTTGGATAAGGGGTTAGGATTTAGGGTTTAGGATATGACTTTAATTTTAGGGTTTTAGGGTTAATGACAGTGACAGACATAGACATGTTCCACACATCGTTCCCCCGTTAATTGCTTAATGGCTTAACACCGGAAAACCCTTTCTTTTCTATCCCATTATTACCAAACTTTATTCAATTTTCATTTTTATACAAATGTCTCAAATGAATTCATCTGCTGCTTTGTCTTCAACTGCATATTATGGCGCACAGAGCTTCATCCTCTAGCTTCATCGTTGCTACATCTAACCCTAACAAACTGGATGCCACACTAGAGATCCCTTGTCTCCTCTCTAGTTCATTCCAGCAAAGACATGAACTAGTATGCCAGTAGCAGATTTTTGAAAAATAAGGATTGGAATTCACCCCATACGTATATGTTACAATTCGATGCAGATGTGCTGGATAAAATTCGCAACTAGAAGTGGGATAGATTTATTTAGCAGTCGGGTGACATCAATGTCTCCTGGGTACAAGAATTTTACAACCACATCGGCCACGATGGAGAAAAACCGGTACAAGTTAGAGGGGAGTTTGTGGATTTTTCTACTGATGCAATTGGAAATTACTATGAATTCTTAAAACAACTAGGAAGTCGACACCACTTCTATGTCCCTTGATGCGTACCGAACATACTCCTCCATTTTGCGGGACCTATGTGTTTAAGGAACTTAATGGACTAGATAAGGCCATGACAAAATGGTTTAATGGCGACAACTTCTGCCGAATTCAAAATTTTGGGCTCATATCATCAATAATCGGCTTTTACCAACCCCAAATCAACAAACTTTTTCTCTTCGTGGGATGTTGTTATTGGACTCCCTCATCAAGGGTCGTGACCTATAACTGGCGCGGCTCATTCATGTTGCCATCGTCGAAATAGTTGTGTCGATGAGTAAACCACAAGATCTATTCTTTTCTAACCTAATCACAGCACTATGTGCGAAGGCGGGAGTGGAACAATGGGCGGGGGTTTCCATTATTGAGGTAGTCTCGGGACTTCACCCATTCGAAGTGGAGGAACTAAAAGAATACGACCCAAATAGCGAGGTATGAATTACAACTGTTGGCATGTTATCATAGCTCTTAGTTGGACTGGGTACTAGATTATGTGTAGGTTTACTGTTTTTAATTTATGCAATTTCTTTTTCTTGCTTTCATTTTAATTTATGCAATATCCACCCAATTTTACCCTTTCATTTCAGCTATATTGCAATTTCTTTTTTTTCTTGCTTTCATTATTTCACACAAGCAAGTAACATGAATTTTAATATTTAAATAGAATAACAAAATAATGCATTTGTAAATTTTCTATAGGTAAGAAAATAAATTAGACACGTGACATATTTGTATAGAAGGAAAACCTTTGAGTTAGGGTTTTTGTATACAAAAAATAAATTAGACAAGTTGGCATATTTGTATACTAGGAAAACCTTTGTACATTTTTTCTCTATTTATATAAACCCTAAACCAACCATAATTAATTTAGGGTTTTTTCTAAATAATTAGATCAAATACGAATCGATGACTGCGTCCCAGCTCCAACGGTGGTCACGCAATCACGGTGTTGCGGCGTCAACACTCTCGCTGCCAAAGGGTGTCTAACAGTAGCAGCATCTCGAATGGCGATGGTTGATGGGAATAGTTAGTGCCTTTTAATTTTTAAATTGACTACGTTTCTAATTCGATCCAATTATTAATAAAAATATTAAAAATAATATATATGTGGAAACTAATTTAAATGATTTTTTTACAAAATACTTATTAATTATATGTTGAGTCCTTCAAATTTTTAATCTTCATTAAGCAATTTAATGGTGTTCAGCGATGGTCGTCGCACGTTGTAGAATTTTACAATTTCTTATTCCTTTTAGGAAAATACTTTGAACCACAAGCTTTTCTAAACTTTATTTTACACAAGTCTTTCAATTTTAGAGTATAGGGTTTTAGGTTAGGGTTTACAGTTTGGTGTTTAGTGTCTATGGTGTAAAATTTATGGTTTATGGTTATAATTTTGTGTTTAGGGTTTAAGATTTATGTTTTAGGTTGCTAGGATTTGGGATTTAGATTTTAATCCTACATTTCCACCAAATAAACCAAACAACGTAATCGGGCCTCTAACAACATTTCTCATAATCTTTATTAAAAACACACCTAAGGAAAGAACAAGATTTCTAAATCGTGCAACCAAGTTTCAGTACTATTAGATTTAAAGATAAACTTAAAATGTAAGAAAGAGTACTTAAATTGTAGGTTTGTTAATTAGTTTTGATCCTAAATAAATATCATACATTGTAGTGTTTTCTATGAAAGTATCAAAATTGGTATATAGGTTGCGAAACCTTAAAAATATTTGAACTTTGAATTATAACATTTTCAATTACAAACTAAACACGTATAACCTTTTCGCTTTTCGTTCCTATTTAATTTTTCATTAAAATTCGTGATATTTATGCCCTAGTTCCGTTACTTAACGTGGAATATATATATATATATATATATATATATATATATATATATATATAGAGAGAGAGAGAGAGAGAGAGAAAGGCTAGATGGTCACCCTCAAAAGAAAATTAAAGTCCTTCACACTCAGTTGTACGAACCGATTGGATTCCTCCTTTCCTTCTCTTCACAAACTTTAAACTGGGACTTTTCACCTTTTTCTTTCACTTATTGCTCCTTCTAAACACCATCTGCTCATCCCCTTCGTTTTCAATTTCAATCTGCAAGATTCGAAGGTATTCTTGGAAACCCCAGGTTTTTTAAATAGCCTTGCATTTTCTTTTGTTTTCATTTACTATCCATGGCTGGCAGTTCATTTTGAAGATATGGTTGCTACTATTGATGGGTTTTATCATATTTCACGATGATTTTGTTTATTTTTTACAGGAACCCTAAATCCAGTTCACTAAAAGACTACTTCTAGCACGCAAAGGTATATTTCTGGAATCCCTAACTCTTTTGAAAACCCCCTTATTTAGTTTGGTTCTTCTTTGGTTTTCATTTACTTTTCATGGATGACAGTTGCTCTTGAATATTTGGTTCATATAATCCTTTGGTTTTCGTTTACTTTCCATGCATTCCAACCCCAATTTTGTCCATGCCTTAGCTTTAAATTTTCTTCTGTTTTCAAAACATGGTTCATATAACTCTTTGGTTCCTATGAATTTTCTTCTATTCTCATATATTATTCATTGATAAGGTTGGCCGAATTCTTAAATTTATGATGTTGATCGACTTCTAAATAATTGCTTTATTTCTTTCAGGATCTCTAAACCCAAATTCCACTAAACTCCTCTTCACTCTACCCATTAACAATGCAATAGGCAACCAAACGTCAATGAACCGATGACCCAACACCCTCTTTTGATGATTCTTGTTTTAAAGACCCCGATGCAAAGACCAAATATTATAAACATTTCTACGACATGTAAATTCGTAAAGAACGTGTTGTGGCCATGAATTTCCTTCAGAACGAAACCTTCAACTTTAAAATGCAGTCAACTTTTAAGAAATGGGGTTGGAATGCTTTTCTTAAAATCCAACCTCGGGTTATTGAAAGACTTGTACAGTTCCTTTATTGTAATGCCACAACTATAAAAGACCCAAGTTCATATGAGATCATTGTCATTAACTCTTTTGTTATGTGTAAGGAACTCTCTATCACCCTCAATTAATTGCAGATAATTTGGGTATTCAAAATACAGGCCCTTACGATGAAACTGATACCACATCTATTCAATAGTGCAAAGGGTATAGCCCCAAAAATCTTCCTTTTGAAGAGAGAATCTTTCACCTTATTGTGTCATGGTTTTTTCGATTGTCCGGTGGGAAGGCAGGAACAATCTGAGCAATTGATTAATGATGGCTTAACCAATATCGAACTCAGGTTGCTCCTAAAATTGCCAAAATCATTTTCCTCTAGATAGGATCATGGGACCTCAACCTCTCTTCCATATGCTTGTGTCCTTACACACATCTTTTAGAAGAACGATGTCGATTTTTCTTTGGACCCCTTGTCCCTTTAAAGGAAAAGATTGACAAACATTCAGCCCACAAATGCGGATACCACTTTGACGGAAAGAAAAGCGTTGGATTTATAAGGACACAAATGATGCTGCCAACACAGAAAATAAGGAAGAACATTCCCCTTCGACTGTCGAACAAGAAACTACAATTCCAAAGGATGTTACGATGAAGTCACTGCTTTAGTACATGGTTAATTGTCCTGACCATGTTGATTCGCAGTTAGCTGGTCTTCGTAGCCATGCTGATTTGCAGTTCGCGCAGCTTCAAAACCATGTTGATTCTCAGTTTGCTGAGCTTCGTAAGCATGTTGAATCTCAGTTTGCTGAGATTCACGAGGAAATGGTGTCCCTTCGTCAAGAATTCAGTACCCGCACGCTAGATTTTTCGAAATTTTAATATCGTTACATTTTCAAGTTGTTAATATTTCTTGGAAGTTCATGCAGATTTTTTATGGACGAATTATTTTATTTCACTTATATTTCTGAAAATTTACATTGCTATTTTACTTTATTTTATTACCTACATTTATATACCGTTCTCATGCTCCTCTCCACTTCCATCTCTTTTTCAGTTTTCCCTCCATGTGTACTGGAACTCTGGAAGTTCTAAATCATGTGCCCAAGGAAATATTGTTCCTTGTTGTTGTGTTAAGTTTCACTTGAGTTTTTAAGTAATAAGCGTTATTGTTCCGGTCTTTCGATCAAGGCTTTATTCTGCAAATTTGTAGAGCCGTTGTGCTTTCTTTAAATGGATGCACAATGATAGATATTCAATCGATGTTGAAGAATTGAGAAATCGGGTACCACCCTTCTTCGCTGAGAAATTACAATTCATAATCCAAATTGCAGATGGATGAAGTAACAAGGTTGTAAAAGAAAACTGGACAACTTTCAAGTCAATGCGATGTTCTACAAGTCTGTTTTATTCCTCTTACGTTCTGATAAAAATTTTCATCTACAATGAGAACATGATCAAACTTACCTTTGCCATAAACAGAAATGTTTGGAAACCCTTATCACAGTTTATCATTGTAAGCGTCAACTCATGTCAGGAATCTCTTAGTCAGAAAACGTTTGGAAACCCTTCTTCTCTTGTCAGGAATCTTAGCTGTAACAATAACTAAAACTTACGATACTCAAACATTTGCCAAATTTTAATCGATATTATTCGTCTATAATTAACTGATACTATTCGTCCACAATGTTCACCTTCATACGTAATTGGGAGTATCCAAATGTATATAAGAGTTGCGCTACTTCTAACGATAAGGCCACCTTAAATGTTACAATATTGTATAAGATTTAACGTTCGTATTCAATAATATTGAAGTACGAAGTATGGTATCGGTACTTTTTGATGCTAAAACGATGTCGAACGTGTTAAACGATATACTCAACTCTAGTTAAGCTGGTTGACAACTCCCATTACATTTGAACCTTTGTTCGAGGAACCCAAAGAAATATCATTACAAACACAAACATAAATTAGATTAAAAAGAACGATACAAAATTAGATGCATGCTTCATTGCTACTAAGCACCTTACTTCATTTAAAATGAACGAAAGAAGAGTCTGTTTCCGTGTTGTCGTGGTATGTAGATATATCAGATGTGACATTCAATTCCTCAATTAATTGTTCTTTCTCATGTCGTCTCCTTGAACTACATACACAAACAACGGCTGCGCCTGCTAAACGAGGAGAACCTCCTCAGATTCTTGATGAACTAAAACCTTCATCAAATTTTACATACAACTCGATGTTGGTACCCCTTACACGGTTGTATCTCCTAAACATCTTATGAGGTCGCTTGCATTACATATTTGTAGCATGTAGTGAGCTTCAGGGCCCGACTCATCGACGAGGATTTTGGCTTCCAATGAAGACAATTTCTTCCTTGTTGATTTTCTAACCTCCGTAGAAATCAACTCAAACAAATCATCCTTTTTGATGTTGTTGTTGAATGAAGTGTTGAGGTGTGTTCCTAAAACGAAAACTATTTCAGAAAATCTTGCCATGATAATAAACAATTTCTCTAGACAACCCTCAATCTTTCTTAGTTCTTACAATGGTACACTAGAATATTTATAGAAGATTGTAACAATGAAATTATGATTCGTTGTGAAGTGTCCACAAGTTCTATATTTCATGCACATTTTATCTCATATTATTGTTGTTTATTGAGTATATTCTAGGCATAATTAGGATCATGCATTGCATTTTACAGTATTTCTTTACTTTGCCATGTTTTTATAGATTATCTGCTATTTGATGAAGAAAAGGTACTGTTTTAGTGTACTTTTAGTTTCAGGTACTAGAGGCTGACAGAGGGAAAGAGGAGCTGAGGATATGATGTTGAGGCAGCAAACCAAGGAGCTGTACTAATGCAGGTCCAGACATAGACAGGTGCTGTCGCCGCCCAAGACAGTAGACTATGGAGTTGGAGAACTAGAGTGTGATCTGTAGAGCAGAAAATCTTGATTCTATCGATGTTGTCCACTCAATTTTTCGACGTCTATAGCAGTTGGCAGAGCCGCCGAAGGAGAATCTTGAGATTACTTGCGGAGCAAGGCAACGTGATAAAGTCCACATTCAACTCAAAGAAGTTAAAGTTTAAAGCCACATTTAATGTAAAAAGCTACTTTGAAGACTTCTACTTCAAGAAGGACTAGACCTAGCTAATGCCTATAAATACCCATTGTAACTCTATTTCAAAACAAGTTAGGTTTTTCCTTAAGCATAGTTTAGGTTTTCTTGCCGCCAACATGTTCTAAATTTTTTCTTGGGTTTGGGTTATGTTGTAATTAGTGTGAGAACGGTTGTTTAGGATTTCATGTTCGTTTTTGCAAATAAAATTACAAGGTTTACTTATTCCATGTTCTTCATAGTTTTCAATTAAGGCGAAAGATTAGTTGAATTCTATCCATTTGTTCGGTATCGAGAGAGTCGAACTTACAAACAGAGTAAGTACGATTTCATCTATAGACGGTGCGATCAATCCGGCCTAGACATAGGTTAAGGGTTTAAGGCGGCTAAAAGAGGGCAAATCAACATTGTTGTCTTTGCACGATTCACGCCGCGACTGGTATTATCTGCAGTGGGCATTAACAACACTCTGACTTAGACATAAGCGGAGTCACTTTCGAAGCGTTCTGTCGAGCCTTGTAGTTCTGCCGAGTTTGCCGCCGAGACACAATTAGATTCCCCTACCGAGGCAGCGAGAGGGTTTCTACAGTCCACCTGCCATCCTCCGTCGAGGCAGCAGAGTCTGGCAGCGCAAAACAACCTGTCATATTCAACGCAGTTTCACACTAAGCAGCAACATAACCCTGCCCATTCTTTCAACTTGATTTCTTCTTCTTCAATTACTTGTGTTTTTATTTTACTTTTCTTCTCAAAAACCAAATTAATTGTGCATTTATTTTTCCTTGTGCAGGAACAACAATTCGAATCAAGATATCCAATCCCTGTGGGAGATGATATCTTTTATACTATAACTTGACAAGAGTGTGCACTTGCGCTCATAAATAGAGAACACCCAAACGATCTACATTCGTCACCTAAAATGTTACCTATATTTAGTTTGGGGTTCTGCACCTAAAATGTTACCAATATTCAATTTGTGGTTCGGCACCTAAAATGTTACTGATATTCAGTTGGGGGTTCGGCAGTTAAAATGTTACTGATATTCAATTTGTGGTTCGACACCTAAAATGTTACCAGTACTCAGTTTGGGGTTTGGACTGTTAAATGTTAATGAAATTCAGTTTAGGGTTCGACACTTAAAATGTTACAGGAAAATCAGTTTTGGGTATGGCGCTTAAAAAGTTATGGGCAAAGAGTTTGGGGTTCGTGACCTATAATGTGAACGAAATTCAATTTTGCCTTCTGAATCCAAAATGTTGACGGAAATCAGTTTGTCGTTCAGACCCTAAAATATTTATGAAATTCAGTTCCGATATCGGCACCTAAAATATTACCTAGGTTTCAGTTTGAATCTAAAATGTGAATTGAATTCAGTTTTGTAATCGGCACCTAAAATGTTACCTACAATCAGTTTGGTGTTGGGGAACCTAAATTATTAGTGAGATATTGAACTTTTAAGTTAGGTAAAACAATTTCATTTGCCACCTAAAATGTTACGGAAAAGGAATTTCAGTGGTTAAGGAACCTAAAATAATACTCAATTTTTAAGTTTAAAGGGAAACAATTAACTCGACACATAAAATGTTAAAAAAACTAATTTAAAAGTCAAACATTTTATTAACCAACTAAAAATTTAAATCAGAACATGTAACTAGGAAAACCGATGCTGCTAGCCGCATTTTAAACTGCGGCACAGCAAACATACATTTGTTTTGTGTGTTAACATTGATATAAACAAAGCGGCATTTCCATGAGCATAGATTTGATGACATCACTTGAATTTGCCCCATCCTGGTGGAACAGCTTCAGTAAATTCTGAACCGCCATATAAATTTTACTTATCCCATATTAAAAAAATCATTTTTTATTAATTCTCTTCTTATTTGTAAGTTATATATTTAATCCTTATTATTATAATTTCATCATTTTTAATTTGAGCATTTTTTTCAAATTTTAAATTTTTTGTCATAATCCAAATAGTAAGCGTTAAATACTTAAATCTATCAAGTCAATTTCTACTATTAATTTTAAAATTGTTCACAAATTATAGAATTTTCTTTTACTTATTTGATCATTCTAAGTGACTATAATTTAGTATGCCCTTCTATCGTTTGAGTCAAAATTAAAATTTCAAATTAGAAAAAGTACAATGACCGAAACTAACTAAAGTAGAATACACCGATTAAAATTCATAATTTATACGTAACACAAAACCTAATGATAAAATTTGAACTTTGTGGAGTTTAGAAATTGACCGATAGAGTCCTTGGTTGATTTATTATTAAAAATGTGAAATTTATCATTTACATATTTGATAAATAATCAGCTTTAAAAACAAAGTTAAAAGCTGAAAAATTACATTTAAATTTAAATTTAAAACTCTAGCATTATGAAATTATTTACAAAATTCATATTTTTCATTATTAACAGGCGCCATAAATGCTTGAACGTAGCGGCGTTTTTATTTCCAATGCCGCAATAGTGAGTGGTGTAGTGGCGTTTGTATAAACAAACGCCACGATAGAAAATAACACTCAATCTACCTATTTCACTCTCCCTCACCCGATCCTCAAATCAAACCCACAAAATCCCTAATCCCCCTCATCTCAGTCGTCTCTAACCCCCTTCACCGTTCGTCTCCAAGAGAAGCAGCAGCAGCAAAATTTGGTTTCCCCCGTTTGTCTCCAAGTGAAGCAACAACAAATTTCGGGTTTCCCTCTTCACCGTTTAACCAAAGTTGTCCACAAAATCCGAAGTAAAAATTTCAGGTATAACTCCCCTTTCATTTTGTTTATGTGTTTCCCTCGCTTGAACTTGTTCCGTTTACATCTATTGGTGTTCGAGGAAAAGATTCTGTCTACGTTGTAACTCAGAAGAAAGTTCCCGATCGTACTTCTTTATTCTCGGATTAAAGTGATTTTAAGGGTTTTCTTCGATTCGGATTCTTCTAATGTCTGGATGTGAACAGACATAAATCCATGACATCCCTGCATCTCTATTGTTTTTGGCCATTAATCTTACTCCGAATTTAGGTGAAAGCAGAATTAATATCTAGATAGATGAATGCTTGCGCTCGTTTTCCGTTTTACAAAAACTCGATCGAGGAGAGAAAGAAATAATAATCAATCAGGGATTCAGATCACCCTTGTTTTGCAGTCGTATCATATCACCCCCATCTTCCCCTGCTGTGATGTCCATTTGATTTTCTCAGCTTAGTTTTTTAACATTGTTTCAATGTGTGTGTTATATGCTACATAATGCGAGGTGATGTCCATACATTCCCATTGTTTGAGTTGTTGTCTGCATTCAGGAATATATCCTCCACAAGTGAAAGTATATGAACTTAGGCAATTTTCATTGAAGTTTGAGAGGCACCTTTCCTCGGAAATAATAGATTTTCAGGTATTTCCCTCTGTTTTTAGAAAGGATATCATGCATTTTGCAGCAGTTTGTTGTTTCTTTGAAACTATAGCAACCATCTTGTTTCTGTATTGAATAACAACAATCACTTAAACCTTTTTGATTTAGCTGTTTGTTTCTTAAATGACGCGGAAGACGAGTAATTAGCTTTATCTATTACATGATAAGACATCTAATTACCATCTTGTTGGTGCTTCAAGTTAATGCAATATCCGTTTCTATTTCCTAGTTTTGTGAGTTATTTTTTAATAGTATTAAGTGGTGAAACTCATATCAGAAAATCAGAACACCTAATTTACATTACTATCCAAATATAAATATCTACTTACTCTCTTTAACACTTTTCTTGTAACACTTGTGTTTTGGGGTTAGGAGTTAGTCGGGTTTATAGTCCGAGTCAATAAAATTAAATTAAATCAATTCAACCTAAATTAAGACCTAATTGGGCTTTAGTAAAAAGAGGAGGGACTAAAAGAGTAATTTGACCCAAAACTTTTAAAAAAAGCAAGACAACTTTAAAGAAAAAGTTGTCTTCTCTTTCCCACTCCCCCATCCATACGTCAAATACCCAAACCCCATCTCCAAAACCCTCCCAAGCTCATGTTACTATTCCATTGAGTATCTTCTTCAATCCAAGGTCTTTTTGAGAGGTAAAAGTATTTTCTTACTCTCCTCTCCGTTCTCTATCTACCCATGGTTTTAGATTTCAAAAATATGAACTTTTGAAATGTTAGGGTTTTGCTAAAGCTTGAGTTTTTATGGTGATTTTCACCTTGTTTTGAAATATGAAGTTGAGTTTTATCTTAATCACATTTAGATGTATTATATATGTCATTTTGGTTGGGTTTGGGTGAAAACCCGAAATGGGGTTTTGAGGCAATTTTAGAGGTGTCAAAAACTCAATTTTTGGGGGGGGGGGTTTAAGTGAAAATTGAAGGGCTGATGGTTTATATAGGTTAGGAGGATGTTTTGGGATCATTTGGGAGTCTTTTGGATGTTTGGAAATGGAATTTTCAGCTAGGTTTTAGGGGAGCTCGAAAATGGGTATTTTTGGATTGGAATTCGGTTGAAGTTGGCTTGTGTTTGTGAAATGAGATGACGGTTGAGTTTTAGCATTGAATTGTAAAGTAATGGATGTGTTTTGTTTGGCTAGAAGCAAGAGGAAGCGTTGGAGAGGCATTGGGACCGAATCCGGGTTCGTAGGAGAATTGTTTCGGTTTCTAAGGAAGGGCGGTGAGTGGTTTCAAACTTGTTTTAAAGTTTGGTTCGAGTGTGTGTAGGGTGTGTGTGTGGAATGTGCTTGGTAGGCCATTTCTTTATTTCAAGTTGTTAATTTTAGCCATTGATTCCATTAAATTCTACTATGTTTGCCTATCTATGCTCTTGTGAAATGTGGTTGAATTGGTGCATGTATATCATGAAATGTATATATGTGATGAGCATGGGGTGTGGTTGATGATATGTGATGTGGTTATGAAAATTGGCACTAAATAAATTACCGATTGTAAATGATCGATCATTAGGATTAGTGTGCACACAAATTGAGTCAAAACGTACGTGGCCTTGATGGCGTTAAGTCATCAAGGAGGAGTACGGTGATGTAATATTCCACCGGAAGCTTTTATATATTTCTACGGGATGATGAGTGGAATCCCATCCGTATGGCATGTGGCGATGAGTGGAATCCCGCACATGCAAGGTCCGGTGATGAGTGTAATCCCACCGAGGTAAAGTGGTTGTTGAGTTTAAAATCCGCACATCCGGGAAATTAATAGTGGCCAATTAAACTTGTTCATATGTTTGTGATATATGGTGTTGATATATGGTGTTGTTATATGATGATTGAGCTTGGTAGGATATGAGAAACCATATTATGCCACTTGAAAGACTAGTTAGGTCTACTCGATTACTTTGTCAATGTATGATGTATGTGAGGTTAGGATTTACATGCTTAAACCCTGCATTGTTGATGTTTTTCGTTTTAGAGCACCCTCACTAAGCTTATAGCTTACGCTCTCAATTTTCAACAATGCAGATCATTAGCGTGGTGTTAGCTCGGAGCAAGGCAAGAAGGGCTTTCCAAGTTTGTGGCTCAAGTACGGTGGTTAATTTTGTATTAGTTAGCAATGTGACAATGGTGTTTTTATGAGCTATGTATGACTCGTTTATATGTTAATGTTTTGGATTAACTATGGTTTGTAAAGCATTATATGCTATGATGAATGTTTGTGTGTGATGGCATGTCTCTTGGTGTTTGGGTTGCCTTGTTAGGGAGTGCAAACCTCCTACATGTTGACTTGTGCCTTTTAAGCTTTCATGTATGCCCATTTATGCTAAATTTTCCCTTATGTATGAATGACATGATTAGAAGCCTTGTTTCATGTTTGAATGCTTCCTTTGGCTCAAGTATGATTGCTTAAATGTTTGTATGTGCATAGGAGAGTCTAAAAATGCATTTAGAGTCTTGATTGAGGTCGCCAAGTTGAAATTGGTGGAATTGCAGAGCAGGGCGTATCGATACGCCTGAGGGCCGTATCGATACGGCCTTGCCCAAATGCCACAGTTTTTTCCTGGCGTACCGATACCCTGGGGTATCGATACCCTCCAAAGTTACTGGAATTTGGAGTTTTGGGTGAGAGTAGAGCGTACCGATACGGGGTTCACGAGTACTGATACGGGTCTACTCTGTTGACCAAGAAGGGTTGACCGGAAAGGGCGTATCGATACGCTCAAGGGTTGTACCGATACGGTCTTCTCGGAGTTGACTCTTTGGGTTGACCTGGTCAGGGCGTATCGATACCCCTAGTTAGGGTACCGATACGGTCTGCCCTGTAAGCTTAAAAATGGACTGTTTGTGTATGGCCGTGGTTCGAATGTGACTTCCTTTGAATGTTTTCCGCTGTTGTGAATCACTTAGGACTTAATATTCATCTAGACAAGATTAAAATAAAAAGAAAAAAAATAGGGTTGCTAACCGAGGGGGAACCTTAACGGGTTTCACTCGGTTTTCTCCGTGTGGCCCACTCGGACCGGTCATCCGGCCAGACCGGGATGAGGGGGTTACATTTGTTGGTATCAGAGCCTGAGGTTACCGAGACCTCGGGCAGGTAAGTGAGGTAAGCTTGATGTGTTAAATGATTGTGTTGTTCGATGTATGCCTTGCCATGAATTCTTGATATTTGACTGTTTGAATGATGTTTTGAAGCATGTGTTGTTTTGTCTGGTGTAGAGTGTGTGCCCATTGCTACTATTACTTAATTTAAGAAGATTTTTGGAAAAAGAGTACTTGAGCGCTATTGGACCCTTGCTTTGGCTAACGTAATCCTTATCTGTTTGTTGTTGTAGTTTATACATTGCTAGTTGTATCATGAGACCACGTGGAAAGCCTAGGATGGTTCGACCGGAACCACGGGCAGCGGCTCCAAGAGTTGAGCTAGTAGTTAGGGTTGAGGCTCAAGTGGGAGAGCATGTGGTTGGAGTTGGAGCTCCTCCACCACCTCCACCACCACCACCTCCTCCACCTGGGGTGGGAGCGAGGCCGGGGCCGAAGGAGAGGGACCTCAAGGAGGCCAAGGTGGCCAAGGACCGGCCGGGATAGACTTAGCTCCATTGGTTCAGGCGATAGCCGGGGCATTTCAGGCTGCAGTAGCTGGGGGTCAGGCAGCACATCATCAGGGTGAGGGCACTGGATTGCCTTTAGAGAGACTTCGGGGCCTTGGGGCCGAAGAGTTCAGAGGGTCTACTCCAGAGAGATCCGAGTTGTGGTTTGAGAAGAATGTCCGTATCCTTGCTCAGATGGGGTGTACTGGTGAGCGAATGTTGGGATGTGTTGAGTCTTTGCTTCAGGGTGATGCCTACACTTGGTGGGTCACCATTACTACGGGTATGGATGAGGCCGAGATCACTTGGGAGTTCTTTGAGGCAGCATTCCGTAAGAAGTATTTGGGTCCGCGATACCTCAATGAGAGGAAGAAGGAGTTTATGGCATTGCTTCAGGGGAGTATGTCCGTGACCGATTATGAGATCTGATTTGTCAGATTGAGTCAGTATGCACCTGAGCTTGTTCCTACTGAGGTGGAGCGTTGTAACTGCTTTCGTTATGGGCTGAGTGAAGAGATCAAGACGTATACTCTAGCTTCAGACTACACTGATTTTGATGTCTTGGTCGCGAGGGCCAAGGACCTAGAGCACAGTTTGAGTTTGACCAGGCGATCTGGTGGATCTAGTTCGAGTAAGAGGTTCAGCAACTTTGATAGAGGTGATGCCAAGAGGCATCGGGACAACAGACATCATTATGATCATAGACGTGGTGACGGTAACTACGGTAGGGGCCAACAAGGCCAGAGAGCTGGTGGGAAGTTGCCCACATGTGCTACTTGCGGGAGGAACCACACCGGTGAGTGTTGGGGAAATTTTCATTCTTGTTGGAGTTGTGGGGCTAGAGACCACATTAGGCGTGACTGTCCACATCAGGTGGGACAGGCACCAGCTCAGGCTCCAACTAGAGCCAATGACTTTCAGAGAGGCCGCGGGCGCGGTAGAGGTAACTTCCAGCCGAGGAACGATGGTCAGAGGAACATAGCCCATGTAGTTACAGTTCAGCCGGAGGGCGGAGGTCAGGCCAGAGTTTACGCTCAGCGTGGGGATCAGCATGACACTGATGTGATCGCAGGTAACTTCTCGATACAATCTTTGGGTTTGCTTTCTTTGATTGACTCTGGGTCTACACATTCCTACATATGTAGTGAGCATGCACGGTCTTTGAATTTGCCTTGTGAGATGTTAGAGATAGGAGTTAGTGTTACTAGTTCCTTTGGGGACACGGTAGTAGTTAGGAAGATGTACCGAAGGTGTCCGTTGATTGTTCAGGGGCATGTGTTTCCAGTGGATATGATGGAGCTTCCTTTTTATGGTTTTGATGTGATTCTGGGTATTGACTGGCTCACGGAGCATAGAGCTAGGATAGATTTTGAAACTAAGCAGATTTCTTTGAAGCTCTCAGATGACTATGAGATTGTAGTGGTGAGTGAGAACGTGAAGTTCTTGTCCAATGTAGTTTTAGTGTTAGAGGCTAAGAGATTAATTGAGTTGGGGTGTGAAGCATACTTAGCGTATGTGATGAACCCTAACATGAGTGAGGTTAGACCTCAGGACATCCGGACAGTATGTGACTTTCCTAGTGTGTTTCCGGAAGAGTTGCCAGGGTTACCACCGGACAGAGAAGTAGAGTTCACCATTGAGACTTATTTTGATTCAGCTCCTGTTTCGATTGCTCTGTATCGCATGTCACCGAAAGAATTAAAAGAGTTGAAGACTCAGTTGCAAGAATTGACAGATAGAGGTTTTATTAGGCCTAGTTCTTCACCTTGGGGTGCACCAGTTTTGTTTGTGAAGAAGAAAGATGGAAGCATGAGAATGTGTATAGATTACAGACAGTTGAATCAGTTGACAGTGAAGAATAAATATTCGTTGCCTAGAATCGATGACTTGTTTGATCAGTTGAGGGGAGCATCGGTCTTTTCGAAGATTGATTTGAGATCGGGTTACTACCAGCTAAAGGTAAGAGAAGTTGATGTACCGAAGACGGCCTTTAGGACTAGATATGGTCATTATGAGTTTTTAGTCATGCCTTTTGGGTTGACTAACGCACCGGCTGCTTTCATGGACATGATGAATAGGATTTTTCATCAGTATCTAGATCAGTTTGTAGTTGTGTTTATTGATGACATCTTGGTGTACTCGCGAACTGAAGAAGACCATGACCGACACTTGAGACTAGTTTTGAAGAATTTGCTAGATCATCAGTTGTATGCGAAACTAAGCAAGTGTGAGTTCTGGATCCGAGAGGTAGTATTCTTAGGACATGTAGTGTCAGCCGATGGAATTAGAGTTGATCCGAAGAAGATTGAGGCCATTGTTGAGTGGAAGCAACCGAAGTCTGTAACAGAGGTACGTAGTTTCCTAGGCTTAACCGGATACTATAGGAGATTTGTAGATGGTTTCTCTAAGTTAGCCGCTCCATTGACACAGTTACTTCAGAAGAGTGTTCAGTTTGAGTGGACAGATGCAAGATAGAAAGCCTTTGAGAAATTGAAAGAAGTTTTGACCGAAGCACCGATCTTGATTTAGCCTGAGTCAGGGAAGGACTATGTAGTCTACAGTGATGCTTCTTATGTAGGGCTAGGATGTGTTCTGATGCAAGACAAGAGAGTAGTGGCTTATGGCTCAAGACAGTTGAAGGCCCATGAGCGCAACTATCCGTCCCATGACATAGAGTTAGCTGCAGTTGTGTTTGCTCTGAAGATTTGGAGGCACTATTTGTACGGTGAGAAATGCACAGTGTACACCGATCACAAGAGTTTGAAATACATTATGACTTAGCGAGATTTGAATCTCCGACAGCGTAGGTGGTTAGAGTTGCTAAAAGACTATGATCTTACCATTGAGTACCATCCGGGTAAGGCCAATGTAGTGGCTGATGCATTGAGTAGGAAGATGGTCGTGGACTTGAGAGCCATGTTTGCTAGATTGAGTTTGTCCGGAGATGGTGGCTTGATAGCCGAGCTTCAGGTTAGACCTACTCTAGGTCAGTTGATTAGAGAGAAACAGCTCTTAGATAGATCTTTGGCACCTCACGTGCAAGATATAGCCGAGGGTAGATCTTCAGACTACAGTTTCAGTATTGATGGGGTTTTGTGTTTCAAAGATAGAATAGTTGTGCCATAGGACAGTGACTTGGGACGTACGATCTTGATAAGCCCACAGTAGTCCGTTTGCTATGCATCCTGGAAGTACGAAGATGTACCGTGATTTGAAGAATGAGTACTTTTGGGTTGTCTTGAAGAGAGATGTAGCCGACTTTGTGAGTAAGTGCTTAGTGTGTCAGAGAGAAGGCGGAACATCAGGTTCCCTCAGGTTTGTTACAGTCGTTGAGAATTTCGGAATGGAAGTGGGAGAACATCACCATGGATTTTGTTTTGGGTTTGCCTTTGACTCCTATGAAGAAGAACTCAGTTTGGGTGATAGTGGACCGTTTTACGAAGTGTGCTAACTTCTTGGCAGTCAATACTACTTACACTTTAGATAGATTGGCCGATTTGTACATTGGTGAGATTGTTAGACTGCATGGTGTGCCGAAGTCTATTGTGTCAGATAGAGATCCGCGGTTTACTTCTAGATTTTGGGAGTGTCTGCATACAGCTTTGGGTACCCGTTTGAACTTCAGCACGTCTTATCATCCTTAGTCAGATGGTCAGTCAGATAGGGTTATTCAGATCTTAGAGGATATGTTGCGTTGTTGTATCATTGACTTTCAGGGTACTTGGGAGAAGCATTTGCCTCTAGTAGAGTTTGCGTACAATAATAGCTTTCAGTCGAGCATTCAGATGGCTCCGTATGAGGCCTTGTATGGACGAAAGTGTAGAACTCCAGTTTGTTGGGCCGAAGTGGGACAGAAATTGTTACCTATGCCGGATTTGCTCAAGGGGACAACTTACAAGGTAAAATTAATTTGTGATCGTTTGAAAGCTGCTTCAGATAGGCAGAAGTCCTATGCCGATTTGAAGAGGAAGGAAGTTGAGTTCTCAGTGGGTGAGAAGGTGTTCTTGAAGGTGTCTCCGTGGAAGAAAGTGATGAGATTTGGCTGAAAGGGGAAGTTGAGTCCGAGGTACATATGACCGTATGAAATTGTGAAGAGGGTTGGCCTGGTTGCTTATCAGTTGTGTTTGCCATCCGAGCTAGAGAAGATACACGATGTGTTCCATGTTTCGATGCTTCGTAAGTATAGGTCCGATCCATCACATGTTATGCCCGTAGAAGATATTGAACTGAATCCGAATTTAACTTATGAGGAAGAGCACGTGGAGATCTTAGCTTCTGACAGTAAGGTGTTGAGGGGTAGATCGATTGAGTTAGTGAAGGTGCGGTGGCAACGTCGAGGTGTGGACGAGGCCACTTGGGAGAGGAAGGAGGATATGGAAAAGTAGTTTCCGTATCTCTTTCAGTCAGGTAATTTCGGGGACGAAATTCCTTAAGTGGGAGAGAGTTGTAACACCCGTGTTTTGGGGTTAGGAGTTAGTCGGGTTTATAGTCCGAGTCAATAAAATTAAATTAAATCAATTCAACCTAAATTAGGACCTAATTGGGCTTTAGTAAAAAGAGGAGGGACTAAAAGAGTAATTTGACCCAAAACTTTTAAAAAAAGCAAGACAACTTTAAAGAAAAAGTTGTCTTCTCTTTCCCACTCCCCCATCCCAACGTCAAATACCCAAACCCCATCTTCAAAACCCTCCCAAGCTCATGTTACTATTCCAATGAGTATCTTCTTCAATCCAAGGTCTTTTTGAGAGGTAAAAGTATTTTCTTACTCTCCTCTCCGTTCCCTATCTACCCATGGTTTTAGATTTCAAAAATATGAACTTTTGAAATGTTAGGGTTTTGCTAAAGCTTGAGTTTTTATGGTGATTTTCACCTTGTTTTGAAATATGAAGTTGAGTTTTATCTTAATCACATTTAGATGTATTATATATGTCATTTTGGTTGGGTTTGGGTGAAAATCCGAAATGGGGTTTTGAGGCAATTTTAGAGGTGTCAAAAACTCAATTTTTAGGGGGTTTTAAGTGAAAATTGAAGGGCTGATGGTTTATATAGGTTAAGAGGATGTTTTGGGATCATTTGGGAGTCTTTTGGATGTTTGGAAATGGAATTTTCAGCTAGTTTTAGGGGAGCTCGAAAATGGGTATTTTTGGATTGGAATTCGGTTGAAGATGGCTTGTGTTTGTGAAATGAGATGACGGTTGAGTTTTAGCATTGAATTGTAAAGTAATAGATGTGTTTTGTTTGGCTAGAAGCAAGAGGAAGCGTTGGAGAGGCATTGGGACCGAATTCGGGTTCGTAGGAGAATTGTTTCGGTTGCTAAGGAAGGGCGGTGAGTGGTTTCAAACTTGTTTTAAAGTTTGGTTCGAGTGTGTGTAGAGTGTGTGTGTGGAATGTGCTTGGTAGGCCATTTCTTTATTTCAAGTTGTTAATTTTAGCCATTGATTCCATTAAATGCTACTATGTTTGCCTATCTATGCTCTTGTGAAATGTGGTTGAATTGGTGCATGTATATCATGAAATGTATATATGTGATGAGCATGGGATGTGGTTGATGATATGTGATATGGTTATGAAAAATGGCACTAAATAAATTACCGGTTGTAAATCATCGATCATTAGGATTAGTGTGCACACAAATTGAGTCAAAACGTACGTGGCCTTGATGGCGTTAAGTCATCAAGGAGGAGTACGGTGATGTAATATTCCACCGGAAGCTTTTATATATTTCTACGGGATGATGAGTGGAATCTCATCCGTAGGGCATGTGGCGATGAGTGGAATCCCGCACATGCAAGGTCCGGTGATGAGTGTAATCCCACCGAGGTAAAGTGGTTGTTGAGTTTAAAATCCGCACATCCGGGAAATTAATAGTGGCCAATTAAACTTGTTCATATGTTTGTGATATATGGTGTTGATATATGGTGTTGTTATATGATGATTGAGCTTGGTAGGATATGAGAAACCATATTATGCCACTTGAAAGACTAGCTAGGTCTACTCGATTACTTTGCCAATGTATGTGAGGTTAGGATTTACATGCTTGAACCCTGCATTGTTGACGTTTCTCGTTTTAGAGCACCCTCAGTAAGCTTATAGCTTACGCTCTCAATTTTCAACAATGCAGATCATTAGCGTGGTGTTAGCTCGGAACAAGGCAAGAAGGGCTTTCCAAGTTTGTGGCTCAAGTACGGTGGTTAATTTTGTATTAGTTAGCAATGTGGCAAGGGTGTTTTTATGAGCTATGTATGACTCGTTTATATGTTAATGTTTTGGATTAACTATGGTTTGTAAAGCATGATATGCTATGATGAATGTTTGTGTGTGATGGCATGTCTCTTGGTGTTTAGGTTGCCTTGTTAGTGAGTGCAAACCTCCTACATGTTGACTTGTGCCTTTTAAGGCCTTTTGAGCTTTCATGTATGCCCATTTATGCTAAATTTGCCCTTATGTATGAATGACATGATTAGAAGCCTTGTTTCATGTTTGAATGCTTCCTTTGGCTCAAGTATGATTGCTTAAATGTTTGTATGTGCATAGGAGAGTCTAAAAATGCATTTAGAGTCTTGATTGAGGTCACCAAGTTGAAATTGGTGGAATTGCAGAGCAGGGCGTATCGATACGCCTGAGGGCCGTATCGATACGGCCTTGCCCAAATGCCACAGTTTTTGCCTGGCGTACCGATACCCTGGGGGTATCGATACCCTCCAAAGTTACTGGAATTTGGAGTTTTGGGTGAGAGTAGAGCGTACCGGTACGGGGTTCACGAGTATCGATACGAGTCTACTCTGTTGACCAAGAAGGGTTGACCGAGAAGGGCGTATCGATACGCTCAAGGGTTGTACCGATACGGTCTTCCCGGAGTTGACTCTTTGGGTTGACCTGGTCAGGGCGTATCGATACCCCTAGTTAGGGTACCGATACGGTCTGCCCTGTAAGCTTAAAAATGGACTGTTTGTGTATGGCTGTGGTTCGAATGTGACTTCCTTTGAATGTTTTCCGCTGTTGGGAATCACTTAGGACTTAATATTCCTCTAGACAAGATTAAAATAAAAATAAAAAAATAGGGTTGCTAACCGAGGGGGAACCTTAACGGGTTTCACTCGGTTTTCCCCGTGTGGTCCACTCGGACCGGTCATCCGGTCAGACCGGGACGAGGGGGTTACATTTCTCATGCAGTGTGGTACATTGATTTGGTATTTTTCTATATGTATAGGTATTGGCTGATGACTATTCGAAACTTGCATTCCTATGTGCTGATCGTTCTGTTAATCTACATGCAAAATATGGGAAGCACTACAGTCTGCGGATTCCAAGGTTTTATAGTGCTTTACTCTATGCTCTTGCCTATTGATCTCTCTATTTTTTTGGAATAATTTCAGTGTTGTGTACCATATGCTTCGCAAATCAATGGTTGTTGCATTTAGTGATTAATAGATTTTATAAGTATCTCTTGACATAAGAAGTTGATATTCCAAATTAAAGATGAGGTTGTTATTTCCATCTGTTTATTTGAGAAAGAAGGTTTTTCTAATGGTATCTTTTCGATCCTTCTCCTCTTCCACAACAATGGGAATGTATGGTTAAAGATGAGGTTGTTATTTCCATCTGTTTGGACCTAGTCTTGAGGAGAACTTTGGAAAGATAACTAAGGCAAAAATTATTACAGCGAAGAGGGCTGACAATAATCATTATTCAGAGGACATGCTAATAGTGTTTGTCTAAATTTGATCTTCAAAGTCTTGCATGCACTGATATGCCTGAAGCCGCTCCATGTTGTGTAGTTTGTTGTCAATTAGTCTTTTTTTTCTTCATTTGCTAGATTACTTCTGATTACTTGAATTAGTTTTATATTTAAGCTAAGGAAAATAGCCTTGTATTATTGCAGAAATCCATTTTTGACTCCAAAGTGCTACCTGGGTTTGCTTTACAGGTTTAAATCCATCTATTATCGGGGGATTTAATGGATCATGTGCTTTTATGGGTGTTGCAGCAACCTTCATATATGCAACTTTGGTCAAGAGATTCGACATTTTAAAGGTTGGTTCTTGTGTTTGGCTTTGTCTGCTGCAATTCTCTATTTTGGGGATGATTGGCCAATAGCCAGGTTAAATTTTAGTTTTTTTGTCAGTCTTGAGTGACTTATAAGCAATGGAATTCTCTACTTGTGACTCGAATTTTACATAAGGGATTATCATATTCGTCTACATGATTTAGTTATTTTTTTTTCCTTTTTTGAGCTTTTATGAACTCTATGATGTTAATTAAATACTTTGGTAGGTCCTAAAATTGATCAAGCCGATTGCATCAGTTAAAAAGCTTCGTGTTTCATTAAGTTTGGCTCCAGACTTGTCGAAATATGCTGTTGGTGATGAGAAGCGATTGATGCAAACAATTTTGAATGTTGTTGGTAATGCTTTGAAATTTTCAAAGGAAGACAGCGTATCAAGTTGAGAAGTAAAAGATTTTACAAGTAAGCAATGAAAAATATGTGCATAGAACCGATGGATGCAGCAAGGGAGACCAGGACTTGGTAGGGAAAGGGGCCAGTGGAGCTAAATCATGTGACCATGATTTTTAGTTTTTCTTTTTCATTTACATATAGTTTAGATTTGTCAAGTGTGTGTACACTGACATGGAGGACTGTTGTGCTACCTGCTGTTTCATAACTAATATGTGTAATGCATTTTAAATTATTATATAATATGTGTATGCTTTATTTGATTTTTTTTTAAATATGGTGTTATTCGCGGCGTTTGTAAAAAAACGCCACTATAGAACATGTTCTCGCGACGTTTGTAAAAACAAACGCCACTATAGAACATGTTCTCGCGGCGTTTGAATTTACAAACGCCGCTATAGAACTTGACTTTTTGCGGCGTTTGTAAATGTAAACGCCACTAAGGAACGCTTATTCGCGGCGTTTGCAAATACAAACGCCACTATAGATCTTGACTTTTTGCAGCGTTTTTTACCTAAAAACGCCACGAACTATTGCGGTGCTGCTTTAAGCGGCAGTTCTTGCGGCGCTTTTTTAAGCGCCGCTGCTTTTTTAAGCGCCGGGAAAGTTTTTAGCGGCGCTAAAAAACACCGCTATAGGGTTAAAAACGCCGCTAAAGAACTGTTTTGTTGTAGTGATAATAACATAAAGAAAATGCATATTTTTATATGAATTATTATATAACTTTTTAAAATAGTTTGTTTTAATATATAGTAGAATTAACACAAATTTTAACTCGAAAATAAAAATGAGTACAAACTCAAGTAAAATTAATACTCCTCATTTAAAAATAAGAGATATTTATTCATTCTCTTTCTTTTAATTTAAGTTGTGTAAATACTTAAAAATTACTTAATGAAATTAGTTTATTGCTTAATTGTGTACTAGAATGAGTGAGGCTAAAATATGTAAATCATCATTCAATTTTGTTTTGTAATTTACTTTGGTCACTAGAGTTTTAAAACGTTCAATTTACTCATTGTATTTTATACATTGTTTTTTTCATCACTCTTCCGTTAACTCTCTATCATCGTTATGACGTGTACCATAACATGTGACACTTCAGTGACCAAAATAGGTCAAAGAGCAAAGTTTAGTGATGATTTATATATTTTACCTGCCAATTTTTATTATTATTTTATTCCACTTTATAACGGTGTTAAAGGATTAACGGATGAGTGATGAAAAAAATAATGTATAAAATTTAATGAGTAAATTAAAATTTTAATATCCAAAATAAATTATAAAACAAAATTAAGTGGTTATTTATGTATTTTACCGGGCGAGTGAAATGAATAACACCTACCAAACATAACAAGATGGCTTTATTATTCACCTAGAATAATGACTTCGCTTAGAAACAAAACATGTGTTTGTACCTAAATAATAAACAATTATATATTCCTCTGGCCATAAAACAATTAGATTTTATGCTAATTATAATTAATTAAATGCAGTTTTTCTTCACTAGGATACCGTCCAGGCATTGCCTAATTTTGCAAATATTGTGAACACTTTTGGCGCTTTCAATCATGGACCGACGCAAATTGATACTCAAATAAGACATTAATATGTCACACTTAAATATGAAACGAATTTAATTATTATTAATATGGTGTGTGTATTGTTTATAATGTGTGTACATTATAAAAGAATTATGAATATGTATGAACATATACTACCTTATAAACAATTTTAGATTATTTAAGAAAATGTTATTAATATAATAAATATTCTCCTTCAAAAAACACGGTAAATATTCTAAAAGCATATGCAAATTCAATCTAAAAAACTACAATTAAACTCACAATGTAAGATTGAAATTAAAATAAATTTAAATTTAAACTTCATATAATATGGTTCGAATGTAGAATCATAAAAAGTTTCGGGCCTCGCTCTTAGGAGGCATAATTAACACTTGATTGTGATTAATATTATAGTTATACACATTTCATATTTGTATTTAAGATTTTGATTCATTCAATAATTAGTTTGAATTTTTTTCCACAACAGTTCTCTTTATTTGTTTTTTGTGTTATCGAGATGAAATTAGTTTTATGTTGGTTGTTCATTATTAGTAATTTTTTTTATATCTTTTATTCTCATTATTTATGTTTGTTCAAATAAGAATTTCTATGTTTTGCATTTATGTTTTTCACCCATATTGTTACATTTTATTTCGTCTGTGATTGTGACACATTTTTCTTCTATTTCGTGACACATTTTTATGTACTCTTGTAGTAGTTTAACGTTTGTGTAATAATCATCGCGACGCACACTCCCAATCAAATAAACTTGATATTTTCAAAAACCATTAACGAAACAGTTATAAAATTAACTTAGAAAAAATATTTTTTTTCGTTTTCATGTTCTTGGTATTTTTCATTTTTTTTTATTATGAGATTTTTTAAAGAACATGTTGACCAAAATTAAGTGGGTTTTTTTTACTTTTTCTTATACTCTAGTGACTAATGAGATCCTATTTTTGTTAAAAAAAAAAAAATCGGTTAGTATTTATATTTCATAAAGCCGTTTTTTCATATATCACGTAAAGAGGAAAAAAGAAAAATAATAAATAATTAAAAATCAGAGCCACACCGTACGTTGAAATTGAATTCAATTCGGTTTCTGCATTTATAATCTTTCTTTCTTTTTCAGATCCGATCATAGATCTCAATCGCCGACGTCTCTCTTCATTTTCCCCTCTTTCTTTGGTAATTTTATTTCTTTCTTTTTTTTTCCTGTTTGTTTTAATGTTTTGATTGCGTGAATTTTGAAGGTTTTGTTTTGGATAGGGCAAAAATAGTTTCGCAAATAATTGGAATTTGCATTTTCTGGGGGAAGGAATTCACTTCCATGTCCTTCTTCGAACTCAAATTTACTCTAGCTTGTAAGTAACGTTCAGTTGTATGTTTTAATTTCTTTTATTTTTATTGTTGTTTTTTTAAATTTGATCTTGAAGTTCGCCACTTTCATTTTTTTTGGTAGAGTTGATAAATAGATCTTAAAAATTGGCTCCTCAAAGGCGATCGCAGCGCCACACGGGTGGCCAGATGCAGCAAAGCAATGCTGCAGCGACGGCGCTTTACGATCAAGCCGGTGGAGGGCCATTGCACAGTGCGGGTCCCGCTGCCGGCGATGCTGGTGATGCCGTTATGGCGCGGTGGTTGCAATCTGCTGGATTGCAGCATTTGGCCTCGCCCTTGGCTTCTACTGGTATCGACCAACGCCTCCTTCCCAATCTCCTCATGCAGGTAATCAACCCCTTGGTTTTAATTTCCACGTCCGTTTAATTATATCTTCTGGTGTTTTTCGATTTTTAACTTTTCTTCACTCATCAGATTCGTCAGCTTGAATACTTTTTAATGGCCTTAAATTTATTCATTTTAATTTTAGTGAAGTGGACTTTTTGCTTTTTAAGGGAATTTCTTTTGAAGTTGGTACACTGTTCTTGATGTTTCCGTTTTGCCATTTATATTCCATGCGGAGTTGATGCGGGGTGTAGTTTTTCATTTGCATGAAGTTACATAAAATTCGTTTTTAGTATTGACAGTTAAGCTGATTAGCCTTTTAAGAAAGTTGGAGTTCTTGATTAATTGATCATTTCGATTTTTCCCTTTTTCCCCATGAGTTTATTAACTTATATTTACTTTTGGGTGAATACTTGTGTTTTAAATATCTACTTGTTTAACTGGATTTTACATCTACTTGTTCTGAGATTTACTATTACGCTACTGAAGGGTTATGGAGCACAATCTGCAGAAGAGAAGCAGAGGCTATTCAAATTAATGAGGAACCTTAATTTTAATGGAGACTCTGGGTTGGAGCCATACACACCAACTGCTCAAAGTACAGGAGGGCCTGCTACATCTGATGGGTTCTATTCTTCTGAGTTCAGGGGGGATTTTGGAGCTGGGCTTTTGGATCTTCACGCTATGGATGATACAGAGCTTCTGTCTGAGGTATGATTAAAAGGCACTGTGACCGTCTAGCATTGTAGGAAAGTACCACAATTGTTAGCCCCCCCCCCCCCCCCCCTACTTATCCTCTGGAAATACATACTGATTTGGTTTAAATTGCAGCATGCAATCTCAGAACCTTTTGAGCCATCACCATTCATGCCTGGTGTGAACAAAGCATTTGACAATGAATTTAATGGGACAACTAGCTGGCAGCAAAAAGAGCAAAGTGATGCAGATGCCTCAGCTTCGTTATTCTCTGCCACTGAAAAAGAAATCAGCAGCACGAGGGAAAATAATGTTGCTAAGATTAAAGTTGTGGTATGTTAGTGTTTCATTTCTCTCTCCTGTCTTTCTCATCCTCTATGAGATGTGGACAATGGACATCCTTCTTCCGTCCCAAGGTTAAAATGTTTATATTGTCCAGTTCAGTAACTGAATTCGTGCTCAATCATTTATCTATGTCTGCATCTTCATAGCACACCGTTATATACATATATTTTTTAATTTCCTGAAAATCTAATTTTTGTCTTACATGTGGTATTAGGTACGCAAAAGACCATTAAACAAAAAGGAGATTTCTCGTAAGGAGGATGATGTAGTAACCGTGAGTGAGAATGCTTTAACTGTGCACGAACCAAAGCTAAAGGTTTGGAAGTAATTGTGATTTGTGACTTAATAATATGTTTTTGAGATGAATATTTTAGAAATATCTGTGCTTTGTTTGTTTTATCATTTTCTTCTCTTTCTTATATCTGCTTTTTTTGCTATGTGAAAGGTGGACTTGACAGCGTATGTTGAGAAGCATGAGTTCTGTTTTGACGCTGTTCTGGATGAGCATGTTACCAATGATGAGGTAATACTTGGTTGAAATATTTTGCTTTGTTGCCATTTTAACCTGGTTTCTGAATAATGTCAGTATTCTATGACTGAAGTTCTTCTCTTTGTTTAACAACTTGTTAAGAGAATAAATTTGATTTCTCTTGTTTTCTTCAACAGGTTTATCGTGTTACTGTTGAGCCAATTATTCCTATCATTTTTCAGCGAACAAAAGCCACTTGTTTTGCATATGGGCAAACAGGTGCATATAGTTTCTGAATTCTTCCCAAATGACACATGTGCTATATTTTTATGTTCTATGTTTTAATCAATGCATATGATTGAGCTTGGAATGTAGACACCAGATATGTTTGATTAGATTGATGAATTACTGCTGGAACAGCTAGTTTTGGAAAAAAAAGAGAGAAGAAACACTCTGCTCTAAAGTTAATCAAATAAACCTAAGAAACAATAGTGTTTTTCTCATTTTCCTTGTCGTTGTTCCACATTTTCTCATCTTTCCAGTTTATGGTTGCCCAGCATTGTTGCTAATTTCTGCAGTAATTAGTGGAATGCATTTTAAATTTCAGGTAGTGGTAAGACGTTCACAATGCAACCATTGCCTCTCAGAGCTGCACAAGACCTTATTAGATTCTTGCATCAGCCAATTTATCGCAATCAGAGATTTAAATTGTGGCTTAGCTTTTTTGAGATTTATGGGGGAAAACTCTTTGACCTTCTGAGTGATAGAAAGTATTTCTCTTTCCTTTCTTTCCTTGCTTACGTGTACGCATTTTTTATATATGTTTTCCCCCTTTAAGACATACCTGATTGATTTATGATGTGTTTTCCTATAGAAAACTTTGTATGAGAGAAGATGGGAGACAACAAGTTTGCATTGTTGGACTTCAAGAATTTGAGGTGTCAGACGTGCAAATTGTGAAGGAATACATTGAAAGGGGAAATGCTGCTAGAAGCACCGGATCTACAGGTGCAAATGAGGAATCTTCAAGGTCACATGCTATTTTACAACTTGTCATCAAGAAGCATTCTGAGGTAAAGGAGTCCAAGCGGAACACTGATGTTAATGAGTCTAAAGCTGGCAAGGTTGTAGGAAAGATTTCTTTTATTGATCTTGCTGGCAGTGAAAGAGGTGCAGACACCACCGACAATGATCGGCAAACTAGGTAAGTTAGACCATTTCTGTGAAAAAGAAGGGCGCATTAACCACTTTCTATGTTATGTATGTTGGATTTGTTTGTCGGCTTGTTATCTGACTTAACATGTATTTTTTTCTTCCACCTTATTTTATTTTTGGCTTGTTCTGATATCACTGGTTTGAATTTTTGCTAGGATTGAGGGTGCTGAAATTAATAAGAGCCTTTTAGCTCTTAAGGAGTGCATTCGTGCTCTGGACAATGACCAGATCCATATACCATTTCGTGGGAGCAAGCTCACTGAGGTGCTCCGTGACTCTTTTGTCGGCAATTCTAGGACAGTTATGATATCCTGTATTTCTCCAAATGCAGGTTCATGCGAACACACACTCAATACTCTGAGATATGCTGATAGGTATTCTTGTTTCTATAATGAGCATCTGCAAAAACGGAATTTCTTCATTGCAGCAGATTGTAATGTTGTACTCAGTTTACTAAATATAGGTTACTGTTATCCAAATGAACAGGGTTAAAAGTCTTTCCAAAAGTGGTAATCCCAAAAAAGATCAGGCCATAAATTCTTTACCAACAAGTAACAAGGACGGTTCTTCAGCTCCGTCTTTGTCAGCTACTACAGATATAGATGTTTATGAGCAACAACCGGAAGTAAAATTTGTTGATACAGGTCGAAGGGTTGTAGAAAAAGATGTTTATATTGTTGACTTCGACAAACAGCCTTCGACGTTTACATACCCTTTCAATGGGCGGGAGGAAAGTAGAATGGCTTCTGGCCCAACAGATAGGGATATTGTAGAAGTGAATAATTCCTATGGTGTTTCTACACGTCAAAGAGTATACTCATCAAATTCTCAAAACTTGGATGGTACGGAAGAGAAAGTGCAAGTGTCACCACCTTGTCGAAAATCGACTAGAGAAGAAAAATCAGAGATGGGGAACTGGACCAAGAAAGATGAAGGAGGTTCTGATTTGTTAACTCAAAACACGAGGCATGCAAATTCTAATAATCATAACAACACAAATAATGTTGGACATCGACAATTTGATCCCGATCCTCCTACTGATGTAAATATTAATGCAATTCTTGAGGTAGGCTGTCAATAAGGTTCATTTTGTTTTATTGTATTAAGGGCTCCAAGGATTTTCTTCATTCAATGTATTCTTTTTCTTTTGTTGCAGGAAGAAGAAGCTCTAATCGCGGCTCACAGAAAAGAAATTGAGGACACAATGGAGATTGTTCGTGAAGTAAGTAAACTTGCACTTGTTTACAATAATTTATACTGGACTTGCGTCAATAAGCTGGAGAGATTATTGTGGAGAAATAGAACATCTTTCTGTTTTATTTTGAAAAACCTTAAAAATTACACCTCTTTTTACAAGCTTTAAAGACTCTAGTATAGGACTTTTGGTACATTAGGGAGTCCTACTTACAATGAACTTCTAATTCTAATCCTCTTAGGAGATAGACTTAAAAAACTATTAACTCCTAATTACACATTAAGTACAACACTAATACTTCTCTCGGATAACTTACACTCCCCTTCAAGCTAGAGAATATATGTTGTATAACCCCAGCTTGAATAAGAACTTATCGAAAAGAGCTTTTGGCAGAGCTTTTGTAAGAATGTTTGTCACTTGTTCTTCTGTAGGAACATAGGTTAAGGAAGTTATTCCACTTGTAAGTTTTTTTGCAATAGAGTGTATGTCGATCTCAACATGTTTGGTTCTGTCACATTGAATTGAATTCTTGGCAATTTGTATAGTACTGGTTATCACAGAAAATTTTGAACCCTTACTAGCTCCTTAAAAGCTTCATTAACCAAATTCCTTCACAGATTCCTAGAGCTAAAGCTTTGTACTCTGCTTCTGCAATGCTTCTTGAGACAACAGTCTGCTTTTTACTCTTCCAAGTCACCAAATTTCCCCAAACAAAAGAGCAGTAACCACTGGTGGATCTTTTGTCTGTCAACTCACTTGCCCAGCTTGAATCTGAAAAAAATTTACTGTTCTATAAAGAGTTTTGTTGAACATCAAGCCATGACCTGGTGTACCCTTTAGATATCTCAGAATTCTTATAGCAGCTTCCATATGTTCTTATCTCGGATCAGTCATATGCTGATTGGTAACAATTACTGGAACGACAATATCATGTCTGGTCAATGATAAGTAAACCAATTTTCCTACTAACCTTTGAAACAATCCCTTGTCAGCCTTAGGATCTGACTCATATTTGCTCAATTTTAAGACTGTGTCCATTGGTGTTTCAGTTGGTTTACAGCCCAACATTTCAGTCTCTGTAAGTAAGTCCATGATGTATTTTCTCTGGTTAATTACCAGACCCGTGTTTGACCTTGCTACCTCCATGCCTAGGAAATATCTAAGTTTTCCTAGGTCTTTTATTTCGAATTTCTTGCTTAACAGAGCTTTCAAGTGGCTGATCTCTTCATCATCATCCCTTGTCAAAATTATATCTACATACACTATCAAAATAACCTTTTTTGTTTTTGGAGGTTACCTTAGAGAATAGTGTGTGATTTGCTAGGGATTGCTTGTATCCACTTTTTAAAATTACTTTAGTGAATCTGTTAAACCAAGCTCTCGGTGACTGCTTCAAGCCATTGAGTTATTTGTCAAGCTTGCAAACTTTCTTCTCACTGACTGCAAACTCTAAACCAGGAGGGATTCTCATGTCAACTTCTTTTAATTTTCTATTAAGAAAAGCATTCTTAATATCCAGTTGATGGAGCTTCCGGTCACAATTTACAGCCAAACTTAAAAGAACTCTGACAGTATTTAACTTAGCTACAGGAGCAAAGGTCTCCTTGTAATCAACTCCATAAGTTTGTGTAAAGCCTTTGGCCACCATCTTTCTTTGTATTTGTGCACACTGCCATCAGAATTATATTTAACAGCAAAAACCCATTTGCATCCCACTGGTTTTTTGCCCTGTGGAAGATCAGTTATGGTCCAAGACTATTTTTCTCTAGAGCTTCAATCTCCTCTTCAATAGCTTTCTTCCACTTGGAATCCCTTAAGACTTTCTCAATAGTTTTAGGTATTTGTTCTTCATCTAGACAAGTTGTAAAAGCCTTAAAAGATGGCATTAGATTACCATAAGCAACATATATCTGAATAGGGTGCTTTGTACACTGTCTTACCCCTTTCCTTATTGCAATAGGCAAATATTCAAAATCTCAAAATCCAGTAAACGAGAAGGGATTTCAGTTGAGTTATTACCTTCACTATCATCACAAGCAGCTAGACTAAAGTCCAATTATCGGCAGGTGCCAGATTGCAAAATAGCCTCTGGAAGGATTTTCTTTTTTCTAGTATACACCTGCATTTGTTTAGGAGGTTGTACAATAGATTTAGGTGAGGTATAAGGGGTTGTAGGTGAAACAATAGGTGAAGAAGGTGAAGCTGTAATAATAGGTGAAGCAGTGTGTTTAAAAGAAGTCTGAGGCTTAAGAAGCAAAGAATTATCAGTATGCAAGAAATCTGATGGTAAAGAAGGATAAACTTGACTTCTAAGAGGCTGGAAAACATCCTAATTCTTCCCCTCATTTGCAGTTGTGGGAAAATAAGGTACCTTTAAGTAAATAGGTCCAGTCCAAGTGGTTCTACTATGATCATCAATAAAAGTAACAAACCACCTAACCAGTAACATTCTTCACTTTAGAAGACCCCAAACATCACTGTGAATTAAGGAAAATGGTTTGGAGGGTTTGTAGGAGGAGGGTAAATATGATGCTTTTGTTTGTTTAATAAGTGGACATATATGTCATTTAAAAGAACTTGATTTTTATTAACAAATAAATTAGGAAATAACTTTTCAAGATAATAAGAGCTAAGGCGGCCTAACCTAAAATATCATAACATTGCAAGATCAAATTGTCCTAAAGAAGTAATGTAGTAATCGGAATTAGAAATAGTGGATGGCTGGAGAATGTAGAGACCATTTTGCAAGCTAGCACTGTCAATCATCTTCCTCGAGTCTAATGTCTGCAAAAAACAACCATAATTAGTAAACTGAATGAAGCACTTTAGATCCTTAGCTTGCTAACAGAGATTAGGTTGCAAGTAAGATTAGGCACATATAACACATCCTCAAGTATTAGCCCATCATGAATAAAAACTGAACCACTTCCTTTTAGGGGTGAGCAAAACTCGACTCGACTCGAAAAAACCGAATAACTTGACTCGACTCGAGGCAAAAATACTCGACTTGTCTTGACTCGACTCAAAATTTCATAAACTCGAATAACTCGAAAAAATTTCAAATAAAGTTTGAGTTGTAAAATGGAAATTCGAATAACTCGAATAACTCGAAATTTTTAGTAATCAGTGAATTTATTTTTAAGTTCGAGATGAGTCCCTCTATTTTTTATGATATATACATAATGATATATAAAAATATGAAGAAATATTGTCACATGTGAAAAAATATCTATGTGCATATCTTATATGAGTAGAGAAAGGAGTTTAAATTGGAATCATACCCTACTATAACATGATAAATAACTACAGTTAAATTTTTATAGGAACTCGAAAACTCGACTCGACTCGAATTTCTTAAACTCGACTCGAATCGAAAAAATTTCAAATAAAGTTTGAGTTGTAAAATATGACTCGTCAACTCGAATAACTCGAAATTTTTTGACTCGACTCGATCGAACGCTCACCCCTACTTCCTTTGATAGCTGAAAAAGAGCCATCAACAGTTTTAATAGAATTTTTAGAAGTGGAAGACACAAAATGAAGAAACAAATCTCTGTTACCAGTCATATGATCAGACGCTCCAAAATTAATAACCCATGTTGATTTATTCTTGGTAGAAATAAGAGCAGTAGGTAGGGGATTGCTCTTTTTACCTTCATCCTCTAGCAAGGCTATGTTTCCCTCACTGGGGCTGTTAAAGCTGCCAAACATTTTCTGGAGTGCTTCCATTACACTGGTGGTTGCATTAGATTGTGACTCTCTAAGGGCCTTGTGCACTGAAAATTTCTCATCTTCTAGTTGACCATGGAGTTTCCAACCTTCTTGCAAAAATCACACACGGCGGGTCTGCCTCTTCTTGTTTTAGTAGAAGTGGCAGTCTGAGTTACACGGACAGAACTCTCAATAGAGGATGCTTCAGGAATCATGAACAACCTCCTGCTCTCCTCCCTTTGAAGTTCTGAAAAAACTTCCCTCCTTTTTCAAGCCATTTAGAAATTGAAAAATCTTTTTTTGAGCAGTGATTTTTCTGTAAAGAGCAGCATCATTGGGAGTCTCCCAGTCACATGCTTCATAAAGATCAAGTTGCTGCCACAGACTGGTCAGTGTGTTGTAAAAAAGGGTGATTGATGCCCATCCCTTGTTGTAAATTGGAGGCTTTACTCTTAATCCCAAACAGTTTTGAAATATTGTTGGTGCTGGAGTGTTTCCTTAACAACACTCCAGATATCGCTAACTGTCTCATAGAGAAGAAAGTGGGTACTAACTTCAAGGGACATGGTGTTAATGAGCCAAGACATGATCTTTTCATTCTTTCGAACCCACTTTTCAAAGCCCGATTTATCAGCATAGGGTTTTTTAATTTCCCTATAATATACCCTAATGTACCTCTTCCAATGAGAAAAATTTGACAGATTAAGACCATTGGAGATAATTGTGACTAACCAATATATGACAGGTAACAGCCGAACCTAGTACTTCTGAAAAATCTGTCAAACCAACAATATTCTGTTGCAAGTTGCATCTCACTGGAAGTCTGAAGAGTCTCCATGAAAACTTGCGAGAAGGATCGAATATAGATTGATTGTGGAGAAACAAAATATCTTTCTGTTTGTTTTGAAAAACCTTAAAAATTACATCTCGTTTTACAACTCTTTCTTCACATATTCATTGATCAATCAAACCATTGTTCTTGTTTTTCGCATCTATTATCACAGGAAATGAAGCTTTTGGCAGAGGTGGACCAACCGGGCAGCCACATAGACAATTATGTGACGCAGCTGAGCTTTGTGCTTTCACGCAAAGCTGCCAGCCTGGTGAGCCTTCAATCTCGTCTTGCCAGGTTCCAGCATCGACTAAAAGAGCAGGAGATACTGAGTCGGAGGAGAGTTCCTCATTAAGGCCTTCAATCAAGCAAAGCATCGCCTTGTTCTCTTTTCATTCCGGAACCGGATCTGTTGTAATTTCCTCTCATGTAGATTGTTTCACCCCGGTGGATATTTAAACGGATAACATGCCCATAAACGAATCTACTCAGTTCCAACAGTCATGCCATGTTTTAGAGTGTTCTTAGAGGAAAAATGTTGCCCTTGACAGGTATGTTTACTGTTGAAGCCATCCTAATAATGATGTTTTCATGTTGGGTGTTTAATGGTGACGGAATGCTTCAATGGTCATTTCTAGGGCAGGAGAAAACCGTCCTATTGAAAGTATATCTTTGCTGTCTTGTAATGTTCTACTTTCAAGAATATTAATATTTTCTGTCCTATTGACAGCATTACCTTTGCTTTCTTCTTGCAATGTTCTAGTTTTTTTCTCAAAAAAAAGTAATGTTCTAGTTTTACGTAGGAATATATGAATATTCTTCACTTTAAATGTTTGTAATATGTTACAAGTCATAAGCTTATTAATTGACAAAATCATGCAACTTCTTTTACATATATATCGAACTCAAGATAATCCTAACTACCCGATCTAAACTTTGAGGCAGTCCAAATCTGAAACCATCAAGTTGAAACGCAAAATAATGGCATCGGTGCATATGATCTTTGATCCAAATAGATTCAATCCACCCGCAGAAAGGCTAAAGGGAAGCATAAAGCATATTCCATTTTGCAAAAAAGGGATGAAAATAACTCTCAACAGACAAAAAGAAGGGGGGGGGGGGGGGGGCAAGACAGGGGAAAATGTTAGAAGCCACAACAAAAAGCAAAAATGCAGAGATGACATACAAAAGACAAATGAAGATGTTAGAAGAAAGAAGAGAGACATTCTTACGAATAATACTTTGGAAAAGATATAAACAAAAAACACCTATTACTTCGCAGACGGCCCTTTTTCGGAAACTTCTGCTGCCCATGGCTTCAATTTATATCTATCTGCTTTCGCCCAAAAAGGCGAAAATATCCATGGACCATACCTTTGTCTTAGTAATTATACTGAAAAATCGAATCAGAAGCAACTCTTTGTACACCTCTTAACTTCCTAGTAAAAACCTTCCAAAGTAGTTTAGAAAAGCAGGCATACCCTTGTGCAGTGTATGTTGACACTTTCGATCAATCAGCTCTCAAGTTCAGAATTTCTTTGGCAGTTCTTAAACGAAAATATGGCATGTCTCCCTGCACAAGCACGGAAAATCACGACTCGGTTCAAAAGCAAATAACAAGACCTTGTGTTTCAAACGAATGTATGTCCCATTTGAAAACATCAATATCTACTGCCTTTAGTCATATATTTTGGCAAGACATACATCCCAATAATTATTTCCCCAAGTACTAGAGTTTAATCACAGAAAAAAAAACAATATAAAATGTGAATTTCAAGGATAATAAATCATTTTCCATTGACTTACCTGGTCAAAACAAAGACTTAAACCTCTGCTATAAAAGTCGATATATTTTAACATAAACATGCCACAATCAAACCTGCACATGAAGAAAATGATTTAGAGAAACAATTCAAATTCTAACAGAACAAAGACATATGACACCATGAAACTAGCAGAAATAGGTAATAAATACAGTTCATCAAACATTCAGAACCAATTGTCATCAATGGTTAGCATAAAAAGAGTTGGATACCTATAAAGCTACCGCATACAAGTTAATTGTTTATCCAATAAGCTTATGAGGAAGAAGTATTCCAAGCACTAAAACGTAAAACGTCACAGCAATAAATATTAGAATACACACCCATTCTCCTGTGCGGGAAGGTCTTCAACATATTCTCGTTCCCAAGAACTTGTATCAATGTTCTTTCCACTTTTGTCCTTCACTTCTTCAACAAAGTATGTTGCCTGGCACATTACAACTAAAATATTAAACAAGTTCGAAAGAAGTGCCAGAAGAATCATGCATGAACTTAGTTTAAGATGATTTTTTTATAGGACGTAAGAGTAGGTAGGGTGAGCTTGAAGCCAAAACAAATATTATTGTGAATATGGTGAGAGTAGGTAGAGACAAAATGAGTTTAGCAGTCAACAGTAACGTAAACTCTAAATCCTCTTAACATTTGAACTATATAATGCACTTTGGATCAATTAATTAAATGCATCAAAATAATATGACATAAAAAGAGAAAACCTGGAAGATCGTACCAGTGCTCTCAGCACGTTAGGATCTTTTCCTTTTAGAGAATCCAGATATTGGAATTTCTGATCTTTCTTATTGATAACTGCCAAGCACCAATGTATGTCTTTGTGTATGGGGACAAATATCTGAGCAAAATGGAACAATTGATTTAAGGATAAATACAACGAATCGTGCACACACACAAAAAAGATTGAATCAGTGAAACGATAAATACTTACTTTATCACAGTCCACTAAGCAGTACCCTAACTTCCTTTGTGAAGTCCATCTTTTGACAGCTTTATAGTTATATCCACTCTCCGGATTCACTAGCTGAGCATCATAATTCAGAAGGGGCAAAAGTAGTTAAATATGGTAGTTACAAGGGCAAAGTAAATGTACAACCAAGAAAATACCTTTTTGTAGAAGAATGTGTTGAAGAAGTGGCATTTCAAAAACTTCTTCGGCTCCCTGTTTTGCCGTTCTTTCAGTAATTCGAGATATAGATTAATGACCTACAAAAGAGAAATACGCCTGTTAAAACCAGATTACAAGCGCACTTAATCCCAGTACGACCTAATTGAATGTGGGAAAATTAAGAAATCCTTCCAGAGGCTACACTATGCAGATATACAACACAAGATATAAACATGGACAAAACAAAAACAACCTCATCATTCAACCATGTGCTTGGTTTCAGACATTGCAAAACTTCTCCTCTAATATCAATGCTTGAATTTTGGTGAGAGACTAATATCTTTCTCCTACAAAAGCAAGCATAAACAATGATGTTAAAGTACAAGTGACATCGTATCAAATAATCAAATACCAACACAAGCATTAGTACATACCTGTTTTTCGCAGAAAAAGCATTAGACACCAAATCAGTCTCCTCCTCCCTAAGAGGAATAAAAGGCTCGGGAGGTAATGGCTGGAATTCGATAAAAGATTTAACAATAACAACAGAACATTAATGACAAACATTCTTAACAAATAAAAAATGCAATTTATCCATTTCTAGAAGCAACAAGATTGTTCAAAATACACTACCATGACAAACAATAACAACAGAACATTAAAAGATTTAACAATAACAAAAGGCTCGGGAGGTAATGGCTGGAATTCGATAAAAGATTTAACAATAACAACAGAACATTAATGACAAACATTCTTAACAAATAAAAAATGCAATTTATCCATTTCTAGAAGCAACAAGATTGTTCAAAATACACTACCATGACAATGCAGAGCAATTAAAGCAAGCAGAAGAATCTTACCTCTACTAGCTCCTCCTCCGTTTTCTTTACTGGTTGCAATGCCTGAAGTCCAGCTTTCCGCTTCTCATGCAACTCAATTTGAAAATCCAATTCTTTCAACTTGGAGCTTCTTCTCTCTGCACTCTCCAGCATCTTCTTATAAGCCTCTAAATCTTGCACATTGGAAATGTCCCTTAATGAAGACATATCCAACGATCTCTCCACTCTCAAACTCCCATTATTCAACTCGGTAACAGCAGACGAGGACGATGGCTGAAATTGCCTCTCTTCTTCCACATTATTCTTCCCTTTCTCAATAACATCCACTTCTTCAACAATAAGTTCATCTGTAACCACCCCTTTTTCTTTCTTGTCATCATCCTCCACAAAAATCACTTCTATTTCCTTCTTAAAATGGCTCAAAGTATCCCAAGCTTGCCTTTTCACATTACAGAATCTACTACTCAAGAAATTCCCCATGTCGCTTTTAGTCGAATCCTGTTTGAGTTTTAAAGCTGGTAACCCAAATTTTAGATGTCTAACAGGGGCGTGGACTGCTCGATTGAAAGGTACCTTAGCTTCTGGGTAACGAGAGATTCTCGAGACTGTGCTGTTGGAAGGTAAAGTTGCTTTTTCTGGGCTTTGGTTTATCGAAGAAAATCTAGGTTTTTTGAAAAACTGAAAATCCAGGGAATTTGAATACGGAGATTTCTTTTTGTGGTTGAAATTGGAATTGAAATATTCATCTCCACCGCGTTTACGATTACTTGCTAAAGCACCCATTGACGAAATTCACAAACTTTAGACCCTAAAATCACAATACCCATTTAACGAAAACCATTAAACTAGAAAAACCCTAAATGTTATAACCCAGGATAACTGCTTTTAAAGTGAAAACATTGAAACCCAGAATTTGAAAAACCGAAATATTTCAAGACACAATAAAAGGATCGGATTTTTCTTAAAAACCAAAACAAGCCGAGAAAATTCAGAAAATAAAGGGGAGAATGCGGAAGAAAACCGATGAAAAAATTGAGGAATTTGCAAAGGAACTTAACCGTTACTGCCAGCGGAGCTGTAATTTGGATCCAAATACCAGAGAAGTACAGATTTGAATGAGTCGAAGAATTCAAAAGGGAATGAATCGGAAGAAGGATTTGGACGCTGCGTTTCTTAGGTTTATGTTTTGGAAACGTTCGTCTGAGGGCAGATAAAATCACCAAAAATATAAAAGTAAAAAGACCTCTTGAGTCCTTCTCAATTTAAAACTTAGACAAATTGGTCCATTAAAAACTATTTATTTCTATCAATTTATTTTTTTGAATATTAACCGTTAAGGATAATTATTCACGGTGATGATTTGTTTCTAAAATTTTAGAAAATTTTAATTGACATAATAAGAAATTTAACTCTTATTATTTAAGTATTATATGAATTTTGTCAAACTTTGAAAAATTTTAAACATCCATAAAAGTATATAAAACTAATGCATAACAGTAATATGATGATTAAATGTAAGATTATCAGAAAAGTATTTTTTTTAACTCAAATATCCTAAAATGAACATTTATATTTTTTATACTAAAATCATTTGTTGGCTTCAATTACTAGAAAATAATTAAAATAGTAAGTAAAAGAAAATGCACATTAAATAATTTCAATAACATATATCTTTTTCAATATTGTCATTCTTTTTATTACTATTATTGTTAGTTAGTAAATAGGTTGAATATCGGTGATTAAATAAAAAATAACTATTTTTTATTATTTCCACTCTGTTTTCAAATGTAAAATTATCTTCTCATTTGTAATAAATATCAAAAATATTTTTCTCAACATACATGACCAATGAATCGTTCACGAAGCAATAAACATGTATTGAAAGAAGAGCCATTTAAGTGTGTTTTGTGTTTGTGTGATTAGAATACAATGTGTCAAACACACTATTCGTAATACTTATATTAGTAACCTCAAAATAAAATGCTAAATTTTTAATCCATATTCAAGTTATAAAGACGATCGATATTATTATTATTTTCATAAAAATTATATCAAATTAATCAAGTAAAACCGCAACCTTTAACTTTTTAGTGAATAATCAAGATAAAAGAATAAATAGTATCAAATTGAGGAAACCTACCCTAAAGTATTGAAAGATCGATCACGTATTTCTAAAAATCATAGAGAAGATAATAATAATAATAATAATAATAATAATAATAATAATAATAATAATAATAATAATAATAATAATAATAATAATAATAATAAGAGTTAATTTTTAACCCCTAGACCTGGTTTAATCGTTCTACCTACTCGAGCGAGTTACACGGGAATTATAGAAGAAAATCTGTGAACGTTTCCCTCAATAATCGAATTTTTTTTATCTTATCTAGATGCATTTAATATTACTCAAGGTGATCATACATACAGTGGAAGAAGATACGACGAAAACCAACTTCGATTTGATTCACGAAAGTTCGATAACTAGGATTATGGACCATTTTACAAATTTTTTGAAATTATAATCCAACTTCTCAATTGACCTTACCAATCTTTAATTAAGTCAATTTTAAACATACGTGTGAAATTTCAGCTTAAAAAGATCATCCAAACTCATTCAATTGCATACATGATAACTAGGGACCAAAATATAACTTTAGAAACTATTTCTTAACATTACAGATGAGTCCCTGTAATAAGTTTTGAAACCCTCCCTTAGTGGTTTCGAAACCAGCGCTCTAGTAGCCAAATTTGGCCTCTTGGTTTCGGAACCTGCTTGGAGCAAAATTCCCCATGGTTTCGAAACCTGTTGCCTGGTTTCGAAACTTGTCTGTAGGTTTACAAAATATGCATATTCAAAACACCACGTTACCTTCCTAAACACATTCGAATTAACCCCCAAACATCATTTAAGACTCAAGCATCAATACCACAATAGTCATACAACATCATATCAATCAACGACCACCTTATAAAAAAGCGTAAGCATTGCGGCAACAAAGGAAAATCTATAGACATGATTTCTACCCAATATGCTTGTATTTCCTAACAGCTAGAGGTGACAAACGGATCAATCGGTTTAGGTTTGGTTCAGGTCATTTCGATTTCGGTTATTTCGGGTCTGATATCGTTCATTTCAGGTTCGGTTCGATTCTATTGTGCTTCGGGTCGTTTGAGGTCGGTTGATTTTTAGTTCGGTTCGGTTCAGATCGATTCAATGTGGGATCAATGAGAGATCAGTCGGTTTTAATCAAGTTTTTAGGTTGGTCGGTTTTTTACACCCTTTATATGACTTTATAAAGCCAATATATTTGACTTTTTGGTGAGTTGTACGGTTGTTCATATCTCATCTTTTTTTATTTCTATTAATATCTTTTATTTATTTCGGGCTGTCTTCGGTTCGGGTTGCTTTCGGTTTGGGTCCATTCGGTTCAGATCCATCGGTTCGGGTCCATTTGGTTTAACTAAGAATTGGTTCATTTTCGGTTCAGTTTCGGGTCATTATGTTCGATTCAGTTTCAGTTCGGGTAAATCAGTTCGGGTCTTGGGTCAAGTTTGCCCAAATCAAGCACAGTCTAAACATCAAAGGCCATTTACAAGTCTTATAAACCAGCATAATCTTGCATCAGATTGAGAAGTTCAATTGACATACTCTCAAACCATTATTAAACCCTCATTGCCCTTATTACGTATTAGTCTAATTTCAAAAACCATACTTGAGCAAACACGCGTCTTGGAATTCTTTCTCTTGCCCTCTCGCCGCCTTTGAAAAGATATTTCTCTGCATTATTGGAAAGGGAGAGCGTAAGCATAAATGCCTAGTGAGGATCGCTCACATAAAACAATCAACAATGCATTTAAAAATCATTTGTGTGAACCATTCTTTTAGCATCATGCTCAAAACATCTCATGCTTCACTACTTTTCCAAAACAAGTTTGATAAATCGCTTCCAAAACATGTATCATGAATCTCATGCATAATGCATATTATACAAAATCTATTTACAAACCATGATACACGTAAATCACATATATTGACTTTTAAAAGTGACCTGAATAGACTTACCTCTATCCTTACATGTTCGGATACACGGATTCCCTTGATGGCACTACCCCCATTAAGTCTCATAGCAGAACTACCCCACCATATTCTCACTTCGGTCGGAAATAGAATCTACCCCTATCCCGTATGTGATAGCGCTACCCTTGATGGCACTACTCCTGTCAAGTCTTAGGGTGGAACTACCCCACCATAGTCTCACTTCGGTTGGGAATAGAATCTACCCCTATCTCGTATGTATTAGCGCTACCCCTACCACTTCACAATATAATTACCTCTATTGTTTAACCGAAGAATTTCTTACGATCGATTTTACATTTTATAGTGCACTTTAATCCTATGGTCGACCATTTATATCCGATAGCATTTAAACTATTTGCCATTTGCCAATATATTCATTTATAACTAGATACCCCACTATTTTTCATATGCATCATTCAAACCAATTTCCATCAAAGTATCTCAAATACATTAACCCATGTATTTAGGCATTTTCTCAAACATGTTGCATACTACTTTCTAAACACATGTGTTATCCAAATATAAACATATGCAACATTTCTCATTTCTAAAACATACATATAACAGTAGGTAAAACAAATCTATCTTCAAAGCATGAGCATGAATTTAATAAAACAATAGAAATTGGAAACCGAGAGCAAAACCCTCTATACGTACTTCCGAGCTTAGATTAGCGTTTCAAGCTCAATCTAAACCCTAAAATAGTGTTCTCAAACCTTTGAAAATCTTTTAAAAACCATTTCCACTCACCAACAATGCTTTGCTTGCTTTGCCGAAGCGATCTCAAACATCCAATGATATCGAATCTTCTTCTAACGATGTCGGATCCACCTCCCATGTTTTATCCACAATATAAAAGAGGATTAATGCACTTTTATGAATCTAAAATCCCAGCAACACAACTCCTCAACTTCTTCTATCATAAATCCAATAATCTCCCCTCAACAACAATTGAAAACATCGGCAAAACTCATACAAACATCTAACAGCCTTTACCCAATGAATTAAGTATCTAATCATCATCATTTTACATCTAAAATTATCCTCCAAACAACCTTATAACACCAGCATTCAATTAACAACAAAAACAGCCCAAAACTCAACTATTTCTAACATAAAAATATAACAACTCACCTAATTTCGGGATTCCATTAACAAATCTCTTTCCATAACAATTAAACACTCTTTACACATGATTTTAATCAATCAAAATCTCTGGAATTAAAATCTATTAATAAGATTAATTAATTCTCCTTAATAAAACTCATTTAAATCAAGATATTACCAAATAATCATTAAAACAAGTTTAAAATCAAAACAAAAGAGTCAAGAACTTGAAAATTTCAATAAAGAACCTTTGATTAGAGCAGAATTAAGAAGATCACCTCTAACAAGTTGCTTTTCCCTTGTGTTGCATAGTTTGACTGAAATCTTCAAGAAATTCAATGATATTTGTTGTAGAAAACTAATGATCAATGTAGAAACTCAAAAGCGAAATCAAATCAATTGATCCCCCATTATTTTTGTGAAAGAAATCTAGTTTGGTAAGTGAGAAAGTTTAGAGAAAAGATGAGAAAAAAAGAGAAGTTACGTAAGAAAATGATTTGGCTTTTTAAGAAATCATTTTTATTAAATCTCTTTAATTATAATTAATAAAACCTTTTAAAATCATTATAAAATAACTAAAAATAAGGGAAAGGTTGATAGAACACTTTGGTGTAATAGCTCCTTAAAGATTCTAAGTTTTAACTCATTTTAATTTAGTCACCAAAACAACTTTATAAACTTTACAATTTAGTCACCACTTTTAAAATGTCAATTAACCAAATTTATTTTTTGCCAAATTGAGTTCACCAAAACCTTTAAAATATTATCCTAATATTTTAGAATATTTTCCCAAATTTTTATTTCGCCTGAACCATTTAATTTGATTTAATTCCCGAAACTAAACTGGACCGCCTAATCCAGTTCACCCGAACCATCTAACTATTCGGCTAACTCCTAGGCCCAAAATCGAGGCATTACAACTCTCCCCCACTTAATAAATTTCATCCTCGAAATTTAACTAGGCGAAAAAAGATAAGAAAACTGCTTCTTCATGTCATCCTCTCTTTCCCATGTGGCTTCCTCAACACCCCGGTGTCGCCACAACACCTTGACCAACTCTATGGCATTACCACGAAGAACCTTATATCGGAATCCAAGATCTCTACCGGTTCCTCATCATAAGACAAATTCGGATTCAATTCAATCTCTTCAACATGTATAACATGTGACAGACTCGATCTATACTTCCGAAGCATGGACACATAGAAAATATCATGTATCTTCTCTAACTTAGGTGGCAACCTTAATTTATAAGCTACCGGACCAACGCATTCCAACACCTCATAAGGTCCAATAAACCTCGGACTCAACTAGCCTTTTCGACCAAATCTCATCACCTTTTTCCATGGCGAAACTTTCAAAAACACTTTATCACCAACTGCATACTCAATTTCTCTATGCTTCAAGTCCGCGTAAGACTTTTGCCGACCCGAAGCCGCTTTCAACCTCTCACTAATAAGCTTTATCTTCTCGTTAGTGTCCTTTAGCACATGAGGCAAAGAAACATACTTCTCGCCTACCTCCGCCCAACAAAGAGGCGTACGACACCGCCAACCATACAAAGCTTCATAAGGTGTCATTTGAATGCTCGCTTGATAACTGTTATTATAGGTGATAAGTCATTATTTTGCATGTTTTTCATATATTAAATCCTATGTTTTAGCAAATTAATTTATCTTAAAAGCCTTGATTCGGTTTCTATTTGGTTTTGTAGGTTTTTTGGGCCTCAATGACGTTTTATACGTAAAAGACGAGTTTTGCACCTTTTTGGAATTTATAGAAAATCCTTCACGCAAAAACAGTAGCAGTTGCGGAATAAGGCGTGACCATGGCACGTCACAGACTTTTTGACTTGGAGGACAAGCAATCCTACTATAAGGACTTCTACTTTTACCATAATTAGAGTAGTCTAGGGTTATTGCATTTAATGTAAAGTCTTCCTCTTATTTTTCCCTATGAATAGAGATCATAAGGGTGAAGGAAAGGAGATCCAAGAAACCATAAAGTAGTTGAAAATCCTCTCCCTTTTTCTTGTACCCGTCGACCACCATGAGTGGCTAAACCCCTATTTTCTAGTCAAGTGTAGTTACAAGGATATTACTTCAAGTTTTTAGTGAGATTTATTGTTTCCAAATTATCTTCATCCTTATTCAAGTATCTTCATATCTTTTGTGCTTCATCATCATGTGTATGTTGGGTTATACGTATGCATGCAACCAAGTCATGGGTTATTGACGCAAGTGGTACGGAAATTCGAGTTAGATTTCCAAAGGTGTGAATTCATGTTCTTAATAAGTTAACGAGTTAGTGCTTAGTAAGAATATGTGTTTGGGTGTATATGGTTCTTAATGCTATTTGATACGTTACAATTCTTAGTGGGTTATCTAATGAATTTTAACCTTGATAATAAGAGTTAGTAATTTATGGGTTATTAAATTGCTTTCTATCAAAGAAGAGATTTAAGTTATTTGTGGGTTATCATCTAACTTAAAACCAAGCTATTTGAGATTGGTGTTGATTTATCTTTTGTGAAATCTATATCTAAGTTCTTGATTTAATATTCCGAGTTATACCTTAACTAGAGTTCCATCTTATATTAAATTCTTCCTTAATTAAATTGCTTTCTTCAAACCAAACAAAACCCCCCTTTTTACTTTAGATTGCTTGTGAACTTGATTTCTTAACCATTCTCTGTGAGATCGACCCTACTTGCCGCTACTACAAATACAAAGAACAAGTAGGCATTATTTTTTGACGGATTCGACACCCATAAAAAATTGGCGTCGTTGTCGGGGATTGGTGTTAAGAAGCTAAGTTCACTTTTTATTTAGTTTATTTTCTTTTTCTACTTTTATGCTTCGTTTTTCTCGTGTAGATGAGAATTTTTTGTTTGATCCCGACATCGACAAAACCGAAAGACGACTAAGGAAGGAAGAGAAGCAAGGCGAACAATTGACCACACAAGAGAACATAGAATCTGACTTGGAGAACACTCAAGCCGAGAAATCCCTTGAGATCAACAACATGGCCGAACAAACCCTTCGCCAACTCACCGCACCCGAGATCGCCACACAACCATTATGCATCACCTATCAAGACCTTGAGGTACCATTTGAATTAAAATCAGGTCTAATATATCTTCTTCCTACTTTCAGGGGGCGCGAGAACGAGAATCCATACAAGCACTTGAAAGAATTCTATATGGTGTGCTCAAGCATGAAACCCCGCAATGTCACCGTAGATGAAGTTAAGTTAAGTGCATTTTCATTCTCTCTAGTCGATCATGCCATGGATTGGTTATATTACATACCATCTGAATTATTTAAACATGGACGGACATGACAAAGCTCTTCCTCGAAAAATATTTCCTGGCATCAAGAGCAACCAACATTAGAAAAGAGATTTGTGGAATTCGAAAAAAAGATATGTGCCCAACACTCCAAGAAGAAAATACCGAAGATGCTAATGACATTGGAGGCCCTTATAGCCAAAACAAGTACAATCCATACTCGAATTCATACAATCCGGGGTGGAAGGAACATCTAAATTTGAGCTATGAGCAAAGAAGCAATCAACAAGGAGGTTATGCGCAAAAATCTTCATCGACAAAACCACCCTTGGAGGATATCGTATACAAGCTTGTTCATAGCCTCGAGGAATTCAAACAAGAGACGAGGTCAAGTATCAAAAAGCTTGAAACACAAATAAGTCAAATTGCCTCATCTCTTAGTCAATCTGAATCTTGAGGTAAGTTACCCTCTCAAACTATTGTGAATCCTAAACAAAATGTAAGTGCTTTTACTTTGAGAAGTGGCAAGAATTTTTAGGATTCTTCACCCAAGGAGGATGCCGAAAAGGAAGAAGGGAGGGCAAGCAAACTGACAAAATTTTGGCAAGCCCCTTTTCCCGAAAAAGATGAAAAATCACACAAGCCCGAGCAAGAGAAGGAAGATGTCGACACAAGAAAGGTAACCCAACCTATCGTTGTTTAACCACCTTTTCCTCAAAGGTTCTCTAAGACCAAGAAAGATGAGCAAGAGAAAGAAATTCTTGAGACATTCCGTAAAGTCGAGGTAAATATTCCATTGATTGATGCTATAAGACAAATCCCTCACTATGCAAAATTTCTCAAAGAATTGTGCACAAACAAGAGGAAGTTGAATGGTAACGAAAAGGTAAGAATGGGTGAGAATATGTTCGCCGTGCTTAAACGGAAACCCCCTGAAAAATGCAAGGATCCAGGTATGTTCACTATCCCTTGTCAAATTGGTAGCATCAAGATTGAAAAAGTCATGTTGGATTTTGGAGCATCTATTAATGTTATGTCATATTCTATATATTGTGCTAACAATATGAGTCCTCTTAAAGATACATGTGTGATCATACAGCTTGTCGATAGGTCGAATGTCTATCTGAAAGGAGTTTTGGAGGATATTTTGGTGCAAGTCAATGGATTTATATTTCCCGCTGATTTTTATGTTTTAGATATGGAGGAAAATGATTCGTTTAGTCTTAATTTGATTTTATTAGGAAGACCTTTCTTGAAAACATCTAGAACAAATATTAATGTGCATGATGGAATTCTTACTATGGAATTTGATGGCAAGGTCATAAATTTAATATATATGATGCCATGAAATATAATGAAGATACATGCTCATTGTTTGCTTTAGATGTTACTAACCCTCCGATGCAGGAAACCATCAAAGACCTGATAGTGGAGCAAACCAAGAACATCTTCAAGCATTCAAGGACATCATCTCATGGTATGCCGACATCGCAAATTACCTAGTGACGAGGACGTTACCACATCACTTTTCTAGGGCAGAAAGAGACAAAATAAAAAGCGATGCCAAGTACTACATATGGGATGACCCATACCTATGGAAGATAGGAGCTGATCAAATAATCTGCCGATGCGTGCATCAAAATGAAGCTCAGTCAATCCTCCAATTTTGCCATACGACAATTATGGAGGGCACTTTGCTTCCAAAAAAGGATGGCTCGCAAGGTACTAGAGAGTGGATTTTATTGGCCCGCCTTATTCCGAGATGCATACATCGCTAGGGTACTTGGATGGAGTTTACGGTACAATCACAACCCCTCGACATCCAATGCGACTTTATTCACGGTGCACCTAATTCTATAGCCGGCTAACTATATCCGATTAAAATAACCAAGACCATTTACCATAATTTGCCAATATAATCATCAATCGTCATTAATTCATGGTTTTACAAGCATAAACCACAATGCCACTTTCACAAGCATTAACATGCTTAAAACCAATTGCACAAATCATATAAACTCAAGGATCACTTACCATGTGCATCCTTAACAAAATGGCATTTAAAACCAGCAACATCATTGCTCAAAACATGCTTTAAAATAGCAATCAAAACACATTTAAATCAAGTGCATTTTAAACCAAAGCATAGCACAATCCGAGAGAGACTTTCGATTTACTTACTCTTGAGCTTAGTTGAGTGTTTCAAACTTACACTAAGCCCCCAAAACCACGTTCAAAACGTTTCAAAGCTGGAAAACTCTTTTCCATCTGGTGAAGGTTCTAGAGGGAATCAATTCAGCTTCACTATTTTGCACCACAGTCATGCCACCTTTCTTCAGCACGCACTACACCGGGCTAACCCAAGAGCTATTGGAAATGGGATCAATAATTCCGGCATCAAGCTATTTTATTATCTCTTTCTTAACCTCTTTCATGCTCGGGGGTGATTGGATCACTTTAAAATAGGGTTATTTTAATAAAAAATTTTATTTTAATAAAACAACGGTTTTGGTCTACGAAAACTAGAAAAAATAGGTTCAGGGGTCGGTTACGTGGGGGGAAGGGTTAGCACCCCCACGACGCCCAAAATTGGTACCTTATTGATTTCAAAAACGTTTTCAAAATTAGAATTTGCAAGTTCACAAAGGTTTCAATTTGTTTGTCCGTTTAATGAATGTAAGTCTATTTTAACGGCCTTATCGCCCGGGAAATGAACTTTGGTCACCGCCAACATTTTTGGCGCTAACCCATCATCCTCGTTTGATAAGACTCTGCATTTAATTAATTTCACTTTTCAATCATCATGAAAATTCAATGTGTTGAGCATTTTTATTTATTCTAGGTTTGATTATTTTAAATCCTAAAAAGGTCTAAGTCTTTTTTTCCTAATTGAGAGTAGGGATGGCAACGGGGCGGGGCGGGGCGGGTTTTTGGCCGCCCCGAACCCGCCCCGACCTATAAGATACTATACCCGACCCCGCCCCGCCCCGAATTAAAATATTAATTTACCCGCCCCGACCCGCCCCGATACAATAACCCTTAAACCCGACCCCGCCCCGACCCGCCCCGAAAAATTAAAAAAAAATTAATCTTCGTCGACGGTAAATGTTAGATTCGATCAATCTTTCACCACAATCACAAATTATGATTTCAAAGGACTTCAAACTTATATAAGAAAATAAAATAAAACTAATTTTAAATTATCACGTGTTAAACTACATATTTAAAAGAATAAACTTGAATCATTGACCGTTAGAATCGAATATATTAAAACTTGAACAACATCTAAACAAATTTTACAAAATGTACGAACCAAAACAAAAACAAAAAACAACTTTAAAACACATAAAAATGTTTAAATATAATGATATTTTTTATAAATATAATAAAAATATATATAAAAATATAAAAATATACCGGGGCGGGGCGGGGCGGGGAATTTCTATCAAATACCCAAACTCGCCCCGCCCCGACTTCAAGCTTTTCTCGCCCCGCCCCGCCCCGCCCCGCCCCGATCCCCGAAATTTTAGTAAAAATACCCGGCCGGGTCGGGTCGGGGCACCTCGGGTCGGGTCGGGGCCGGGTATTTTTGCCATCCCTAATTGAGAGTTAAAGTTTGTGTAAGTGTGTTTTATTTTTTGTGATGAAAATTTTTCTACAAACACGTCTCTATCTAAGCTTTTAGAACATAGTCCTAAGTTTTGGCCTATTTCTAAAGAACACACAAGAAACTTAAATTTTTCTGTGTTTTATTTTTTATTGTTTCTTAAAAAAACCCTTTATTCTTTTCTTTTTATCTTTAAAACTTAAACACTTCTTTTTTGACATTTTCGCTTTTTAGTCTTATTAATTTTCTACATATTTTTTATTTTTATTTTTAGTTTCAAAAAAATGGGTTTTCCTTTTAAAAACTTTAAAGGTTATTATTACTCTTTATTATCTTGAGATTTTTTTTTTTACAATTTTCTAAAGTTTCTTTTAAAAGATGATCTTGAGATTTTTTATTTCAAAACCTTTTAGTTGGATTGTTTTTTAGGAATTTTTTTTTCATGTTTTCAAACTTTTGTTTACTAAAATTCTAAACTTCTAACCCATGTTCATTTTTATTAAAACCCTTTTTAAATTTTACCTTTTTGTTTTTTCCTCAAAACTTATTTTTTCAAACACCTTTAATTATTTCTTTTTTTCTTAAAAAACTTTTTTTTTAAAAATTACCTAAGAACTTTATATTTTTAAAACTTTATTTCAAAACTCATTTTATTTGCTAACAAATTACTCCCTCCGTCCCACTAAAACTGTCACACGTTGACTTTTTTTGGTCAACTTTTTTCAACTTTGACTATAATTTATTTAAATATTTTAATTAATTAAAAATTATAAAAAATATATTTAAAAACTAGTTGATTCAAAGTTTTTAAAATATATTTTTTTTATATTTTTATCAATAATAAATTTTAAATTATAAGAGGTCAAAGTTGAAAAAGTTTAACCCAAAAAAGTCAATATGTGACAGTTTTAGTGGGACAGAGGGAGTAAGATTCATTTTTTTTCATCCATGATTTATCATCTTTTATTAACCCCTTGATTTTAGTTTTTTTTTTTAAATTAACTCGTTTTTATTCCTAAATTCAAAATGATCAAAACCTCTTTTATTGTCAATTATTTCATTTTCAAGATCAAAATTTTAACAACAATATTTTTACTTATGTAAGAATCTAAAAGATTAAATAAAAAACTAAAGCAAAATTTGAAAACGAAATTATTACCGAATTCAAGAATCATTCTTCCAATTCCAACAAACGCAACCTAAAACAACATAAACAAACACAACATACAAAAAACAAGATTCAACCAAGGACAAGTATGAAATTCACTAAATAAATTTAAAAGAAAAGAAAGGATTTTTACCGGAAATGAAGAACTCGTATATGATTCTTTCTCGAATTGCTTCTAAACGTCTCCGAAAAATATCTTAAAGCTCGAACTCCACTCCAAGAATTTTCCTGTAACCCCCTCATCTCGGCCTAGGCGGCCGACCGGTCCGAGCGGGTCACACGGGGAAAACCGAGGTGAAACCCGTTAAGGCTCCACTTCGGTTAAAAACCCAAGAAAACTTTCTTTTAATATTATCTTGTCTAGATATTTAGTTATTCCTATGTGAGACAAACCGCAGCGGAAAACAAGGACGGGACAAGACAAGAGCATAATATAAATTAAATTTACCAAATGCCAAGTTAATCCGATTTCTTGCAAGCGCGACTAAAACACACCTAAACGGTTACGAACAAGGCTCACAAGAAAGCTAATATCAACAGGGCCTAAGCCCAACACTTGAGACCCTTTAGAGATGCCAAAAGCCCCATTTTCATGCATGTGTTTCGAAACAGGCTTGCCCGTTTCGATACACGGGCCCCAGTTTAAAAAGCCAGACCATCAGTTTCGATACGCTCCAACCCGTTTCAGAACAGGGGTCCATTTCTCCAAGATGTTCTGAAACACGTTCCGGAACAGGCCCTCACAGTAGCAAAAACGTTTCGATACTCGTATCGGAACAGGGGGTTCACAGTAGCCAAACTGTACCAGAACACGTTCCGATACGGGTGTCCCTAGAACCACACCCGTTCCGAAACAGCCTTACCCGTTCCGAAACGCCTGCAGTCTGTGTGTTTCTAAAAACTAGTTTTTGCATCTCTAAAAGCTCCCAACAAGCCTCAAACATCAAGAAACAAGATATAACGTCCATTTACCTACTCTAGAGGCATTCACCCTACTTCAAACATGGTCAACACACAACATACATGATAAGGGCATACATTCAAAGGGATTAAGCATTCACCATGAAGAGACATACATTGCATATTAAGGTTTCATGCCTTAGAACAAAACATACACAAAAGCATAAGATAAGGGCACAAGGCCAACATACATAGCATAAGCAAGCCACAACCAAACACCAACATACTAAAGGAGTCTAAACAAGCTCGTAACACAAAACAACATACACAAATCCCCATTGCTTATCTATTACATCTTTAGCTTAAAAGTTCATACTTGATGATAGCAAAAAGCACACTTGGAGGCCTTTCTCCTTGCACAAGCAACCCACGAACTAAGGATCTGCATTGTCGAACAAAAGAGAGCGTAAGCGTAAAGCTTAGTGAGGGTAAGCTCATAAAACAAACCTCGACAATGCAGGGTCCAAGCACGAGCAACAAAACCAAGGATGAATGCATGTTTCCTTACCTTCGGAACCGCGTGAATCAAATATATGAAATGCATGAACATAACATCAATTATCATGCCATGCTCAACATGTCCACAATACAGCCATATGAAAACACATTTAACAAAACGTATTGGCACCTAGATATGACCAGAATACATGGATAACAACCGTTGGAACTCACATCCAACAACTTAACCATTACATTACCTCACGGTGGGATTACACTCATCACCGTTTCTCGCAGAGGGGATTCCACTCATCCTCACACCCCGTCGATGGGATTCCACTCACCACCGACTAAAATATAAAAGAATATTTTTGGGCGTACCCGTACTCCATCTTGGTGACTACCATCACCAAGACCACACACGCATTTCGACGCTCGTGTGCATACTAACATCCTAATGATCGATCATTTGTACCCAAGCATACTAGTGCCAATACTAACTCACCACAAGATCATCATAAAACAATATTCTTACCATTTCCCGTGCCTAGCACGTAGCCACCATGATTTACCATCATGCACTCACATTTCATCAACCACATGCATATCCCAATGCATTAATAAATCATCATGCCTCATCACAACACATATGCACAAAATGCATAGCAACATCATTCACATTTAAAACATGAGGCATAGCACAACATTTAGAAGTTCAACCAAAGTCTTCTAAACTAAAGCTTGAGATTAGACTACCAATTTAATCCCAACTCTAGGTGGGTTTACCAAGCCCGACCTAGGTTTACATGCTCGAACAACGTTTGAAAACCAATTTAAAATTGAAGAACCACTCACCGGACTTTCCAAACACAAGCAAACAACCGATCAAGCTCCCAATGGTTTCGGATTCGAACGTGAGGCTTCACTAATACAATTCCTTGTTTCTAAACAATCAAATACACTCTATTAATCACCAAAACGAACACAAACCACTGCTGTAAACTCAGAACACCAATCAAGCTCAAATTCAAGCCAAGAACACTCTCAAAACCCACATTTTCGTGCAGCCACAAAACCCAGCAAGGATCTCCCATTTCCAACATCAAATTCAACATCCAACACTTCCAAAAAACCTTTAAACATAACCTAACCATCAGCCCTCAAGTTCTTATCCAAAGTAGCCCCAAAAACCCATTTTAAAGCACTCTAAAACCCCACTTAAACCCAAATCCGAATTTCTTAATAAAACTTCGTGAAAATTAACTATGTTGGACCATTTTGGCTACCAATAACATATCTAATAATAAGAAATCAAAATCTTTAACAATAGACCATAAAGTTTGAATTTTTAACTTAAAACTTGAAAACTCTAATATGCAAAATAATGGGTGTTATGAGAAACTAAGGGTATGGATAGAAAGAGAAAGATGAGGACACAAAGAAATCATGTTTACCTTCGAAAAACGATCAGCTAAGGAGAAGGGGGGGATGAAACAATGAACCAAGGAGGAGGGAAGATAGTCACGTTCTAAAACTTTGAAGAAGAAGAAGATGAGTGAAAAAGTAATGATTTTATTTGTTTTGTGTTATTTCAAAAAGCCAAAAGACCTAACTACCCTTAATGACATGGAATATTCACAAGAGTATGTAGTCCATGGCTATTTGGGGTTGATTTAAAATATGTCAAACACAATTATTTATTTTGAAAACAAAACCCTGAACATTATTTTAATTATTTAATTCACCCGACCCCCAAACTCGGGTGTTACATTTCCAACAATTACAGAGAAAGTTTCAATAATTTTCAGATTTTTTTGAAACTTTTTCACGTGGTGAATTGGTGAAGAACAAGGGTGTACAAAGGGGTTTTTATACTAGAACCTAGGGTTGCCAATCAAGGCAAATTCACGATTCAATCCCAAAATTGATGCCTTTATCCGACCAAGAACTTAATCCTCGATAAAACCCCTTAAAAATTATCTGATTTGGTTCGGATTTGAGGATGAATTTCTCCCTTGATTCGAGCCCTAACTTTAACCCCTTTCTTCTGTTTTTTGTAGATTTTGGCGGCTACGGTGGACGGCTGTGAGCGGCATCGGTGTCGTTGGGTCGGTGATGGTGAGACGCCTCGACTAGCACCAACAGCATCGACAGCCGTGGCTTGAGGACGACGAACAGACTCCCGAGAGCCGGCCAGGCTGTCGATTTGGGGCTCCCAGATCAAGCGCGTGCGGCACACGTGCTAGGCGTGTGGTCACGTGCGTCTTTTCCCCTTTCTTTATTTTTATTTATTTTTTACTATTTTTTTTGCTATTTTTTAATTTTTTTGTTGTTTTTTATTTGGCTATTTTTAACTTCTTTTTTTAAAAAAGAACTAATGTTTTTTTAAATGGCCTTTTTTTAAATAAATGAGTTTTATGGGTTTATTATTTTATTTCAAAATTCGGCCTTTATTTGAAATGAATTAAAAAAAGTTATATTGAAATAGGCTTTGGGTTTTTTATTTTGGAATGGGCTTTTATTTTAAATGGGTTTAAAAATGGTTTCTTTATTTTTATTTTATATTTATTACTTTTTTTTGAAAATAATAGGTGAAAATCTAGTGACAACAGCCTCTTTGCTTATTTCTGTGCAACAGGGATAAAGCAAAGACCAAAAGACACTGATTTTCACCGATTTTCTGGTTGGCTCCATTCTCTTGATGCCCGAACGAATAGGCATGTTCTATTCTGAAGACACCCAAATAGATGAGCTGGGTTCCATTCTCCAAGTGCCCAAATGGATAGGCGGGTTCTATTCTCCAAATGCCCGAATAGATGAGCAAGATTCCATCCTCCAAACGCCCGAACGGATAGGTGGGTTCTTTTGTCCTTATTCTAGAATAGCTGAACTGGATTCTATTCTCCAATTGCTCGAATAGCTGAGTTGGATTCCATTCTCCAAATGCCCGAACGGATAGGCAGATTCTTCTAAACATTTCATCCTCCTCATGCTTGGATGAATAAGCAAAATCTCATTCTAAAAGGTCTTCCGTGTACCTGAAAAACAAAATGCAATATGTGATGCAATTATGATGTGCATGCCCCTAGGAATGCCTGAAACATGAATGCAAGTCAAGCTTTTTCTTCTCCCTTTTTTAAAACTTCTTTTGCTTGGACTATTTTCTTAATGCTGGTGAAATACTGGTTGTCGATTCCAACCCGACTAACAAGAGTTTCCTTCAGACCTTGGGTAGATAAGAAGGCTAGCTTCACCTTGTCTTTCAGCTCTAAATGGCTTTACCAATTTCGTCCATCATTCCGTGGAATAGAGCCTCCACCTTTGCCTACTTTCATTGGGTAGAACTTGGAGTTCACCCAAAACGCCACGAGGCCACAACATGAGTCTAGTACCATAAACACTTCTAGTTTTTTGCTTCATTTGAAAATGTTTCTGATCTTCTGCATACTTAATCTTGCACCCTTAACTGAAAGGACTGACTTTACCCTCAAATCTCATTCTTTACTTCATTGGAAACATTTGATCCACGTTTGCTTTCATTAGTCAATATATATTTATATTCAAAGACAAGCTTCTTCTAGAGCGTGATTGAAAATCCTTAAGTCAAGTTTTGGCATTTCCAATGTTTGTTAAATCGGTCTAATTATCATGTAAGAAAGACTGGCGATTAGGAAACACCAATATATTATTTAGGCGCCAAGACACTTGTACGGCTTTTCAAGAATCCTCACTTTTCTTCCCGTTTGGGTTCATTTGAAATTTTTTGCAGCAAGGCTTATTTCTACTTCAAATGTTTTCATATTGACGTCACATGCCCCAAGCGATGATCTTAATCATGAAACGCCTCATAGTCTCTGTACTTTTCAAAACTTTCTCAAACTAATGCTTAAAAATCTTTTGTATATCTAAATGATTTTCAAATCCATTAATTCTCATTTCAAAGCAAGATGCCGATAAAAGTAGGGTAGTAAACAAGGAAGAAAGGAAAAAGTCCATGAAACAAAATTTTATTAATGTTGTGGCAAACACAAGAAGGTTTATTAAAAGGAAAGGTGAATAAGTATTCAGATATCAACAATCCAAACTCCTCCCATCAAACGCTGGAAGAAATCTTGAATTCCACCCTTGTTGAGGAGTCTTTGAGTACGATGCATAAGCTGTGAAGCCCCGAAAACTATCTTGCGAATTACCTGAGCCGCCCTTTACGGGTTTTCAACTCAGATCCTCCTTTGGTTTCAAAACGCCCTTTGCGTTTTTTTCATTTTGAACCCTCTTTTATTTTCTTTTTCTTTTTCTTTTTCTTTTTCATTTTTCTTTTTCATTTTTCATTTTTTTCCTTTTTTCCTTTTTTTTCTTTTTTCTTTCTTTTTCTTCAAGCATAATACCTCTTAACGGAATCCGAGTTCACCAGGTTTTGAAACTCATCCTTATCCATCTCAACCAAGATCAATGCTCTGCCTGAAAAAACCTTTGTCAAAATATAAGGTCCTTCCCAATTGGGCGCCCATTTTCCTCGAGTATCACTTTGGATTGGCAGTTTCTTCTTTAATACCAAATCACCTTCTTGGAATTCTCTAGGGCGAACCTTCTTTTCATAAGCCCTTATCATTCTCCTTTGGTACATTTAACCATGGCATAAGGCTTTCAACCTCTTTTCTTCAATTAAATTCAATTGGTCATACCTTGCTTGAACCCATTCAGCTTCATCTAACTTGGCCTCTATCAAGACACGCAGCGATGGTATCTCAACCTCAATTGGTAGCATAGCTTCTACTCCGTATACTAATGAAAACGGAGTTGCCCCAGTAGATGTTCGTACCTCTATTCGATATGCATATAAGGCGAATGGTAACTTTTCATGCTAATCTTTATAAGTGTAAGTCATTTTTGCAGTTATCTTCTTGATATTTTTATTGGCCACTTCTACTGCTTCATTCATCTTCGGGTGATATACTACTGAGTTGCGATGCTTAATGCTAAACTGTTCACAGAACCCAGAAATCATTCTATTATTCAGGTTGGAGGCATTATCAGTGATTATGCTCTCCGGTAAACCATATCGACAAATGATCTTCTTCTTTAAGAAATTACAAACAGTGGACCTAGTTACACTTGTGTACGAGGCCGCTTCCACCCACTTTGTGAAGTAGTCGACAGCTACCAAAATAAAGAGATGCCCATTTGACGCTTTTGGATGAATCTGCTCAATGACGTTTATGCCCCACATACAGAACGGCCAGGGAGATGACATGACATGGAGATACTAAGGAGGCGCGTGAACCTTGTAAGCGTTAAATTGGCACTTGTGACATTTACAGGAGTAATTAATGCAATCCCCTTCCTTCGTTGACCAGTAATATCTGAATCGCATAATTCTTCTTGCCATAGTGAAACCACTAGGGTGAGTTCCGCAAGATCCCTCATGAACGTCTTCAAGAATCAACTGAGCTTCTTTTGCATCCACGCATCTTAAAAGCACCTGATCTCGACTTCGTTTATAAAGCCTTTGATGGGTATTGCTGAAACTTTATGTACTACAAGATGTCATGGTACCACGACAAGCCATCTGCCTCTTTCTCTACGTTGTAACAATGAGTTGGGGACTCTAACATTTGCAACTTAATGGGCATCATCTCAGAACCATCACTTGCTTTAAACATGACAGCTAAAGTAGCTAATGCATCGACCATCTGATTGTCTTCCCTCGAGAGATGCTTAAAAGTGATCACATCGAATTCTTTAGTTAATTCAAGGACCAACTTGTAATACTCTATTAACTTTGAATCCTTTGTTTCCCATTCGCCACATATTTAGTAGATGATCAACAATGAATCCCCATAAACCCTCAAATTTCGGATCTTTCTATCAATGGCCTCTCTTAGACCTAATATACATGCCTCATATTCAAACGGCAAGTGAAAGGGTAATGATCTCCTTCTGGTGAGGCCAAAACTGTCTCGATACCTCGTTCTAAAGCATTTACAGCACCGTCAAAGTGCATGACCCATGATTCTGTTAGTGGCTCATTATTTTATGTAATACACATTAAATCCTCGTCGGGGAAACTGAAATCTAACGCCTCATAATCATCTTGAGCACAACTTGCTAGAAAATCAGATATGCCACTTCCTTTTACCACTTTCTGACTCACATACTGAATATCATATTCTGAGAGTAACATCTACCATCGTGCTACTCTTCCTGATAGGGCTGGAGCTTCCATCATAAACTTTAATAGATCTAGCCTTAAAATCAACCATGTGGTATGATACAACATATACTGCCTAAGCCTCTTAGTAGCCCACACCATAGCGCAACATACTTTTTCAATCGGGGTATATCTTGTTTCACAGTTGGTGAACTTTTTGCTCACGTAATATATTGCCTTTTCCTTCCTTCCAGTTTCATCATGCTGCCCCAATATGCAGCCCATCGAATTTTCATACACTGTCAGATAGAGTATTAACGATTTTCCTGAGACAAGTGGTACCGACACTAGAGGGTTAGTTAACTGCTCCTTGATCTTTTCTAAGGCTACCTGACATTCCTCATTCCATGTCCCCCGAATTATTCTTTCTAAGCAACCTGAATATTGGATCACATTTATTCGTTGATTGGGAGATGAAACGGGCTATGTAATTCAACCTTCCCAAGAATCCCTGAACTTGCTTATGTGTTTGGGGTGATGGAAGCTCTTGTATGACCTTTATCTTATCGGGGTCAATCTCAATTCCTCTTCTGCTTACTACAAAGCCTAACAACTTTCCAGAAGTAACCCCAAATGTGCACTTGGCAGGATTAAGTTTTAGCTGAAATTATCTCAACCTTTGAAAAAGCTTACTCAGGTTCATTAGATGCTCCTCCTCAGTTTTGAACTTGGCAATCATATCATCAACATAAACTTCTATTTCCCTATGCATCATATCGTGGAAAAGGGTAACCATAGCTCTATGATAAGTTGCCCCGCGTTTTTTAATCCAAACGGCATTACTTTATAACAAAAAGTTCCCTAAAGTGTTACAAAAGTAGTCTTTTCCATGTCTTATGGGCACATCTTTATTTGATTATATCCAGAAAATCCATCCATGAAAGAGAAAAGGGAATGACCGGTTGTATTGTCTACCAAGGTGTCGATATGTAGGAGCAAAGAGTTATATTTGGGACTTGCCCTATTAACATCCCTGTAGTCGACACACATCCTTACTTTTACATCTCTCTTTGGTACTGGAACAATGTTTGCCACCCATTCTAGATATTTAGCCACCTCGAGGAATCCTGTATTGTATTACTTTTTTTTACTTCATCCCTAATTTTCAGAAGTGTATCAGCCTTCATCCTTCTGAGCTTTTGCTTTACAGGCTCACATCCCTTCTTTATAGGAAGTCGATGCATAACAATATCTGTATCAAGGCCAGGCATATCCTGATACGACCAAGCAAAAATGTCTTTATACTCATGCAGAAGCACAATAAAACATTGCCGCATCTTAACTGAGATGGTGGTACCAATCTTCACTTCACGCTTCTCTTCTTTGGTTCCAAGATTCAAAACTTCTAACTCTTCTATGTGAGGTAGAATCTGTTTTTCCTCTCCCTCTACCATTTTGAGCAAATCATCAGGCAAGTCATATTCTTCTTCTTCATCAATATTCGCAACTTCCTCCAAACATAGTGATAACTCAAAATTAACCTCAGAATTAGACTCGGAGTCATTTGTATCGTTGATATCTAAAAACCTGCAAATAAAAGAAACAAAGAATATATACCAAGAAAAAAATGGATGAAATGGTATGATTTGTTTTAAGGTTTGCTTTTTTATTTTCATTTTACGTTCTTTTGCTTCTTCTTTTTTTTTTTGCAAAGGAAAGTTTGCCACACAAATTATTAGAAAATATGCATCTTTTATTGAAATAAGGACTATAGTTTTGACATAGACTCTAGGGGTGGGCATAATTACCTGACCCGGTTGACCCAGCCCAATTACCTGATGACTCGAAGAAAATTAGGCGGGTAATCTTATAAAAAAATTACCTGACCAGGCCGAGTACCCGACCCGGTAATTTTTCCGGGACACGGGCCGAAAGTTTTCCCTTACCAGGTACTTGACCCGACACGGTAAATTTTAATATATATATTTTATATTTTAAATTATATTTTTATTTTAAGTTTATTAATATTTTTACTCTAAAACTAAGTTTAAATCCCTAAATTCTTTCTATGTTTGTATTATATACTTTTAAATTTAATTTTAGAATTAAAAAAATAAAAAAATAAGTTTCTATGTTTAACATGTTATTTTTTAAAAAATTTAGAATTAAAAAAAATATATGAATCGGATACCCAGTACCCGATTACCCGAGTACTCGAATCTCGGGTATCCGGATGTGATGGACCGGGACACGTGCCGAGCAATGAGGTACCCGGATGTGATGGGCTGAGATACGGGCCGAGCAATGAGGTACCCCAGATGAACCGGGTACCCAGTTTTTCAGGTACCCGACAATGTCCACCTCTAAGTCATAGAACCTTTTACATAAGATCTCTAATTACCCCCGAGCCTAAGGGTAAAGAGTTGGTTTTGAGAATCACTCTGAGGCAGTCTTAAAAACTTCAGGGACTACTTCAGCGGTCTTATTGTTCAGCTCAGCACTGGGGCAAATTTTGGACAAGTATTTGTTTTCCCTTCCTTCCTCTTCTGTGACAACATTAATGCTCAAATTCTCAAAAGCCTCACACTGTTCATTTAGTGGGTACATCATTGGCTCCCACTCGATTTCCCCTCCGCTCAACTTCGTCTTCCTTCTTTCTTGTTGTTTTCTGAACTTTGCTTTTCTTTTCCATTTAGTGGGCTTGAAGCACAAGCCGAACCAATCTTTCTTTATTGGGATCTCTACTGGGTAAAGCCTTCCCTGATGGTTCTTTCCAAATCTCATTCCTACCTTAGCTCCCTTTCCTAGTGTTTGCTTCACTTGCATCTTTGCGCAGCTTGACAACTCTGGTTCTTGCACCTTGCTCCCTTCAGTAACAAAGGTTGCATTGACTAGATCTAATGTCCTGAAATGACACTCGAGCGCCCCATCGTCCACCTTAATATATGGTACATCAGTGACTACCGATGCAATGATTTCCTCTTCCGCACCAACCGTGACCAACTGTCCATCAATCACAAATTTCAATTTCTGGTGAAGGGTAGAAGGTACTGCACCTGCTGTATGAATCTATGGACGCCCAAGCAAATAGCTATAATTGGGGTTTATATCCATAACCATGAAGTCTATCTCAAATGTTGATGGTCCAATCTGTAAGGGAACTTCAATTTTCCCTAACACATCCTTTTGGGTCCCGTCAAAGGCCCGTATTGTATTTTGATAAGCTCTCATGTGAGAAATATCAATAGGAAACTTTTTCAACGTTGCCAAAAGGAGAACATTCAAAGCTAATCTAATGTCAGTGAGGACTCTTGGTAGCATATATCCCTTGCATCTTGTGGAAATATGAAGGGTTTTGCATGATCCCTTCCCCCCGCAAGTATTTCTTCATTACTGAATGATATGAAATTATGAACATCAATATTATTGACCAACATGTCCAACTTGTCGGTCGTGATCTCCTTCGGCACAAATGTCCTGTTTAGCAATTTCAACATGGCGTCCCGATGACCCTCAGAACTCAGTAGCAATGACAGCATAGAAATTCGGGTCAAAAGTTTTTGTAACTGCTCCACCACACTATACTCACTGTGCTTGAGTATTTTCAGAAACTCTTAGGCGTCTGATTTTTTCACTAGCTCATGAATCACTGGTATTTTCTCTTGGAAGAAATCTTTTTCTCCTTCCTTATCTTTTTGATTAGCAGCCTTTCTCTGCGCTACATCTCTATCCACGACTTCTGGTGCGGAATGGAGTCTTCCACTTCTTGTGAAATGACCTACTTCATTGACAGGTTCTTTTTTTCTTCCTTCTTCAGCTGTCGAGCTTATCGGGTCTGTCACTATGCAAGCATAGTTCCAAGGAACTTGTTTACTGTCCTTATATGGGACTGGGGCCGATGCCTTTACAACCAATCGTGGGGTCACATCCTAGCTTGTTCACTAACTCTTACCTTGGTCTTGATCACCAAAGGCTTCATTCCAGTATAAATCTTTTAAAGGATGATTCCTCTAACGCACACACTTCCATCTTCTGTTCTTTGGTTCCATGCTCAAAAAATTCTAATTCTTTATTGTCAATTTTTGATGCACTAACTGCTTAAACTCCAAGCAATTTTCAATTTTATGCCCCTCCTTCTGATGGTACTCACAATTCAATCCTTCAATCATCACTTCTTCAAACCTTCCTTCCATCACTCCAGCTTTGACCACCTAGGTCCATACCCTTTTCATAGATGCTTTAACCTCATAAACATGTTTCTTATTTGTTTTAGGTTCCTCCTCTATATCAACATTTATTCCGGCCTTCTTGTGGTTTGGCAGAGGATTTCCTTTTTCTTCGGACGCTTCAAATGATAGCATACCCGATTTTCTTAAATCATCTACCACCCTTTTGAATGCAGTGCAGTTCTCAATGGTATGCCTCCTTACTCCTGCATGGTATTCGCATTGGGCCTTCTCATCGTACCATGGCGGGTACGGTGGTAAGAACGAGGGAACATGTCTTAGCAGCACCATCTGGGATTTGACCAACTCAGCAAATAGCTCCGCGTACGTCATTAAGATAGGAGGAAAGTAGGGTCTTGAGTTCCTTGATATCTTCACTCTCCTTTTGGGGTGTTTGCGACTGTCAGAGCTGCAACTGAGGTGTTAGGCTTGTTGAAGGTGTTGGGCTTGTTAAACACTACACATGTTGAATAGCTAGGGTTATAGACATTTGTAGCATTGATTTCATTATCTCTCTTCTTATATGTCATCTGTGTTTCTCTACTATCCAACTTTCCACTCTTCATAGCTGCTAGGATTAGTTCACCATTAATTAGCATGTCCGCAAAGTTGTTCGTGACATGAGTGAGCATGCGATCATAGAAACAACCCTTTAGAGTTTCCACGAACATTGGGGTAATTTCATTCTCTAGCAGCGGTGACTGCACTTGTGCTGCTACATCCCTCCGCGCGTACTGTCAGAAGTTCTCATGATGCTTTTGCTTCATCCCTTGCAAGACCAAACGGGTTGGAACCATGTCTGAAATATGTTTGTATTGTTCACTGAAGGCTCTAGACAAATCTTTCCATAATTTGATGTTTACCCGACTTAATTGCGAATACCAGCGTGTAGCTGATCCCACTAAGCTGTCTTGGAAGCAATGAATGAGCAACATCTCATTGTCAAGGTACATTGACATCTTTCTACAATACATGGTTAAATGTGCTTATGGGCATGTGGTTCCATTGTATTTCTCAAAGTCTGGGACCTTGAACTTTGGCGGCGCAACCAAGTCAGTTACCAAGCTCAGGTCCTTGGCATCCACTCCACCATGAGCAACTCCATCCTGGGAGGATTTGATTATGCCTTCTAACTTCTCATACTTATCCTCCCATTTCTTCTCAATTTTAACCTTATCGGCGATTTCGTCGAGGTCAAGTACCTCGTAATTATTAGCTTCTCCATTTGGAACATGAGCAGAGGATTCAACAATATGGATTGGGGTTTTGGCTTTGCTGTAGTCTCCTTCCTAAAGGTTATTCCTGGAAATCGTGGGACTGTACCGGTGTTTCCTCCTTCTTCAACTGCATCTAGATCCTTGAATCCTAGCATGGTAGCTATTGAACTGACTATCTTTTGATGAACTGACTCAATTTGTTGTTTCAGGTCAGTTTCCATTTTCTCCAACTTGTCTTTAGTGCTCTTTTGGTTTGCCTCCAAAGCTGTCAACCTTTCTTCAGTGCTCATGATTCGGGTTTGGGCATGCGTACCGTACTTATGAGTTATCTTAGCTATTTTGAATATTCTGTCGTTTTTTATTAAGTTAGTTTTTGTCATGAATGAATGTATGCACAAAAGAAAACAACAAAGAAAACAATACGGTACAAATGTATGAATGCATTCGAAGGGCCATTAATTCCATTGAGAATTTTCTAATAAAAGAAAAATCTTTATTGAATACGAAAGCTCTTTATTACATCATTTTTAAATTACAAATATTTTTTCAGCACGAACTCCTAACTCCTTAATTTCCTCTATAAGCCACATAAGCCTCGGTCCAACTTCTCCAATTATCTTGACGTACTGATGAAGAGCTGTAGTTTCAGTTGCCAACATTGTCACATGCTTGACTACATCCTGGACATGTGCCATCACCATCCTATCGAACTTATCTCATTCTCGGAACCTATGGGCATTATCTCTGAGGCGAGTGAACCAATAATCATTTCCTCCTTTGGAGACATCTTCAAGAACTAAGATCTTTGTTCTGTACTCTTGGAGAAGGTTATCCATATCTTCAACTTGCTCTTTCAGGAAGTCATTCTCACTCAAACTAGCTTGGAGCTCCTCATAGGTATGGTCATCTTGCATCTTGTGAATTGTTTGGTTCAAGTCCTCTATTTTGGCTTCTAACTCAGTGACAAAGGTCTGACTTTGCTTCAATTTCTTAGAGGCTTCTTCGTAGGCTGACTGTAACTCTAACAAGTGCATCTTGTTGTCATGAGCCTTCCTCTTCCATACAGCCGAATTTTCCTTCTCTTTCTCTCGAAGTTGCTTGCCCTTCTCGTTTTCCATTGCTTATTTCCCTTTCTTTCTTTCTTCGACCAAAGCCTGTCGAATCTTCTCAATTTCCTTCTTACTGCGTTCCTTCTCTTTCCCTACAACTTGCTCTATCTCTTGCCTCCACTGTTCTGGGCTTTTTCGAAGGTCTGCGTATCGTACGGTAGCTTGAAACTTGAGGAAGTCAACCCTTTGAATCTCATATTTTTTCCTCTAAATTCACGTACATCTTTCTCACTCGGTTGGCTTCTCCCTTGTACTTTTATACATCAAGGCTGACTTCAAACTTGTCTCGCTGATTCTGTTCTTCAAGAGCTTCGATTTCCAAATTAGCTTATCTTAGCTCTTCTCTTAGAATGTCAGCCTCAGAAGGAATCACCTTCAAATGTTCTTATAAAGACTTGGCGGGCCATGGGTAGGTAGTATGATCTTGTCACTTCATCTTCGTATGCCTCTAAATATCATAGTCAGGGGTATACATGCAATGCTTGTCAAACTCCAACTTCATATAGTAACAATCCTTCCATGAATCACTAATTTCTTGTACCTTCCGTCTGAACTCTCCTTGAAACTCGTACTTTGATATGCCAAGCTTGGTAGTGAAAGGAACAAACTGTCGTGATCCATACTGGCGTGAAACTAGCAAGGGAGCACAACCAATTCATCCCCATAATCCCAACATCATCAAGAATTTATACTCTCCACATTTGTACCTTACTTTAGCATGACCCATCCATGGAACCCTCCATTTGATGTCTTCGTCACGGCGATCCCTGAAGATATCTACCCACTTGCTTCTCTTAACATTCGGCCAATCATGTGCCAATAATTCCCGAAGTGGGTAAAAGTTCAGAGAAAACACATTCGGTAAGGCCAAAGTTGGACACTCCCAAAAATGGTTAAGGGCCCAAACTTGAAGCAAAATGGCACATCCCTCGAAACGCACACCTTTAATTTTTCGGCATGCATTCAAAGAAATAAAAGTTTCAGCGAACACTACAGGCACTGGATTGACATTTTCCTTCAATTGCTTAAAGAAATCTAACAAGGCCACGTCAATATTTTCCAGCACTTTTGGAAAAATTACTAGGCCATAGATTGCGATAGCCAGAAGATCCACCCTTTTTGCAATGTCTGGATGAACAGAAATGATGTTTCGAATGCGTGACCAGGGAAAATTAAAACTTCCCCCTCTCTTTCGTATCAACCCTTCAACCCATTCATCGCTCATTCCAGCAAATGTGGCAAGTCTTGAGTGAGAGTTCTTTTTTTTAGGAGGCTTTGCATACACCTAATTCTCCTTCACCTCGGGTATATTGAACAGGGGCCAAGTATTCCTCGAAAGTTGACATCATATCCTCTCCATTGAAGGTAAAGCAGCAGTACCCGAGGTTCTAAAACTGGATCAAAGCCTTCAAAAATGGCTCATCTACCCTTACATACAGAAGGTATGCTATATCACCATATGACTCACGAAACAAATGTTTGGTCTTATAATCAAAACGGTCCTCTCCATAGGTCTTGCATCTATGCCAAGCTTCCTAAAAACAGATAGTGGCATCAAATTGATACTAGCTCCTAAATCACACAATGCCTTACCCATGAATTTATTGTCAATTGTAGAAGGGATAGTAAAACTCCTTGGATCTTTTAGCTTTGGTGGCAATCGGTTTAGGATCATGGCACTGCATCATTCAGTGAGAGCAATAGTTTCAAACTCTCCCAACTTCCTCTTTATGGACAAGATGTCCTTCATGAATTTTATATAGTTGGGCATTTGCTCAAGTGCCTCTACCAATGGAATGTTAATTTGCAATTGTTTAAGCACTTCCAAGAAGCACCTAAATTGATGGTCCTACTTGTGCTTTTGAAGTCTTGCTGGAAATGGTGGTGGAGGATACACATACGCTGGCACTGTCAGCTTTGCCAAGGCAGTACTGACATCCACTTTGGCATCAATACGCTTTTTGGCCCCAGTCTGCTTGTCATCATTGTTAACATCACCGTTGGCACTAGAACTGGCGTCATGTTGAGCACTGGCACTGGCATGAGCGTTGGCGTCATTGTGGGCATAACCACTAGAATCATCTGCTTTGGCTTTCTCCTTCTTTGCTTCCCTGGGCGTGTCTGCTAGACCAACCTTAGCATCTTGGCTATCAACTGGCTTCTTGGCAGCCATCTTAGCTTCGCACTGCTTACCACTCTAAAGAGTTATTGCCTTGCATTGCTCATTTCCTTTGTGCCGAGCATATTTAGTTTTGTTTGGCAAAGCACCTTATGGTCTATGGCTAAGTGCATTAGCAATTTTTCCGAGCTGAACTTCCAAGTTCCTCATCGATGCTGCCAAACTCTGGACTGTGGTATCATTCCTTTCCACATAATCGTGAGAGTGCCTCCTTGGTTGAGTCCTTGCCCTTGCTGAAAATTGTTTTGAGCTTTTGTGGCATTGTATTATGATAGAATGCTGGCATGACATTGTTATTTTGCCTTTGAGCTTTTTGCCGTGGGGTTTTGTATTGGTTGCCTCCTTGATTTCCCCAAGCTAAGTTAGGGTGTTGTCTCCAACCTGCATTCAAAGCATTGGAATTAGCATTATAAAAACGACCAGCATTGGCAACAAAATTTACCAACTCAGGGTTGAATGGGCATTCATCCACATGGTGGTTTTCTCCCTAAATGGTGCAAAACGGATCTAGTGCTTTGACTTCTCGGGCCTCATTATTCTTTTGTAACGTTCTCACCATGCTATTTGAGGTTGGAATTTTCGGCATGAATGGACGTAAATTCATCAACCTTCAATTTCCCACTAGTTTTGGTTACGGTCCCAAGTCTAGCAACAGGGTATTCAAATTCATTGATCGCTATCCTCTCAAGGATATCAACAACTTTTGTGTACCTCTTGTCTAGCAACGAACCAACTGCTGAAGCATCAACAACAATCCTTGTTTGTGCATTCAGTCCGTTGTAGAACGTTTGTATTTGGGTTCAATTTGGGAATCCATGCATTGGACACCTTCTTAACAGATCTTTAAATCTTTCCCATGCTTCGTAGAGAGTTTCATCCTCAGCCTGCTTGAATGTAATGATCTCACCATGCAGCTTGGCAGTGAGTGTTAGTGGCTAAAATCGTGTTAAGAACTTCTGGCACAGGTCTGCCTAAGAAGTAACTGAACCTGGTGGCAAAGAATTAAGCCACGCCTTGCTTTATCTCTTAAAGAAAAAGTAAATAACCTCAGTTTCACGGTATCTCCAGATACTCCAGTTTGTTGAAACAGTTGTCAAATCTCCATGAATTGCTTAAGATGTTGCCTCGGGTCTCCAATAAGTGCTCCATCGAATTGACCTACATTCAAAAAAGTTTGGATCATTACGAGTTTAAGTTCAAAATTTGGCTCATTGACATCAGTGCCAACAAGTCCTGCATTAAATTTGCAATGTCAGGTGCTGAATGTTCTCGAATTGGTCTTTCTTCTTCGGCATTGGAGCGCCATGGTTATTGTTTTCTGGTGGATCCTGATTGTTGTTGACACCATTTGCTCATCCGTTTTCTTGATTTCCGTGATTCATCTCTCGAATTCTCTTTTTCAATTTGCGCAAGGTGCGTTCAATCTCAAGGTCTAATGGCCAAGCTTCCTTCTCAGTAAGGTTCCTGGTCATACATCGATAAAAATAAAAACAAAAATAAAACAAGTAAAAATTTAAAAACAATCAAATCCGTTGCAATCTCCGGCAACGGCGCCAAAAACTTGTAGACTCTCTTTTGGAAGTGTGTAAAATGAATGCTGGCAAAAGGTATAAATGATATGTATTAGACAAGTTATGTCAAAAGTCTCTTGCGTGCAAGTATACACGGTATGAAAGTAATACAACTTGAGGGATAATGTGATTGCTATGAGGAAGTTTGTCTATGGCGGATAAAGGGAAAGGAACTAGAGTGAGTTTGGCCTTTGAGTGGACTCCTTACACCCATTTTTTCGGAAGACAAAGATTGCTCTATGTTTTTCTGCATAATCTCAAGTCTCAAATTAGAACATTCTGCACGTCTTGTTGAGGTAAGTCCGGAGCAGGAGTCACTGTTATCAAAAGAAGAAGAAGATGGGAAGTAAGAGCCAGAAATTAAGTTATAAATAAAATATGCTAACTTTAAAATAAAAAGCACACCTTGGCTTAGTGGTCATGCTTATTGCGCATTATGGGTCCTTTGCTAGGTTTGAGTTTCCTTGGAAGCATTTTTTATTATTTAGTTTTTCACTAATCAGATGGTGACACCAGTCAGATGTCACTATTTGATTGGTGGATTAAATATTAAATTATTATTTAATTAAAATTATGACCAAATTAAAATGATTTGTAAATATTAAGGTTAAATTTTTTTTTTGAATTAAGACTAAATTGAATACCCGTGTAAATGTGGAGGATTAAATGTGTTATTATACTATTTTTCCTAACTGCCACATCACCTATTTAACGGATGTTAACGGCTCAGTGGTCAAATTGAAACAAAATCAAAAGTTTAATGGTAACATTGAAATAATTAAAAGTTTAGTTACCAAATTAAATAATTGACCAATATTTAATGACCATTTTGTCAACTTTATTCAAGAAAATTCGTTTAAAGTTATTCCACGTGTATAAAATGATACCAACACTGGTCCGACAGACAGAGGTTTTAGTTTGAAATATAACTCACGTGTGAAAAAGGAAAGTGTAAACAATACCTTTATTAAGCTATTCTCGCTTTTCTGTTTTAGTCACAAAACTATTACAATTTATAGAACCGTCACTAATGTTATTTATTGTTTCCCATTTTGATCATTAAATATTATTTTTCTTACTTTGGTCACTAATCTATTCTTCTTTTTTGTTTTGGTCACCAAATTATTATTTTTTGTGAGTTTTATAACGGCGGGAGATTAAAATAAGAAAAAATCATAATGTTAGTAACAATTTTGCCAAAAATAATAATTTAGTGATTAAAACAAGAAAACGAGAATAGTTTAGTAACCAACAATGTTGTTTACCCAAAAGGAAAATACTTCCCATAAATAAATTAAAGAAAATTGCGAGTGAAATACAATCCCAATTGAAAATTAACCATGAAAGACAAAATAAAGATATTTGGTAAATTACAATTAAAATTGATCATCCACTAAAACTAAAAAAAAAAAAACTGCACATGTCAATAGATATCAATCAAGCTTTAGTCTGCTAGCCTACATCTGAAACAAGAATAAATCTGCACCACTTTTAGACTCGGACTCGGATGTGATTGTCGGGTTTAGATATACATGCGTCCGACAAAAGTATTATCGATCTTTTCCAAGTTTAATCATGTATTTGGAGGATCAAATCCTCGTACCATGTCCGGACACATCAATATTCTCAGACAAGTTGCACTACAGCAGCTATTCTCAAGGCAGCATTTTGAAGAAGACCAGCAAGCTCATCGAAAAGCAGAGCTGTCCGCCATCCCCAACCCTTGGGAGCTTTTGGTAAAAGGGTCCCTCTTTGTTTGAAGCTTCCAAACACCATGACTTCACGCTTTGATGGACAAAATAGCTGGAAAATTAACCCATAATATGTTGTTTGCTACTAATAAAAAACATCTTTCGTCTTTGCATATGATTTTTATGGATATTTACACAGACAGGTCGATTACCTGATATCGGGCAGTCACCTTTTCACGAGAATCCACGTACATGTGAACCTGATAAGTGAAAACAAGATGCTTCTCTATCTTACTTGAACTCGAATATGAATGTCGGGTATGTGTATGTATATAATACCAGGTATGTTTTTTTTATGTAGTTGAAGGAATGGGTCATATTTCCATACCCATGTCCGAATATATGTTCTACATAGGTGTTGGAGGCTTCGTGTTAATGAAATGTTCTGGTTAAATTATTACAATAAAGAAACGATAAATTCTTGTCACGAAGATCTAAACAGGAAAAAATTGTTCCATTGATGAAATGAAATGCAACAAGAGACTCTCTCTTGCCTTTTGATATGAGAAAAAAACAGGGCTGACCTTTCTCAGAGAGTCGGTTATTTCAGCCTTCCGCCGGTGAAGAAATAAGCCTGAAGTGGGAGAAAACTCGTTTAGAAAAAATTGAAAAATCATCTCGAATGAACTTGAAAAACAAGAACAAAATGTCTTGAGGTTAATCCTTCTATGAATTAGAACATTACCAAGAGTCCTACGTCCTTGAGGATCTTCGTCATTAAAGGCTTGAACACTAACCTGTAATTTGCAATGAGTCTTATAATGCAGATCTTCATATAAACATAGGAAATAGAGTTGAAAAGCCTAATAACACCAACAAGTTCTATAAATAGCTGAGTTAGGAGCCATTTCAGAACAATCAAAACCAAAGCAACATATAACGATCATTAACTTTTCTAGTTCCGTGATTCTCTTTCATTGGAAAATTCACTCACATTTGGATACTAAGACAGGTTTGAAGTAAAACAAAATAAGTCCTGCTCAGTAAGGGTCTAAATATTCAAATACCTTCCATAGAGAACCCGCATAAAAGAATTCGGTAGAGTGCTTGACTTGCCCATCACTGAGCCTGTGTACATCCTCGAATTCAACACTGCAGAGCCAGAAACAATTTATGGAACATATATCAGAATAACTCTTTAACTTTAAGAGAAGATTTACAGTATAGAGCAGATGGCACCCTAAAATCTCAAAGAATGTGATAAAGAGCATCAATCGTATTGGTAGCTAATAGAGGTAAAATGTTTTGCAGATAATCTGTACCAACCCAGCGGTTTATGAACACATACCCACAGTTATGTGTGACAAAAAATAACTTACCCAAAACGAAAGGGAGGGAAGTGATTCAGAGGGGTTTTCATGTCCAACGATATAGAAGAACTAGTTGCACTCTCCCACTCAATTCCAATGGTATGTTCTGGTGACTCGAGCATCTGCATGGCAATTCCACTAGCACTTGTCCCCTCAGCAGAAGTTACAGGCATTCTGCTTTGCATATCCGTCTCATAACTCCTTTCGGCTTGTGCTCCGTGAACATTAGTGGCAGTACTTCCTCCTTGGTTTAACTCAACCAGAGCTGTTAAACCACCTCCAGACATATCTCCAGCATGCTCAGCTCTAGCCTCTGAATAATTAGCAAGAGACTGTTGCCCATTCCTGTTGCCTGTACCAAAGGGCACACGGGAAAAGACAAAACGAGTTGGAGGCCATGCAGTGGCAGGAACAAAAGTAGAGCCACGTCCAATATCAGCCAGCCCATCAATAGGTCCCCTAACATGAACTCTTACTGGCCCAAAGAGGCCGTTTCCTTCACCTTGGGGATTATCTGCCACATACAAATTTCCAATATTGCCAGTTAGATGATTTTGATCATTCTCTTGCACATAATAACCTGTAGTAGCAACTCCATGCTGAAGTCGGAAAGGCTGCCTGCAAACGCATTGCATACTAGTAAGACAGCATGTCACAGCAATTCTTGCAAGTGTCGGCTCCAATTTCTTGCACCCTCTGGCTTAATAGCATCTACATAATATTCATAAAAATACAACCAAATTCTTATCAATGCCAGAAGCAGAGGCCACAATTTTATGCATATTAGAAAGGAATAATATACAAACTTATAGGAGAAAAGCAAAAAAGAGTCTTTGTCATGTTTCACAAGTCTAATTAACAGATTATTCAAAAACCACTAGGTTCAATGACTTCCTAAATATTCAACCCTAAACCTATTCATCAATACAAATGATGTTTATCACTAGCATAGCAGTCATTATGAAATTGATATCATCACAGTGTTCAACAAGCATTCATTATACAGCACCAGGTATATGACATACACGTAAACAAATAGGTATAGAGGACATACCTGCAGCCAAAGACCATCATTCACAGCTTTGCAAGGAAATCCCAACTCTTCAAGTTGCTTTCTCACATTCAAAAGTGCTTCAAAGGACATGTTGCAGTATAGAAGAGAACCCCCTTCAAATATATTGACAAAAGAATCATATTCTTCAACATGAACCCCACAGTTCCCTTTCGCATAGCATTTTACCTGTCTTTTACCCACAACCCTGCCACCCCAAGAAAGAGAAGCCATGCCACATCTTTCCCAATCATTCAACATGAGCCCACTACACGACGAGTCGACAGAAGAGCAATGCCTTGATTGATCACTTGCAAGACAATTATTGTTATTCAAATGGTAGCACGAGACTTCCTTAGATGGTCCCTCCATGGCCATTCCACAGGCTCCCAATTCACTTGTTCCAACACCAACTGGGATTTCAACATAAGAACAAGAAGTTCTTATCCCCTCTGCATCTGAAAATGAGCTACTCATTAATGAAGACTTATCACCGTTGCCAGAAGCATACATAGGCTCTGAGAGAGAATATTCAGGTTGCTGCACCTGTTGGTGAGAGCTAGATACTCCGGTCTGGAACTCAACCACACAATCTTCAAGATCAACCAGGTGATCTTCTCTTAAACTTAGCCGTTCCTTTGCAGATTCCAATCTCTTACTAGGACAGCTATCAACTAAATCTTTTCCCTTTGCTTTAAAAGACAGAGGAGAACTGCCCATTGCCATCTTAGCAGAGGAAATTCCTTGATCAGAATGTTAAGTCTGGCAAAAAGCACCTTTTGCAAGGAGAGTATACAATGCGAGCTGAAACCTTTTAATAAAAATGAAAATACTCGTTCACCAAACCATATAAAACATGAACCACATAATCCAAGTTTATGGGGCCACTGCCTACACATCTTACCGCTTTTCTTCATTATGTACCCACAGCTCATTAGAGGTCAGCAATGCATGTAAAGTCTGAGAAGAAAGTTTAGGTAACACCTATACAGTGAAAGAGAACCACAGATCAGTTAGTGAAGACTAGCAAAAACATTCACCACTAACCTAACACTACATGGAAAATATTCGGGCTTTGTAAATTTCATTTCTCTCAATATCTTGTTAGTTCTTCCACAATTTCATTTCTCTTCGGCTTTACCTCTTTCAATTCCATGGCACCACTTTGACAAAGATAGCCCCAGCAAGCATTCCTCACCCTTTCCCCATGTATCCCATAATCTTGACTCTCAGCAAACACCTAAGTTTACACCCAAATTTCAATTAAAAAAACAAGAGAAATAATGGAGTTAAATCTTAAAACCTGATATGCTAAGAAATTCGAAGTCCACAGCTCAGATATAATAAAGTCCGTACATATGGCACATAGATCCTACAATCAGTTTCACATACCAACAATAAGTTTCATTAGCAGGAAAATGATACAAACTGGTTTTTTTCCCTTTTCAAAAAGGTGTTCGATCATTTTAAGAACCTGAAGATCAAGAAATGAAGCAGCAGCTAAAACGCGAAACGCATTATTATCATTAAGCTTGGGATGGTGTCCATACAAATAAGCCAACGCGATCGCTATAGCTTCACCGTTAACGTTGTTATCGTCGACGTTTAACGTTACTAGTGGAGCATTGGCTTCTTTCCAAGGTCCCTGCAACATATTCCTGATTAAAAAAACAGAACTGAAATTAGTGTTCAATTAACGAGAATTTAGGAATTTTGATCTTGAATGTCGATTTGGAGGACCTAAAGTAGGAGCTACGGGAGAGGATTAGACGGTGGAGGTGGTAGGAGGAGCCCATGGTATTAGAATACAGTTGGTTTTCTGTTATTAGTATTTTTCTTTATTTTCTTTTATTTTCTTTAGGTTTGTTTGGTTGTATAAATAGTGACTATAGTCAATAGTCAGACTTTGACTTTTGATAAAAAATAACACGTTGTTAATAAAGATTTTTCTCTCTCTTATTGTTTCAATTCTTTCGTATTGATATCCTGAAATCCCTAAAGGGAATTTTTCCCCTTTCTATCAAACCCTAGCAAATCTTCCTAATCTGATATGGTATCAGTCGACTCCATTCCGCTGCACTCCTCTGAGACAAACGACGGCCGTTCCGTTCGCGTTGATGATCCAAATAATGAGTATTATGTGCATCCCAACGAGAACCCAGCGTTGGTTTTGACGTCTTCGCTTCTCACCGGCAATAACTATCACGGTTGGGCGAGATCTATGAAGATGTCGTTAATCTCGAAGAACAAATTTCGATTTGTTGATGGCTCCATCAAAGAACCCAAGAAGGACGATTCTTCCTACACTGCTTGGATGAAGTGCAATAATCTGGTGCTTTCTTGGCTCCAGCGCGCGTTAAGCAACGAAATTGCTCAGAGTGTCATATGGATCGACAATGCAAGCGAGCTCTGGGCCGATTTGTTTGACCGCTTCAGCCAAGGCGATCTGGTTCGTGTTTCTGACTTAATGCAAGACTTTTATTCGCTTCAGCAAGGGTCCATGCCTGTAACTGTTTACCACACACAATTAAAGGTACTCTGGGATGAAATCTCAAACCTTCGACCTTTAATTCATTGTGGTTGTGATGCAAATACATATAGGAAGCAAGATTTTGTTCTTAGATTCTTGCGAGGGTTGAATGATAGCTTTTCTGTTCAGAAGGCTCAAATTCTTATGATGAAACCTTTGCCTTCTATAAATGAAGTTTTTGCCCTTGTTATTCAGCATGAAAGAACTCTAGGTTCTAGTGTTATCAATTGTGATTCCTCTGTTTTCTTGGCCGGTTGTGTCCAGTCCCAAAATAACAGTAGGTTTTCTGGAAATAAGAGTTCTAATTCTGAATCTACTGGGAAGAAGTATAGTAATAGTTCTGGGAATAAAAAGCCTACATGTACGTTCTGTGGCATATTTGGTCATTCTATTGAGAAGTGTTTTAAAAAACATGGTTATCCTCCAGGTTATAAATCAAAATACCAAACTCCTAGGTCTAATCAGGTGGGTTCTTGTGAAACCAGTGTTCCTAGTGAGTCTTGTGTTAATCAAAATCCTGGTTATCCTCCTGTCTTTACAAAAGAACAGTATGAGAGCATTGTTTCTTTGCTTCAAGAACGTGCCTCTTCTGTTTCTGCACATAATGTTCTTGGCCAAAATCAGAATATTCAGCCTCAGGTTAATGCTTTGTCCTCAGCCTTTGTTTCTGATGTCAAACAGGCTTCTGATTCAGGTATTGGTTTTTCTTTAAAGTCAGGTTTTAATGTTTCTTGTTGTAATAATGTTTCTCATTATTGTAATAATGTTTCTTGGATAATTGACTCTGGTGCAACTGACCACATAGTCAATGATTTAATTTTTTTAAGGATTATCATATTGTATATGATAAGTTTGTAAAACTTCCTAATAATGTACTTGTTAAGGTTGATCATATTGGAACAGTTGTTTTAAATTCTTTGGTTTTGAAAAATGTTTTTCATATTCCAAAGTTTGGTTTCAATTTAATATCTGTTTCTCAATTAGTTCATGATAACATGTATTCTTTAATCTTCTCACATAATTGTTGTATCATACAGGATACACTTCAGTGGAAGATGATTGGTACAGCTGAGCTGATTCAAGGCTTGTATCATCTAAATGTTGAAAATTTGGTTTGTCATTCTTCTGTTTTTCATACTACTTCTGCTGTTTCTAAGCATGTTTCTGATAATACTATGTCTAAGCATGTTTCTGATGGTGCTGTGGTTAAGTATGTTACTTCTAGAAATGATATTTCTGAAAGTTCTGTTGATTCTGATAGTGTTTCTGATGTTGTTCCTAAAAGTGGTTTTATTGCTAATAGTTCTTCTAGTTCTTCTGTGTCCCTCTGGCATGCTAGACTAGGGCATCCTTCTTCTAGAAGGATGAAGTTCTTTGCTGAAATAAACTATGATATACCATTAGGTCATGTTTCTGAATGTGAAGTTTGTCGTTTAGCAAAACAGAAAAGGCCTTCCTTTCCTGTTAGTAGTTCTGTTAGTGTTGCTCCTTTTGATCTCATTCATATGGATGTTTGGGGACCCTTTCCCATTAAAAGCTTGTATGGGCATTCTTATTTTTTGACCATAGTAGATGATAAAACCAGATTTTTATGGATTTTTCCAATGCATAATAAAGGGGAAGTTAGAAGTCTTATAACCAATTTTTGTTCTTTTGTTGAGGTTCAGTTTTCAAAACAAGTTAAGTGTATTAGAAGTGATAATGCCAAAGAGTTTGAAATGACTGAATTTTTCAATAGTAAAGGCATTATACATCAAACTTCTTGTACTTATACACCTCAACAAAACAGTACTGTTGAGAGAAAGCATCAGCATATATTGGCTGTTGCTAGGTCTCTAAGATTTCAAGCTAACTTACCTCTCTGTTTTTGGATAGATTGTGTTTTACACTCTGCCTTTTTGATTAACATAACTCCAACACCTGTTTTACAAAATAAAACTCCTTTTGAGTTACTTTTTAATTCAAAACCAAATTTAAAACACTTGAGGGTTTTTGGTTGCTTGGCATATGTTTCTGTTTTACCTAAGCCAAAAATAAAAATGCATCCTCGTGCCTCTAAATGTGTTTTCTTAGGTTATCCTAAACATACTAAAGGTTTTCGTGTTTTTGATTTAGAAACTAAAAGCATTTTTGTTTCTAGGGATGTAACATTTTCTGAAGATTTTTTCCTTTTAAACAGATTTCTAATGATATTGTTCTTCCTGTGTATGAAAATACACAGATTTCTGATGATGTTATTTTCATGAACAATTCTGAAATCTTAAATCCCATTAATAATTCTGTTCCTGATAATTCTGTGCCTCTAAGTATGCCTTCTGATGCTACTATTGATTCTGTTCCTGATAATTCTGTTGGAACTGACATTCATACTGGTAGTTCTAAATCTGTTGACTCCAGTCAACAACCTTTTATTTCTACCCGACCATCTAGACAGAGGCAACTTCCAGAAAAGTATAAGGATTTTAATGTTTCTTTACCTAAGGTAAGAACTTCTCCTCATCAAATTGCTCAAGTTTTGTCTTATCATAATATATCTTCTGCTCATAAGTCTTACATTAACAATGCTGAAATTTTAGCTGAACCCAAGACTTATAATCAAGCTATTAAATATGATTGTTGGAAAGAAGCAATGCAAGAAGAAATTAGAGCTTTAGAAATGAATAAAACTTGGCAACTTGTTCCTCTTCCCCCTGGTAAAAGTACAGTAGGTTGCAAATGGGTGTTTAGGACAAAATTAAAGTCTGATGGAACTTTAGAAAGGTATAAAGCTCGTCTTGTAGCTAAAGGGTATACTCAACAGTCAGGGATAGACTATTTTGATACTTTTAGCCCTGTTACTAAGATTAATACCATTAGAGCCCTTCTTGCTATTGCTGCTGCTAAGAAATGACATTTGCATCAATTAGATATTAATAATGCCTTCTTACATGGACATTTAAAAGAAGAGGTTTACATGGATTTACCCCCTGGTTTTAATCCACCTAAACCTGGTCTTGTTTGTAAATTGGAGAAGAGTTTATATGGTCTTAAACAAGCTAGCCGTAAGTGGAATGAAAGGTTAATTGAAACTCTTCTTTCATTAGGTTTTAAACAAACTGGTTCAGATTGCTCTTTATTAGTTAAAGGTTCTAATTCTGATTTTATTGCCCTTGCTATATATGTTGATGATATAATTGTTGCTAGTCCCAACATAGATGAAGTACAAAATATTAAAAATGTTCTTCATGATATTTTTAAAATCAAAGACTTAGGAACTCTTAAGTATTTTCTTGGATTAGAAGTTACAAGATCAAATCTTGGTATAAACTTATGTCAGAGAAAGTATGTTTTAGATCTTTTAAAAGAAACAGGATTCTTAGAATGTAAGATTGTTTCTACTCCTATCATGTATACTTCTAAGCTTGCTGAACATAAAGGAATTCCCTTAACTGACATAACAACATATAGGAGGCTTGTAGGTAAACTTTTGTACTTAACACATACTAGGCCTGACATTTGTTATGCTGTGCAACAATTATCTCAACATCTTGCTGCTCCTACTTCTGTTCATCTTATGGCAGCTCATCGTGTTCTTAGATATTTGAAAGGTTCTCCAGGGCAAGGGTTATTTTTTTCTGTTAACAATAATTTACAATTGCAAGCTTTTTCTGATTCAGATTGGGCTTCATGCCCTGAAACTAGAAAATCTACAACAGGTTTTTGTATATTTATAGGAAATTCTTTAGTATCATGGAAAACTAAGAAACAGAACACTGTTTCTAGGTCTTCTACTGAAGCTGAATATAGAGCTATTGCTGCTGTTACATGTGAGTTGCAGTGGTTTAATTTTCTTTTGTCTGATTTGCAGATTCCTTTACACACTGCACATTTGTTTTGTGATAACCAGTCAGCAATAAGGATAGCTGAGAATCCAGTTCACCATGAAAGAACGAAGCATATAGAGATAGATTGTCATCTCATTCGTGAAAAAGTTCAGAATGAAATCATCAAGCTGTTCCCTGTTACTTCCCAAAACCAACTAGCAGATTGTTTTACCAAGTCTCTTCTTCCTTCTGTTTTTTCATCTTTTATCTCCAAGTTGGGCATACATGATGTATATGCTCCACCTTGAGGGGGGCTATTAGAATACAGTTGGTTTTCTGTTATTAGTATTTTTCTTTATTTTCTTTATTTTTTTTATTTTCTTTAGGTTTGTTTGGTTGTATAAATAGTGACTATAGTCAATAGTTAGACTTTGACTTTTGATAAAAAATAACACGTTGTTAATAAAGATTTTTCTCTCTCTTATTGTTTCAATTCTTTCGTATTGATATCCTGAAATCCCTAAAGGGAATTTTTTCCCTTTCTATCAAACCCTAGCAAATCTTCCTAATCTGATACATGGCGTTTACGACGACGTCGGAAAAGGAACCGCCGTTGAAACCTTCCAACTGGATGTGTTCGCAAAGGGAATTGAGGTTGCAATCGACGGCTCGGAGTTCACTGCTGCTCCGGTCGTTGTCGCAGTGCTGCTGCAGTGGTTGCGGAACCGTCATTTTTAGTTGTTGCTGCTGCTGTTTGCGGTGGTGGTGCGACGGCGTTCCGTAAGATCGGAGCTTCGAGAATTGCGATTCCATTCGCTGTTCAAACGTTGTCGTTTAAGATCATGAATAAGAGGAAGCCATCGACATTACTTACCCTAAAAGGAAACAAAAATCAGAATTTTCAACGTGGATTTGATGACGAAGAAGATTTGGAAAGTTTAGGAAATGCTGCGTTTCAAGGAATAAAGGAAAACGGGTAATTTTGATAATTTGAAGTTTTCTTAGGGTAAGTTAGGAAAAGTATTTTATTCAAAATATTTTAAAATTTATGATTGGCGTCTATTTTTATATAGTTTAACCAATTGAACATAAAGAATTATTTATTGGACTTATTCTAATGGATACTTTGAAAAAATTATTCTATTTTTTTGTATTAAAAGTGTTTCTGAAACGTTAAAATATTTTCTCTTTCAAATTGTACATATTTTATTGAGTTAATCTCTAAAATTTTCTTAAATTATTTTAATCCTTAACTTTAAAATATTATCAGTTTAAATTAAAAATTAATATTTTAAATTAAATAAAAATAATTACATTCTCAAAACAAATACCGTCACTTAAAACCATACAAATAAAACCACATAAGCATCCAAACAAAAATATAATGGTATTACTTAAACATTCCATATCTTCCTCGTCGGGCCCATCCCATTGTTCATCTTCTTCGAATTTGAAAAAAAATCATTGTATGACAAAATTTCGTCACCGTCGATCATCGATCACCACATTTTGTTATCGAGCTAGCAATGAAAAAATTATTCTGGTATATATTTTTTCAAGAAAGATAGTCAGATGATTGTGCTCACGACGACAATATCAATGATATGAAGATGTAAAAGAGTATAAAATAGAGGAAGAAACATAAACGTTAGAGAAAGAGATTTAAAAAATATTATTTATAATATCATAATATTTTATTTATTTTTATTTAATTAAATTTAAATTCTATGAAATGTCTCAGTGTCAGCTTTTAATAGATTCGTGATTTCTTAACAAATATTAAAATTTTGGGGTGAAATGATTAACACTTTAAACTTAGGTGCAGAATCGTCTAAAAAGATTGGGTAAAGTTCACAAATGATCACTAAACTTTAGATAATTATTCAATTCTGTAACTAAACTGTAAAACTAATATTGATTTTGATATAACAATATTTTTCAAGGACTTAATTGTAAAATAAAATAAATTTTCTAAGACTCACAAAATGAAAAAGATTCGAACTTTAAGTGTTTCTAAATCAAAATCCAAGTATCCAAAATATTTTCTAAAGTATTTTCGAACTAAAATTTTTAAGTTTGGTCCAGGTGTACCGATACGGTTATATCCGTATCGATACAGTTTTTGGCTACTGGAAAACGAGTTATGCAAAATAAAAAAAAAGTGTACTGATACGCTCATTGTCGTATCGATACGATTTTTATACTTGAAGTATACATTTCACAAAAAGGTTCTGGTATGCTTCTTGCAGTACCAATACGCCATTCAAACCTGGAAACTAAAAATTACTTATCGTATTGATACGCTCCTTTCCGTACCGATACGAGTTGGTAAGATTTGATAAATCTTGGTATTTAATTTTTGACCGTTGTCTTGTCAGCTTATTGGAACCAAAAACTTTGAAAAATGGTTAATCGTACCGATACGTTTAACTACCGTACCGATACAGTTTTTGGTTAACCACTTCTCTAAATTCCAGTGAGCAAAATTAGTACTGGTACGCACTATGCCATACCGACCCCTTTTGTAAAATATGGTTTTCGTACCTATCCGCCTCATAGCGTACCGATACGCTATTTGTATACAACGACTCTTTCTTCTTATGGCAGGTACCGATGCGGTGACAGATGTACCGATATGATAGGTTGCATAAGTGCATTTATGGCGAGAAAAAGAGAGCCCAGTGGCTCTATTGATGATGTCAACTACCCAAACGGTTAGAATTCAATAAAGAGGTATAAAAGCAAGCCATTAAAGCTACAACAACAACTATTGAACAAGTCAAGCACATTCAAGCAAAAATTCAATTCAACTTGAGCCAAATAGAGTTAAACCCTTGTACCCATCTTGTGTGATTCACTTGTAATTCTTTTTTTTTCAAGATTGGGGAGAGTGTACTAGTAATTGGGGCAAATATTTTACCTTTGTGAGGTTTATTTTCATTTTCCAACAACTTCTCTTGTTAAGAGTGATATTTGATTAAGCTTTGGGTAAAAAGCTTAATCATTTTGTACGATTTCCTCTTAATTCGAGAAAAGGGAAAGAATTTCTAGTGAAATTGTTTCAAAATCCATAGTGGGAGCTAAAGTAGTGGATGCAAAGCTTGTTCTAAGCTTGAACTACTATAAATCTCTTGCGCCTTCATTTTTAATTTACCAATTTTCTCCCTCAAACTTTTAAAAGCCAATTCACCCTCTCTTGGCCATTTGTTCATCGATTGATCCACACAACAATTGGTATCAGAGACTAACTCTTTGAGAGGTTACATCTACAAGAGGCGATCCTTGAAGCAATCCAATCAATCAACAACAAAGCAATGGTGTCTACTTCCACCAACTTGTATGAGAGTCAATCCACCACCAAACATCCCTTCTTCAATGGCGATGACTACCCATATTGGAAGAACCTGATGAGGCTATTCATCAAATCCATCGATTACCTCTCTTAGGATGTAATCGAAGACGAGTCATCCATTCCAATGAAGCAAGAAGGTGATAGACAAGTTCCCAAGACTAAACAAGAAATGACGGATGAAGAAAGAAGGAAGCTACAAGTTAATGACAAGGCCTTGCACATGCTCTTTTGTGCACTCGAACCGGACATGTATTCGAAGATGTCCTCTTGTAAAAGTGCAAAAGAGGTGTGGGACACGCTCGAGATCACCTACGATGGCACCAACAATGTTAAGAAGACCAAGATTGAACTCCTCAACTTGAGTTACGAGAATTTCAAAATGGAGCATGACGAGAGTGTCACGAAGATGTTTGATCATTTCACGGTCACCGTCAATGGTCTCAAAGGCTTCTGAGAAGTCATCCTCGAAGACAAGCTCGTCCAGAAACTACTCTACTCTCTCCTCAAGTCATGGGATGGGAAGAGAACTGCCATCATCGAGGCAAAAGATTTGAAGACATTGAAGCTCGATGCACTCATGGGTTCTCTCCTTACTCATGAGATCATGAAGCAAGGAAGAGAAGAAGAAAAGAAAAGAGAAGAGAAAAAAAAACACGGAAAAGAAGGGAGTGGAGAAGAAGAAAACCAGAATTGCTCTCAAAGCCTCACAAGAATAGAGCGGTTCATCCGAGGAAGAGCTTGAAGAGATGGCTATGCTAACCAAAAGGTTCACTCGGTTTATGAATTCCAATTGGGGAAGAAAGTTCTTTAGAAAATGGGACTTTAAGAATAAGAACAAGGAAGAAAAGAAGGATCAACTCATATGCTATGAGTGCAAGAAGTCGGGGCACATTAGAACTGAATGCCCCCAACTCAAAAGGAAGAGCTTCGAGAAGAAGAAGAAGCTCAAGGTCAACATTGCTATTTGGAGTGATAAGGAATCATCATCTGATGAAGAGGAGCAAGAAGTTGCCAACCTTTGCCTTATGGCTTTTGAGGAAGATCCTAAGGTAACCTCTAACTTACCATCTTTTGATTATACTTTTGATGAGCTACAAGAAGCTTATGATGAGTTGCAAGAGGTGTATGATGAATTGGTTGGGAAATACAATGAATCAATTTTGAAAAACAAGAAAATTGTTTCCGATTTAAAAAGCCAAAATGATTCCTTATCCAAAACCAATTATGAACTTGAAAAGAAGGTTCTTGATCTACAAGAAAACCAAAAGTATTTTGAAAAAGAAAATGTAGATTTGAACAAGTAAGAGAATTAGGAGTGTTTGGGTTCCTAAGAACCTAATTGCCCCTAATGATTTACATTCTATTGCTTCTTGGATTCCCAAGGGAACCAAGATTTTGGGAGCTAACTCTCATAAACCCAAAATTATTTAGGTACCAAAAATCAAAGCTTAATCTTTTTTTTTTGTAAGGGGAGAATTGCTACAAGGACAAAGCATCAAGTCAAAACACATGGTACCTTGATAGTGGATGCTCAAGACACATGACCGACGACAAGAGTAGATTCTTGGAACTAAAGCCAAAAAGTGGAGGAGTAGTGACATTTAGTGACAACTTCAAAGGATACATTGAAGGAATTGGTTCCATTGGTAATCACTCTTCCATTCTCATTGAAAATGTCCTTTACGTCAATGGTCTAAAACATAATTTATTGAGCATTAGTCAATTATGTGATAAAGGTTTTAATGTTCTCTTTGATGTTAATGGTTACAAAATTATAAACATTGAAACAAATAAGATAATGCTCATAGTTCATCGCATAGGTTATATATATATATATATATATATATATATATATATATATATATGGTGCATCTAGATGACATTCACATTTCTAATGCATGTTTTGTAGCTAAAGATGAACATGACTCATGGTTATGACATAGGAAACTAGGACATGCTAGAATGAGTGTTTTAGAAAAATTGGTTTCCCAAAATCTAGTGAGAGGTTTACCTAAGCTAAAATTTTCTCTAGATAAAATTTGTGACGCTTGTGCTAAAGGTAAACATAAAAGGGTATCTTTTAAACCTATTAATGATGTTTCAACTAGTAGAGTATTACAATTGATCCATATGGATCTCTTTGGATCTATTAGGACAATGAACTTGGGTGGAAAATCATATGCTTTTGTTTTAATTGATGATTACTCTAGATACACTTGGGTTCTATTCTTAAGTACTAAGGATGAGGCTTTAGAAAAGTTCCTCACGTTTTCAAAAATCTCTCAAAATAATCTTGGTAAATTAATTTCATATATTATAAGTGATCATGGAACCGAATTTCAAAACATATGATTTGAGGATTTTTGTAATTCAAATGGTATAAGCCATAATTTTTCCGCTCCTTGCGCTCCTCAACAAAATGGGGTAGTTGAGAGGAAAAACCAAACTTTAGAAGAAATGGCTAGAACCATGCTTTGTGAAAACAATTTACCTAAGTATTTTTGGGCGGAAGCCACAAATACCGCTTGTTGTATTATTGACCGAGTAATGATTAGGCCAATTTTAAAGAAAACTCCTTATGAGATTTTGAAATCAAAGAAGTCTAACATTAGCTATTTTCATCCACTTGGATGCAAGTGTTTTGTTTTAAATAATGGAAAAGATAATTTAGGTAAATCTAATACAAAAAGTGATGAAGTTGTTTTCTTAGGGTCTTCTTTAAACTCTAAAGCCTATCGAGTATTTAACAAAAGAACTTTGGTTGTAGAAGAGTCTATTCATGTGGTTTTCGATGATAACCTCTTTCCGAGGAAAGGATTCTTGTGATGATGATGATGTAGGAATCATTAAAGCCAATGATGGTGGACAATCATCAAAAGTGGATGAGATTCCAACCAAAGAAGAAGAAACACAAGGTCCACCTCTAGAAGTCTTGAAGGGCATGACTCTAGAGGAGAAGGAAGTGAGCTACCCAAGGGAGTTCAACTATGTCTAAGGTGGTTAGATTTTGGGTGATCCATCCAAAGGGGTAACCACTAGATTCTCTCTTAAACTTATGAATAATGTTGTCTTCAATTCATGCATAGAACCTAAAAATATCAAAGAAGCATTAAATGATGATTTTTGGATATTGGCCATGCAAGAAGAATTAAATCAATTTGAGAGGAGTCACATTTGGACACTAGTTTATAGGCCTAGTAATAAGTCTACAATAGGAACTAAATGGGTTTTTAGAAAAACAAACTAGATGAGAGTGGTAACATAGTGAGAAACAAGGCTAGACTTGTTGCTCAAGGTTACACTCAAGAAGAGGGAATCGGTTTTGATGAAACGTATGCACTTGTAGCTAGGATGAAAGCTATTAGGATGTTTCTTGCATTTGCATGTTACCATGAATTCAAGCTTTTTTAAATGGATGTAAAAAGTGCTTTTCTAAATTGTTTTTTAAATGAAGAAGTGTATGTTGAAGAACCACCCAGTTTAGAAGATCCAAAATTTCCAAACCATGTTTTTAAACTCTTGAAGCTTTATATGGTTTGAAACAAGCTCTAATAGCTTGGTATGAAAGACTTTCAAACTTTTTGATTGAAAAAGGTTTTGAAAAAGGGAAGGTGGATACTACACTTTTCATTAAAAGAAATGACAAAAACATTTTAGTAGTTCAAATATATGTTGATGATATAATTTTTGGTTCTACTAATGAAGTGATTTGTCAAGATTTTGCTAAGCTAATGCAAGGTGAGTTTGAGATGAGCATGATGGGGGAGCCCTTATTCTTCTTTGTAACGCCCCGGTTTTGGGCTTAGAAGTCTTGGGCGTTGACCGGTTCGGTCAAAGTGCTGATCGAATATATAAAGGAGAAATTAGGAAAGCCTAGTTCGGGTTGCATTAAAAATATGGAAAAATGTTCTAAAATCATCTTTTAATATATATAAGTGAACTGTGAAATCAATTTTACAAAATAAGGTTCGGAAGGTTGACATTTTGGCTAGTGACCAAAATGTAATTTTTGAAAGTTGCGTGACTGTTTTATAAAGGATTGAAACTTTGAATCTTTAAGGAGCTATTATTCCAAAAAGAGTTTCTCCAGATTTTTCTAAGATATTTTAAGATTTATTCTGATTTTAAAACATAAAGAAAGAGGAGGGAAAGCCATTTTGGCTATTTGCAACTAACTTTTCATTTTCTCCCAATTTTCATTTTCTCTCATTTTCTCTCAACCCAAACACTTTCTCTCCAGAGATTTACATCTGATTTTGTCACTCAAATCTTCCTTTTCAATTCTCTTTGGATTCCTAATCATCTCTACAATAAAACCTCACCATTTGCAAGTTGTTTCATCAAGCTTTTTGGTTCTAAAAAGGAGAAATTCAAGTTTGGAGGTAAGAACGTCCTTCTCCTCTAAACTATCAGTTCTTTACTGAAATTCCTAAGTTCTCAATCCTTGATTTGTGATTTGTTAAAGGCTTTTCAATTGAAATCTTGATTTTGGCTTAAAATGCAAGATTTGGTGATTTTTGGTGAAATTTTCGTATGATCTGTTTAAGCAGGGTTTTGAGGTGTGTTTTTGATGTTAAATGAATGCTAAATTGATTAGAAGTTGAGGTTTAATTAATGCAATCCCGGATAGGTTGAATTTCCTAAGTTTTGCTTGAGTTTTTGGTTGTTTTTGGAGTGTTTTTGATGATCTGTTATACCTGGAGGTATAAGGACGTGTTTGTGATCATTTTGGATGTTAATTGATGTTTAAAAATGGTTAGAAGTGATGGATCTTGGCTGGGTTAAGTTTTGGAAGTGTTTGGAGGTGATTTCGGTTGTGTTTGGTAGCCGAAATGTTGGATTTGTGATGAGCAGCGAGTTGTGTTGTGTTGCTGGTGTTTTTAATGCATAAAGATGCATTAATGCTCTGTTTTTGTGTGCTTGAAACAGGGGAGTTTGATCCGTGAGCTTTAGAGGTGTTGCGGAAGGTTTCGGGTGCTTGGAAGGCTTGTTGGCTAGCCTTGTTTTGTGTATCGGTGAGTGAAGTTGGGTTTTCAGCTTTTAAACCAAGGTTTGAAGGTTTTGGGAGCTTAGTTTAAGTCTAAACAACTTTGCTAAGCTCAAGAGTAAGTAAATGGATTTCTTTCTTGGTTTGTGTTATGAAATGGCTTTTAAAGCAATTGTGGTTGATGATTGAAATGCATGTGTTTTGCATGATTTAAATTCTGTTTTGAAAGCATATTTTAGCATGGTTTAATGCTGGTTTTGAAAGCCATATGTGAAGGATGCTCAAGGTAAGAGATCCTTGGTTTTGTACATGGAAATTGTGGTTTTGATGCATGGTGTTGCATGTTGTTCAAAGGCTTTGTGTAATGCTTTAAAACAGTGGATTGATGATGGTAAATGATGGGTTTTGCATTATGGTTATGCATGTGAATCATTGGACTAATGTGGTAAGGTGGTTATATTGGCAAGTGATGTAAGTGGTTCTTGGTTTCTTTGATCGGATATAGTTAGCCGGCTATAGGATTGGGTGCACCGTGAATTAAGTCGCCTTGGAGGTGGAGTGGTTAAGAGTGAACCGGTAAACTCCCTTCAAGTATCCTAACGAGATGGTTAAGGTCATAATGGAGGTTGAATGCCCATTCGAGGACCTTGGTTAGGCAAAGGTTATATGGTGGTTAAAAGTCCATATATGGGAACCTTGTGCTTGTTAAGATCACAATGGTGGTGTAAAGTCCATGTGTGGATCTTGTATAGGGTGTCCCGGATCTCGTTAGTGATGTTATACAACTACCAATCGGTGATGCAAAGGTTGTATGGTGTTTGAAAGTCAATACATGGGAACCTTGTGCATGTCAAGGTTGTATGGTGTTTAAAAGTCCATACATGGGAACCTTGGGAAAAGTTGAGGTTGTATGGTGTTTGAAAGTCCATACATGGGAACCTCGGGAAAAGTTGAGGTTGTATGGTGTTTAAAAGTCCATACATGGGAACCTCGGGAAAAGCTAAGGTTGTATGGTGTTTAAAAGTCCATACATGGGAACCTTAGGTTGGTAAGGTCAAATGGTGTTTAAAAGTCCATTTAGAGGCCTTGGATTGGTAGTGTGTATGAAGCGTGGGGGACAACGCTTGTGATCCGCGTATCCGATTGGGTGTTGAGTTGAAAAGTGGATGTGGTTGATCACTTGGAAGCCAATATAATGCTCTTGTTTATAAGAAGCATGAGATGCTTGAAAAGATGCATGGTTGCATGAAAAGTGGTTAATGCTTGTGAATGCATGTTTACTTGTTGAGTTGAACAAATGTTGATTATCATTTGGTAAATGATGCATGGGTGCATGAAATCTCTTTAATGCATTGGAGTCTTGTTAAGACTTGTTTAAAAAGGCATGTGATGATAATGTTGTGGTTCATATATTGCCTTGGTTTAATGCATGTGTTGGATTGTTTGAGTAATGGTTTTAAAAGGTTTCTTGCTTGAAATGATGTTCAAGTATATGAAAGGTATAATATGAAATGGAGGTGTTTTCCAAGGCTTTGAATTTAACCTTGCATTTGGTGTTTATGCATGGAATGGTTAAATGGATGATTTTGCAATTATGCTTTAAAAAGGTGTTTCTTAGCTTGTTAAGCTAAGGGGTTGGTTTTCATGATTGAGCAATGCATGGTTTAAGCATATTGTTGAAAAGGGGTTTTCAAACTTTGCTTGGTAAACAAATCGAGTTGTTTTTCAAAGAGGTTTATGATTCGCTGCATTGATGGTGTTTTGGTTTTGAGCATTCCTCACTAAGCATTATGTGCTTACGCTCCTTTTTGTCCATCAATGCAGATTCTTGAAGTTTGGACAGCGAGAAGCAAGGGATTCAAGGAGGACTCCATTTGAGATGTATGTCTCGGTGAATAGCTATAGTTAATAAAGGCAATGGGGTAGAATCTCTTGGGTTGATGTTTATGTGTTCGTATATGTTCGGACAAGAATGGTAATATGTTGTTGATGTTGTTGGAACATGTATTTGACCACTATGTGATTGATTTGGAAGTTTATGCTTGAATGGTTGCTTGTGTAGGAAGCATGCCTATAGATTTGGGGCTTTTCGTATATGTTGATATTTTGTTGAATTGTTGATGCAAGTATGTCTCATATATGTTGAATTGCATGTTGGTAAAGTTTGGTGGCAATTGGAGTATGTTTGGATGTTTAATTGCATGTTTAAGTATGCATTTTGGGGCAATCTGTGCAGGGTGTTTCGGAACAGTGCCCGCCGTTTCGGAACGGGTGCCTTAAACAAGCCCAGGCGTCCGAAACGGGAGAGACCGTTCCGAAACGGTTTGGCTACTGCCAGCCCGTGTTTCGGTACGCGTTGCGGAACGGCCCCACGTTTCGAAACGGGCTCTGCCTGTTTCGGAACGGGTGACCGTTGGGGGCTGACATTGGCAGTTAAATGTTTTGAATTGTTTGCATTTTGGTCCCTAAAGTTGTAATTTGTTCAATTGGGTCCCTGTTTGATCTCTGATGTTTGTGATCTTTGAGTATGATGTTTGAGTGATCACAATTAGGGCTAATGTGCATCTAGACAAGATTAAAAAGAAAAAAAAAGGGTCGTTAATCAAGGTTGACTTTCGGGTTGACTTTGGTTTTCCCCGTGTGACTTTCTTAATTCGGGTCAACCGTCTAGGCCGGGTTAAGGGGGTTACATTTGGTGGTATCAGAGCCAGGTTGCGAATGCTTGGGGAAAACGGTAAGTTGTTGTGATGTGTGTTTGATGTTTACTTTGTTGTGTGGTTGAAAGTTGGTTGAAACACGTGTTTCTGAGCAAGTTGCTGATGTTTTCGAGCATGTTTTATGGTTATGAATCTTGGTTGAGCTTGTGTGGATTTGTGCTGATGCTTTGAGCTGGTGTTATGCTTGATGAAAGTGTAATGAGTATGTTATGTTGCTAATATGCTATTGCAAGTGGATGCTGTTTGGTGTAAGCATGATCAAAGTATGTTGTTTGATATGCTTGATGTTGTGATATCCATGTTTGTGTTGACTGTTATGTCATGTAAAAGGGGAGGATTCGGGATACCCATTGCCTTATTAATATAGCTATTGTGTTATTTTGGAGTTGGAGTTTGAATCCTTGCTTAAAGCTGGTCTAACTGGTTTGTTTGTTTTGTTGTGAATGTTTGTTGTTGTTAGTAGTATGGCGAAGTCGATGAAAGAATGGCAGTTGGGTGAGATGGTTGCTGCCTTAGGGCAGGTTGTTAAGGCATGGAATTCACCTTTCTGTAAAGGTGTTTTGTCTCAGTCTTCTGTGCCTGGGGTTGAGGTGTTAAGGCAGGAGGAAGAAGCTGGTTCTGTGGTGAAGAGTTCATCACCAGTTGCTCAAGAGGTGTTGGGAGCATCTCGGGTTGTAGCGAAGGTAAAGTCAGTGGATGTGTTGGCTGTGGGATGTGTGGGTTTGCCGAAGCAGCGTTTGTTGGATCTGGGTGCTGTGGAATATCATGGATCGTCACCTGAGACATTTGAGGCCTGGTTGGCCGATGTGATTCTGATTTTGGATCAGGAAGGCTGTGATTATGCCTGTAAGCTGGGGAGCGTTGTTTCTTTGATGTTGGAGGACGCATGTGCCTGGTGGACATCTGTGGCGGTGGCGTCACATATTCATGATATTGACTGGGATTTCTTTGTATCTGCCTTTTATGAAAGGTATCTTGGAGAGAAGTTTCCAAGGGTTAAGCAATGTGAAGGTAGTGCTGTTGTGGAGCAAGTGTTGCTTGAGCAAGGAGTGGAAGCTCAGCCACCGGTATGTGACCGTTGTGAAAGGCACCATGTTGGAGGTTGTTGGGGCGCGGGTGCTTGTTGGAACTGTGGTTCTAAAGTGCATGTGAAGCGCGATTGTCCTCTTGGGGTGAAGTCAGCTTTGGTGATAGCCAAAGGGTCTCTGAAAGGTCGTGGGCACGGCCGAGGCAAGGTTCAGAGGTGGCAGAAAGAGCAGAAGGTTGTGAAGAGTTTGGGAAATGAGAATTGCTGGAAATGTGGGTCTGCTGGACATATGAGACGTGATTGTTTGATGATGGCTCGGAACAGCCAAGGTTCCTTACCGCAAGAGGTCGGTGGTGACCCTAGTGTGTTAGCTGGTGCTGCAGCGGTGCGGCAGGAGGATGATGGTTCCGCGAGGAAGAGAGCTCGTCTGATGAAGCTTCAGGGTGGTGTTGTGTTTTCAGGTAACCTTGTTAAGTAATCCTTGCTCTAGTTACCCTGGTTTGGTTTCTGTTGGTTTTCCCTTGCGTGGTAAGTTTAGTCTTGTTGCTCGCATGTTTGGGGTAATAGTTGTAGTTTGGAAACATCTTTGGTGTGAAGAAGGTTTTAGTGAGTATCTTGTGGTTAATGGTTGTTGGAATGATGGAGTTAGATAAGTTAGAAGTGAGGTAGGAGGTTGTTCTTAGACGGATTTTGAGGATGTTATTGGAGGGTGTGAACTGGCATTCATGCACAGTTAAAATCATTGTTATATGCTATATTATATATGTGCTGGTCCATGCATACATGTGGCATGACATTAGAGGTTTTGCATACATGTACATCAGGCATTGATAGGGCATGTAGGTGATCATGCATACGATGTTCACACTCGCTAATAACTAATCGAATCTGTTAGTGTGGTGGTTGGGTTAGGTTGGATGATGGTTTTTTTTAGAGGTTGTTTGGTGCTGGGTGAGAGTTAGAAGCAATGGAGAATATTAAGCTAGTGCTGGAGATAGTGAGAGTAGTATAGCCTGTGGTAGAAGGATAGTGTTTGTTGCTTAAAGAGTTTAGTGGTTTGGTGGTGGAGAGTACCGGTTGAAGTTAGAATCGGTCAAGTGGTTTGAATGGCTAAGTGGAAGGGGTAGTTCCTTGGTGCTAAAGGATGTTGCAGTTTAGTGGTTGTGTTTCCAAGTGCTGAAGCAGCTTAGCATTTAAGTTGTTGTGGAAGGGTTGTGTCTGTAAGTGTTGGTTCTTAGCAACCCTTGAGGAGTTGAGGAGTTGTTATGTATGTCAGGTTGGGCGATGTTCTAGTAAGGCAGGTGTTGTGGTCAAAGCTTGTGGTGGATAGGCAATGAAAGATCGAAGATCGGTGTTGTTTGAAAGGATTCTTGTGAGAAGTGGTTGGTTGGTTGTGAGTATGTGAACTTCTTTTGAAGTCAGCTGGTGGTGTGTGGAACGGCTGGCGGAGTCGAGTTGGGGTTGTGATGTAAATTTTGGAATCTGGGTGAGTAGTCCTTGTGAGTTGTTATGGTAATGATGGTGGCGGATGTGAAGGATTGTTAGCATTCGTTGAGGAGTTTGGGTAAGCAGTTGATGCTTAAGAATTTTTGCTTGTTGGGAAAATTCTTGGAAGAGGTTTGGGAGTTTGCAAGAGTTTTAGAAGCAGAGAAGTTTGCATAGTGGTTGAATTGGTTTGGTTGGTGTCACTGTGTAAACAAGTCTTGGGGGTTGTGTGTTACAGTGATGTGTGCTGTAAAAGTTGAAGTTCTTCAGGTTGATGTTGGGGCTGTGTACAGTCCGGATGTGTGAAAGGTTAAATTGTGGCTATCTTTGGGTGTTTTGGAATTTGCGAACAGCGTGTGGTGGTGTTGAGTTTGGTGGAGTTTTTGTGTGGAATGTGTTCAGTGATGGTTGAGGCTGTTGTGTTGCCTTGTGTGTTGGTTTGAGAAGGTTGTGGTTCCCTTTTCGCCAGTTGAAATTTCGAGGACGAAATTTCCTAAGGGGGGGGGGGGGGAGAGTTGTAACGCCCCGGTTTTGGGCTTAGAAGTCTTGGGCGTTGACCGGTTCGGTCAAAGTGCTGATCGAATATATAAAGGAGAAATTAGGAAAGCCTAGTTCGGGTTGCATTAAAAATATGGAAAAATGTTCTAAAATCATCTTTTAATATATATAAGTGAACTGTGAAATCAATTTTACAAAATGAGGTTCGGAAGGTTGACATTTTGGCTAGTGACCAAAATGTAATTTTTGAAAGTTGCGTGACTGTTTTATAAAGGATTGAAACTTTGAATCTTTAAGGAGCTATTATTCCAAAAAGAGTTTCTCCAGATTTTTCTAAGATATTTTAAGATTTATTCTGATTTTAAAACATAAAGAAAGAGGAGGGAAAGCCATTTTGGCTATTTGCAACTAACTTTTCATTTTCTCCCAATTTTCATTTTCTCTCATTTTCTCTCAACCCAAACACTTTCTCTCCAGAGATTTACATCTGATTTTGTCACTCAAATCTTCCTTTTCAATTCTCTTTGGATTCCTAATCATCTCTACAATAAAACCTCACCATTTGCAAGTTGTTTCATCAAGCTTTTTGGTTCTAAAAAGGAGAAATTCAAGTTTGGAGGTAAGAACGTCCTTCTCCTCTAAACTATCAGTTCTTTACTGAAATTCCTAAGTTCTCAATCCTTGATTTGTGATTTGTTAAAGGCTTTTCAATTGAAATCTTGATTTTGGCTTAAAATGCAAGATTTGGTGATTTTTGGTGAAATTTTCGTATGATCTGTTTAAGCAGGGTTTTGAGGTGTGTTTTTGATGTTAAATGAATGCTAAATTGATTAGAAGTTGAGGTTTAATTAATGCAATCCCGGATAGGTTGAATTTCCTAAGTTTTGCTTGAGTTTTTGGTTGTTTTTGGAGTGTTTTTGATGATCTGTTATACCTGGAGGTATAAGGACGTGTTTGTGATCATTTTGGATGTTAATTGATGTTTAAAAATGGTTAGAAGTGATGGATCTTGGCTGGGTTAAGTTTTGGAAGTGTTTGGAGGTGATTTCGGTTGTGTTTGGTAGCCGAAATGTTGGGTTTGTGATGAGCAGCGAGTTGTGTTGTGTTGCTGGTGTTTTTAATGCATAAAGATGCATTAATGCTCTGTTTTTGTGTGCTTGAAACAGGGGAGTTTGATCCGTGAGCTTTAGAGGTGTTGCGGAAGGTTTCGGGTGCTTGGAAGGCTTGTTGGCTAGCCTTGTTTTGTGTATCGGTGAGTGAAGTTGGGTTTTCAGCTTTTAAACAAAGGTTTGAAGGTTTTGGGAGCTTAGTTTAAGTCTAAACAACTTTGCTAAGCTCAAGAGTAAGTAAATGGATTTCTTTCTTGGTTTGTGTTATGAAATGGCTTTTAAAGCAATTGTGGTTGATGATTGAAATGCATGTGTTTTGCATGATTTAAATTCTGTTTTGAAAGCATATTTTAGCATGGTTTAATGCTGGTTTTGAAAGCCATATGTGAAGGATGCTCAAGGTAAGAGATCCTTGGTTTTGTACATGGAAATTGTGGTTTTGATGCATGGTGTTGCATGTTGTTCAAAGGCTTTGTGTAATGCTTTAAAACAGTGGATTGATGATGGTAAATGATGGTTTTTGCATTATGGTTATGCATGTGAATCATTGGACTAATGTGGTAAGGTGGTTATATTGGCAAGTGATGTAAGTGGTTCTTGGTTTCTTTGATCGGATATAGTTAGCCGGCTATAGGATTGGGTGCACCGTGAATTAAGTCGCCTTGGAGGTGGAGTGGTTAAGAGTGAACCGGTAAACTCCCTTCAAGTATCCTAACGAGATGGTTAAGGTCATAATGGAGGTTGAATGCCCATTCGAGGACCTTGGTTAGGCAAAGGTTATATGGTGGTTAAAAGTCCATATATGGGAACCTTGTTCTTGTTAAGATCACAACGGTGGTGTAAAGTCCATGTGTGGATCTTGTATAGGGTGTCCCGGATCTCGTTAGTGATGTTATACAACTACCAATCGGTGATGCAAAGGTTGTATGGTGTTTGAAAGTCCATACATGGGAAGCTTGTGCATGTCAAGGTTGTATGGTGTTTAAAAGTCCATACATGGGAACCTTGGGAAAAGTTGAGGTTGTATGGTGTTTGAAAGTCCATACATGGGAACCTCGGGAAAAGTTGAGGTTGTATGGTGTTTAAAAGTCCATACATGGGAACCTCGGGAAAAGCTAAGGTTGTATGGTGTTTAAAAGTCCATACATGGGAACCTTAGGTTGGTAAGGTCAAATGGTGTTTAAAAGTCCATTTAGAGGCCTTGGATTGGTAGTGTGTATGAAGCGTGGGGGACAACGCTTGTGATCCGCGTATCCGATTGGGTGTTGAGTTGAAAAGTGGATGTGGTTGATCACTTGGAAGCCAATATAATGTTCTTGTTTATAAGAAGCATGAGATGCTTGAAAAGATGCATGGTTGCATGAAAAGTGGTTAATGCTTGTGAATGCATGTTTACTTGTTGAGTTGAACAAATGTTGATTATCATTTGGTAAATGATGCATGGGTGCATGAAATCTCTTTAATGCATTGGAGTCTTGTTAAGACTTGTTTAAAAAGGCATGTGATGATAATGTTGTGGTTCATATATTGCCTTGGTTTAATGCATGTGTTGGATTGTTTGAGTAATGGTTTTAAAAGGTTTCTTGCTTGAAATGATGTTCAAGTATATGAAAGGTATAATATGAAATGGAGGTGTTTTCCAAGGCTTTGAATTTAACCTTGCATTTGGTGTTTATGCATGGAATGTAAATGGATGATTTTGCAATTATGCTTTAAAAAGGTGTTTCTTAGCTTGTTAAGCTAAGGGGTTGGTTTTCATGATTGAGCAATGCATGGTTTAAGCATATTGTTGAAAAGGGGTTTTCAAACTTTGCTTGGTAAACAAATCGAGTTGTTTTTCAAAGAGGTTTATGACTCGCTGCATTGATGGTGTTTTGGTTTTGAGCATTCCTCACTAAGCATTATGTGCTTACGCTCCTTTTTGTCCATCAATGCAGATTCTTGAAGTTTGGACAGCGAGAAGCAAGGGATTCAAGGAGGACTCCATTTGAGATGTATGTCTCGGTGAATAGCTATAGTTAATAAAGGCAATGGGGTAGAATCTCTTGGGTTGATGTTTATGTGTTCGTATATGTTCGGACAAGAATGGTTATATGTTGTTGATGTTGTTGGAACATGTATTTGGCCACTATGAGATTGATTTGGAAGTTTATGCTTGAATGGTTGCTTGTGTAGGAAGCATGCCTATAGATTTGGGGCTTTTCGTATATGTTGATATTTTGTTGAATTGTTGATGCAAGTATGTCTCATATATGTTGAATTGCATGTTGGTAAAGTTTGGTGGCAATTGGAGTATGTTTGGATGTTTAATTGCATGTTTAAGTATGCATTTTGGGGCAATCTGTGCAGGGTGTTTCGGAACAGTGCCCGCCGTTTCGGAACGGGTGCCTTAAATAAGCCCAGGCGTCCGAAACGGGAGAGACCGTTCCGAAACGGTTTGGCTACTGCCAGCCCGTGTTTCGGTACGCGGTGCGGAACGGCCCCGCGTTTCGAAACGGGCTCTGCCTGTTTCGGAACGGGTGACCGTTGGGGGCTGACATTGGCAGTTAAATGTTTTGAATTGTTTGCATTTTGGTCCCTAAAGTTGTAATTTGTTCAATTGGGTCCCTGTTTGATCTCTGATGTTTGTGATCTTTGAGTATGATGTTTGAGTGATCACAATTAGGGCTAATGTGCATCTAGACAAGATTAAAAAGAAAAAAAAAGGGTCGTTAATCAAGGTTGACTTTCAGGTTGACTTTGGTTTTCCCCGTGTGACTTTCTTAATTCGGGTCAACCGTCTAGGCCGGGTTAAGGGGGTTACATTCTTGGGACTCCAAATCAAACAAAGGAATGATGACATCTTCATCAATCAAGATAAGTACATCAAAGACATGCTCAAGAAGTTTGGCTTGGAGAATGTGAAGCCTTAAGACACACCAATGAGTTTTTCTATAAAGCTTGACAAAGATGAAGGAGGTAAGTGTGTTGATTTAAAGCTTTATCGATCCATGATTGACTCTTTGCTTTACCTTACCTCAAGTAGACCCGATATTATGTTTAGTGTTTTCTTGTGTGCTAGGTTTCAAGCTAGCCCTAGAGAATCACACATAGTTGCCATTAAGAGAATTTTTAGATACCTTAGAGATACACTTAATTTAGGTCTTTGGTATCCTAGGGATTCCTCATTTGACCTTCACACTTTTTCCGATGCAGATTATGGAGGATGTAAGATAGATAGGAAAAGTACCTCCGGAACATATCAATTCTTAGGTAGTATGCTAGTATCTTGGTTTTCTAAGAAACAAAATAGCGTAGCCTTATCTACCACCAAAGTGAAATATATATCGGCCGTAAGTTGTTGTGCTCAAGTCCTTTGGATGAAGCAACAACTTTTAGATTATGGAGTTGATGTATGTACCATACCCCTTAAGTGTGACAACACTAGTGCCATTTGTCTCACTAAGAATCCTATCCAACATTCTAGAACCAAGCACACAGAGATAAGACATCATTTCATTAGGGATCATGTCTTAAAAAATGATGCATCTCTACAGTATGTTGACACCTTGAACCAATTAGCAGACATCTTTACCAGACCTTTAGACAAATAGCATTTTTGGACTCTTAGGAGAGAGTTAGGTTTAACTAGCCTTTCTTGACCCATTAGAGCCTATTAAGGTAAAAAAACTTGCTTGGATTTGAATGATGTATGTGCTTTTGTGATTTTGCTCCTTTATGCACCTATACTTGTTGCTAGGGGGAGTATGCACCTATTTATGCTCATTCATGATTATGCCATATCACATACATGCATATCGATTCGATTAAAATTGCATTTCTAAGCTTATTGCTGCCAAAAATGTCATCTCTGGCAATGGGGTACCGATACGGTTGACTGCGTATCGGCACGTGTTCATGAGGGTTCCGATACAAGTAAAACTGTACCAGTACGGATGTTCATGAGGGATCCAGTACATGTAGAACTATACCGGTATGGTTTGTCGAGTTTGATACTGATACGGCTACTAGCGTACCGGTATGCGTTGACACTGGAGTGTTTAAATGTCATCAAATAAGGGTTTTCTACTTTAACTCAAATACCTTATTTTCTGCAAAACCCTAGATACGAAATCCACTATAAAAACCCATCAAAACCCTTTGATTTCTCACACAATTCTTTAAATCTTTTGAGGGTTTTTGTTTTTCAAATCAAGCCTAAGCTATATCATCAAGTTTTTTTGCATTATCATCTCCTTATTGATCCTAAATCCCATATTCAAGGTATAAATTCTTTTTCTTATCTTTTTCAATTTCATTTAAATCTATATATTATTTTTAATTAGTTTTTGTATGTGCAATATACATATAGTATGGGTTTTAAATATTTTGCAAAAAGTTATGCCGTATATTTTTCTAAACTGTTTTTCAAAATTTGTTTTACCAAAATTCTTTTATACTTGTACATGATTTTTTCAAACTATACAATATTTTTTTTACCTTGAATCATTGGATTGTATGTTAGGTAGAATATGATGATTTATGCATACATTGCTTTCGGTTTGATTTTGATTTCAAGATATGGCTCCTAAGAAACGTATGAGAAAAGATATAGCATCCTCTTCTAACACCGAAACCAATAGTACTAAACCAAACTTGTCCTTTATTTTACAACAAAGTGTTAGTGAGCCCAGTTACACTCGAGCGATGGATCGTTTTAAAATATTTCAAAACTATAAAATCCACCGTGAGCGTAAGGTTTCTATTCCCTACATGACTTCCCCTGAATTTAACTTTTGTTATCTTGATTTACTTACCCAATGGAAGTTCATGCCCTTTTTAAGTTTACCCGGGTATGTTATAAAAATCTTGTCTTAATCTTTTAATCCAATGCCCGGTGTATTGTGGACAAAACCAAAAATGAAGTTATTGCTGTTGAGTCATACCTCATGGGACAAACTTTTCGAATTGATTCTTCAGTTATAGCAAATTGTTTGGGTATTGAGGATATTGGGATAGATGATGAACACTCTTTGGGTAATATTCAACTCGACTCCGTCTCCACCTTTGATGCTCATGACCACTTCCTTCACTTCCTTATCACTTGGTGGTTCCGTCCATCCATTGGTAAATGATCCACTATTCGTCAAGTTGATAGCTTTTGGATCTAATGCTTTCGGGAAGGTAAGCACCCAAACTTTGCTCAGATTATGTTTGCGGAGATCGTCTACCTTGTTCAAAACCACAATTCGTCTTTTGTCTCATCTTTTACCTATGGCACCGTCTTGAGTTACATCTTTTACAAGATTGAGATTGATTGCTCGTATGATCTTGAAATATCTCTCACCGATCCTATCGTCGACAAATCTCTTTGAAAAGGTTAAATTCACTTGGTATAACAACCAATGGGTTCGAAATGTGGACCTACCTCAAATGTTCAGCCCGCGGATGAAGAGAATGTTTCAGTAGTGCCTCCTCCGGTTGCTCCTCCACCTCCTTCCTTTGATGCTCTTATGACCTATCTTGATGGAACGTTTATTTCGATGAGTGCGAGCATGAATGCCGGTTTCACCTCCATTGACACTCGTCTCACGGCTTTAGATGCTAGAGTCACCTCTATAGAGGCTAGCCAAGCCTCAATGGATATGACTATCACCGCCTTTCGTGGAGAGTGGTGAGTACATACCTTCGGTGATGATGCCATGGAAGATTAAGATGATGTTGAAGACGATGATGAAGGCGATGATGACGCTCCTTAGACCTATCATATCATATCATATCATCTCATATCATTTAGGATTTTCTTTTATGCACCTATCTATGTTATTTCCTTTTGAACATATGCTTTGATTAGTTGTTTTTTGTATTATGTTTTTTAGAATTTGAAGTTTGGATTTCTTGTTGCTTTGAATTAATATGCTTCTTATGCTTAATGAAGTTTATGTTGCTTTACATTGCTTCTATTATCTTATATCATTGATTTTGATCTAATAAGAAGGGGGAGAAGTAACAAGAGCCTTACATTTTTTTCAAAGATGCATCTTTTAGTCTTAAAGTAAGGGGGAGAAATTTTAAATTTTATTTGGATTTTTTTATATAAAAAAGGGGAGATTGTATAATCAAAATTGATTTTGTTATAACAATATTTTTCAAGGACTTAATTATAAAATGAAATAAATTTTTAAATACTCAAAAGACTCACAAAATGACAAAGGTTCGAACTTTAAGTGTTTCTAAATCAAAAGCCAAGTATCAAAAATATTTTCTAAGTATTTTCAAACTAAAATTTTCAAGTTTGGTCCAGGCGTACTGATACGGTTACATCCGTACCGATACAGTTACATCCATACCGATACGGTTACATCCGTATCGATGCGGTTACATCCGTATCGATGCGGTTACATCCGTATCGATGCGTTTACATCCGTATCGATGCGGTTACATCCGTATCGAAGCGGTTACATCCGCATCAATACAGTTACATCCGTATCGATACGGTTTTTGACTATTGAAATACGAGTTATGGAAAATAAGAAAAGTGTACCGATACGCTCCTTGACGTATTGATACGATTTTTAGAGTCAAAGTATAAATTTCACAAGAAGGTTCTGGTACGCTTCTTGTAGTACTGATATGCCATTCAAACATGAAAACTAAAAAAATACTTACCGTATCGGTACGCTCATTTCCGTACCGATACGAGTTGATAAGATTTGATAAATCTTGGCATTTAATTTTTGACCGTTGCCTTGTCAGTTTATTCCAAACACTTTAAAAAATGGTTAACTGTACCGATACGCTTAACTACCGTACCGATACACTTTTTGGTTAACCATTTATCCAGATTTCAGTGAGAAAAATCAGTACCGGTACGCACTATGCCATACCAATCCCTTTGATAAAATGTGCTTTTCATACTGATACACCTCATCGCGTACCGATATGCTATTTGTATACAACGAATCTTTCTTCTTATGGCAGGTACCGATACAGTGATAGATGTACTGATACGGTAGGTTGCATAAGTGCATTTATGGTGGGGAAAAGAGAGCTCAACGGCTCTATTGATGATGTGAACCACTCAAACGGTTAGAATTCAATAAAGAGGTATAAGAGCAAGCCATTAAAGCTACAACAATAAATATTGAACAAGTCAAGCACATTGAACTAAAAATTCAATCCAACTTGAGCCAAATAGAGTAAAACCCTTGTACTCATCTTGTTTAATTCACTTGTAATTCTTTATTTCAAGAGTGATCTAAGCTTTGGGTAGAAAGCTTAATCGTTTTGTATGATTTCCTCCTAATCCGAGAAAAGGGAAGAATTTCTAGTGAAATTGTTTCAAAATCCTTAGTGGGAGCTAAGGTAGTGGATGTAGAGCTTGTTCTAAGCTTTGAACCACTATAAATCTCTTGTGCCTTCATTTTTTATTTACCAATTTCCTCCCTCAAACTTTTAAAAACCAATTCACCCCCTCTTGGTCATTTGTTCATCGATCACAAACTTCCAATTACTTCAATCTTACCATTAAACTTTGTGATTTATTTCAATTTGGTCACTGAGCTCTTAACAGACGTTAAGAAAGTGACGTGTTAGTTAACAAATTTTGTATAATATCACAAAATCCTCTATATTTGCACATTCAAACAATTTAGTCCTCTATAAATTTAACCCTCAATATTTACAAATTATTTCAGTTTGACCATATTTTTAATTAAAAATAATTTAACCTTAAACCCTAAACTTAAACCCTAAATTCGAAACACTAAACCTAAAACCCAAAATTCATAAACACAAAACCTCAAACCCATAAACTAAAACTATAAACCCTAAAACCCAAAACCCCTAAACTCAAAAGATATTGCTGACTAGGGGTACTGGTGTTGGTTGGAAATTCATAGCTTTGCACCTGTATATCGTCTCCTTTAGCAATAATTCTAGCTTTGCCCTTAGCTGCAAATCTGATGAGGAATGCACCTAATATCACTTTTTACTCTTTGGGTTGTGGAACATAATCATAATAAATATACTCTTTAAAAAGGACATCTACATTCTAATTCGGTAATTAATATCTTTTATTATTAGTAGTATTGTTCTTGTTACGATTACAGGTTTATCAGAAATCATTTTAGCACATAATGATCTTGTGCTTTTCAAATGATTAGATTGGAATCTTATGCTACACATTCTTAATCATTTTCTCTTCAACTTGCAGTTTGCACTTGGCAGATATTCCATCTTTTCTTTTTCTTTAGTTTTACCTTGGGTGTTAACCTATTTTACATTTTTGTCAATTTTGTAGTGATGGGCCACTCTTATATATATCTACTATTATGTGTTGGTTTGACTAAAAAATTTATAATAATAAAAGAACATGATGCTAATTGGTTGTATTATGTGTATATAGGTATTATGCATGAGTGTGTTAATACATGCATGCTACGTATGCGTCATTATTATGTGTATGCATTGCTTGTATGTATATATGTCTTTATATTACTGTTATTAATATTTAAATGTGTGTGTATTGCATATTGCGCGTGTATATTATTATTATTATTATTATTATTATTATTATTATTATTATTATTATTATTATTATGGGCTGGTAATGGAAAAACAAAAAAAATCAATCAAACCCATTTTTAAATAATGTTTAAGTCCATTCACATAACCCAAAATTTGTTTACAAGGCCTGTTTGGCCCAATATTTGTAATGGAAACCTTAATCTAATGACCTGATTTGGTCTATCTTATGTGCAGCTAAGGGATAGTCGTTGGATCAAGCCAGATCCAACGGTCCAGATTAAGACCCAAGCTCCCCCTCGGATGTCGCGTGAGGACCACTCGCGGACCGTCCGTCTCTCACGTGCTCGTGCAATGCACGCCAAGGCTCTTCAACTCCTACACGCCACACATCGTCATCTGATGCAGCCACATCATCCTCTAGGAGCCATCTAGATCGTCCATCTTCGAGCGATCTTAGCTGTTGATTAGATCTAATCCAACGGCCCAGATCTCATCTAGCCAATAGACTTTCTGCCTTCTTTTCACTGATGGTCGTCACGTGTTCAAATCAACGGCCCCTCCACATCACCAGAAATTCCGCTGCCACCGTATGACAATCACTGGCTCTCCAACCACCGAGCAGACAAAAAAAACATAAAAATGAGGGATTTCAGTCAAGGCATCATCCACAGTGTAAGCATTTAAGTTTTACTTACTAATGTAAACTAGAAATCGAATATAAAGGAAAACAAAATCCATGTAACTAAGTTCGAATTATCAATAAAAAAAGAAAAAAAACATAGATTTTCCAGAAGGTACTATTTTCCTCTTTTCTTTGCATATCGAGCCTATAAAAATAGAGATTAGGTGTTTACCTTCACCGTCGTAGGTCTTCGGCCGTCCTAGGATCTCCGATGATGGACGAGCCCGCCCTTCCGATGACAAACCTCTGGTCTTCTGGCCATGCATAGTGATTCGAAAGGTTTCACTTTTAGAAAAGGAAATTTCCCTTGGCTTATTAGGGTATTAGTTTAAAATTAATCAAATTAATTATCACGATCCACGATAATCCATAAATTGTTAGGGTTTTCTAGTTTCTTGGAGTTTAATTAATGTAGGGTTAATATTAGACAAACCTAGTTAGTAATTAGATTACTAATTGAATTTTCATAATTCGGGCCTTTATAGGTTAGGACTTTAGTGGACCTAGGGTTTTCATTCCCATGTTCTTCTTTGTCATGCATTTTCTAACTGTCATTCATACGAACTTTATTCTAATTTGCACATGGTAATTAACGAATTTAAATCCTAAAAATGAGGTATTTATTAATCTTGATATTTGTGTCGTAATAGTCTGGGCTTAACGGATGTTGACCAAATATTTGAATTAATCTTTACCGTCTGAAGGTAAATGTTAATTAAAAGCTGACAAGACATAACATCATACTTAAATGCTTGCATCATGCATAAAGGTGATGTACGAAATTCGAACCATAAATTAATACAACAGTCATGCTTATTCGATGTTAGTTTAATCTATAGTTCGTTGTATCGTCACCCTTATTAATTAAACGCTTAATTAATTCAGATCCACCAATTTGATAAAGCACATTTAATTAAGTTTATATTCAATTAATAACATTTAATTAAATTCAATTTAAATTTCAACAATTTTCATCGATAAAATGCAACACATATTTTGGTACCGATTTCTGGGCATGATGGGGGTGCTAATCCTTCCTCACACGTAACCAACTCTCGAACCTTTTTTAAAAAAAATCACTAGTTTTATGGTGTCTGGCCTACCTAAGTGGCCGGTGGCGACTCCAAGCTTTTATTATTTTTCAAGAACATAAATTTTCAAAAGAAATTCCACTTTTAAACAAATCTTTTTCAAAAAGTAGGATACATTAAAGTTTTTTTTAAACGCCATGAATGCATGGCGACTCCGCTGGGGATTAATTTTGTTTTTACAAAACAAAATAGACTTAGGCCACAAAAACTTTATTTTTCGCTTTAATCGATGGAAATTATTGAAATTTAAATTAACTTTAATTAATTCGTTCTTTCTTGAAGATGTGACTTTGATTATACGAGCTTTGATAATTGGTGGTCTTCGAATTAATTTTTCATTTAATTTCTAAGAAATCACCGACATGTGTTGCACCATGATCATCAAGCTCTATACCCGAGTTCCGTCCCTTAAGTGGGAGTGAAGCACCACATACCCACGTGAGTAGCCCTCAACGGGTCGGTAATTTTCTTCCAGAATCCATGCCTTTGACAAGTGAGCAACCCTCCACGTCATTATGGCGTGCTTTCCCTCGGACCAGATCCAATTCACAAGCTTGTAATAGACCAGAATTGGGGTTCTTGTTGCCTTAGTAGGTGACAAGATAGGTCCGGGTACCCTTAATTAGAGCCGAACCCATGCGTGAGAATTTATGAAAACTCGCCCCAATTAGAACCATGCGGACAACTATAGTGGACTAGAATTCATGTGATTAGGGTTTTGTTTCTGTTTTTGCCTAATTTGTTTGTATTTATCTTTTTTATTATTTATTTTTTATTTCTGAATTTATTTTTTATCCTGTAACTCACACATTTTTTGTCTTTTACCTTTTTTTCATTTTTCCTTTTTATTTTGCATATCTTGTCATATCATGAAGAGCACATTGAGTCAGGAAATAGTCTGAAATTAAAGGCTAGGTTAATGGAAGATTTGGTCCGTAGCAATGACGAGAAGAATTCCGATATGCTAATATGGTCAGAAGGAGAGCAACTACATGACAGGGACAATATTTCAACCGGGTTTAGGTCAACAATGTCAGCCAAGACTTTCATGAACACATAATTTAATGATGTGTCCAGATTGAGGTTGGTATGGAATAGTTGGGATTTTGAGGCAAGAAATGTTTTCAAAAGCGAGTATGGCGACATTGCATACTTGTTAGATGTTCTGGTCGACCAATCACTACTTCAAGCCTTGGTTGGGTTTTGGAATTCAGCTTACATTTGTTTCATGATTGGAAATATTGATTTAACCTCAAAAATTGAAGAGTATCAAGCCCTTTTAAATTGCAAGAAGATCGATGAGAACAAAGTCTATTCTAAACCGAACAAGAATAAATCTTTTCGGGTTAAGCTTGGTAGGTTATCAGACACTTTGTCATCTTGGGTCAACCATCAAGTTACAACTTGGAACAAGAAAAAGTATCTCAAGTGGGAAGGGATTCTAGTCTTAGCTTTAGTACACTCGTGGGTCGAGTTTAGCGAGACCTATTTGCAATTTTGATCTATGGGTTGGTGATATTTCCTAAAGCATTGGGGCTTATCGACCCATCGGTATTGGATTTTTTTGATCGTTTGGGTTAAAGGACCAATCCGATACCCGTATTCTTGGCAGAAACTTTCTGATCTTTGAGGTTTTGTAGAGAGCATGGTGCGGGTCGTTTTCGGGGATGTCCCCAGCCTTTGACCGTTTGGTTTTACAATAATCTTTGGCCTGATGTCAACTTCTTAGAAGAGTTTATACCGAAGGAGGATTAGCCGACGAGAAGATCCGAGGAGGTTTGGCTAGACGTTCTCCGCAATCTAAAGGATGAGGAAATAGTTTGGAGAGCTCTGTGGCTATCTACGAGGAATATCCTTTATAGATGCAAGAAGCACTCTTGGGCACCTTTACTCGGTCTTTGGAGGCATATAACTTACGCACACCTTTTGGTTTTGAGACAATATGGTTTGAAGCAGTTCGTGCCAGCCACATGAGGATTGAACGAGTTCAACATGGACTGTGAGAAAGAGAAAGTCTACAAATGGGAGGTGTAAAACGGTATTTCAACTTGGAACAATGCAAGGCGGGTTAGGATTGTGAATGCTCCTTACATGGTTACACCCGAGTATGAAGAATGGCGATTCACTCGTGTCAACGGTAATATTCCCCAATTGAATCCCGATGGGAGGAAGTCTGTGGAGGAGAGATTGGCTACACTTCCCACTGAGGCCGATTTGATGAGAAAGCAGCTCGAAGAAGAACAAAAGAGGTATATTCAACTCGAAGAGAAAGCCAATCAAGAAAGATTCAACTTTAAATTGGATAAAACACAACTCGAAGGGGTGATTAAGGGTTTGCAAAGAAAGAAAGATGAGTTGGAACTTGAACTTAGGTTAGAGAATGAGGAAATTCAAAAACTGCAAAGGCTAAGCAAGGGAAAGAGGGTCGCGAAGGATGGACCGAGAGATGGGTTAGAGCTCCGACTCAAAGAGGAGATTGTGAGAGCCAATAATTACAAGATGAAATATTACGAGCACAAGGAACGAGTGCTTGCTTTGGACCAAGAAATGGAGAACCTACGGACCTCTCACTCAAGGCAGCTTGAGAAGGAGCGACATCAAAGCGAGGCCTTGAAAGATCAAGTAAAATGTTTGGAAAGGTCTCTCTTTAAGCACAAGGGTTCAACCAGCAAGCTAAAAGCTAGTAATTCAGAGGGCCAAGCTTTGAAGGCTCGTGCTGAAGAATTAGAAACCGAGGTTCAGCAACTCAAGGACCATGTAGCAAGCTTTACGGGAGCAATTCAAGTGTGCCTGATGCTGACTTTGGAACAACTACAGTTTGCCACTTACACTATTTGGAGGCAAGAGCAAGAATTGGCACAATGGACGGCTCAGATGCAAGGGGTCACCCGAAAGATACAATTTCTAGCGGAAGATGTTGCTCAGCTTCATGACTGCATGGATGATAAATCCGAGGGGGAAAGGATTGTTTGGATCTTGAGAGAGATCATCGACCTAGGTGCTAGCTTAGGACCATATGCATAGTTGGTTTTCTTTAATTATTGTAACGAGACAATGTTTCCTTTAATGAAAGTCGTTTAACGTTGATATTTGTCGAACTCAATGTTGCTCTTAGCATTCATGCATAACGCATTTATTTGCATATTGTGTTTAATTGCTAAAATTGATCAAAAAGTTTTTTGTTTCAGAAAGATAACATTTTGGTTCTTTAAAATTACAATCATTCCACACCCATATCGCACTCGTTCACAAACAAGGCTAATAAAGGAAAGCTTTACGAAGTTGGAGGCCGATCTTAAAGGTTAGTTGGAACGAACTCAACAAGAATTGAGGGATATTTTCATCAAGTCCCAACAAGTTATGATGAATGAGATATCTTAGATGCTGCAATCTAGTCTAGGACAAGATTCGAGGGAGAAAGAGACCGTTGAGAATCCTGCCTAAAGCTCGGGGGACCGCTCATATGCCCCGATCTTTAAGAACCCTTCTTTTATCAACCCTTCACCAAACCTTCCACAAGGGGTATCTTCTTCCCAGGTTGGCGCCTCTACCCAAGCTCAACTGGACGTGACCTTCGAGAATGTTGAAAATATCATGGATAGCATCCCCGATTTTGATGAGTTGAAGAAATTAAACCAAGTGAAGGCAGAATTCACAAAGCAGTTGGAAGCTACCCAGAAAGATCTCAAAGAAAAATTCTGAGTAAAAGAAGATGAGGAGGGTGCCTATAGACTGAATGCTAGAGAGCTCAGTTTGGTCCCAGACGTGGAAATCCTGCACAAATTCAAGACCCCTGAATTCGAGAAGTTTGACGAGATGACTTGCCCCACTGCACACATAGTTATGTTTTGTCGGAAAATGGTTGGATTCACCAACAATGAGAAGCTGTTGATTCACTGCTTTCAAGATAGTTTGGTGTGATCCGCTTCAAGGTGGTATAACCAGCTAACGCAAGCTCATATCAAGTCGTGGAAGGATTTATCCAAAGCCTTCATCGACCAATACAAGCACATAACTGATATGGTCCCTAATTGACTTATGTTGCAAGGAATGGAGCAAAAACACAATGAGAGCCTCTGTGAATATGCTCAGAGGTGGCGTGATGTGGCAGCTCAGGTTCAACCTCCACTTCATGAGAATGAGATTTCTCCGATGTTCATAGACACGCTAAAAGGAACATTGTATGATCGTCTAATCAACAATCCTATTAGCAACCTCACGGAAATGGTTATGACCGGCGAACACATTGAAGTCGTCATTAAAAGTGGGAGAATTTACGGAGGGGATTCTTCATGCAAATAGTGCAAGAAGAAAGATCATAAGGTCAACAACACAAACACCTTCGAGACCGCCAAGAACTTTATTATCTTTCAGCCCCAGGCTGCAACGAGGAACGCCCGAAACTTAAACAAGAGAGAAGACAAGGGGCCTAAGATGGAAGGAGAAAACAAGTCCTTCACCCCTTTGCCAATTTCCTATAAAGAACTATACTCTCAATTGTACAAGGCCAATTTAGTCCGACCCTATCATGTTACTCCTTAAAACCCACCATACCCGGCAAGGTATGACCCCAAGGTAAACTGTGAGTACCATGCCGATGTTCTGGGGCATTCGATCGAAAATTGTGTGGCGTTCAAGAAGTTCATTCAAAATTTGATTTAGACCGGAGTATTATAGTTAGGGGAACCAAGTACGACCAACAACCCCTACCGAATCATAGGGGTAAGGTGTAAATGCTGTTGAAGAAAGGTGCGCCAAAAAAGCTAAAGTGAGCGTGTCTGAAATCTGGTCCCTGTTGAGGTGGGTTTTTCAACAATTGTGCATGATGTGTCTCATCGACTAAGGAGTGGTGGTCGTGAAGAAGGGTTGTGGCCCATTTTGCGAGTATCATTAGTCGGGGGATCATGACATTCAAGACTGTAAGGAATTTTTTCAATTAATTCAGAATATGATGGACAATAAAGAAATTGAGTTTTTTGAAAAAGAAGAAGGAAAGAAAGAATCAAAAGTCTGTGCGTCGGAGAGCCGAGAAACCAAGTACAACGCAAAGAGACCACTTGTCCTCAGATTCATGCCATGCGAGAAGAATACCCCAAGCGTGGCCCCCAAGATTATAATTGCTACACCGAGATCCTTTCCTTTCAAAGATAGAAAGATGGTTTCATAGAATTACACCGCGAGCATTTCAATTTCGGGCTCCTCCAGTTCACAAGAGGGGGAGAAAGGGGTAATGGAGACAAAACTTGCTGAAGGAAGGCCTTTGGAACCAAATACCAGAGAAGTAAATGATGTGGGGCGTCTCACGAGGAGTGGTCAGTGCTATGCTCTAAAAAATCTAAGGGCACCAGAAGAACAAGGGGAAAAGGGGTAAAGAGGCCGGGACTGAACCCAAGAAGATGTTCGGAGAGGATCTGCCTCCAAAGATCGAGGAACCAGTCACGAAAACCCAAGCTCGGGAATTTTTGAGATTCTTGAAACACAATGAGTATAATGTCGTGGAGCAGCTTCGGAAATACCATCGCAAATTTCGATACTTGATCTACTGCTAAACTCAGAAAAGCATCGTGACGCGCTGGTAAAGGTTTTGAGTCAGACTTTTATCACAAGAGACATCTCGGTTGGGAAGTTGGACCGGATCATCGGCCATATCACCGCTGATAATTTCATTACCTTCAGTGACAATGAAATACTGGAGGAGGGTACGGGATCCACCAAGGCCCTAAGCGTTACCACTCATTGCAACGGTTATGTGTTACTGGGAGTGCTAATTGATAATGGCCCCGCTTTGAATGTCATGTCGCTGGCTACTCTGCAAAGGTTACCGATAGACAGTTCACACATGAAGCCATGTCATAATACGATGCAAGCAATTGATGGGAACCAACTAGATGTGGTCGGGAAGATTGAAGTAGCCCTGCTGATTGGTCCTACCGAATATATGGTTGATTTTGTGGTTATGGATATCCGGACATCCTATAATTGTCTTCTAGGAAGGCCATCGATACATTCAGCCTGCGTCATCCCGTCTTCGCTACACTAGAAATTGAAATTTGTTATTGAAGGGAAGTTGCTCACAGTTAATGTCGAGCAAGACATCGTCGCTAAGGTTACTTTGGATACGCCATATATCTATACCAATGAAGAGGCAATGGAATATACTTTTAGGGCTTTGGAATTTTTCAATGTTGCCTTCATCGCCGAGGGTAGCCAATTTCCTTGCCCTAAAATGTCAAACTGCACCAAGATGGTGGCATTTGATACTTTAGGAAGAGGAGCAAGAAAAGCAAGAGGCTTAGGAAAAAGTCTACAAGAGCGCCTTCAGCCCATTAGTGTGATCCATAAGGTCGACCATTTTGGACTCGGATATAGGCCCAATTTCCTGCAAAAAAGACAAGAGTGGCGAAAGAGACAAGAGCAAAGGAAGGCCCAGCTTAGAAGTGAGGACATACCTTGGGCCCCTATAACCTATGCGGATTTTGATGGAATTTTCATATCCGAGGGGATCCAAAACCCTGAGTTGGACGTCCAAGAAGCAAACCAGGAAGGCGAAAGATGCCTCTGAGAGGAGTTGATATGTGAAGCTTTGGAGGGGATGGATGTGAATGTGATCTATGATGGCAGAAAGAGTGACCAGCCTTTGGCCAAGATTCCCCCTTGTTTCCTTGGTGAAAAGCTCGACAACTGGACTTGTGTGGACATACATGTGGTTTTTAGGTCTGAATAGAGTAATGCTCAGAACAACCCCGTTACTTTTACTTGAAAGTAACGTGCATCTTTTGCAAAAGGGCAGCTATGTCACTTTTTATTTGCTTTCAATGAAATGGACATTTTCTATTTATTTTTTTCTCAAATGGAAAACATAACATTCATTTCATTCATTCATTCATCATTTATTTATTTATTATTCTACTGTTTACTCATGTCATAAGCTATCTCTCTCTTCCTAATACATATTCATTTCAAAATTGGTTTAGGGTCCCCATTATTAACTGTATGAATGGTTCTGAACTTAATCCTGGGGTAGATTTTGAACGAACTTTATATTTGGCCGAAATCGACGAAGGGGATGATGAAATAGAGTATGAGGTCCCAGATGAACTACTCAGATTAATGGGAAGTGAAGAAAAACAAATCCTACCCCATCAAGAAGAAATAGAGATTCTCAATTTGGGGGACAAATGAAGAGAGAAGATAAGTTAATATCGACACCTCTTTCTCGTCCAAAACCAGGTATGAGTTGATCGAATTGCTCCTAGAGTTTAAAGACGTTTTTGTATGGACTTATCAAGACATACCGGGGTTAGGTACGGATGTTCTGGTACACAGGCTACCGATCAGGCCAGAATGCAAGCTAGTTCAACAAAAACTAAGGAGGACGAGGACATATATGTTGTTGAAAATCTGGGAGGAAGTGAAGAAACAATATGAGGTCGGTTTTTTTTTTAAAACAAGTCAAGTGCTCAGAGTGGGTAGCAAACATAGTCCCTTTTCCTAAGAAGGACGTAAAAGTTCGCATGTGTGTGGATTATAGAGATCTCAACAGGGTGAGCCCCAAGGATAATTTCCCTTTGCCCCATATTGACACCTTGGTCGACAACACCGTAAGACATTCATGGTTCTCTTTCATGGATAGTTTCTCGAGATACAACCAAATAAAGATGCATCTTGAAGACATGGAGAAAACTATGTTTGTGACCATATGGGGAACATTTTGCTACAAGGTGATTCTCTTTGGGTTGAAGAATGCCGGAGCTACCTATCAAAGAGCCATGGTAGCCCTTTTTCATGACATGATGCACAAGGAGATCGAGGTGTACGTAGATAACATGATTGTCAAATCTCGAACCGAAAAGGAGCATATTCAAAATTTGAGGAAGCTATTCCAAAGATTGAGAAACTATCGGTTAAAGCTCAACCCAACTAAATGCACTTTTGTTATTACATCTGGTAAGCTCATAGGCTTTGTTGTTAGCTGAAAAGGGATCGAGATTGACCAAGACAAAGTGAAAGCTATTCAAAATCTTCCACCACCCCAGACCCAAAAAGAAGTTCGAGGTTTCTTGGGAAGATTAAATTATATATCTCGATTCATATCTCAGTTGACCGACAAGTGTGACCCTGCCTTTAGATTGCTTCGGAAAAAAACAAATCGAGGGTGTGGGATGAGGAGTGCCAAGAGGCTCTAGACAAGATCAAGAAGTATTTGAATAACGCTCTGATTCTAGTAACATCGGTACCAGATAGACCGTTGATCCTATACCTGACAGTCTTCGAGAATTCAATGGGATGCGTTCTGGGGCAACATGATAAGTCCGAGAAGAAAGAAAGGGCAATCTACTATTTGAGCTAGAAGTTCATCGATTGTGAAACGTGGTACCCACCGATTTAGAAATTATGTTGTGCCCTAGTATGGGCTACTAGGCGACGCAGACAATACATGTTGTATCACACCACTTGTTTAATTTCCCGAATGGATCCATTGAAATATTTTAGGGAAGCACAAGCACTAACCGGGAAAATGGCCCGTTGGCAAATGTTATTGTCAGAATTCAATATCGTTTATGTGAGCCAGAAAGTAGTGAAAAGAAGTGTAGTGGTAGATCTTTTGGCAAGTCGCGCTTCGGATGATTATGAGTCGTTAGATTTTAGTTTCCCAAATGAAGATTTAATCTGTGATTTGTCCGAAGGGAAGCCCACTACCAAGAACGAGGGATGGAGGCTTTATTTTGATGGAGCATCGAATGCTTTAGGCCACGAAATAGGGGCAGTATTGATTTTACCTGAAAATGTCTACTACCCCTTCACGGGTAAGTTGGAGTTCTTCTGCACCAACAATATAGCCGAATATGAGGCATGCACCATGGGACTCCATGCAGCCATAGAAAAGAAGACCAAAGTGCTTTGGGTTTTTTGAAACTCTTCCTTGGTAATCTACCAGCTTCGGAAAGAGTGGGAGACGAGGGATCCAAAGTTAATCAAGTACTATGATTTGATCCAAGATTTAGTCAAGGATTTTGAAGAAATCAACTTCCCCTACTTGCCAAGGGAGGATAATCAAATGGTCGACGCTCTAGGAACGTTGACCGCCGTATTCAAAATAAACCAGACAATCGAGATGAAGTCGATCGAGATGCAAACTTTTGAGGTACCAGTACATTGTTATAGTTTGGAAGAGGAGGAGGACGACAATCCATGGTATCACGACATTCTCTAGTACATTAAGTTCTAGACTTACCCAAAAGAGGCCAACGATAACAATAAAACTATCAGAAGGCTAGCGTCGGGATACTTCCTTGACAGGGAGATTTTGTACAAAAGGAGCAAAGACCATATATTGTTAAGGTGCGTCAACGCTCAAGAGGCCGAAACCATTTTAGCGGAAGTCCACAGGGGTTTATGTGGAACCTATGCCAATGGATTCTCGATGGCCAGGAAAATCATGAGATACGGCTACTTCTAGTCAATAATGGGGGGAGATTGCATCAGTTATGTAAAGAAATGCCATAAATGCCAGATCTACGCTGATAAGATACATTCCCCGCCAGTGCCACCTTACGTCATGAATTCACCATGGCCTTTTGCTGTCTGGGGAATGGATGTCATTGGTCAGATACACTTGAAGGCTTTTAATGGGCATCGCTTCATCTTAGTAGCTATCGATTACTTCACCAAATGGGTAGAAGCCGCATCGTATGCCAACAACACAAGAGCGGCGGTTTGCATGTTTCTTAAGAAAGAAATTATATGTCGCTATTGTCTTCCCGAAAGAATCATCATCGACAATACTTCCAACTTGAATAACAAAATGATGACCGAAATGTGTGAGAAGTTCAAAATTGTACACCATAATTCTACTGTGTATCGCCCCAAGATGATCGGGGCAATAGAAGCGGTGAATAAGAATATCAAGAAGATCATAGCAAAAACCACAGAAAATTTCAAGGATTGGCATGAAAAGCTACCCTTTAGCCTTTTTGCTTATCAAACCTCTGTGAGAACCTCCACTGGGGCAATGTCGTACTCTTTGGTATATGGTACGTAAGCGGTATTACCAATCAAGGTAGAGATCCCACGCTTCAAATTTTGAATGAAGTAAAGTTGGATGAAGTCGAGTGGGTGCAAGACAGAATTGATGAGTTGAACCTCATTGAAGAAAAAAGGTTGAAGGCCATCTGTCATAGTCAAATGTATTAGAAAAGGATGATGCGAGCCTATAACAAAAAGTTCACCCGAGGGAGTTTCAAGAGTGGGATCTGGTGCTTAAAATATCTTACTAAACCAAAGAGACTTCTGAGCGAAGTGGATGCCTAATTGGGAAGGGTCTTATGTTGTAAAGAAGGCCTTCTCAGAAGAAGCATTAATCCTAGCAGAGATGGATGGGAAAGAGTTGAGCAACCCTATAAACTCGGACTCCTTAAAAATTATTATGCCTAGAAAAAGAGAAGAATAAGGGAAAATGAAAAAAGAAAAAGAAAAGAAGAAAGAAAAATGAGGGTTTAGGGCGACCCCCCATGTAACCCCCTTAGCCCAGCCTAGACGTTTGACCCGAACTATGAAGATTACACGGGGAAAACCAAAGTCAACCCGAAAGTCAACCTTGATTAACGACCTTTTTTCCCTTTTTATCTTCTCTAGATAAACATTAACCCTATGTGATTACACAAGAATCATAGGAGAGAAGGACGCAGCGATCGGAAAACATTTAAGGACTCAATTGCAAGAATTACACATTTTAGGGACCAAAATGTAATTTTTAGAAAATATGAGAACTTTACAGAATTTAAGATTACCAATATACAATTAGTCATATTACATGCATCTCTGTCAAATTTCAGCTTAAAAGGACATTCCAAGCTCTAGCAATTGCATTCACAACATTCAGGAATAAAATGTAAAACCTAAAAACTTAAAGCAATTCAAATCATCATCCAACGGTCATCCGTTTCGAAACACCAACCTTCGTACCGAAACGCCCGTATCGAAACGGTGTTGATCGTTTCGGTACTCGGGTGTGTTCCGAGACCGGTATCGAAACAGGCCTCTCTAGTAGCCAAAGTGTTCCGAAACACCTTCAATCGTACCGAAACGCTATGGCCACTACAAGCCCCCGTTTCGGAACAGTTAAGGGTGTTTTGATACACCCTGCCCTGTGACAGCAGAAATTTCTGGTTTTTCATGCTTTTACACATTCGAATCATTCTCGAAACATGCCACAACATGCAAACATCAAGGATACATATCAACAATCAACATACCGAAGCTATAACTTGAACAAAGCAACCAACACGTAAACAAAGGCACTAAAGGCATACTTCCTAGATTACCAAAACCAAAACAAGGTGAAACACCAAAAAAACCAAAATCCAAACTCCAAAGGCCATTTACAGCTCAATTATAGGCAAACAAACATGCTCAAAGTAAAGGAATCAACCTCATACAATCCAAAGTATAAATCCCCACCCATTGCCTCTTATTACACTAAGGGTGAACCACATACATCTTTTTAGCAAAACCTTGGATTCCTCTTGCTCTTGGGCTGCCTCCAAATGTTCAATTTTCTGCATTGATGAAACAAACGAGCGTAAGCTAAAAGCTTAGTGAGGATCGCTAAACAACATTCACCAATACATTTAACATAAATTGCACAACCACCACTTAAATCACATGGCTTTTTATAAAACATGTCTCCACAAGACATCAATGCATTTTTAAGTTCGCATGCACTTATACAACATCATAAACAACAATTAGACCATTGCTCATGCTTTACCAAGCATCTCATGCATTCTTGCATCATATACAACTTTCTCATGCAACCTTGCATCACATACAAGCATCTCATGCTTCACTTTATTCATTTACATTATATTGGCTTTCAAGAGATAATCCACAAACTATTTCAACACAAGACACAATCGGATACGCGGATTACAAGCGTTGTCCCTCACGCTTCATACAAACTACCGGACTACACAAAGTGGAGACAAATGGCACAATCACAACCCCTCAACACCCGTGATGGAGAATAATGGAACAATCACAACCCTTCAACATCACTCATCGGTAGTTGTATGCTTCCACTAATGAGAGTATGGGACACATACACAAGACTCACACACGGGACTAACCATTCACCGTTGTGATCTTAACCTCAATCTTTAGGGTACTTGGATGGAGATTACGGCACAATCACAACCCCTCAACATCCAAGGCGACTTTATGCACGGTGCACCCAATCCTATAGCCGCCTAACTATATCTGATTAAAGTAACCAAAAACCATTTTCATCACTTGCCAATATAACCGTTTATCCACATTAATCCACTGTTTTTCAAGCATAAACACAATGTCATTTCCATAAGCATACATGCTTAACATCATATGCATTTTCATATGAAAACCAAGGATCACTTACCTAGTGTATCCTTAACATAATGACATTAAAATCCAGCATTAAACCATGCTTAAACATGCTTAAAAACAGTAAACAAATCCACTCTTACATCAAATGCATTTTCATCAAACTTAGCACATTTCAAAGAGAGGGATTGTCAAAACACTTACACTTGAGCTTAGTTAAGTGTACCAAACTTACACTAAGCTTCCAAGAGTACGCTCAAAGCGTTACAAAGCAGGAAATTGCATTTCCACTCACCGATACGGAAATTACACCTCCAGAGCCTCCAAAATCACCTCGTTAGCTTCCGGATTAAGATCCTCTGTTTTCACATCATCAAAATAGAGAACTAAATGCATTAAAATGCATTCTAACACCAGCAACAATTCATAAACTCAATGCCCACTCAAACTACACCAAAATACTCTTCCAAAACAACCGAAACCTCAATCGATTGCTTCCTAAACCAAGCCCAGCCATCATACATCACTTCCAACCAGTTATCAACATCAAAACACATCTAATAAACATCCTAACTCATCCTTATACCTCCAGCAATCAAGATTCCATCATTTCACCCCAAAACACAATTAAAACTACCAAGAAACTCAAGGATCTCAAGGATTTTGGGATCTATGCTATTAACACATCATTTTAACATATAAATCAACTTAAGAATCAATTAGAATCAACACAAAACAGAGCCCAACTCATCAAGTCCGAAAATCAAGATTTCATCCACATTTTCATAAGATTTTGATCTCAAATCAAAACTATATTCAAAACTCAATCAAAAATAGTTATTAGAAGCCAAATATCTTGGGAATTTCAATAAAGAACTTAGATTAGAGGTTGAGAATGGGATTTACCTCCAATCCTTGCTTCCTTCAATGGATGACAAGTTTTCCTTGCAAAAATCTTGAAGAATTAAAGAAGATCTCTTGAAAAAGATTTAGGAAATGTTGAGAGGATTTTTGGGAGAAAGAATTCTGGAAAAGATGAGAGAAAATGGTGTTTGTCTAAAATGAGAGGGAATTGGTAGTTACGTAAACTGAAAATCCACCAACTACCAATTAATTAATATTAACTTCTAATTAAAATCATTTCATTAAAATCTATTTAAATCACATGTCATATTGAAGAAAGGTCAAATTGACTTAAAGCCCCCTAAAGATTCTAAGATTTTGGCTTCCACCTTTAAAATCACATTTTTCCTAATTTTGAAACTGCACAATTTGGTCACTACTCAAAATGTCCATTTTCCAAATCCCTTTTTGCAAAATTGACTTAACCAACCTCTTAATTATATTTTTAGAGGATTTTACCAATTTTCATCACAATTTTATCCTATCCTGATCCTTAATTTCAAAAAATCACTTTACGCAATTCGAACTGTTCTCGATCGGTCCGATCCGATGTTTAAAACATCTAGGCCCAAAACCAGGGCGTTACAACTCTCCCCCACTTAGGAAATTTCGTCCCCGAAATTCTTACCTGATGGAAAGAGATGCGGAAACTGCTTCAGCATATCCGCCTTGCTTTCCCACGTGGCCTCCTCAACTCCTCGGTGTCGCCACAACACCTTCACAAGCTCTATCGTCTTACCACGAAGAACTTTGCTACTCACGTCCAGAACCTTCACTGGTTCTTCATCATATGACAGGTCTGGATTCAACTCTATCTCCTCAACAGGCATCACATGCGAAGGATCCGATATGTACTTCCGTAACATGGAGACATGAAACACATCATGTATATTCTCCAACTCAGCAGGCAATCTCAACCGATATGCCACAGGACCAATACGCTCCACAATCTCGTAAGGTCCAATAAACCTTGGGCTAAGCTTACCCTTACGCCCAAATCTCATCACCTTCTTCCAAGGTGATACCTTCAAGAACACACGTTCGCCAACCGCAAACTCAATTTCCTTACGCTTCAAGTCCGCGTAAGACTTTTGCCTATCCGGTGCTGCTTTAAACCGCTCACAAATGAGCTTCACCTTCTCAGTGGTACCCTTAAGCATAGCTGGCATTGAAATCAACTTTTCCCAACTTCTGCACAACAAAGAGGGGTCCTACATCTCCTCCCATACAAAGCCTCGTATGAAGCCATTTGGATACTTGCCTGGTAACTGTTGTTATACGCAAACTCAACCAACGACAAGTGCTTCTCCCAAGAACCCTGAAAATCTATCACATAGCATCTCAACATGTCCTCAAGCACCTGAATCACATGTTCTGACTGTCCATCCGTCTGCAGATGATAAGAAGTGCTGAAGTTCAACCGTGTACCCAAGGCTTGATGCAAACATTCCCAAAATCGCGCTATAAACCTCAGATCTCTATCCGACACAATAGACTTTGGCACACCGTGCAACCGCACAATCTCAGCTATGTACAGCTCAGCCAACTTATCCAAAGTATACGTAGTATGCACAGGCAGAAAATGCGCATACTTCGTACGCTGATCCACAATCACCCAAACTGAATTCTTCTTTGTCGGTGACAAAGGCAACCCAGACACAAAATCCATGGTGATTCTCTCCCACTTCTATTCTGGAGTTCTCAAAGGCTGCAACAGTCCAGAAGGAACCTGATGCTCAGCCTTCACTCGCTGACACACCATGCACTTACTAACAAACTCAGCCACATCCTTTTTCAACCCTACCCAGTAGTACTCATCCTTTATGTCACGATACATCTTTGTACTACCCGGGTGCATAGCAAAAGGACTACTATGAGCTTCAGTCAGAATAGTGTGCATTAACTCAGCATCATCAGGCACTACTATTCGACTCCCATAACACAGAACACCATCATTACTAAAGCTGAAATATGAAGGCCTATCATTCGCAATATCGTGAACATGCGAAACAAGAGAATCGTCAAGCAACTGCTTCTCTTTGATTAACTAAATTAGAGATGGTTTCACTTGCAACATCACCACAAGACCACCATCACGCGATATGCTCAAACGAGCAAACATCGCTCTCAACTCAACAACCACCTTCCGGCTCAAAGCATCGGCCACAACATTAGCCTTGCCCGGGTCGTACTCAATCGCCAGATCATAATCCTTAAGAAACTCCACCCAACGTTGCTGCCTAAGATTTAACTCCTTCTAAGACATAAGATATTTCAAGCTCTTGTGATATGTGAACACAACACATTTCTCACCATACAGGTAATGCCTCCAAATCTTCAAGGCAAACACCACAGCTGCAAGCTCAAGATCATGAGTAGGGTAGTTGCGCTCATGCACCTTCAACTGCCTAGATGCATAGGCAACCACCTTACCCTCCTGCATCAACACATAGCCCAAACCAACAATGGACGCATCACTATAGACCATAAACTCCTTACCAGATTCAGGTTGAATCAAAACATGAGCTTACGTCAAAGCTTCCTTCAACTTCTCAAAGGCTTGTTGCCTCGCCTCCGTCCACTCAAAGCGAACATTCTTTTGCAGCAACTTGGTCAAAGGTGTCGTTATCTTTGAGAAACCCTCGACAAACTTACGGTAGTACCCAACCAACCCAAGGAAACTCCGTACCTCCGTCACTGACTTAGGCACTTTCCAACTCATTACAGCCTCTACTTTTTGCGGATCAATGCAAATACCCTCAGCCGATACAACATGCCCAAGGAAAACCACTTCCCTAAGCCAAAACTCACATTTACTCAGCTTCACATACAACTGATTTTCCAACAACGCTTGCAAAACAATCCTCAAGTGCCTATCATGATCCTCCTCAGTACGCGAATACACAAGGATATCATCGATGAACACCACCACAAATTGGTCCAAGAATTCATGGAATACACGATTCATCATGTCCATGAAAGCAGCAGGCGCGTTGGTCAAACCAAACAGCATCACCAAAAATTCATAATGTCCGTACCTCATCCGAAAAGCAGTTTTAGGTACGTCCACATCCTTCACCTTCAACTGATAATACCCCAATCTCAAGTCTATCATAGAAAACACTGAAGCTCCCCGAGATTGATCAAAGAGATCATCAATCCTAGGCAAGGGATACTTGTTCTTGATCGTCAACTTGTTCAGTTGCCGATAATCTATGCACATTCTTATCGTCCCATCTTTCTTCTTCACAAACAGGACCAGTGCACCCCAAGGTGACACACTCGGCCGGATGAAACCTCGATCCAACAACTCATGCAACTACGTTTTCAACTCTTTTAACTCTTTGGGTGTCATGCGATAAGGAGCAATGGACACCAGAGTTGTATTCTCGTACAACTCTATACCAAACTCAACTTCCCTACTTGGTGGCAATCCAGGCAATTCTTCCGGAAAAACACCCGGAAAGTCGCAAACAGTTCGGATATCCTGCACACGCACATCCTTGGTGCCAGGATTCATCACATAGGCAAGGTAAGCTTCACAACCCAACCTCATCATACGATTTGCTTCCAAATCCAAAATCACATTCGACAAGAATTTCACATTCTCGCCTACTAAAACAACCTCATAGTCATCGGCCAACTTTAAGGTGACTCACTTAACATCAAAGTCAACCACCGCCCTATGCTCCGTCAACCAATCCATGCCAAGGATTACATCAAATCCGTAGAAAGGTAATTCCATCAAATCCACAAGAAACACATGACCTTGCACAGACAAAGGGCATCTCCTATATAACTCTCTAGTGACTACAGTCTCACCAAAAGAACTAGTCACTTGCATTCCTACTTCAAGCATCTTAACAGGTATATCAAGCAAATGTGCATGCTCACTCAAGATATAAGAATGCGTGGATCCATAATCAATCAAAGCCAACAAAGATAAAGACTGGAGAGCAAAGGACACTCCCTCCTCATATGATCTATCGAACCACAATTCCAGCAAGAGTTCCCTGTCACCACAACAGGAGCCTGAACCTCTCTAGCTGCCCGAGGACAATCTCGCCTCAAATGATCCCTCGAACCACATGTCCAGCATTAATACTGCTCAGATCTCATACGACCTCCCTGAGTCTGTCCACCTCGACCCGGAACACCACGCCTTCCCTCAGACTGATGTCTCCTATCACGACCTCTTTTGTTCCGTCTACCACCGGAACTATACTCAGCAGCTCTCTTCCCAGAGTTAGAACCAACACCTTTAGAAAACAAACCCAGGTTCTGCTCGATGTCCTTTGCTCGACAAACAAGCACGTCAAAATCAGTGTAATCAACAGCCAACATGTACGTCTTAACTTCCTGTACCAAACCGTACCGGAAGCGATCACATCGATGCCACTAACTGGGCACCAACTCAGGAGCATATTGGCTCAAACGTACGAACTGGACCTCGTACTCAGCCACCGATAGGTTACCCTGAACGAGAGACATAAACTCCCGTTTCTTCTCATCCAAGTATCTCACACCTAGATACTTTCTCCGGAAGGAACCTTTAAAGAACTCCCAATCAACATCGTTGGGTTTCGTACCAGCTGTGGTAGTCGTCCACCAGCTATAAGCATCACCTTGTAGCAAGGAAACGGCACATCCAAGCTTGCGCTCATCACTACAACCCATCTGATCCATAATACGGATCGTACTGGCTAGCCAGGCCTTATACACCTCAGGTGCCATACCATAGAACTCTACCGCTCCCAAGCTTCTCAACCTCTCCAAAGGTAGACCCACCTGCCCAGCTGCAGGGGCCTGCACTTGCGCTCTGGCAACAGCAGCCTGAAACGCTCCGGTAATCGCCTCAACTAGTGGCGCCAAATTACCCAAACCAGGACCAGCTTGTCCTTGCTGCACCTGCTCCCCACCTCCAGGTGGTGGCGGAGGAGGTAGATCTCCACCATGAGGGACATCAGCCCCCTGCTCAGCCTGGTTTTCCTGCTCAGCTGCAGGCACTATCGTATTGGACCTCAACTCTCTTCTAGGTCCCATGTGCTATTTTAAACAAACACAACAACGAAAACAAATCAAACCATTTAGGCCAGCTGCAAGCAAGAATCCAAGTTTACAAAACATTTGATTAGTGTAATAATGCAATGGGCACCCAATTTCCCCACAGAGCATAGCATACATGAAACATCATGCTCACATACTTGTCATCATTCAAATCAGCACATATCCACATAACATCATCACCATACCATCATAGTCATCTCACATGCAATTCACATCATTCAACATGGCATAAGGTTCAAAATTCAAACATTAGCATGCTTTTCAAACATCATACTTCAACTCACATTAATCGCACACACCAACATTCCCAACTCTTTTGAAATCACGCTCTGATACCAACAAATGTAACCCCCTTAACCCGGCCTAGATGTTTGACCCGAACTACGAAGATTACACGGGGAAAACCAAAGTCAACCTGAAAGTCAACCTTGATTAACGACCTTTTTTCCTTTTTATCTTCTCTAGATGCACATTAACCCTATGTGATTACACAAGAATCATAGGATAGAAGGACGCAGAGATCAGAAAACATTTAAGGACTCAATTGCAAGAATTACACATTTTAGGGACCAAAATGTAATTTTTAGAAAAATGAGAACTTTACAGAATTTAAGATTACCAATATACAATTAGTCATATTATATGCCTCTCTGTCAAATTTCAGCTTAAAAGGACATTCCAAGTTCTAGCAATTGCTTTCACAACATTCAAGAATAAAATGTAAAACCTGAAAAATTAAAGCAATTCAAATCATCATCCAACGGTCATCCGTTTCGAAACACCAACCTTCGTACCGAAACGCCCGTATCGAAACGGTGTTGACCATTTCAGTACTCGAGTGTGTTCCGAGACCGGTATCGAAACATGCCTCTCCAGTAGCCAAAGTGTTCCGAAACACCTTCAACCGTACCGAAACGCTATGGCCATTACAGGCCCCCGTTTCGGAACAGTTAAAGGGTGTTTCGATACACCCTGCCCTGTGACAGCAGAAATTGATGGTTTTTCATGCTTTTACACATTCGAGTCATTCCCGAAACATGCCACAACATGCAAACATCAAGGATACATATCAACAATCAACATACCGAAGCTATAACTTGAACAAAGCAACCAACACGTAAACAAAGGCACTAAAGGCATACTTCCTAGATTACCAAAACCAAAACAAGGTAAAACACCAAAAAAACCAAAATCCAAACTCCAAAGGCCATTTACAACTCAATTATAGGCAAACAAACATGCTAAAAGTAAAAGAATCAACCTCATACAATCCAAAGTATAAATCCCCACCCATTGCCTCTTATTACACTAAGGGTGAACCACATACATCTTTTTAGCAAAACCTTGGATTCCTCTTGCTCTTGGGCTGCCTCCAAATGTTCAATTTTCTGCATTGATGAAACAAACGAGCGTAAGCTTAAAGCTTAGTGAGGATCGCTAAACAACATTCACCAATACATTTAACATAAATTGCACAACCACCACTTAAATCACGTGGCTTTTTATAAAACATGTCTCCACAAGACATCAATGCATTTTTAAGTTCGCATGCACTTATACAACATCATAAACAACAATTAGACCATTGTTCATGCTTTACCAAGCATCTCATGCATTCTTGCATCATATACAACTTTCTCATGCAACCTTGCATCACATAAAAGCATCTCATGCTTCACTTTATTCATTTACATTATATTGGCTTTCAAGAGATAATCCACAAACCATTTCAACACAAGACACAATCGGATACACGGATTACAAGCATTGTCCCTCACGCTTCATACAAACTACCGGACTACACAAGGTGGAGACAAATGGCACAATCACAACCCCTCAACACCCGTGATGGAGAATAATGGCACAATCACAACCCCTCAACATCACTCATCGGTAGTTGTATGCTTCCACTAACGAGAGTATGGGACACATACACAAGACTCACACACGGGACAATCACGGCACAATCACAACCCCTCAACATCCAAGGCGACTTTATTCACGGTGCACCCAATCCTATAGCCGGCTAACTATATCCGATTAAATTAACCAAAAACCATTTTCATCACTTGCCAATATAACCGTTTATCCACATTAATCCATTGTTTTTCAAGCATAAACAAAATGTCATTTCCACAAGCATACATGCTTAACATCATATGCATTTTCATATGAAAACCAAGGATCACTTACCTAGTGCATCCTTAACATAATGACATTAAAATCCATCATTAAACCATGCTTAAAAACAGTAAACAAATACACTCTTACATCAAATGCATTTTCATCAAACTTAGCACAATTCCAAGAGAGGGATTACCGAAACACTTACACTTGAGCTTAGTTAAGTGTATCAAACTTACACTAAGCTCCCAAGAGCATGCTCAAAGCATTACAAAGCAAGAAATTGCCTTTCCACTCACCGATACGCGAAGCCTCATTCGCCAACACAGAAATTACACCTCCGGAGCCTCCAAAATCACCTCGTTAGCTTCCGGATCAAGATCCCATGTTTTCACATCATCAAAATAGAGATCTAAATGCATTAAAATGCATTCTAGCACCAACAACAATTCATAAACTCGTTGCCCACTCAAACTACACCAAAATACCCTTCCAAAAGAACCGAAACCTCAATCGATTGCTTCCTAAACCAAGACCAGCCATCATACATCACTTCCAACCACTTATCAACATCAAAACACATCTAATAAACATCTAACTCATCCTTATACCTCCAACAATCAAGATTCCATCATTTCACCCCAAAAACACACTTAAAACTACCAAGAAACTCAAGGATCTTAAGGATTTCGGGATCTATGCTATTAACACATCATTTTAACATATAAATAAACTTAAGAATCAATTAGAATCAACACAAAACAGAGCCCAACTCATCAAGTCCGAAAAGCAAGATTTCATCCACATTTTCCTAAGATTTTGATCTCAAATCAAAACTATATTCAAAACTCAATCAAAAATAGTTATTAGAAGCCAAATATCTTGGGAATTTCAATAAAGAACTTAGATTAGAGGTTGAGAACGGGATTTACCTCCAACCCTTGCTTCCTTCAATAGATGACAAGTTTTCCTTGAAAAAATCTTGAAGAATTAAAGAAGATCTCTTGAAAAATATTTAGGAAATGTTGAGATGATTTTTGGGAGAAAGAATTCTTGAAAAGATGAGAGAAAATGGTGTTTGGCTAAAATGAGAGGAAATTGGTAGTTACGTAAAATGAAAATCCACTAACTACCAATTAAGTAATATTAACTTCTAATTAAAATCATTTAATTAAAATCCATTTAAATCCCATGGCATATTGAAGAAAGGTCAAATTGACTTAAAGCCCCCTAAAGATTCTAAGATTTTGGCTTCCACCTTTAAAATCACATTTTTCCTAGTTTTGAAACTTTACAATTTGGTCACTACTCAAAATGTCCATTTTCCAAATCCCTTTTAGCAAAATTGACTTAACCAACCTCTTAATTATATTTTTAGAGAATTTTACCAATTTTTATCACAATTTTATTCTATCTCGATCCTTAATTTCCAAAAATCACTTTACGCAATTCGAACCGTTCTCGACTGGTCTGATCCGATGTCTAAAACATCTATGCCCAAAACCAGGGCGTTACACCCCCCAAAAAAATGGGCGTCTTAAAACCAAGGGAAGATCTGAATTGAAAATCCAAACATAACGGTTCAGATATACTTGAATTTTGGCCTTCGACTGGCGGGCTTTGTTTCAGTTAAAGGTTTGTGCTTTGATCCTTAGGTCATCAAGAATTACAACCAAAGATAGCGAGTGAAGGGTCTACTGCGGTTGATGGGTTCTCATCATTCATACTGCCGATACTATTTATATCTTTTCTATTTTTTCATGTTTTCCATAACTTTTAAAATTATGCTAATGTCTCTTTAAGTATTAATATAAATACTATTCTCGTCTCCTTCATCCGTCTCACAAACATCTCGCAGATAAATTGGTATAGATTATGAAAAAGCAAAGGATTTCTTATGATTACTATGATTTGACCTATGGAGTACATGTTATTCCAAGATAGAAAGCGAATCTGCCAAGGTTAAGGCAAAAGGGCATCGGGGGAAAATTGATGAGATTCGCTGAAGAAAGACAACGAGTACCTCTCATGTTAAAATCCAAGGAGCTAGAGGCGAAAACCCAAAGGGCGCCCAAAAGAAAGAAAAAGAAAGAAAGAAAAAAGGAAAAGGGAAAAGGGACACGGGAAAAGAAAAAGAATAAACTCTGAAGTGAAAACTCGTAAAAGGCACTTTGAGGAAAGACAAATCTAAAGTGAAAACCTGAAAAGGCGCTTTAGAGCATAAGGTTTAGGAGTTCAAGAGAAAGGGGGCATAAAGGGTGAACCCGAGTGAGAGATGGGGCACCGCTGTTACAAAGAAGATAAGAGGAAAGCAAGAGAAGATCAAAATCAAGGCACTAAGAAGAAAAACTGTCTGAGTGAATTATTGTCATTCATGCATCATACTTAGTTAGACATCCCTAAGTTAGGAGCATGCTAACTCATACCATCGTAGCATTTCCTCTCTTTTCACATGTATTTGAAAGATAAATCAAGTACCTCCTAAGAAGAGAAGTAAATGACAAAGTGGAAACTAGAAAGGGATTTTCAAGCAAAGGATTTCAATCTCGCCACTTCAGGGCGAAAGAGACATGATGATAGAACCTTCCATAAAAGGGAAGAAGAAAAATAGTCTATTCGTTCAAGCTCGTAAAGAATGGAAACCTTCATTTTGGCTTATGGCCTATCCATTCAAGCCAAAGAAGAATGGAACCGTCATTTGAAGAATTTCTATTGGTTCTCTGCCGCTTTGAAGGAACATGCCGTCTTTGTCTGGTTTCGTTTCTGCCGCTTCAGGAAACGAGTTTATTTACCATTAGAGGACATTTGATTTGTTCGCTGCCACTTCGGAGGGACATGTCGTCTTTGTCTGGTTTTTTCTCTGTCATTTCGGGGAAACAAATTCTTCTTTCATTTGAAGTTATTCTCTGCCGCTTCGGAGGGATAATACACTTGGAAGTTATCTGGTCCGTCCATTGCCGCTTCGGAAGGACATGCCAACGCTACTCAGTTTGTTTTCGTCGTTTTGGAAAAGTAAGTTATTTTGATTTGGTCACTGCCGTTTCGGAGGAGCAAATCGTCCAACAGAAAAGTTGGATAAAATTAGTGCTTATGGTCTCTGCTTTATCGTTGGTCTACAAGGATAAGCAAAGAGGGGCAGCTGTAATCACTAATTTTATCCAGGATGTTAACCCATTTTACATTTTTGTCAATTTTCTAGTAATGGGCCTCTCTTATATTTACTATTGGGCCTCTCTTATATTTGCTATTATGTGTTGGTTTGACAAAAAAATTATAATAATAAAAAAGCATGATACTAATTGGTTGTATTATGTGTATATAGGTATTATGCATGAGTGTGTTAATATATGCATGCTACGTATGCGCCATTATTATGTGTATGCATTGCTTGTATGTATATATGTCTTTATATTAATGTCATTAATATTTAAATGTGTGTATTGCATATTGCACGAGTATATTATTATTATTATTATTATTATTATTATTATTATTATTATTATTATTATTATTATTATGGGCTGGTAATGGAAAAACAGAAAAAATCAATCAAACTCATTTTTAATTAATGTTCAAGTCCATTTACATAACCCAAAATTTGTTTACAAGGCATGTTTGGCCCAATATTTATAATGAAACTGTAATCCAATAACCTGATTTAGTTTATCTTATGCGCAGCTAAGGGAGAGCCGTTGGATCAAGCCAAATCCAACGGTCCAGATCAAGACCCGGGCGCCCCCTCGGATGCCGCGTGAGGACCACTCGCGAGCCGTTCGTCTCTCACGCGCACGTGCAATGCTCGTCGGGGCTTTTCAGCACTAAGCGCCACACGACGTCATCTGATGCTGCCACGTCATCCTCTAGGAGCCATCTGGACCGTCCATGTTCGAGTGATCGTAGTCGTTGGATTAGATCTGATCCAACGGCTCAAACCTCATCTAGCCGATAGACTTTCCGCCTTCTTTTCACCTATGGCCGCCATGTGTTCAAATCAATGGCCCCTCCACGTCGCCGGAAATTCTGCTGCGACCGTACGACAACCACTAGCTCTCCAACCACTGAGCAGACCAAAAAAACGTTAAAAATGAGGGATTTCAGTCAAGACATCATCCACAATGTAATCATTTAAGTTTTGCTTAATAATGTAAACTAGAAATCGAATATAAAGGAAAACAAAATCCATGTAACTAAGTTCGGATTATCAATAAAAAAACAAGATTTTCTAGAAGGTGCTCTCTTCCTCTTTTCTTTGCACATCGAGCATATAAAAAAATCAAAATAGAGATTAGGTGTTTACCTTCGCCGTCATAGGTCTTCGGCCGCCTAGGATCTCTGTTGATGGACAAGCCCGCCCTTCCGATGACAAACCTCTGGTCTTCTGGCCATGAATGGTGATTCAAAAGGTTTCCCTTGTAAAAAAAGGAATTTTCGTTTTAAGTAAAGAGAGGATCGATTTGTTTTTTAATAAGAAAAAAGTTTTTTTTTTGAATTTTTGATGGTCACCGGCGGCTGATGATGTATCGAGGCGGCCGGTACGACTGAGCCTCGCCGACATCTGGGTTCTCGAAACGGAAGATTTGGAAGGTGGGTTATAAAACGTTCTTAAAAATGGCTAAAAGGTCAAATTTTTGACCGAAAGTGGGGTTTATAGTGTTTTCAAAATTTTAAAAATGATTTAATACCCTCAAAATCCCATCCTCCCTGGGATATTTACGGTCTTAGGTCCTTCTATGTTTGCAAAGTACGCTCGTGGTCCCTCTGATTTTTCAAAGGGTTACAACCACATCCCCTTTTCAATTGAATATGCATTGTCTCTTAATTCGGCCCTCAAAATTTATTTTTCTAACAATTTAGTCCCTTTTCAGTGTTGAAGCCCCCCTTTTACCCCTGGTTGTTCATGCATATTTAATTTCTAGTCTTTTATTTTGTTGATATTGTTGTTATTCTTACTTTAGCGGTATAGATCTATTTAATTTGCGGTTGATTGTTGACATATTATGTGGTTATGGTATATATATATATATATAGTATAGTTTTTATGTGATAGATAGCTTATATATAATATATAGTTTTCTATATAGTTTTACATAATATATTATATATAGTTTACATATACTACATAGTAATTAACGAATTTAAATCCTAAAAAGGAGGTATTTATTAATCCTGATATTTTTGTCGCAACAATCTTGGCTTAATGGATGTTGACCAAATATGTGTATTAATCTTTATCGTCCGAAGGTAAATGTTTATTAAAAGTTGACAAGTCATAACATCATACTTAAATACTTGCATTATGCATAAAGGTGATGTACAAAATTCGAACCATAAATTAACACGCCTGTCAGGCTTATTCAATGTCGGTTTAATCTATGGTCCGTTGTATCGTCACCCTTATTAAGTAAACATTTAATTAACTCATACCTACTAATTTGATAAAGCCCGTTTAATTAAAGTTTATATTCAATTAAGAATATTTAATTAAATTCAATTTAAATTTCAACAATTTCCATCGATAAAAAACAACATATATTTTGGTACCGATTTCCGGGCGTGATGGGTGCTAATCCTTCCACACACGTAACCAACCCCCGAATACTTTTCTAAACAAATCTATGGTTTTATGGTGTCCGGCCTACCTAAGTAGCCGGTGACGACTCTAAACTTTTATTATTTTCAAGAACACAAATTTTCAAAAGAAATTTCCCTTTTAATCATTTTTTTTTCAAAAAGTGGGATACATATTAAGAGTAATTATGGCCTTCAAAGAGTAACATATTAAGAACAGTGAGCCATTATTTTCTCAACAAGAGTGACACTCAACATAGAGAACATGTAGAAATGAAACGAAGAGAAAAGGGTTTGTTGGTCATCACACTTAGGTTAAAAAAGCTTTTTTATTGACGAAGAGAAAATGTTTAGTGTGTTTGGTTTAAGGTTTATGGGTTGGAAGTTTTGCGTTTATGGATTTTGGGTTTAGAATTAGTGTTTTGGATTTAGGGTTTAAGTTTAGGGTTTAAGGTTAAATTATTTTTAATTAAAAGGGTAAACTACATAAATGACCATCATACTATGCGTATTACATATTTGGTCCTCGTTATTTATGCATTTTATCAATTTGGTCATAATTTTAATTTAATAAAATGAATTGAATATTCAATTAGGTAGTGACACGTGTCAACACCTTAATGAAGAAATTTAATTATTTATAGTGTATTAAATAAATTTATTTTCCTCCTCCAATCAGGTGCTGACACGTGTTACCACCTATTTAGAGGAGAAAAATAAAAGCACACACCCTTACTCTAGGTGGGAATTGAACATAGATAAGACAAGGGTAAAGAGAATGGCTTAGCCACTACACTAAGCACAATTTTATGTTATAAATCACTAAATTTAATATTTATTTCTGTTTTACAGCTGTGACATAATTGCTGAAAAATAAGGATTCATTAACAACAATAATTTAATTCCATCTGCCTTTCCTTCTCCTTGTTTCTCCATTTTGCCCGCATTTTTCATCAATTTTCCTTTCCTTATAAATTGTAAATACTAAATACCCTTTTCTTCATTTTTCAGTTTCTACTGTCTATCTGCATATCACAATACGTGAAGTGGGGAAATGCTTTCGGCCTCAACTTGACTTTGGATGATTAATTCTTCTCTCGTCCGACTCTTTGAAGCTACTACAAGTCCCACTTTCAGGTAAATTCTTTTCAACTATTTGTGAAACATTTCTGTTTATCGAGTTTGCGAATGTATTCTCAGTGGTTCGATACAGTGGAACTGGTCTGCTAATTTTTTGGGCCATATAGACAGTGCTAAACAGAGTCAATACATTCACAAACATAACTTACAAGGATGACCCTACCATATTTTCTTGGGAACTGATGAACGAACCTCGATGAACCTCAGATCCCTCTGGAAAATGCTGGCAAAATGGAGAAACATGGAGAAGGAAAGGCATATGAAATTAAACCATTGTTGTTAATGAATCTTAATCTCTGAGCAATTATGTCTCAGCTGTAAAACAGAAGTAAATATTAAAGTTAGTAATTTATAATACAAATTTGTATTTGGTGGAGTGGCTAAGCACTCCATTTACCTTTGCTTTACCCGGGTTCAATTCCCACCTAATTAAATATTTAATTTATTTTATTAAATTAAAATTATGACCAAATTGATAAAATGTATAAGTAACGAGGATCAAATGTGTAATTATACAAAATTTTACTAACTGCCACATCACCTCCTCTGTTAGGTTCTAACGACAGGTGGTCACATTGAGTCAATTTTAATAGTATGGTAGTTTAATTGCTTCGAAAAAAAGTATGGTGGTCAAATCGCGACTAAACCCATAATATGGTGGTCATTTATGTAGTTTACCCTAATTAAAAACAAGGTCAAATTGAAATAATGTGTTAATATATTGATGGTTAAATTTATTATTATTTTTTGAATTAGGACTAAATTGTTTGAATGTGCAAATGTGGATGACTAAATGTGTTATTATACAAAATTTCTTAACTGTTACGTCACTTTTTTAACGTCTGTTAATAGCTCAGTGACCAAATTGAAGCAAATCACAAAGCTTAATGGTAACATTAAAGCAATTAGAAGTTTGATTATCAAATTGAATAATTAACCAAAATTTAGTGACCATTTGTGAACATTACCTAAAAAAAAATTTAACCGGCAATTTGATGGGGAGGGGGGGGGGGGGGGGGGGTAAATTGTGATTTAAGCCGAAGTTAAAAGTTATAGCTCTTAGCTTTTTTCCATAACCACTTTCCAACAATTTCCTTCATTTAGCCTCATTTATATCTTTTGATCTTTTATATTTTAAAAAATAATATTCAAAATTGTTATTTTACTGTCGAAATGGCCGTTACGTCGGAGAGATTTTAAGAAAATAATTAGAGTTGTCACTAATTTTTTAATTGAGGTGAGATTAGATCACTTAAAATTATGTTATTTTAATAAAACATTATTTTCATAAAATTTATTAAAATTACAATTTTGGTCCATGAAATAATAAAATGAGTTCGGAAGCCGATTACGTATTAATATTGAAATTTATAAATTCGAGATAAATTTAAATTACAATCCGTTGGAATATGTGTACAAATTTATTTTAAAGGAAACAAACTATTTTTGAAAATAGAGTCTAAATTCCGGCATTTGAAATCTTAGTTCGCTCGATTTTGAAAAGAATGACCCTGTATTTCAAAGAGTAAACGAAAAATGCACTCCAACTAGTTAGGAGACTATCTCGTCTATACCTTATAATAAAGGAACATTGCATAAAATTTTTATTCACAAAGGAAAAAAACACGTGATGCAAACGAAGTCAATCAAGCAAAATGCAAATAACGAGCAAAGATATACATAAAGTTAGAAGCATTAAAGAATGATTAAATTTTTCTCATTAGAAATTTTATTAATATTAAAAATATGACTTTTTTATTCAAATAATCCTACGAAATTGCACATCAAACAGCCAACAAACTACTTATTTTCGGAGATTCAATCACACCTAATGTTGATAAAGACCTTTTTTCCCTCAATTTTTTTTGTCAAAAAGTCCCGACGGCCACAACCATTGCGACGTATTATTATAGTTAAATTTTCATAAATTATGAAGAAAAAAAAAACACTTTAACATTCAATTAAACATATACTGCTCTTGGCAGTTACAAAACCTCTTTCCACTAATTTTCAAACTTTATCTTCTTAATTGCGTTTTTTAATACCAATATCGGCTTTTGACCGTTTTGCTGGTTTGTATATAATTAAAATTTATCTTTTTTGAAGAATGTTTTATTTTCAAATTTTTTTCTTGTTATTTAATTTTACTTTGATAGATTCATATCACATCTGTTTTTATGGCTGTCTTTTTGTCTGCTTTTGTGACAGTTCTTTCGTATGCTTGGTAGCAGATTTTGTCTATCTTTTGATAGTTTATCGTTCAGATGACGAGAATCATCGTGTATTTTTTCAGCGAATGACGACAATTTGTTTATGATTATGATTCCCTTTTGAGGTTTTGTCGATATGCAAAAAACAAGCGACAAAAGATTTTCCTTCCTTCATAAAGCACTCTAGTGAAAGTAGTTGATTGCTGGATTTTTTTTAGAAGATTGTACAAGTTCTTCTCAAAGTGATAGATTTTGTTCTTTATATATTTTGCACCCTTTGAATTTTATTGAGCTTTGTATTTTAATGTTTGTGGTGTGATTCTTTTGTAATCTTATCACTTTGAATATAATCTAGTAAATTTTTATTGTTAAAAAAATTCATAAATTATTACAGTTAAGTTTCGACACCTTGAAAGTAGGGGTGGGCGTTAGATCGAATCGAGCCGAGTCAAGTAAAAAAAATCGAGATATTCGAGTTGACGCGTCATATTTTACAACTCAAACTTCATTTAAAATTTTTTCGATTCGAGTCGAGTTCGAGTTACTATATAAATTTAATTGTAATTATTTATCATGTTTTAGTACGGTTTGGTTCCAATTTAAACAACTTTCTTTAATCATATAAGATATGCATATGCATTTCTTTATATTTTTCATATGTGGCATGTATTTCTTCATATTTTTTATATTAGTATATATATATATTAGAAAAAATTGAGGTACTCGACTAAAACATAAAAATAAATCCACTAATTATTAAAAAATTTCGAGTTATTCGAGTTTCCTTTTTATAGCTCAAACTTTATTTGAATTTTTTTCGAAACGAGTCAAGTTTATGAAATTTCGAGTTGAGTCGAGTTTTGCTCACCCCTACTTGAAAGAGTTTTTGGCTTAGCCCCAACATCTATGGACAATTTTCAGAACTCGTTTATGTTGTAACTGTTGAAATTTTCTTTTACTGTTTCTTTAGAAAATTTTAAATATAGTAATTACTTCGTTCATTTTTCCCCCATGGTTCTCTAAACTTTGTTCTTATTAATTCAGACAGAATCGCGTCACACACCAAACTTTAGTAAGTGAGTCTCTCAGTAAAAAATTTTGGTCTCAAGTTTGAGACTTGCTTAAACGATACTAACCTGCTCATTACGTGAACCAAACCGTTGATTAATTACTCTATTCTTTTACAATATATCTAGTTTTATAATTTATAAAAATTATGTATACCCTAAGGTAAAAGTAGTCCACAAGCGGCTGGAAATGTTGTGTTGAAATCTTGTCTTCTGGCCTCGTTAGCATTGCAATTTAGCAAATGCCCATTGTGGTAGTATTCATTGGACATATATTTTAGTTAAATTATAATTTTTGCCCTCCTATTTTCCCCAAGTTTAGGATTTAGCCCTCATATTATGATTTATCAAGGTGAGAATGATATTTTATTTTTGGAGGGAAAGAAATGTAAATTCATTAGACTCGAAAGTTGAAGAAAATGCAAAGAAGCAATGTGTTGTATGATTTAAAGAATGGAATTATTTTTATGTATTATTTGGAAACAAAAGGAGAAGAAGTTGTTCCATTATATCTACCATGGGTACGCATTAGTCCAAGTAGAATTATCATTGCTGAAATAAACCCCGTCACTTCTGACCGACCACATGCAAGAATTATGGTACTTTTGGCACCGTTCTTCGTCTCTTGAGGCCGTAAAGGCATCGAAATCTTGCTGATTCCCTTTCGTCCACCGTGCATTGCAGAAGAACAAGGTGGTTCTCACAAAATTTATTTTTGCATCCCATGTGTAATCGTCGCTAACGTACATGGCTTTCTCGCCGAGATCGTCATCTTTCGACTTGCAATGCAGATATAACGTGGGCACGTCATTGGCGGGCGACTCCAAAGGCAAATCGTTGGTTATGTGGATATGATAGTTGATTAACAACATGTCTTCTTTTTCGCTCACCGCGATTTCCAAGAGACAAGACGCCAAAACCGTCAACACAATCTTTTTGATGTCAGCCATGGTTGGATATGATGTGTTTTAACAGTGAATAAGATGTTTGGTTTTTATAGTCAAAATGTTGGCAAAATATTCTATGGAAGATAAAGCTGTGCATGGGATAATTCACGTAATTATAGGGATTTGCATGGAAGGTTCTTTGTAAGAGCCAATTTGTGTAGCAAATAAAAGGAAGGAAATCATGATTGTGGATCCCGATTGAAGACATTCCTTGTGAAGTAACAAGTTATAATGGAAAGGATTTTTATTGTTAATAAGGATAAAATATTGTTGTATTATTAGGGACAAAATCTAAGTTTGAATCTCGAAAATGTTATTATTGGAATGGATAACAATCTTTGAACATAAATTGTAGAATCAACATTAAAAAAATATGAATGAAGGTTTGAATGACGTGACATTTGACATGAAGAAATCATAACAATCAACAAATATTCAAGTTAACCACTGGCAAAAACTTCAATAAATACTTACATTTACTAATTGGTCTAGTGGTCATGAATGCTCATACGTTTTTACCTTTATATGAGTTCCAATCTCAGTATTTCTTTTGAGAATATTATTGTAACTATTTAATCCAAAAAAATTCAACAAAAACTAATAGTAATTCTCTGCCCCTCTTCGGTGCCCCTATTTATGCCCACACTAAAAAAACTAGGTTTAGGGTTTAGGAATTTACATGTATGATGTATTTTTAGAATTTAGGGTTAAGGCATAAAATTTAAAATTTTGAGTGTTGAGGCATAGAAAGGGGCACCAAAAAGGGTAGAAGATTTTTGTTCAAGAAACACCATCTTAAGAAGGTTTTTAGAAAATGCATGAAAGTTCAAATGTATTTGAAAGCCCGAATTCTAAAATAAAAACAGAGTCATCATAAATTTTTTGAAGTTATGCGACATAGGTCACCAATAAAAACATTTAAAAAAGGAATTTATTTTAAAAAATATCTTTCAAAAATATTTTTTAAGTCTGTGTTTGAAAACCAGAAAAAAATGATTTAGATTCGAGAGTCAATTATGCGTACAATGAACATGTATTTTATTAAAAAATTAGAGACATCATCTTAATAAATTCCTCAAAACCTCTAAAACGGTCGTGGCTGCAAATGTTCAGACTAAGATGTTTGGAAGCCAATAAGCTAGCAATTTATCAATTGAGATATATGTCAAGATCGAAGATATTTATCATGGATTTAAATTATGTGGTTATCCATTTTTGAGTTTACAGAATTGCTTGGAGTTTCCCACAACCTCTAAATATTTTCCTACTAAGGAATCAATTATTGACCGAAAATGCATGAGTTGTTTCGATCGGGGATCATTTAAAGAATTTAAACTTACGAAAGACTATGTATTTTTAAGAAAATTTTAATATTTTAATTTACATAAATTATTAAAGTTTAATTTTAAGAAGCAATGAATTCAATCGACAATTTTTAGAGCAAGTGGTTAAAAGTTTCCAGTTGACACTTTCCCCTAAGTTGCGGGTTTATTATTTATTAGGAGTAAATTTTTCCACCCACTCCACCTAGGTAAAAATTGTTAAAAAAGAAAAAGAAAAGAAGCAATGGATTCAAGAATGTCAATATTTGCAAAGAATTTATATAATTCCAAGAAGTGATTTATTTTATTTTTGTAACCAATGCACTAAAGTAAATGTGTATTATTTTGAAAAAGGAGAAGAAGTTGTTCCATTAGATCTACCATGGATACGTATTAGTCCAAGTAGAATTATTATTGCTGAAATAAATCCCGTCACTTCTGACCGACCACATGCAAGAATTATGATACTTTTGACATCGTTCTTCGTCTCTGGAGGCCACAAAAGCATCAAAATGCCGTTGCTTCCCTTTGGTCCACCGCGCATTGCAGGAGAACAGGGTGGTTCTCACAACGTTTACTTTAAAATTCCATGTGTAATCGTCCCAAACGCGCATGGCTTTCAAGCCGATATCGTCGTCTTTAGACTTGCAATGCAGATATAACGTGGGCACGTCATTGGCCGGCGACAACAGAGGCAAATCGTTGGTTATGTGGATATGGTAGTTGATTAATAGCATGTCCTCTTCGCCGATTGCGATTGCGATTGCCAAGAGACAAGACGCCAAAACCACCAACACAATATTTTTCAGGCCAGCCATGGTTTGATGAGATGTGTTTTAACAGTGAGTAACATCGTTTAGTTTTTATAGACAAAATGTTGGAAAATATTCTAGGAAAGGTAAACTTGTGTTAAAGATGGCTTGAAACCTAGAATGTTTCAAAGCCATTTATTGTGAAAATTAAATGTATCCGCTTAAAATGGACAAAAACTTAATTTTCTTACGGGGATAATTTCATTTTTGGTCCTAAATATTTTATGTCATTTACAAGTTGGTCTTTGAAGCTTAACTATTAATAGATCTAACCTTTTTTCATTTAATATCAACCATAACCATCTCTCATTTGTAAAATTTGAAAATTCTTAAAATTTTTAATTTGTTTGTAGCATTTTGGTAACAATGAAGTTAATTTCAACACCTTAAAATTTTTTTTATTATTATTCCCAAGCGGATGAGATTGTTCTGTTGAAATCATGTCTTCTTGTCATGTTAGTATTGTCATTTATCAAATGTCCATTTTTGGTAGCATCAAACCCGTATTTTAGTCAAATTATAATTTTCACTTATATTTAGGATTTAGTTCTTATATTATGATTTATCAATGTGAGAATGATATTTATTTTTGTAGACAAAAAAGCTAATTCATGGGACTTGAAATTTGAAGACAATCAAAGAAGCAATAGATTGTATGGTTTTAAGAATGGATTTATTTTATCGTTGTTGGTCTTCGTGTGGCTTGGTCTATTGGTCTTGTTCGTTTACAGGTTCAATCTGATAATTCCACTGCAATCCGCATGTCTCTTGACCCTGAAGCTTCTTCTAGCCCGCTTCCCCTCGTTCGTTCTATCTCCTAGCGCGAAATCAAAATTGGTCTCTCAACTTTCTCTGGGTTCCTCGTGAGCAAAATATGGTTGATGATTGTTTGTCGAAGCTTCCTCCACCACCGGATTTTCAGTTGATGATTCTAGATGATGCACCTGTTTTAGCTCAGCCGCTCCTTGTCCGTGATTGTGACGGTCCTTCGTATTGTTGCTATAGTAAGGTTGGCCAAGGTGTAACTTGAGGGTTCCGATATGTTCTTGAACCATATTTGGTTGTCAAGTGTAATCTTGTTTCTCTTGTAATGACACCATATACAATCTTTTTCCTCCACCTAGGTTAGGGAGGTTTTTAATGAGGTATATGGTATCATTCCCCATTTCTAATAAAAAAAAGAGAGAAGACATACATGCGAGAACGAAACCATAAACATAAAAGGAAAAGGTTATTCATAAGTTCCTTTAAAATTTATAATTTTTTGGTTGCCCTCCCAATTTGCTAAGGTTTTGCCATGATTAATTTGGACTGACCCGCGTTGTACACATAACTTTTGTAGGCAAATCTTCCAGTGGGGATTATGATATACTTGGCATTATTCTTCGTCTCTGGGACAACAACGTGTAAGAATTATGATATACTTGACAATTGACATTGTTCTTCGTCTCTAGAGGCCGTGAAAGCATCAAAATGTGAAAATCACCAGCTTCTTCAATGACGAAGCATTCCTCAAAAAGTATTTCACAATTTTTTATGATCAATTCTAAATTTACAGATAGCGTCATCGTCCTCAAGTCAAAAGGAGTAGGCGATTTCCTTATTCGCGGACAACCTTCTAATGACGTTACACTAGCAAGGATTATGGCATGTATATGGAAGATATGGTGATATTCTCAACGCGTTTATAGCAAACAAAAGCAATATAGGGGGTAGGAGGTTTGGTTTTGTAAGGTTTGGAACTAGAACAGATGCAACGAGAGCAATGGAAAGATTGAATGGTCTTAAAACTCATGGTAACAGGATTTCGTTGTCGATTGCTAAATTTAATAACAAGCCAAAGTATTAGGATAAGGAAGACCTGGGTAGGAATTACATTACAAAAAAACCAAGTTTTGTCAAGAGAAATACTAATACAATTGGGGGATAGACAAAACTAGGATCTCATAAATAACAAAAGAAAATGTTGTATGCAGAGCAAATGAATGTTAGGGTGTCGTATAAGGAAAGGAAGAGGATCGTAGGGCACGTTGTAGAAGAACTTTGGAAGATTAAGAGGTGTTTGGTAGGAAAAGTGGCTATTGCATGTAGTGTTAGTAATTTAGTAATTTAGTTTGTTAAGAATTTGTTAATCTCATTTCTGTTTTGGTTTGGGCTATATAAGTCATATTCATGTATTGGTCTAAACACCCCATTATTGTGATAATTAGTTTAGTTATATAAAATTCAGATTAATGTTCCTTTCTTCAATATTCTTTGGTTTAGTAACCCTAGTCCTTAAATACAACCGTCGCTCACTCAACTTCCACACACACAAACACCACCGTTTGTCACCATCCGCTCAATCATGCCGGAATTCTCACACGGTATCATTCGTCGTTGAAGATCCTAATGTCGCTTGTATTCCGTTGATGTTGTCGTTTTGGATCTGAAGTTGCTTCACCATTGCGGTTCGTCTTCATGTTTCCTTTTAGAGTCATTTCGGCTAATTTCCGAAGATCCTGCCATTTCTTCCTCCATCGGAGATCAAATTCCTCACTCGCCAGTTTTATCTGCGTCATTGATTTCTTCACCTATTGTTGTTGCATGTGCCATTCACTCTGTTCTTTCATCCTACTCAAGAGGTTCATCATTGGTTTTCACAACCTTCACTTGCCATTGTTTCCTCATGTGATGATCCATGCATCATACTTGTCTATTTTGTTTTTGTTCACTACCACGATCCAATGCTCATCTCACTTTTGCCGCAGATTTGCAGATCCTGGTGCCGTCTTGCCTCCGTTGTCGTCTTTGAGGTGTGGTTGTTCTCCGATCTGTGCTTTTCTAGTATAGCTTCTTGATTTTTCTTCTTTTCAAGTGTTGCTTGAAATTTTTTTTTCATGTGCAAGTTTCAATTGATGGTACTGTTTTGTAGACTCTCGGCGTGAATAGGAAATTGCTGGCAATAGGGCGTAAAAGATGTTGGAAAAGTAATAAAACAATGCCAAGAAAAGTCTATTGCGTGCAAGTATACACGGTCTGTAAGTAATACAACAGTTAAGCTGAGTTATCAATCCTACAGGGAATGTATTTTGGAATTTTGATTGCTTTGCAGGTTTACTTATCTTCAAGAAAAATGTTTGTTTTGAGTTGAAATTGAGATGATTGAATGGAAAGAAAATAAAAGAAAATAAAATGTTGGCAAGAGAGTGTCTTATCAAATGATGAGTGTTAGCAGGGAGTACCTGGTTTTCACATTAATCATGTCATGCCGGCTTTTAATAAATCCTGTCTAGGCATTGTTTGTCGAGCAGATTCAATGGTGGCATTACCTCGTTCGATGGTCAATGCCCTAAATCGTTTATGTTAAAAACCCCTATATATCTATAGTGAATGTTTTCTCAAAAACCGATTTAATTAAGTTCCAATCTTTATTCACGAGGGTAGATTTCACTCCCGAAGTAACTTCATCTACTTGAACTTCTTCTTTCGAATCATCTCACCTCAGTATCTATCATTCTTTCATTGCCACCCAAGTCAGTTATGATATTGAGTCGCAATAGGCTGACTATGCCAGCCGTCGTTGGCATAGTGTTTCAAAAAGAGAGTGCCAACTCTCGCTTGGCAGTAAGCTTAAAAATGGAAATCATACAAGATATAACAAAACATTGACGAGGCAGTTATGGTTTATTAAAAGCTAAGCATAAAACATAATGATCAACCTAAACACCCCCACCAACTATGAAATTAGTTCATGGTGGGGTTAACAACCAAAAAAACATCATCATTTTTAACATCCGTCATCATTTGAAAATAAAATAAAAATAATCCGACTAAGGATGAGCTAGAAGAGGGTCTTTCGATGTAGCTCTCCATAGGCAGGCCTTGGTCGAAGTTTGAACTCCGATCACTCTCCGGCTCCGGTCTCTCTCTTCCGTTCTTGATTCATCGGGTATAAATAGGACTCAAGGGATAACCTTGGTTTATCTTTGATATGAATTTGAATGCGCAGAGGACAAGGAAAAAGATCATCTCATCCATCGTTTTAATCTCAAGGTTGATCGGATTAGGGCTAATGTCACCGTGCCAATGCTCCTTTGGCATCGCAGCTTGGCATGGTTCTGACAACTACACTTGGCATTGCTTTCTATTTTTTCAGGGATTGATCCGATCCCTATTTTTTGCAACCTAATCTGGTCCTATTTTTTTCGGAGTCAACAACTTCTTCGCCTGGCATCAAATGCTCTTCTCTACCAACCGGTGCTTGGCATTTAAAGGTCCTTCTGTGCCAACATCTACTCGACATCATCTCCTTCCTTCCTTGGTTTGGTTTGCCCTGCCAGAAACTGTTCCTCTTGCTATGCCATCTAGCAAAAAGGTGTCAAAAACAACCTTTCAAATTGGCATAACACAAAATCCTAACTCTTAATGCAAATGAATGGTTCCTAAGGCAAAATGCAACTAAATGTACTTGAAAGACAAGTAAAAGCATGTGAAATTGGTATATAAATCAGAACTTTTGGAGCGCCAACACTCCCTCCACACTTAGCTCATTACTTGTCCTCAAGTAATGCAAAGAAAAATAGAAAAACTAAAAATTTGAAAATGATACCTCGGTAAAGTTTTGGTCAACGCCCCTATAGATGCAGGAAAGCAGAATTTGGTATAGATCTATCCTCAGTAATCTTAGTGCAGCAATGTCAGGAAGACCGTAAACTCAAGAGCAGTAATATAACTCTAGTCAAGGTCATGAAAAAGTGCATGAAGTGAAAGCAATATGCATCAAATAACCACTAACTCCCTTATCCAATTTTACAACTCAAACTTAGAATTTATTTTCATTTCTCTTTCTTGCCGAGATTCTTGGGTATTAATTTAAGCTTTGTGATACTGTTTAGCGTGAGTGATAAGAGGGAGCATACCACAAATCCCCACCTTAATCCTGACATCACTAGGCTCTCTTTTCAACTCATACCCAAAAGTTTTGACTTGAGAACTAAGAGGGAGCATACCACGAAGCCCCAAGTAACTTATTATCTCTAGGGAGAGGAGAGTTCAAAAAAAATAGTGTCATGGCAGAACGTTGCTGCCTTATTTATTTCTTTTTTAATCACCCTGGCACAAACATTTGTTCTTTTTTTTTAATTCCGAGCATGGTTTCAAAAGGTTTAAGCTTGCTAGGGAACTAGATACATATCGCGTGTTAACTGAAGGTTCAATTCCCTAAACTAGAGATCAACTAGCAAGCAATCTTGGCATAATTATTCTGGTGGCATAGGCATCAAAAGATTTAAATTTCCTTATCGGACAGTCACCTAGGTCAAACTAAACTTGCATAACAAATGTTAACATGCTTCCAAAGATTAGCCGAGACAAAATTTTCTTTTTCTTTTCTTTTTTAGTGGTTCGGTATGCAAATCATCCTAAACCACATGACATGGCATGAAAACAGAATTTAAACATGAATGCATGGCAATGACATAACTATGAGGAAATGCACACCCCCAAACCCAAGATGTGCATTGTCCTCAATGCATGAAACAACACATATACAAAAAATAGAAAATGCATGAACATATAAAAATGCATGAAAAATGAATGATAATGCAAAGAGTTCGGAAGAAGATGACTCCCCTTTGGAGACTTCTTCTTGGGGGGCACGGGCTTCCTCGGCCATCTTGGCACGAGTCTTCCTCTGAGTAAGGCTCTCACGTTCAAGGGCCATTCTCTTCTTTCCACTCTAACCAGGCTTAGAAGCGGTCGTCGTGGCATGAGTTTCTTTGACAATCTTTACAGGCTCAAAAGAAGTCGGCTTGGCAGTGGGGTTTTTTTTTTCATTTTCAGTAGTAGATTCATGCAGAGAGGCGGACTTAGTAG